>CM038145.1:170791058-171497565 GCA_021437245.1 Aegilops speltoides
GCCATAGCTGCAACTTCGCGTTTCGTTTGTGTTCAACGACTAGACAAAGGCGCCACGAACCCCACCTTGATCAATAAAGCTTTCATCTTATATTCTCAATATCCAGATTGCAATCTCAGCTTGCTTGTTCTTCGTTTGCTCGCAGAAACAGACCCTCGAGGTCGGTTGATCGTGCTCGGCGTGGTCAATAACCTCTCGGAGTTGGTTTAGCGATTGCTAAGGCGCGACGTCCTCGCACGCTCGTAGTCAGATCGTCAAAGTCGACTTCCACCAAAGCGAAATCCACCATCTCATCGAAAGACGGGACACGTTTGCCTCTATCATCCTTGGTTGTGCATGAAGCGGAAGTTCATTATGATGCCAGTGCTCATCCAAGGCCCTAAGCAACCCGGCAACGACATTGATGTGTACCTAAGGCCATTAGTTGAAGAACTATTACAGCTGTGGAATAGAACAGGTGTACGTGCGTGGGATGAGCACGGACAGGAAGAATTTGACCTAAAGGCGCTGCTGTTCGTGACCATCAATGATTGGCCTGCTCTCAGTAACCTTTCAGGACAGACAACAAGGGATACCGAGGATGCATGCACTGTTTGGATGATACCGACAGTATATATTTGGATAGTTGTAGGAAGAATGTGTACCTGGGACATTGTCGATTTCTTCCGACAAGGCATCCCGTAAGAAAGAAAGGCAAGCATTTCAAAGGTGAGGTGGATCACCGAACGAAGCCTCGCCACCGTACTGGTGCTGATGTACATGATATGGTCAAGGATTTGAAGGTAATCTTTGGAAAGGGTCCTGGCGGACAACCTGTTCCGAAGGACGGTGACGGACGCGCACCCATGTGGAAGAAGAAATCTATATTTTGGGACCTGCCATATTGGAAAGACCTAGAGGTCCGCTCCGCAATCGACGTGATGCACGTGACGAAGAATCTTTGCGTGACCCTGCTTGGCTTTTTGGGCGTGTATGGGAAGACAAAAGATACACCAGAGGCACGGGAGAACCAGCAACGTATGCACGGAAAAGACGGCATACATCAGGGTTAGGCCAGCTACGCTCTTACCAAAGAAGAGAAGGAAACCTTCTTCGAATGCCTGCTCAGCATGAAGGTACCGTCTGGTTTCTCGTCGAATATAAAGGGAATAATAAATATGGCAGAGAAAAAGTTTCAGAACCTAAAGTCTCATGACTGCCACGTGATTATGACGCAACTCCTTCCGGTTGCATTGAGGGGGCTTCTACCGGAAGACGTTCAATTATCCATTGTGAAGCTACACAAGAATTTTCTACAGTCCAAACACCCGGAGAAGTCTGACGACTGGATTACACGCGAACAAACGAGGACTTTCACCGGTTGGTTGCAGAAACGTGCCCTGAATGATGGCGACATACAAAATGATCTGTACTCGTTGTCCCAGTTACCATCTTCGAATATAATGACTTTCAAAGGGTACCAGATAAATGGGAATACATTTTACATGATCGCCCAAGATAAGAAGAGCACCAACCAAAACAGTGGTGTCCGCTTTGATGCAACAACCAACACGGAAAGGAAACATATTATGGTTACATAGAGGACATATGGGAACTTAACTATGGATCGTGATTTGAAGGTCCCTTTGTTTGATGCAAATGGGTCAATATGACATGAGGTGGAGTAACGGAAGACCCGCGATGACGGAATGACAACAAAGGATCTCAACAATCTTGTGTATGCAGACGGACCATTCGTCCCTAGCCAATGATGTGGCGTGGGTTTTTATGTGAAAGACATGTCTACCAAAGCCGAGAAAAGAAAAGATAAGGAAGCGAATGGATCATACGACGAGCTAAAGCGCCACATAGTTCTTTCGGAAAAAGAAACATCGTGGGAGTGGATGACAAGACAGACATGTCGTAAGATTATGAAAAGTTTGATGAAATTGCTCCATTCACAAAGTGAATATTGACCCGAGCATCCAGTTAAATGATGAAGATTTTCCATGGCTACGGCATAAAAGGGACACATGTGAAGAAAAAGTTTCACACCCAAAGATCAGGATGTGTCGGCTTCACTATCATCACTTTCTTCCGTGTTTCACACCTAGGAGGGAATGTCTGTAATAGTTAGGGTAGTTATGTGTTTTGGCATTTGAAACGCCAAGAAATTTTATGTGCAAACAAATTCTTTTCATGCATTTACTGATTTTTTCCAGCTAAATGACCCTGAAATTGAAAAGCATTTCAAATGAACTCAGAAAAGGTTGAAAGTTGGCATGGTATCATAATTTCATACAAATAGCATGTGCAAGAAAGTAGAGAGGGTTATGGCAAAAACTGGATGCACTTCGTGTACAAAATGGACAACTCTTTCAAAGTATCAGGGTTTCCGACGAAAACTGAACTGTTACTAAGGCATTTCATTTTTTAAATAACCTAAGCATTACCAAATTGAATATAACAATAAAACACACTAATATTAAACATAAGAAAAAAGAATCACTGAAAAAACTTTTTTCAAAGTTAAGTTATTCACAAACTAGTGATTCACACAAATTTCAAATAATTCAAAATTTAAACTATTCAAATTTGAAAACTACCGGCACTAACAGAAAGTTTGTAATTTTTTGTACCTAAAGCAAAAATATTCACAAAGAAACTCTAAATACAGCAAAAAACAACTCAAAAATAAATAAAGCTAAAAAAATTAAGAAAATAAAAAAGCCCGCCTACTGGGCCAAAGTGGCCTGAACACAACCTTTTGTTGGGCCAGGATGCAGGCCCACAAAGGCCCAGTAGGCCCACTAGGCGAAGAGGACAGGTAGGCCCAGTAGGCCTGCTTAGGAGAGGAGCTCGAGAGAGCTACCGCTGACCGGGCTTATAAACCAGTCAGGTAGCCCCTCGCTAGCGAGGTGGGACTAAACTTGCGCACCGCCTCGAGCCGCCAAGACCCCTTTTAGTACCGGGTCCTGCTCCAACTGGTACTAAAGACCCCTTTAGTACGGTTGGAGCCACCACCCGCATACTAAAGAGGGGTGCGCTCACTGCTTGGCTCGGTTAAAACAGACCTTTAGTACCGTTGGTGGCTCCAACCGTACTAAAGGTCCATCCTATATATACAACACTTGAAAAAAATTCGGTTCCCTCTGTTCTTCCCTCTGCTTCCTCCTCCGTCATCGCCGCTTCCCCTGATCGACGCCGTCCCCATCGATCTTCGCCCCTGCCCCTACGTCGCCGACCCCAGCCGCCCCGCCCTCGTCGCTGCCCCGTCATCATCGCCGCCGCCTGCCGTCCCCCATCGTCCCTGTCCATGCCTGCCCGCTCAAGCCGCCGTCGTCGCCGCCCGTCCGTCGCCCACCGCCCGCCCGTCGCCGCCGCCCGTCCTGTGCCCCATCGTCGCCTTGCCGGTGAGCTCGCCCCGGCCGCCATGTCCACACACACACACACACACACACACACACACACTACACACACACACAAACACACACACACACTACACACACACACACTACACACACACACTACACAGACACACATTAGTTTGTTTGTTATAAATTTTTCTGTTTTTTAGTTATAGAAATGTTAGAAATTATTCTGTTTTTTAGTTATATAAATTTTAGAAATGTTAGTTATATAGAAATGTTATAAATGTTTTCTATTTTTTAGTTATAGAAATATTTATAGAAATGTTAGCATTTTTTCTGTTTTTTAGTTATATAAATATTAGAATTGTTATGGAAATGTTAGTTATATAATCAGGAAATTTTAGAATTACTTTTAGTTAGATGAATTAGATTAATGTCAAATTGTTAGAATTTGCATATATATATATATATATATATATAGAATTTTAGTTATCACAATCCAATCATTTAAAAAATGTTACTTTTTGCGGGCATATAGTATTTGTTCTCGACGATATGCCCGGCCCGCATCCTCGCCGTCGACCCGTTCGCGACGACGTCTTGCTTCAGGGGACCCATGTCCGAGACTGGGCTCCGCCGGGCTGGCACTGGGAGGTGCTACCTAGAGGGGCGCGCTGCTTGGTGAGGAACCCGACCTCGGGTCCCGTCGTCGACCCTGATCTTCTTTGGTGGCGTTTGCGTGGGCCACATTCAGTGCAGAGGCAGCCGGCCCCGCCGGAGGTGGTGTGTCGCCGTGTCAGGGAGGAAGACGAGCACGTCCATCGCTACATGGCTGCTATGGATGACGTCAGGTTCTCCACTTGATAGAGGCAAAGGTGTCCCGTCTTTCGATGAGATGGTGGATTTCGCTTTGGTGGAAGTCGACTTTGACGATCTGACTACGAGCGTGCGAGGACGTCGCGCCTTAGCAATCGCTAAACCAACTCCGAGAGGTTATTGACCACGCCGAGCACGATCAACTCGACCACGAGGGTCTATTTCCTGCGAGCAAACGAAGAACAAGCAAGAAACTGAGATTGCAACTGGATATTGCGAATATAAGATGAAAGCTTTATTGATCAAGGTGGGGTTCTGGCGCGCTTTGTCCGGTCGCTTGAACACAAACGGCACGCTGCGAAGTTGCAGCTATGGCGAACTTTTGATCTAAACAAAACCCAAAGTCTAAACGGTGCCCTAAGGGCTGTATATATGGAGGAAGAGGGGGAGAATTTCGTGGCCCTTGGTGGAGGGGTCCGAAACTAACCCTATCTCTTGTTTCCCCACACATACTGACTCTAAAAATAGCCTATACTAATGTATTTCGAAATTACATGGGCCTGGCCCAATAATAAGGTGACGCAGCACCTAGAATAGCCTCTGGACGAAATTTATGAAGTGGCATCTTGTATATTTCGTCCAAGGCTTCATGCACTCATTATGGTGGCTTCAAAGTCTTGAAATCATCACTTGTAACTCCATTCTTGTCCCCCTTGCGCATGCCATCATCTCCATGCTTGTTCTTGCTCCAATGTTCATCCTTCTCCAAGCTAGGCCCTTCATTTGTAAGCAAAACAAATGTATCCAATTTAGGCAGATCATATTCTCATGAACATTAGAATCATTACCAAGAAACGAAAGTACCGTAATTTAGTTGGCGTCTTGCGAGCTCTAGTAATTGGTCCAAGATGTATAGCAAAGGGGGCTGTGGGTGTAACAATGGTATTGATGTCCTCATCATCCTCCCTTCTTGAAATGAAGTCATCCTCGACGGAAGTTCATCTTCCTCACCCAAATATGGCTTCAAATCTGCAATGTTAAAAGTGGACTAACCCCAAAATCTGCAGCAACTCAAGTTTATATGCATTATCATTTACTTTCTCCAACACCTTAAAGGGACCAGCAGACGTGGCATTAGCTTTGATTTGCGCAAATCAGAAATCTATCCTCACGCAAATGTAACCAAACAAGATCTCCGTGCAAACACAACATGTTTTCTACCCTTATCTCCAAAGAAGTTTATATTTAGCATTCATACGCTCAATGTTTTCCTTAGTTAACTCATGCATTTTAAAATCAATTCAGCACGTTCTTTAGCATCAAAATTAACCTTCTCCAAGATGGAAGAGGCAACAAATCAATAGGTGCACGAGGTAGGAAACCATACACAACTTCAAAAGGGCACATCTTAGTAGTAGAATGCAATGAACGATTATAAGCAAATTCAATATGAGGCAAGCATTCCTCCCACATTTTCTTATTTTTCTTTAGAACAGCCCTAAGCATAGTAGACAATGTTCTATTGACTACTTCAGTTTGTCCATCGCTTTGGGGTGACAAGTAGTACTAAAAAGCAGTTTAGTCCCCAACTTAGCCCATAAACATCTCCAAAAGTGGCTAAGAAATTTAGTATCACGATCTGAAACAATAGTATTTGGCACACCATGCAAGCGAATAATTTCACGAAAGAACAAATCAGCAACATTGACAAAGATCATCGCTTTTATGACATGGTATAAAGTGTGCCATTTTCGAGAATCTATCCACGACAACAAATATGCTATCCTCCCTTCTTTGTTCTAGGTAAACCTAAAACAAAGTCCATCGATATATCCTCCCAAGGAACACTAGGTACAGTGCAAAGGCATATATAAACCATGAGGATTGAGTCGTGACTTAGCTTTTTGACATGTAGTGCAGCGAGCAATAAAACGCTCAACATCCCGCCTCATCTTTGGCCAAAAGAAATGTGTAGCAAGTACGCCCTCCGCCTTCTTCACGCCAAAGTGTCCCATTAGTCCTCCTCCATGCGCCTCCTGCAACAACAAAAGACGAACGAGCTAGCTGGAATGCATAGCTTGTTAGCACGAACACAAATCCATCATTAACGACAAACTTGTTCCATGTTCTTCCTTCTTTACAATTCTGCAATACATCTTTAAAATCAGCATCATGCACATATTGATCTTTGATGGTCTCCAAACCAAATATTTTGAAGTCAAGTTGTGAAAGCATAGTATAGCGATTTAGACAATGCATCAAGAATAACATTTTCTTTACCCTTCTTGTGTTTAATGACATAAGGGAAAGTCTCAATGAATTCAACCCATTTAGCATGTCTACGATTCAGTTTAGCTTGACTTTTAATATGTTTCAAAGATTCATGATCGAATGTATAACAAATTCTTTGGGCCATAAATAATGTTGCCATGTTTCTAAAGTCCTAACAAGAGCATATAATTCTTTATCATAAGTAGAGTAATTCAGACTAGGACCACTCAATTTTTCGTAAAAGTATGCAACAGGTTTGCCATCTTGTAATAACACACCTCCTAATCCAATTCCACTAGCATCACATTCAAGCTCAAAAGTCTTATTAAAATCGGGAAGTTGGAGTAAAGGAGCATGTGTCAACTTAGCTTTCAATACCGTGAAGGCTTCTTCCCGTAAGGTACCCCAAACAAAAGGCACATCCTTCTTTGTAAGCTCGTTGAGAGGTGCAGCAATGGTGCTGAAATCTCTCACAAAACGCCTATAGAGACCAGCGAGGCCAAGGAAACTCCTCACTTGTGTGACCGCTTTGGGCTGCGGCCAACTCTCAATAGCTTCAATCTTGGCTTTATCAACTTCAATTCCTGTGGAGTAACAACATAGCCAAGAAAAGATACTCGGTCGGTGCAAAAGGTGCACTTCCCAAGGTTACCAAACAAACGTGCATCACGAGAGCATTAAAAACAGCACGTAAATGTTCCAAATGTTCTTCCAAAGATTTGCTATAAATCAAGATATCATCAAAATAGACTACCACAAATCGTCCAATGAAAGCACGTAAAACTTCGCTCATTAATCTCATGAAAGTACTAGGTGCATTAGTTAACCCAAAAGGCATGACTAACCACTCATATAATCCAAACTTAGTTTTAAATGCTGTTTTCCATTCATCTCCCAATTTCATACGAATTTGATGGTATCCACTACGCAAATCAACTTTGGAGAATATTGTAGAGCCACTCAATTCATCAAGCATATCATCTAGCCTAGGAATAGGGTGACGATAACGAATAGTAATATTATTGATGCCTCTACAATCAACACACATACGTGACGTACCATCCTTTTTCGGCACTAGAATAATAGGAACAACACAAGGACTAAGGGATTCACAGATATAACCTTTGTCGAGCAACTCCTGTACTTGACGATAATCTCCTTCGCCTCCTCCGGATTGGTACGGTATGGTGCACGGTTGGTAATGATGCACCGAATTAAGTCAATTTGATGCTCAATCCTCGAATAGGTGGTAATCCTGTGGCACGCCTTGTGGAAAGACGCCGCTGAACTCTGCAAAATGTTAGTGACAAAGAGGGGCAAAGAGGAAGGCACGTCCTCGAATGAAAATAATGCCTCTTTGCACACAAAAGCATAGCAAATAGATTTGCTAAAATCTAGCTCATCAATATCAGATTTGGTGGCAAGTAAACATGCACTTTTCAATTTAATTTCAGAAACAACAAGAGATGGTTTATTATTAGGCTTCATGTGTTGCTCAAATTCTTTTGCCACAATCTGATTTTCACTCTTATTTTTCTCCTGCTTTGCTTTATTAGCTCTATTAATATCATCTTTCAAAATGGACTCAGAGTCATAGGAAGCAAAGTAATATTTTTATCCTTATGAACAAGAGTATATTGATTGTTTCTACCATGGTGTATGAATTTTATCAAATTGCCATGGTCTACCAAGTAACAAGGAACATGCTTGCATAGGTACCACATCACAATCAACATAATCAGCATATGTAGAGATACTAAAATGCACACTAACAAAGACGTGTTACCTTCACCTTGCCGCTGTTGTTGAACCATTTTATGTAGTAAGGATGTGGATGTGGTCTTGTGGTGAGAGATAGCTTCTCCACCATCTCCATGCTAGCCAAGTTGTTGCAGCTCCTCCATCTATGATGACGCTAATAGAACGCTCCTTCACAACTCCCTTTGTATGGAACAAATTATGCCTCTGATTTTGCTCAGCTTGTGTAACCTGCACACTCAAAACACGTTGAGCAACTAAACATTCATACCACAAGATCTTCAAAGAGCCATGTATTGTGTCTCATGATCGTAATCATCTCCACCGTGTTCCTCATGTGTAATAAGAGCCAAAGTCTCCTCATCATAGTCACTAGCGGACTCATACCCACCATCCTCGTGAGCAATCATCACACGCTGAGATTTGCATTCTCAAGAAAATGTCCTCTTCCCTTACAACGACGACAAATAATATCACTTGTGTGCCCTGCTGACGCCATGGAAGAAGAAGAGCTCTGTGCAGGCCCGGCAGTGTGCTCTTGGCGATAGTGGTGGTTGTGCCCGCTTTCTTGTATCACGGTTGGAGGTGGCACCAAGGAGGTGATGGTGCAAAGGAAGTAGATGATGCACGTGGTGTCCACGATGAAGGTCGACCTGCAGAAAAGTTAGTGCGCGCCAATGCCCGTCGTCTCAAGACTTCACGCTCAGCTTTACAAGCAAGATGGAATAAACGATTGATATTATTATAATCCTTATAGTCTAGAATGGTCTGAATCTCTATTTAATCCACCCGAAAACGTGCAAGCATAGCTTCATTCTCCTCAACAATACCACATCTAATCAAGCCAGTTTGTAATTCCCGATAATATTCTTCTACAGAATTTTTCCTTGTCTTAAACGCTGCAATTTTTGAAGTAATTCACGTTGATAATATGGTGGAACCCAACGAGTACGCATAGCAGTTTTCAAAGCAGCCCAAGTAGCTGGAACAGGATATAATCTACAATGTTCGCACCACCAAACACATGCAAAGCTAGTGAAAGCACAAACAAAGCAGCAGAACACGCCTCTCCTCGTGATATTGTAAACATGTAAATCGTTGTTCAGTTTCTAACTCCCAAGTAAGATATATATCGTGAACATATCTACCCTCAAATGGTGGAATATTCAATTTCAGTTTAGGGAGATGGTCATGATCTCGCACTGAGGGGGAGCCCTAACATTGCCATTATTTGCATGTGGACGACCGGTGGTTGTGGTGCTGGTGGTTGCACGTGTTCGATGTTGATCAACCTCATCCTCGTAATCTTCCACATAATCATCCTCGCTCGGTACCAGCAGCAGCAGCAGAGCAGGAGCCAAAGAAGCACCAACAGCAGAGAGCAGCGGCACCAGAATTTTGTCTCGCTCAATAGGAACACGCCGAGCTCGCCCATACTGATTCGAAGGGGCGAGTTGTTGTCGCTGGCAGAGGTGCGATAGGTGCAGCCGGCGTGGTTGTGGAAAACGCAACGCGAGCAATTCATCAAACTTGCTATCAAGCTTTGTTTCAAACGCCTTCTCAATGCCATCTATCTTCTCCATGGCCTCGCCAAATCTGTTTACCACATCTTGCACCTGTCCAATCATCATTTGCTGAAACTTATCATGTAGCTGTTTGTTTGTCGTTCTCCCAATCAGTCTCATCGGCTGTGTTCCTGCCATGGTTAGCAGCAATAGAAACACACAAGAATATGATCCTCACAGACTACTAGGAAGTGGTGGTGGTGGTGTGGTGGACAAATACATATCCGTGAAGCAAATCTCAAATTCTTACCAGTTCTTACCCAGCAGGTGGTGATCGGCAACCGTTGTAGTCAAAACTCTCAAAGCTTGGCTATAGCGATTACTGTGGAGAATCAAACGCACGACGAGATGTATGTGGAGCTGGGAAGGCTTATAATATGGTAGCAAAAAAGTCAGCAATAATCAATTCAGAGATGCAAAGTTGAATAAACGCTCACGACGGTCTTCGTGGCTGGTCCTAGGCTAGACCATGCTAGAGACGCGAGCCTAGAACACTAACAAAATCACGGCGCTGCACGTAAACAAAGGAAAAGCACACTCTGAATTTTTTTTTTCGCTCTTTTTTTTTGCGCTGCTTTTTTTTTGCTGCTTTTTTTTTTTGCGAAAAATCACTATAATGGCGAGTGTCTCAAAACTCTTCCTGTGTCAAACCGACAGGATGGGCACGAAATTTTTTCGACAATTTTTTTTTCGATCGCCTCGACCCAAAAACTGAAACGGGTCAAAAAAACTTTCTATAACGGCGACTGGCTCAATACACTTAGAAACACCTAAAAATAGGATAGCCAGAAATTTTTTTATCCCGTGCGTTTTTGGAAAATTTTGGGCCTAAACGGAGGGTGGTTTCCGGACGGAGGGTGGAATTTTTTTTTTTTTTTTTTGAAACCAACCTCTTCTACGGACAGCAAAAGATTGCTGGAATCCGAAACCTACTCAGACAAGGAAACACGAATCGGAATTTAGATGGATCCCGAAAACAAACCTAATATGCAAGGAACTCGGATTGGTGGTGGATATATGGTGGTGGTATATGGCAACGGTGGTGGTATATGGTAGCGGTGGTGGTATATGGATACGGATTCGAAGCGGTGGCGGATAAGCGGTGGTGGTAGATGGCAGGGGCGATGATGATGGTCCGGCGGCGGCGTGACAACTTATGACCGTAACTCAAACTCTAAAAGATTAGACTCTAAGACCAGAACTAGACACGACGATGCAACCGCAAATTCAACAACGCAAATACGTAAAAGATTATGCAAAGGCTCAGATTGGTTCGGATATGATGACCTAAGCCTAATTTTTTTGGCTTTTTCGTGGACTGTAGGTATGAAGAACAGACTCGATCTAAACTATGAAAAACAGAAAATCTCACCGAGCAACCCGGAAATCTGATACCACTTGATAGAGGCAAAGGTGTCCCGCCTTTCGATGAGATGGTGGATTTCGCTTTGGTGGAAGTCGACTTTGACGATCCGACTACGAAGCGCGAGGACGCCGCGCCTTAGCAATCGCTAAACCAACTCCGAGAGGTTATTGACCACGCCGAGCACGATCAACCTGACCACGAGGGTCTATTTCCTGCGAGCAAACGAAGAACAAGCAAGAAACTGAGATTGCAATCTGGATATTGCGAATATAAGATGAAAGCTTTATTGATCAAGGTTGGGTTCTGTGGACGCTTTGTCCGGTCGTTGAACACAAACGGCACGCGAAGTTGCAGCTATGGCGAACTTTTGATCTAAACAAAACCCAAAGTCTAAACGGTGCCCTAAGGGCTGTATATATGGAGGAAGAGGGGAGAATTTCGTGGCCCTTGGTGGAGGGGTCCAAACTAACCCTATCTCTTGTTTCCCACACATACGGACTCTAAAAATAGCCTATACTAATGTATTTCGAAATTACATGGGCCTGGCCCAATAATAAGGTGACGCAGCACCTAGAATAGCCTCTGGACGAAATTTATGAAGTGGCATCTTGTATATTTCGTCCAAGGCTTTATGCACTCATTATGGTGGCTTCAAAGTCCTGAAATCATCACTTGTAACTCCATTCTTGTCCCCCTTGCGCATGCCATCATCTCCATGCTTGTTCTTGCTCCAATGTTCATCCTTCTCCAAGCTAGGCCCTTCATTTGTAAGCAAAACAAATGTATCCAATTTAGGCAGCATCATATTCTCATGAACATTAGAATCATTACCAAGAAACGAAAGTACCTGGTAACTTAGTTGGCGTGCGCGAGCTCTAGTAATTGGTCCAGTATGTATAGCAGCAGGGGCTGTGGGTGTAACAATGGTATTGATGTCCTCATCACCACTACTTGGCGGGTTCTTTGGGCAGATGATCGGAGATATGATCATGTGATGGTTCCTTCTCTTTGGGTGTGCACCGCCCGCGCCCCAGGAACCGCGAGTGGCGCCCTAGATTCTTCTGTAGTACTCGATGTTTATTAGGTACCTAGCCAGTGATGTATTCGATATATAATATTCGAGACGATGTATTCGAGAGTATATATATTAAGACGATGATGTATTCGAGATTATATATTCGAGACGATGTATTCGAGATTCAGTTTTTCCTTATTGATTAATTGCATCCATGCATTGTAGTTTGATTACTAAATTGTTTTATATTTCTTCTGTATTAGTAATGTAAAATCTATGGCGGACAATACCGGCAGAGAGAGAGAGAGAAGAGGAATTGTTCGACATCATATGCAGCCCTCACAGGTTAGATGATCTGAATGAAGCAGATGAGGGCTCCCAATATCTGAACAATAGCGGAGAGGGTGATGAAAAGATATTCGATCTGGACGACCGAGCTAATGAAGTCATGAACTATGATTATGATTATGATGACACAGACAGTGTTTGTGATGACACAAACAATGCTGATCTTCAAATAACAAAGACTACCGGCGAGGTATATTTATATAAGCATGCATCATGGTGATCATCACATGTTTTTTTATTGAAGATATATTAACGAATCGATCTTTCTTCTTTCAGCCCTCCGGATCGAGCAAATCTGCTTCTACAGACAGCAAGACAAAGCGAGGCCCGGGCAGGTTGTTGAAGGATGGTGTAAAGTACCACATCGAATCCACCAAACTTAGTGGCGAACCCCTCACGCCTAAGAACTGATAGAGGCGAGGGTGTCCCGATCTTTCGATGAGATGATAACTATCGATTTGGTGGAGACGACTTTGACGATCCGACTACAAACGTGCACGACGTTGCGCCTTAGCAATCGCTAAACCAACTCCGAGAGGTTATTGACCACGCCGAGCACAATCAACCTGACCACGAAGGTCTATTCCTGCAAGCAATCAAGAACAAGCAAGAATATGATAAAAGCAATCTGAATATTGCGGTATGTATGAAGTATTGATAAAGGTGGGGATCCGTAAGCGGTCTTGGTCTGGTCGTTGGACACAAACGGCACACGGTTGCAATGGCTAACTTTAACTAAACAAATCCCGGAAAAAGCTACTAGATGGATCTACTTATATAGGAGCAAGGGGTGGCGGCCAAGGAGGTGGGAGGACGTCCCAAGGCAGCCTAAAACTAACCCTAGGTCGTACAAGGCCAATGGGCCCAAGTGGAGGTGACGTAACACCTTTGGACTTGTAGTTTGACTCGGATTCTGGTGCAGCGTCAGATTGTTTCGTCCACAACTCAACGCTCCGGACGGCTTTTAAGGTGATTCCAACTGTGCTGGAAAGAGCATGAAATCTACTTTCCAACAAAAAAGAATCACCCAATTCGAGTCCGTATGAAAAGTTGTTGGCGTTTTGAGTCAGGTATGTCTGTGCAGTCCGAATCTGAATCCAGAACGTGAGAGACTTGGACTCTATCTTCTCTTGGCCCAAAAGTGACGTGAGAAGACTTTTGAACAGCACCTAAACTTGTCCTTTTCCTTATCTTCATATGTGGATTGTACAAATGTCCCATACACCTGCAATAAGACAAAACACAAAAGTATGTGAAGTATTTTTGTTCGATAACATAAATATATTATTGAATAGTTTGCACTAGAAATCACCGACAAATATGCATGTATGCAATATTTTGGTCTTATCCAAGGTAGTCATGTCCTCATCATCCTCCCTTTCTTGAAAATAAAGCCGTCCTCGCTGCTTAATCTGAAATGTGGCTAACAAAAGAGACAAGGTGTACATGTTGTATATGTATATGTCATCCATTTTACTTCCCTCGATTTTTGCATATATGACACATGAATATATGAGTAACTTGCATAGTTCATAAAATCTAAAGCCAAAAAATTAACACAAGAAGTAGAAGGCATGAAAATATTGCAACTCAGTTTGCACATATAAGTGAAGCTCTTATTCATTTCAAAAGATTGACAATGTTCATCACTAAACCATCCCAACATGGGTGAATAAACCTTACTTTCATCAAATTTACATGCTACAACATGCCTAGATAAGCAAACATGCAATGAGTCATTCGACACAGAATCATCACCAAGATTAGAGGTCATATCAAAATGATTAAACATTGATTCTTTTGCATCAACAGTTAATTCAATGGGTGCACTCAAAATTGTTGGTATTTCAGTTGTTTGATCACATGACACATTCATGACAGTATCAAGATTCTCTAAAATAGGTGTTGTGCTCAAATCACCAGGTAACTCAACACATGATGCATTCAAGTTAACTAGGGATGCATCATTCTCATGTGAAGTTATATCATGAATACCTTTACTGTTACCTTGTCGCAAAGACGTAGCTGATGTAGGTACACACGTAGACAATGCACCATACTCTTGAGATGATGTCGTGCTCACAATCCGAGGTGGGGCTTCTAGTAGGTGCAACGGTGGAGGAAGCAACCGACGGTGGTGAGCATGAACTGAATAGTAGTTGTTGTAGTCACCCAATGCATCCTCCTGTAATCGTCTCTCAAAGGTACAAGCACGAACATACATACCGTAATGCAACGAGGAATATACTGAAATCTTGCCTGAATATCATGGTTCAAACCACCAAAAATCTATTCATTGTATCATCCTCACATTCTTCTATGCCACAATGATGCATATAAGATTTGAACTCTTTGTAGTAAGTATGAACAGTGTTATTGCCTTGTTTAAATTGTTCAAATTTATGGAAGCAATTCACGATTTATAGTAAGGAGGGAAAACTGTTTTCTCATTACATCTTTCAAATCTTTCCAAGTTGTGGGTTGGTTATCAATGTTTTTCTTACAATGCACACTCCACCAAACAGAAGCAAAACCAGTAATGCTCTAGTGGCAGCTCGTACTCGCCAAGTTCAGAAAAACATGTTGACTAAAAACTTGTTCTACTTCAAGCTCCCAAGCTAGATAAATAGCAGGATTAAATCTACCCTCAAATGACGGTAAAGAGCTAACCTGGCCATGTGCTTGTGTGTGTTGTCCCAACTCTCGTGATGGTGAAGATGTGTTCGTCGTCCAAGAACTTCTATCTCCGAAACCTGTCATGATTTAGTAGAAACAAGAAACAAAATTCGAGAATAATGTTCCTATGAACTACTAGGATGTGGTTGTAAAGTGCTCACAGTATATCTTACAAGTTCTTACCATGCGGCAGGTGGTGACAGGCAACCAGCGGTGTCAAGTAACTCAAGATTGTGTAAAGCGATTGCCGGGAACGACGATACACAGTGTAGAAATATGTGGAGCTGGGTTGGCTATATATGGTAGCAAAAATTTAGCAATAATCAATTCAAAGATGCAATGTTGAATAAACGCTCACGACGGTACTGTGCTGGTCCTAGGCTAGACCGGACTAGAGACGCGAGCCTAGAACACTAATGAGGTCACGGTGTAGCACAACTAGCATCAATGAAGGATACTAAGTAGCTCTTGACAGCAAGATATAAGTGAAGATTACAACGGTAGTGAAGATAATGATGAAAAACAACTACCAAGTAGGACATACAACAACTCTCTCTCCAACTTTCCTCCTGAAAAGTTTGAGCCAATTTTCTGATAAATTCTTTCAAAGAATGCTACTAACTCAAGCTTTCCAATGCAAAAAGAATCACTCAATTCCGAGTTGATATGAGGAGTCAAATAATTCTAAAATTGGCCTGAAAAACTGGAACAAGCTGTGTTCACGAACTTCGGAGGGCAAAACGACCTATTTAGAAGCCGATTTTGAGGTGTCAAATATTGAACTAGCTTATGCAACTATTAAGATGCGGCTCGTCATTAGCTTCAATTTGAGTACTCACGGAGCCAAAACGGACTTCGTATGAGGAAGATACACCTGTTTTACTGAACAGTGCGCAAAACAGATTCTAATCCGAATTCAGGTACGAGATTGATTCTAGATAGATCTAACTTTTTTCTTCTCTCTTTTTTTTCTCACACTTTTTTTCTTTTTCTTCTCTCCTTTTCTTTTTTTTTCTTTCTTTTTTTTTCTCTCTTTTTTTTCTCCCTCTTTCCAAGACAAACAAGATAAGATGCAGATTGGATCAGGCAAAGATGTGAATGACCTCAACTATGATTATGACAATGAACAGCGCGTAGCACGTGGTGGAAATTAATAGATGGGATGGTGGACAGCGGAAGGGATAATTATGCAGCGCGCATGACTAATGTGAACAGAACTCGAAACTCTAAAGGAACTAGACACTAAGACCAGCAACTGACACGACGATGCAACCGATAATTCAACTATGCAAGCAACGAATAGAAAATTGCAAAGGCTCAGACTGGCTTGGATAAAGGATGAACAGATCTAACTTTTTTTGTGGCTTTTTCATGGACTATAGGTACGAATGACACATGCGATCTAAACTATGAAAAACTGTAAAATCTCACCGAGCAACTTGAAAACTGATACCACTTGATAGAGGCGAGGGTGTCCCGATCTTTCGATGAGATGATAACTATCGATTTGGTGGAGACGACATTGACGATCCGACTACAAACGTGCACGACGTTGCGCCTTAGCAATCGCTAAACCAACTCCGAGAGGTTATTGACCACGCCGGAGCACAATCAACCTGACCACGAAGGTCTATTCCTGCAAGCAATCGAAGAACAAGCAAGAATATGATAAAAGCAATCTGAATATTGCGTAGTATGTATGAAGTATTGATAAAGGTGGGGATCCGTAGCGGTCTTGGTCTGGTCGTTGGACACAAACGGCACACGGTTGCAATGGCTAACTTTTAACTAAACAAATCCCCCGGAAAAAGCTACTAGATGGATCTACTTATATAGGAGCAAGGGGTGGCGGCCAAGGAGGTGGGAGGACGTCCCAAGGCAGCCTAAAACTAACCCTAGGTCGTACAAGGCCAATGGGCCCAAGTGGAGGTGACGTAACACCTTTGGACTTGTAGTTTGACTCGGATTCTGGTGCAGCGTCAGATTGTTTCGTCCACAACTCAACGCTCCGGACGGCTTTTAAGGTGATTCCAACTGTGCTGGAAAGAGCATGAAATCTACTTTCCAACAAAGAAAGAATCACCCAATTCGGAGTCCGTATGAAAAAGTTGTTGGCGTTTTGAGTCAGGTATGTCTGTGCAGTCCGAATCTGAATCCAGAACGTGAGAGACTTGGACTCTATCTTCTCTTGGCCCAAAAGTGACGTGAGAAGACTTTTTGAACAGCACCTAAACTTGTCCTTTTCCCTTATCTTCATATGTGGATTGTACAAATGTCCCATACACCTGCAATAAGACAAAACACAAAAGTATGTGAAGTATTTTTGTTCTGGATAACATAAATATATTATTGAATAGTTTGCACTAGAAATCACCTGACAAATATGCATGTATGCAATATTTTTGGTCTTATCCAAGGTAGTCATGTCCTCATCAAGAACTTTGCGGACAAGTGGACTCGTCGGTGCGGAGTTCTTGTGAAGGACAAACTCCCGATCTCCATTCAAGAATGGAAAGAGCCAAAGACTAAACGTCCAGGTGTTACTTGGGTCAACGACAGAGCCAAAAAAGACCTTGTGAAATCTCTAATGGAACATTTCACCCTACCAGATCATTTCACTGAAGCAGATGTGGAGAAAGTCAAGGCCGATGCTCTTAAGAAGATGGCAATTGCATTCAACACCCACAAGAAAACTGTATGGGCCAACTACCTCGCTAATGAAAGGAAGAATCTAGATTTCAAGGGAACACTGGAGAAGCAAAGAGAGCACTGGGACGATTTCGTGACCTTCAAGGATCCAGAAGTATCTAAGGAACGGTCGATGAAAAACAAGGCAAATGCCGCAAGAAAGATGCAGTTCCATAGGCTGGGTCCAGGTGGCTACACGGTGGGATTGCCTAAGTGGGATAAGTCTGAGCAAGAGATGGAGGATGCAGGGGTCACTCCGGTTACTAGGAACTGGCCCCCAGGTGAAGAACTTGGTTCTATGCGCATGGGGGAGCGTTGGACCCGAAGACATGCGAAGTTTCGTGGAAGGCAAGTCTAAAAGGAGCCGAACAAAAGATAATTGACGCAATAGAAGAAGCTCGAAGGGGGGTGTTCACGCCCAACAGAGAGAACGACGAGCTTACGCGCGCCCTGGGAAATCCTGAACACCCGAGAAGAACACAAGGCAAGGGCGTTATTCCTTGGTATGAGGGCTTTTCAGAATGGAACGAGGACTACATGACCCGTGCAAGAAGGAAGATGGAGGAGGAGAAGAAAAGGAAGCTGGAGGAGGAGTAGAGGAAGCAGGACACAGAACGCCTTCAAGGCCTAGAAGCAAGGCACGCGGACCTGGCACTAAAATTCCAGCAGCAGCAACAGCAGATCGACTCACTTAGCCAGGAAAGGGGGTCTCAGCAGCGGCAGCAGCAAGCGGATGGTCGTCCAGCATTGGATAGCACCGTTCCATCCATGCCGAGAAGAAGCGTTGGTTCTGCCCCGGGCGACACACTGCTGGATACATACCCTGTGGATGACATCATGGAGAACACTAACTGTGAGCTCCACTCCAAAATGAAGAACATATCCATGAAGGTGGCGGACGGCGTTGCTTTTCCAGTTACCCCCGAAGCAACCTACCATTGCATCCCGATTCCAGAGGGCTATGCTCGTGTCATGGTTGATGAAGTGGTGGACCCATATTCGGGGCTAACGCTTGACATTCCTGGAGGTGAAGAAGAGCGCACACTGCAAGAGGCCATACATAGTATCATCCTATGGAGAAAGGATTGCATCATCTTTCGAAGTTCACCGACACCGCATCGTCTGCCGACTCCTCCACGAAGTCCGCCACCGAGTCAGTAGACTCCCGCTCCTCCAAGTCCACGAACGCGTGAGACGACTCCTCCTCGAAGTCCGCCACCTCCTCCAAGTCCCCGAACGCGTGAGCTGACTCCTCCGGTTTCAAGTCCGGCACAACGTCATGCCACTTCTCCGGTTTCAAGTCGGGCACCGTGTCAGGCCACACCTCCTGCTTCAAGTCCGGCACATCGTCAGGCCACTTCTCCTGGTCCAACTCCACGTTAGCCGTCTCCGCTGTCTCAGCAATCGCAGAAGAGATATGCCGCAGCTTTGGTGCGTAGTGGTACGAGTCGAGGTAGTTCAGGAAGTACAGGCGGAGACAAGCGATATAAATATGGTCCAAGCCTTGCTCCTCTTCCTCAGAGGCCTTACGACATGACTAAGGAGGAAAACACAGCCATAGTGCAAGCCCAAGTGGACGCCCATTTTGGACCGAAACCGGCACCACCGCCAAAGGAGAAAGTGCCTGAGAAAGTAATTGACCACTTCATTCGTATGGCTAGAGAACCAGCTCCCAAGCCCGTTGACTCGGACTATGAGCGCCAAATCAGGAAGGCACATCAAGCACGACTACAGAGGGAAGCGAGCTCAAGCTCGAGCCAACAAGAAGCTGGCAAAAAATGCGGGAAAATCGTTCCCCAGTTGGGAGAATAGGCAGCGCAAGCAATCCCCCCGCTTGTTGTGCCAACAACACATGAGAGGAGTAGTACGCGCGCCAAATATTATTGTGGGAAAACCGTTAGCGTTCCCCAGCATGGCGATGTGGTAATAATAGAGGATCATATAATGCAGGCTCAAATGCTCAATATCTCTGTTGGACAACTCCTCGAAATCGAGCCCATGCCTACGCTTAGAGAATCGGAAATAGCATGGCAATATGTCCGGGGCAAACCTTTGGTCCATCCAGACAAGGTCAAGGACCTCCCAACGAGAATGTATCAATTGCATCAATGGTACATGAACATTCCCAAGATTTCCAATCGAGAGTCCCTCATGGTGAATGTTAAGCATGAGCATTATTACCATGAGAAAGCTCTGACCATTGAGTATCCAGAACTATTTCAGTTATACAATCAAGACGCACTTGACAAGTCTATCGTCAGTTGCTATTGTTTGTAAGTGATTTCTTTCTGTAATTTATGTCTCAAGCTAGTTATGTAGTGATAATTTTGATCAATCATTACATGCAATTATCCTCACTATATTCTTTTTCTGTGGTATTATATGCGGGATGAAGATGTATGAAATGAAAAAGTCGACGCTATGGCGCTGGGTTCATTGACCCAAATACCATTAATCAGACATATGGCGATTGAACATTGTCAAGCTGTCAGAGAGGAAAGCATGCTAGAGTTCTTGAAGCGCCTCAATACCAATGAAGATATACTACTTCCTTACAACTTCCCGTGAGTCACACTGCCTTGTACTACAAATTCTGTTTTTGCTTACTAGCTAGCTAGATATTAATAATTAAGTGTATACGGTTTACGTGAGTTGCTTAATTTTATGCACATGCCCGCTTAATTAAGACATGCAAACGCAGCGTATGCAGTGAGCACTGGGTCTTGTTAGACATTAAAGTTGAGGAAGGAAAAGTTGAATTACTGGACTCACTAACTAAAGAAGATAAAGACTACACCATCGTGAAGGGGATAGTCAACAGGTAATTTCAATCATTATTAACTATATCTCGGCTTATTAATTATTAGTTCATTATTTCCTGATATGAACTATTTAATAACCCCTTTATTAATTTTCTTTGCCGGCGGGCAGGGCATGGGCAAAGTTCATCAAGGTGACTCCAGGCACGTGGCCAAAAAAGTTGTTTTGGCATCGCCCCTTGGTAAGTAATTAAGTAGTACTAGCTGGCTACCATCTCTTTAATCTTGTTTCAATATCATTAATTAACTATCATGCTTGATTAATCATTATCTGATTCAATTCCATTTTCGTAAAGGCCCAAAGCAAGCGCGCCGAATAATCTGTGCATACTACGCTTATGAGAACATTCGCATGATGACATGCGAAAGGAGCAGATCCGATAGATGTGATCGGGTACGCTTGTCGTAACACTATTCACACCAGTATCGATATCTAGTCACACAACTAACACACATGCATATTGATCTCCTTCTTAACAGTTCAGATGGTGCGGGATAAGCTCCTACCATCGGACCGCATACTAGCAGTTCAAGAGGAAATAGCCGGATTTTTGCTCGACCAGGTTATAGATCCCAAAGGAGAATACTATTACCCGCTACCGCCCCCATGAACCACTTGTCATCGTGCTCCGGAAGCACCAAAGGCAACATATGTAGGAGAATTTGTATATGTATATACATGTGTATGTGTGAATAATTAATGGTGTTGGTTTGTGAGACATTCGATGATATATATATATATATGCGGTTCTACGTACGAGAAAATCTATTTATATATATGCATAACATGTACAATTTGTAGTATCTTGAAATACCAGCAAACAAAAAAAAAATTGAATGGAAAATAAATCAAAAAACCCCCCAAATATTTAGTACCAGTTGGTGTTACCAACCGGTACTAATGCCCTACGCGCACCCCGGGCCTGGCTCGTGCCATGTGGTGGCACTTTAGCGCCGGTTCGTGACGAACCGGTACTAATGGGGGGGCCTTTAGTCCCCACTCTTTAGTGCCGGTTGACAAACCGGCACTAAAGGCCGTTACGAACCGACACTATAGCCCGGTTCTGCACTAGTGGCACGAGCTCCCAGCGGAACTACCGGCCATGTGACCGGTACTACCGGCTTGTCTGCGCACAGTGTAATGGGCCGAGCCCATGTACCCCTTCGCCCTCACTTACCACTTCGTGGCTCTAGACTATATATACTCCTCCACCTCCCCCTAGTTAGGGTTAGCATTGGTTTTGCTCATATTTTGTGTGAGAGCCTTGCTCATCCACTTGGTTACTTCTCCTCGGAGCTCACGACCTCTTCGAAGAAGATCCCCCAAGCGGATTCAAGACCCCTTCGAGGGAAGACCATCAAGACATTCCTCACGGAGAAGAACGGCTACCTTTGTATCTTTCCTTTGTTGATTTTGAATCTTGTGCTACCTTATGTGTTCGATGATCTAGCCCTTGTGTGATTGATTGCTTGTCGGTTTAGAGTTTCTCTCGTTCCTCCCCATGATTCTCCGTGTGTTCTTCCGCTCGTTCATCGTGTTCCCCATAGGATCCACTCCAAACGTGAAAGATCGTCCACATAGGGCTCCGCCCTACATTATCTATGGTATCATGAGCCATGTTGATCACGTTTTTGGAGCCCCTACCCTGTGTTTTCTAGCTTGATTTTGTTGTCTTCGTCCTAAGTCCGAAAATCCCCACCAAAAATAGCCCCCAATTTTTTTTGTGATTTGTTTGTTTGATGATGTTTTGTTGATTTTCATTCGTGGATTTGCTTGGTTTCAAGTGGATCTAGCATTCCGCCCAGTTTCCCCTCTTCCCATCCACAAAATCCATCCAATTTTACCCCCGAAATCATCCATTTCCGCCCCAAAATCGCGCCCCGATTCGATCTGCGAAGAATCCCGACACGAGCAGTACTACCGCCCCTCCGAGCGGTACTACCGCTGAGCGCCACAAGCAGTACTACCGCCCCCCAAGCGGTACTACCGCCCCTCCCAGTTTCAGCATTCCGAGTTTCAATGTTTCGGCCGTAACTAATTCATCCAAACTCCGATTTTGACATTCTTTAGATAGTCTTGAAGCTATTGACATCCCCCATCCCACAAAAACACTACCAACACCATTTGACTCCATCAAAGTTTCGAAAATTTCGCAAGTTTGCCTAGTCCTTACACAATATCATCCGCATAACCACCACCGACTTCCGCAACCTAACTCATTTTGTTCCATATAGCATTAGTGGTTGCTTGAGTAGTGATTCGAGTCTCCTAAGGTGTTTTGGCTACTTAGGGACAATTGCTTCTTCATCACCACCACCACTACTTCCACATAGACGTGCCCACCATACATTTCCACCCCAACTTAACCCAATTTTGTTTGAGTTGCAGCATTTGCCTCATAAGGTGTTTCGGCTACTTAGGGACGGCAACTTCAACATTGACTCGCATAACCCATCATCCCACTTCCGCATTGCCTAGTGCAAAACCACCACCGCTTTCTGCTAGCACCATTTGACATTTGTCATTTGAGATTTTGAGTTCGCGGTTTTTCTGTTTCCTAAGGTGTTTCGGCTACTTAGGGATGAGTCTCCATCATCTTGGTATCTACATCAAGAACACCGCCACTCATCATCCAAAGGACGGTAACCTCGATGACACCATTGTATATTCCCTTGCAAATTGCATTGATAAACCATAGCCCATTTTGCGTTACTTGCCTATCGAGACTAGCCATTTGAGTATTGCCGGCAACGTGACTTGTGCACATTAGTGACCATACTACCCATAGCATACATACCATATCATCATGGTGCATATATTGGTATCATATCTCGTGTCACAAGTTTGTTCCCGCATATACACAATTGCTATCTTGGTTTGTACATTGTGCAAAAGCGGCCATAGAAAAAAAAGAAGAAGAAATAAAGCTTTTATCCTTATGAACAAGAGTATACTGATTGTTTCTACCATGGTGTACAGAATTTTTATCAAATTGCCATGGTCTACCAAGTAACAAGGAACATGCTTGCATAGGTACCACATCACAATCAACATAATCAGCATATGTAGAGATACTAAAATGCACACGAACAGTACGTGTTACCTTCACCTTGCCGCTGTTGTTGAACCATTGGATGTAGTAAGGATGTGGATGTGGTCTTGTGGTGAGAGATAGCTTCTCCACCATCTCCATGCTAGCCAAGTTGTTGCAGCTCCTCCATCTATGATGACGCTAATAGAACGCTCCTTCACAACTCCCTTTGTATGGAACAAATTATGCCTCCGATTTTGCTCACTTGTGTAACTCGCACACTCAAAACACGCTGAGCAACTAAACATTCATACCGCCAAGATCTTCAAAGAGCCATGTATTGTGTCTCATGATCAAGCATCTCCACCGTGTTCCTCATGTGTAATAAGAGCCAAAGTCTCCTCATCATAGTCACTAGCGGACTCATACCCACCATCCTCGTAGCAATCATCACACGCTGAGATTTGCATTCTCTCGAAAATGTCCTCTTCCCTTACAACGACGACAAATAATATCACTTGTGTGCCCTGTTGACGCCATGGAAGAAGAAGAGCTCAGGCAGCCCCGCAGGTGTGCTCTTAGCAGATAGTGGTGGTTGTGCCTGCTTTCTTGTATCACGGTTGGAGGTGGCACCAAGGAGGTGATGGTGCAAAGGAAGTAGATGATGCACGTGGTGTCCATGATGAAGGTCGACCTGCAGAAAAGTTAGTGCGGCGCCAATGCCTCGTCGATCCTGACTTCACGCTCAGCTTTACAAGCAAGATGGAATAAACGAGTGATATTATTATAATCCTTATAGTCTAGAATGGTCTGAATCTCTATTTAATCCACCCGTAAAACGTGCAAGCATAGCTTCATTCTCCTCAACAATACCACATCTAATCAAGCCGCTTTGTAATTCCCGATAATATTCTTCTACGTAGTTTTTCCTTGTCTTAAGCGCTGCAATTTTTGAAGTAATTCACGTTGATAATATGGTGGAACCCAACGAGTACGCATAGCAGTTTTCAAAGCAGCCCAAGTAGCTGGGACAGATATAATCTACAATGTTCGACCACCAAACACATGCAAAGCTAGTGAAAGCACAAACAAAGCAGCAGAACACGTCTCTCCTCGGGATATTGTAAACATGTAAATCGTTGTTCAGTTTCTAACTCCCAAGTAAGATATATATCGTGAACATATCTACCCTCAAATGGTGGAATATTCAATTTCAGTTTAGGGAGATGGTCATGATCTCGCACTGAGGGGAGCCCTAATATTGCCATTATTTGCATGTGGACGACCGGTGGTTGTGGTGCTGGTGGTTGCACGTAGTTCGATGTTGATCAACCTCATCCTCATAATCGCCCACATACTCATCATCCTCGCTTGGTACCAGCAGCAGCAGAGCAGGAGCCAAAGAAGCACCAACAGCAGTAGCAGCGGCACCATAATTTTGTCCTGCTCAAGAGGAACACGCTGAGCTCGTCCATACTTGATTCGGAAGGGGCGAGTTGTTGTCGTTGCAGAGGTGCGATAGGTGCAGCCGGCGGTGGTTGTGGAAAACGCGCGAGCAATTCATCAAACTTGCTATCAAGCTTTGTTTCAAACGCCTTCTCAATGCCATCTATCTTCTCCATGGCCTCGTCAAATCTGTTTACCACGCCTTGCACCTGTCCAATCATCATTTGCTGAAACTTATCATGTAGCTGTTTGTTCGTCGTGTTCTCCCAATCAGTCTCATCGGCTTGTGATCCTACCATGGTTAGCGAAAATAGAAACACACAAGAATATGATCCTACAAACTACTAAAAAGTGGTGGTGGTGTATCACAAACCCGTCAAGCAAATCTCAAATTCTTACCAGCCTTACCCAAGAAAGTGGTGATCGGCAACCGTTGTAGTCAAAACTCTCAAAGCTTGGATATAGCGATTACTGTGGAGAATCAAATGCACGACGAGATGTATGTGGAGCTGGGAAGGCTTATAATATGGTAGCAAAAAGGTCAAGAATAATCAATTCAGAGATGCAAAGTTGAATAGACGCCAACGACGCGGATCTTGTGCTGGTCCTAGGCTAGACCGTGCTAGAGACGCGAGCCTAGAACACTAACAAAATCACGGCACTGCACGTAAACAAGGGAGGAGCACACTCTGAATTTTTTTTCTCTTTTTTTTCCTTTTTTGCACTTTTTGTCCTCTTTATTTTTTTTTTTGCTCGCAACAAATTTTTTTCGAAAAGTATACAAATGGTCTAAAACTGCCTAGCCAGAATTTTCCAGACTTAGTTTTTTTTTTTGAAACTGAACTATTTTTCTTCTGCGGATGGCTTGGAAGTTGGGGAGTCTGTCTGTCACGACTTCGAGTATCGCGTGATCTGGAAATCGAGAACAATGCAACAATTCTCGGACTCGGACTAGGACTGGTGGCGGAGATGAATCTGGTGGAACTTCGGACCGGTGGCGGAGATGAACTGTGGAACTTCGGACTGGTGGCGGATATATGTTGCGTGGACTCGGATGGGCGTGATGGCGGCGGATATGTGGTGGCGATATGGATTCGGATTGGCGGTGAATATGTGGCGGTGGTATATGGCAGCGGCGACGTGACAACCTGTGAATGTAACTCAAACTCTAAAAGACTAGACGCTAAGACCAGAACTTGACACGACGATGCAACCGCCAATTCAACAAAGCAAATACGAAAAAGATTATGCAAAGGCTCGATTGGTTGGACGGGATGAACTAACCCTAATTTTTTTGGCTTTTTCGTGGACTATAGGTATGAAGAACAGACTTGATCTAAACTACGAAAAACTGTAAAATCTCACCGAGCAACCTGGAAATCTGATACCACTTGATAGAGGCAAAGGTGTCCCGCCTTTCGATGAGATGGTGGATTTCGCTTTGGTGGAAGTCGACTTTGACGATCCGACTACGAACGTGCGAGGACGTCGCGCCTTAGCAATCGCTAAACCAACTCCGAGAGGTTATTGACCACGCCGAGCACGATCAACCTGACCACGAAGGTCTTTTCCTGCGAGCAAACGAAGAACAAGCAAGAAACTGAGATTGCAATCTGGTTATTGCGAATATAAGATGAAAGCTTTATTGATCAAGGTGGGGTTCTGTGGACGCTTTGTCCGGTCGTTGAACACAAACGGCACGCCAAGTTGCAGCTATGGCGAACTTTTAATCTAAACAAAACCCAAAGTCTAAACGGTGCCCTAAGGGCTGTATATATGGAGGAAGAGGGGGTGAATTTCGTGGCCCTTGGTGGAGGGGTCCGAAACTAACCCTATCTCTTGTTTCCCCACACATACGGACTCTAAAAATAGCCTATACTAATGTATTTCGAAATTACATGGGCCTGGCCCAATAATAAGGTGACGCAGCACCTAGAATAGCCTCTGGACGAAATTTATGAAGTGGCATCTTGTATATTTCGTCCAAGGCTTCATGTACTCATTATGGTGGCTTCAAAGTCCTGAAATCATCACTTGTAACTCCATTCTTGTCCCCCTTGCATGCCATCATCTCCATGCTTGTTCTTGCTCCAATGTTCATCCTTCTCCAAGCTAGGCCCTTCATTTGTAAGCAAAACAAATGTATCCAATTTAGGCAGCATCATATTCTCATGAACATTAGAATCATTACCAAGAAACGAAAGTACCTGGTAATTTAGTTGGCGTGCGCGAGCTCTAGTAATTGGTCCAGTATGTATAGCAGCAGGGGCTGTGGGTGTAACAATGGTATTGATGTCCTCATCAATTCCCAACGGGACTGTAAATTAGACAGCCTGTTAGACGGGATTGAGGAGGAGTACAGTCAGTCGATTTGACAATGTATTTAAAGTGACATGTAAAATGCCTTCTAGCCGGATTGTAGATCGTTTGTCTCTGCCGACCTTTTCGCTTCAACCTCGGGACCCTAGAGTCCGGAGTGTGTTCAATACCTTCTCGCTTATGAAAAACCGGGCATGCATGAAGACCAGCGTAGGGGTCATTAGTGCTTTATCGCATAAGTGCCCAACTAGTTATGTTATATTACATGGTTAGTAAGAAACATCTTCCAGGAGAATAGTTCCGTTAAAGGTTCCTTTCTCGAGGCATGCCCTAAAGTGCATGTCCGACTGCGAAAAGAGCAGGAAAACATCCGGGGCAGATAATTAAATATGTGAAAATCATCTTTGAATCACCGATCGAATATTCCTTAAGAACGCTTAGCTTTCGGCTTCACCCACCGAGGTACACATCCGCTGACCCGCAAGAGTAATCGCAGAGGTGCTCCTTTACCTCCTAGCCGAACAATCGGGAACGAGGGGTAAGCACAGAGCCAGCAACCCAGCTTGGCCAAAACTTAAGTCATATCGATGCATATAATGGTGAATAAAAGGTACATGCGGAAGTTTTGACACATGTGTTGGGCATAAAGCCCATATAAGTAAGCTTCTGTTAAAGAAGCCCCCATGTATAATGAGTGCGGGTAGCACATCAAGTGTGTGTGAACAATGCGCAAATAGGCCCTCAAGGGCTTTTATGAAAAAGGTGGGAGAAAAGAGAGAAACAAAAGACAGCTAAAGTGTAAAAATGTGGACGGAGAAAGGAGATGAACTCTGAGTCCGGCGCTATTCGTAGAATCTTCGGAGGCGGGCTGCGTTCCATGGGTTCGGCTCGAGTCGGTTGTCCGATGCATTTCGTAGACGGTATGCTCCGCCGGTCAGGACTTGGTCGATGATGAAGGGACCTTCCCATTTGGGCTTGAGTTTGTCCTTTTTCTTGTCCGCAGCGAGAACTAGTTCGCCAACATTGTAAGTTTTAGCCCGTACTCTGCTTTGATATCTTCGAGCTCGCTGCCGATAGAATGCGGAACGAGCCTTTGCCACGCCGCGTTCCTCCTCTAATGCGTCCAAGCTGTCCCGCCGATCCAACTCGCTTCTCTTTCTTCGCATATGCGCACTCGAGGTGAGTCATGAATTATATCGCAGGGCAAAACTGCCTCTGCGCCGTATACCATAAAAAATGGCGTGAACCCGGTAGTACGGTTTGGCGTGGTCCGCAGCCCCCAGAGTACGGAGTCGAGCTCCTCTACCCAGTGCGTGTTAGATTCCGTAAGGGACCGCACTAATCTGGGTTTGATGCTGCTCATGATTAGACCATTTGCTCGTTCAACTTGACCGTTGGTTAAAGGGTGATAGACTGAAGCGTAGTCGAGCTTAATGCCCATTTTTTTGCACCAGAGTTTAACCTCATCGGCCGTGAAGTTCGTGCCATTATCGGTGATGATGCTGTGGGGGACACCGTAACGGTGTAATACCCCGGATATGAAGTCTATCACAGGTCCGGATTCGGCCGTTTTAACTGGCTTGGCCTCTATCCATTTGGTGAATTTGTCTACCATGACCAATAGGTATTTTTGCTTGTGGGTTCCCCCTTTAAGGGGTCCAACCATGTCAAGCCCCCAGACCGCAAACGGCCAGGTGATGGGTATAGTTTTGAGGGCGGTGGGTGGCATGTGGCTCTGATTAGCAAAGAGCTGAGAACCGACGCATCATTGGACTAAGTCCTGAGCATCTGCCCGGGCCGTCGGCCAATAAAATCTTGTACGGAAGGCCTTACCTACAAGGGCCCGGGCTGCCGTGTGGTGTCCGCCTAGTCCGGCGTGAATTTCAGCCAGAAGATTTCGCCCTTCCTCTTCGGAGATACACCTTTGAAGGACTCCGGTTGTGCTTTTCTTATAAATTTCCCCCTCATGGACCTTGTAGGCTTTAGATCGCCGAACTATGCAGCGGGCCTCGTTTTGATCTTCGGGGAGTTCCTGCCTAATTAAGTAGGCTAGGAATGGTTCCGTCCATGGGGCAATGACTGCAATTATTTCGTGGGTGGAAGGTGTTATGTCATTGGCTGAGCCACCGGTTGTGTCAGAATGTTCGGTATTGGGCGGTGCGGTTGGTTCCGGATTGTTGTTTCCGGACTCCTCTTCCCATACAACGGATGGCTTAAAGAGCCGCTCCAGGAAGATGTTTGGAGGGACGGCGTCGCGCTTTGCGCCGATGCGTGCCAACACGTCGACCGCCTGGTTGTTATGCCGGGCTACATGGTGGAATTCGAGTCCTTCGAACCGAGCTGACAGTTTTAAGACAGCGTTACGGTAGCCTGCCATTTTCGGATCTTTGGCACCGAAGTCTCCGTTTACTTGTGATATTACGAGGTTTGAATCCCCGCGTACCTCGAGGCGTTGAATGCCCATGGAGATTGCCATCCGGAGACCGTGTAGAAGGGCCTCATATTCGGCTGCGTTGTTGGAGTCTGTGTACATTATTTGAAGTATGTATTGGACTGTGTCTCCGGTTGGGGACGTCAACACAACGCCAGCCCCCAAGCCGGCCAATATTTTAGCGCCATACTCTTTAGGGAGTTCGGCTTCAGTCCATTCAGCGACGAAGTCAGCCAGGACTTGCGACTTTATAGCTCGCCGTGGTTTGTAGGTTATGTCAAATGGTAAGAGCTCAATGGCCCATTTTGTGATTCTGCCCGTCGCGTCGCGGTTGTTTATGATGTCGTTGAGGGGTACTTCGGAGGCCACTGTTATCGAACACTCTTGAAAGTAGTGTCGCGGCTTCCGAGATGCCATGAACACCGCGTATGCTATCTTTTGATAACGCGGGTACCGGGACTTGCAGGGAGTTAAGATAGTGGATTCGTAGCACACTGGTTTTTGAAGAGGGAATTTATGCCCTTCTGTTTCTCGTTCGACGACGAGTACCGCGCTTACAACTTGATGTGTTGCCGCGATATATAACAACATTGGTTCGCCCAGGTTAGGTGCGGCCAGGACCGGATTTGGTGCCAATATGGCCTTTATTTCTTCGAGTCCGGCAGTGTCAGCACCCATCCACTCGAAGTGTTCGGTGCGCCTGAGGAGGCGATAGAAGGGCAGTGCCTTTTCTCCCAAACGGGAGATGAAGCGGCTTAGAGCCGCCACGCATCCAGTCAATTTTTGTATTTCTTTGAGGTCTTTTGGAATATCCAGCTGTGACAGAGCTCGGATCTTGGATGGGTTTGCTTCAATTCCTCTACCGGATACAATGAAGCCCAGGAGCTTTCCGGCTGGTGCGCCGAAAACGCATTTTTCCGGGTTCAGCTTAATGTCATATGCTCGGAGGTTGTCGAATGTGAGCCTCAAATCGTCTACTAGAGTTTCGACGTGTTTGGTTTTGACGACCATGTCGTCTACGTATGCCTCTACTGTTTTGCCGATCTGGGTAGCCAGACATGTCTGAATCATGCGCTGATATGTTGCGCCGGTGTTTTTCAGTCCGAAGGGCATCGTGTTGAAGCAGAAGGGTCCGTATGGAGTAATGAATGCCGGTGCGGCTTGGTCTGCCTCCGCCATCTTGACCTGATGGTAGCCGGAGTATGCGTCGAGGAAGCACAATGAATCATGCCCTGTAGTAGCATCGATTATTTGATCGATGCGGGGAAGGGGGAAAGGATCCTTTGGGCAAGCCTTGTTATGGTCTTTAAAGTCGACACATAGGCACCAGGATTTGTCCTTCTTTGGTACCATCACCAGGTTTGCTAGCCTGATGAGGACATCAATACCATTGTTACACCCACAGCCCTTGCTGCTATACATACTGGACCAATTACTAGAGCTCGCGCACGCCAACTAAATTACCAGGTACTTTCGTTTCTTGGTAATGATTCTAATGGTCATGAGAATATGATGCTGCCTAAATTGGATAGATTTGTTTTGCTTACAAATGAAGGGCCTAGCTTGGAGAAGGATGAACATTGGAGCAAGAACAAGCATGGAGATGATGGCATGCGCAAGGGGGACAAGAACGGAGTTACAAGTGATGATTTCAGGACTTTGAAGCCACCATAATGAGTGCATGAAGCCTTGGACGAAATATACAAGATGCCACTTCATAAATTTCGTCCAAGAGGCTATTCTAGGTGCTACGTCACCTTATTATTGGGCCGACCCATGTAATTTCGAAATACATAAGTATAGGCTATTTTTAGAGTCCGTATGTGTGGGGAAACAAGAGATAGGGTTAGTTTCGGACCCCTCTACCAAGGGCCACAAAATTCACCCCCTCTTCCTCCATATATACAGCCCTTAGGGCACCGTTTAGACTTTGGGATTTGTTTAGTTAAAGTTAGCCATTGCAACTTCGTGTACTTCGCTTGTGTCCAACGACTGCACCAAGACCGCTTACGGATCCCCACCTTTAGCAATACTTCATACATACTCGCAATATTCAGATTGCTTTTATCATATTCTTGCTTGTTCTTCGATTGCTTGCGTGAATAGACCTTCGTGGTCGTTGATTGTGCTCGGCGTGGTCAATAACCTCTCGGAGTTGGTTTAGCGATTGCTAAGGCACAACGTCAGGCACGCTTGTAGTCGGATCGTCAAAGTCGCTCCACCAAATCGATAGTTATCATCTCATCGAAGATCGGGACACCTCGCCTATCAAGTGGTATCGCCAGGTTGCTCGGTGAGATTTTCCAGTTTTTCATAGTTTAGATCGATCATCATTCATACCTATAGTCCATGAAAAGCCACAAAAAAGTTAGATTTGTTCATCCTTTATCCAAGCCACCGAGCCTTTGCAATTTTCTATTCATTGCTTGCATAGTTGAATTATCGGTTGCATCGTCGTGTCGGGCTTGCTGGTCTTAGTGTCTAGTTCCTTTAGAGTTTCGAAGTTCTGTTCACATTAGTCGCCGCTGCATCATTATCCCTTCCGCTGTCCACCATCCCATCTATTAATTTCCACCACGTACTACGCTACTGTTCATTGTCATAATCATAGTTGAGGTCATTCACATCTTCTTTGATCCAATCTGCATCTTATCTAGTTTGTCTTGGAAAGAGGGAGAAAAAAGAGAGAAAAAAAGAGAGAAAAAGGAAAGAAAAAAAGAGAGAGAAGAAAAGAAAAAAGCGTGAGGAAAAAAGAGAGAAGAAAAAAATCAGATCTATCTAGAATCAATCTCGTACCTGAATTCGGATTAGAATCTGTTTTGCGCACTGTTCAGTAAAACAGGTGTATCTTCCTCATACGAAGTCCGTTTTAGCTCTGTGAGTACTCAAATTGAAGCTAGCGACGAGCCGCATGTCAATATTTGACACCTCAAAATCGGCTTCTAAATAGGTCTTTTTGCCCTCCGAAGTTCGTGAACACAGCTTGTTCCAATTTTTCAGGCCAGTTTTAGAATTCTTTGACTCCTCATATCAACTCGGAATTGATTGATTCTTTTTGCATTGGAAAGCTTGAGTTAGTAGCATTCTTTGCAAGAATTTATCAGAAAATTGGCTCAAACTTTTCAAGAGGAAAGTTGGAGAGAGAGTTGTTGTATATCCTGCTTGGCAGTTGTTTTTCATCATTATCTTCACTTATATCTTGCTGTCAAGAGCTACTTAGTATCCTTCATTGATGCTAGTTGTGCTACGCCGTGACCTCATTAGTGTTCTAGGCTCGCGTCTCTAGTCCGGTCTAGCCTAGGACCAGCACAGTATCGTCGTTGAGCGTTTATTCAACATTGCATCTTTGAATTGATTATTGCTAACCTTTTGCTTCCATATATAGCCAACCCAGCTCCACATATTTCTACACCGTGTATACGTACGCTCCCCTGGCAATCGCTTTACTCAATATTCAGAGTTACTTGTTACCGCTGGTTTCCGATCACCGCCTGCTGCATGGTAAGAACTTGTAAGACATTGATATTTGCTTTACTGTGAGCGTTTTACCACCACATCCTAGTAGATATAGGAACATTATTTTTGGATTTTGTTTCTTGTTCTACTAATCATGACAGGATCCAGAGTCAATTCATGGGCTTTGTCGATCGCGGGAGTCAATTCATGGGCTTTGTCGATCGCAGGAGTTCGCTAACGTCTTTCCACAAGACGTGCCACCGGGATTACCACCTATTCGAGGGATTGAGCATCAAATTGACTTAATTCCCGGTGCATCATTACCCAACCATGCACCATACCGTACCAATCCAGAGGAGACGAAGGAGATTATGCGTCAAGTACAGGAGCTGCTCGACAAAGGTTATATACGCGAATCCCTTAGTCCTTGTGCTGTTCCTATTATTCTAGTGCCGAAAAAGGATGGTACATCACGTATGTGTGTTGATTGTAGAGGCATTAATAATATTACTATTCGTTATCATCACCCTATTCCTAGGCTAGATGATATGCTTGATGGATTGAGTGGTTCTACAATATTCTCCAAAGTTGATTTGCGTAGTGGATACCATCAAATTCGTATGAAATTGGGAGATGAATGGAAAACAGCATTTAAAACTAAGTTTGGATTATATGAGTGGTTAGTCATGCCTTTTGGGTTAACTAATGCACCTAGAACTTTCATGAGATTAATGAACGAAGTTTTACGTGCTTTCATTGGACGATTTGTGGTAGTCTATTTTGATAATATACTGATTTATAGCAAATCTTTGGAAGAACATTTGGAACATTTACGTGCTGTTTTTAATGCTCTACGTGATGCACGTTTGTTTGGTAACCTTGGGAAGTGCACCTTTTGCACCGAATCGAGTATCTTTTCTTGGCTATGTTGTTACTCCACAGGAATTGAAGTTGATAAAGCCAAGATTGAAGCTATTGAGAGTTGGCCGCAGCCCAAAACGGTCACACAAGTGAGGAGTTTCCTTGGCCTCGCTGGTTTCTATAGGCGTTTTGTGAGAGATTTCAGCACCATTGCTGCACCTCTCAATGAGCTTACAAAGAAGGATGTGCCTTTTGTTTGGGGTACCGCATGTGAAGAAGCCTTCACGGTATTGAAAGATAAGTTGACACATGCTCCTTTACTCCAACTTCCTGATTTTAATAAGACTTTTGAGCTTGAATGTGATGCTAGTGGAATTGGATTAGAGGTGTGTTATTACAAGATGGCAAACCTGTTGCATACTTTTCTCGAAAAATTGAGTGGGCCTAGTCTGAATTACTCTACTTATGATAAAGAATTATATGCTCTTGTTCGGACTTTAGAAACATGGCAACATTATTTATGGCCCAAAGAATTTGTTATACATTCTGATCATGAATCTTTGAAACATATTAAAAGTCAAGCTAAACTGAATCGTAGACATGCTAAATGGGTTGAATTCATTGAGACTTTCCCTTATGTCATTAAACACAAGAGGGGTAAAGAAAATGTTATTGCTGATGCATTGTCTCGTTGCTATACTATGCTTTCACAACTTGACTTCAAAATATTTGGTTTGGAGACAATCAAAGATCAATATGTGCATGATGCTGATTTTAAAGATGTATTGCAGAATTGTAAAGGAAGAACATGGAACAAGTTTGTCGTTAATGATGGATTTGTGTTCCGTGCTAACAAGCTATGCATTCCAGCTAGCTCCGTTCGTCTTTTGTTGTTGCAGGAGGCGTATGGAGGAGGACTAATGGGACACTTTGGCATGAAGAAGACGGAGGACATACTTGCTACACATTTTTTTTGGCCAAAGATGAGACGGGATGTTGAGCGTTTTATTGCTCGCTGCACTACATGTCAAAAAGCTAAGTCACGACTCAATCCTCATGGTTTATATATGCCTTTGCCTGTACCTAGTGTTCCTTGGGAGGATATATCAATGGACTTTGTTTTAGGTTTACCTAGAACAAAGAAGGGGAGGGAAGCATATTTGTTGTCGTGGATAGATTCTCGAAAATGGCACACTTTATACCATGTCATAAAAGCGATGATGCTGTAAATGTTGCTGATTTGTTCTTTCGTGAAATTATTCGCTTGCATGGTGTGCCAAATACTATTGTTTCAGATCGTGATACTAAATTTCTTAGCCACTTTTGGAGATGTTTATGGGCTAAGTTGGGGACTAAATTGCTTTTTAGTACTACTTGTCACCCCCAAACTGATGGACAAACTGAAGTAGTCAATAGAACATTGTCTACTATGCTTAGGGTTGTTCTAAAGAATAATAAGAAAATGTGGGAGGAATGCTTGCCTCATATTGAATTTGCTTATAATCGCTCATTGCATTCTACTACTAAGATGTGCCCTTTTGAAGTTGTGTATGGTTTCCTACCGTGCACCTATTGATTTGTTGTCTCTTCCATCTTCGGAGAAGGTTAATTTTGATGCTAAAGAACGTGCTGAATTGATTTTAAAAATGCATGAGTTAACTAAGGAAAACATTGAGCGATGAATGCTAAATATAAACTTGCTGGAGATAAGGGTAGAAAACATGTTGTGTTTGCACCGAGATCTTGTTTGGTTACATTTGCGTGAGGATAGATTTCCGATTTGCGCAAATCAAAGCTAATGCCACGTGCTGCTGGTCCCTTTAAGGTGTTGGAGAAAGTAAATGATAATGCATATAAACTTGAGCTGCTCGCAGATTTTGGGGTTAGTCCCACCTTTAACATTGCAGATTTGAAGCCATATTTGGTGAGGAAGATGAACTTCCGTCGAGGACGACTTCATTTCAAGAAGGGAGGATGATGAGGACATCAATACCATTGTTACACCCACAGCCCCTGCTGCTATACATACTTGGACCAATTACTAGAGCTCACAAGACGCCAACTAAATTACTGTGTACTTTCGTTTCTTGGTAATGATTCTAATGTTCATGAGAATATGATGCTGCCTAAATTGGATACATTTGTTTTGCTTACAAATGAAGGGCCTAGCTTGGAGAAGGATGAACATTGGAGCAAGAACAAGCATGGAGATGATGGCATGCTAAGGGGACAAGAACGGAGTTACAAGTGATGATTTCAGGACTTTGAAGCCACCATAATGAGTGCATGAAGCCTTGGACGAAATATACAAGATGCCACTTCATAAATTTCGTCCAGAGGCTAATCTAGGTGCTCACACACCTTATTATTGGGCCGACCCATGTAATTTCGAAATACATAAGTATAGGCTATTTTAGAGTTCGTATGTGTGGGAACAAGAGATAGGGTTAGTTTCGACCCCTCTACCAAGGGCCACGAAATTCACCCCTTCTTCCTCCATATATACAGCCCTTAGGGCACCGCTTAGACTTTGGGATTTGTTTAGTTAAAGTTAGCCATTGCAACTTCGTACTTCGCTTGTGTCTAACGACTGCACCAAGACCGCTTACGGATCCCCACCTTTATCAATACTTCATACATACTCGCAATATTCAGATTGCTTTTATCATATTCTTGCTTGTTCTTCGATTGCTTGCGGAATAGACCTTCGTGGTCGTTGATTGTGCTCCGGCGTGGTCAATAACCTCTCGGAGTTGGTTTAGCGATTGCTAAGGCACAACGTCGTGCACGTTTGTAGTCGGATCGTCAAAGTCATCTCCACCAAATCGATAGTTATCATCTCATCGAAAGATCGGGACACCCTCGCCTCTATCATAGCCAGTCCGGATGTTTGATGTCTCTGATGAATCCGGCTTCCAGTAATTTGGCTAGCTCCTCTCCCATTGCCTGCCTTTTGGGTTCGGAAAATCGCCGAAGAGCCTGTTTGACTGGCTTGAATCCTTTTAGGATGTTTAGGCTGTGTTCTGCCAATCTGCGTGGGATTCCTGGCATATCTGAAGGGTGCCAGGCAAAGATGTCCCAATTCTCCGGCGAATTCTCGTAATGCGCGCTCGCGGGGTTTAATTGTGCCCCGATGGAGGCCGTCTTTGTTGGGTCCGTTGGATGGACCTGGAATTTGACTATTTCGTCCGCTGGTTTAAAAGAGGTGGACTTGGATCTCTTATCGAGTATCACATCATCCCTGTTCACCATAGAGCGCAGCGCAGTGAGTTCCTCCGCCGCTAGGGCTTCGGATAGTGCCTCTAGGGCTAATGCGGCTGTCTTGTTTTCGGCGCGGAGTGCTGTGTCCGGGTCACTGACAAGGGTGATTATTCCACTGGGCCCGGGCATCTTAAGCTTCATGTACCCGTAATGGGGTATGGCTTGAAAAATTGTGAATGCCTCGCGTCCTAGTATAGCGTGATATCCGCTGCTGCACGGGGCCACTTGGAACGTGACCTCTTCGGACCTGTAATTGTCCGGCGAGCCGAACACCACATCAAGTGTGATTTTTCCTGTGCAGCGTGCTTCCCGGCTAGGGATTATTCCTCTAAAGGTTGTGCTGCTTCGCTCAATGCGGCCCTAGTCTATTTCCATTTTTTGAAGGGTTTCCTCGTAGATGAGGTTTAATCCGCTGCCGCCATCCATGAGTACCTTGGTAAGACGAAAGCCGTCCACTATTGGACTGATGACCAATGCGGCTGGTGCTCAGGCTGTTCGGAATATAGGTTCGTCGCTGGCGTTGAAGGTGATGGCCGTGTCGCTCCATGGATTTGTTGTTACTACTTGGTAGACTTCGGCGAGGCTGCGGATTGTTCGTTTCCGCATATTACTTGATGCGAAAGTCTCAAAGACTGTTGACACCGTACTAGTACTGTTGGAGTGGTTCTCCGGGGCTAGAAGCTCTTCGCCACTTTTGGCCACCTGCCGCAGTATCCAACATGCTCGAAGGCTATGTGTTGGAGTGGCGCCCTTTGTGCTGTGAATTTTACAGGGTCCGCTGAGCCATCCCTCCAGTACGGTTCCGTACCCTTTATGGGGTTTTTGCTTTTTGGTTTTTGTACCGGGTGCCTGAGCATGATGCACCCTTTTGTTTCGGACTAGGGTTGTATTCGGAGCCGGATTGTCCCAAAACTTAGTTTCGGTTTTCCGGAAACTCTCCATCGCACAGTACTTTCGTGCTATGGACGCCAGGTCGGCGAAGCGTGTAATTTCACGACGACTTACGGCGTTCAAGATTACCTTGTCCGTGCAATTATTGCAGAAGATTGAAATTGCGTCTTCCTCACGGCAGTCTTTTATCCTGTCCATAACCAGGAGGAATTTGGCCCAGTAATGATGTATTGTTTCGGCGGGCTCTTGCCGGATTTGAGATAGATCACATATGTTTGGGTGGGTGGGTGTATTTGAGTCCGGAACCCTGCCCATCTCGAGGCTCAAAGGCTGAAAAGTTTCGGAATTTGGAAGCTTGGATTGCTGGATGTTGTCCAACGAGTCTGGTCCGATGCCTGACTTTAGGTTCAGTGCTTGATCGACGTCCGTCCCTCCGCGGGAATGTGGCATGGAGGGTTCTGGAGTCCGGACATAACTAGTTTTCAATATAGTAGAAGAGTCGCCGCGTTGTTCCTCTACCACCGCAATGTGGTGGGTAACCTGGGGAGAGTTAATCTCTCTCAGATCGATTTTAAGCCCAATCTGATTGTAGTCTGTAGCGACTCCCAGGTCGGTGATGCGATCCAAGAGCTCGTTTACGGACGAGAGCTCTATTGGATCCAGCTGCTCGGCAAATTCCGAGTTGACGTGAAGATTTCTTTTGATGACCCGAGAGGTCATCGTCGAAGCGGTGGCCGAACAGGCGGTCATGAGAAAACCACCTAGCCGGATAGTTTGGCCAGCGGCCAAAGCTCCTTTGGCGGTGATACCGTCTTTAAAGACGGGAAGAGGCATCTTTCCTGATCGCGATGGCACAGAGGAACTCTCAATGAAAGCACCAATGTCGGTGTCAAAATCGGCGGATCTCGGGTAGGGGGGCCCGAACTGTGCGTCTAGGGGGACGGTAACAGGAGACAAGGGACACGATGTTTTTACCTAGGTTCGGGCCCTCTCGATGGAGGTAAAACCCTACTCCTGCTTGATTAATATTGATGATATGGGTAGTACAAGAGTAGATCTACCACGAGATCAAGGAGGCTAAACCCTAGAAGCTAGCCTATGGTATGATTGTTGTAATGGTTGTTCGTCCTACGGACTAAAACCCTCCGGTTTATATAGACACTGGAGAGGGCTAGGGTTACACAGCGTCGGCTACAATGGTAGGAGATCTACATATCCGTATTGCCAAGCTTGCCCTCCACGCTAAGGAAAGTCACATCCGGACACGGGACGAAGTCTTCAATCTTGTATCTTCATAGTCTTGGAGTCCGGCCGATGATGATAGTCCGGGTATCCGGACACCCCCTAGTCCAGGACTCCCTCAAAGTGCTATAGCATCATACCACATTGCATATAAGATTGTCATAACCGATCATCTTGGATCATTGTGAGAGAAACACCGGGAACGATACATACATAGCATACTTGGAATACAAAGCTTATCCATTTTGCATCTTATAGGTTGTGCACAAGTGTCGTATCCGCCTATTTAGCAATCGTGCTAGTGTCTCTCTTGAGTTGTGCAACACGAGCATTTTCCGTGGATTTCACATTTTGTGCTCATTCCTTGGTTGCACGACCCCATTTATCTATCCGTGTGTGTGTTTCCGTGTGCCATTCATTGCTATTGGTCTACTTGTTTCGCTTGTGAATTTGTGAATCTCTTTCAACATTATTTACTCTTGCTAACATTTTGCATCAAATTTTTGTGCCACTATCCTCACCGAGCTCCTCCATAAGCTTTACTTGTGTAGGTGTGAGAACCGACAAGGATTGGTACCAATAGTGCTATTTCATTATCCGCATTTGAGTGAACTTGATTCGTCAACATCGGTCAAGGTACATTGGTATAAGTTCTTCTCTTTCTCCCACTCATATTTGCTCGAGTCTTGTGATGGATAGGCAAGGCATTTCCTCTTCGGTCTACGACAACAACGACGGCGTGAACAACTACATCAACAAAGCGTCCATCTTCGATCTGCAACGACAAATACAAGGCGCACAATCAAGATTGCGAGAGCGCATCGAGAACATCTCCATCGACATTCTTCACTCCGAAGCAAGGAAAAGGGACTACATCGACAAGAAGATTTCCGCACATAAAGAGGAGCAAGATGCAAGGATGGAGGAGATTAGAGCCTTGATCAAGTCTTCTTCCCCTTCTTCATCTTCAAGGCGGCGACATTCAAGCCACAAGTCTTCGGAGAGCCAAAACGATGCAAGTGCAAATCGTCCTCGTCCACATCTACATGGCAACCACCATCACATTCGTGATCCATATCGTCATGAAGGGCAAGTAACCTCCAAGCAACATGTGCACGACGACGACGAACGACATCTTCTACGAGCTCAAGCACGACATCGACATCATCATCATGAAGATGCTCCACAAGCGCAAATGCACAAGTCCCAACAAGCCCTACTTCACGCCAATTCGAAGCTTCAAGAGCAAAAGAGAAGACCGCGAGATGAGCACCACCAAGACGGAGCTACGGCTACAACAACCACTTTGGGATATTCTCCAAGTGCTATCAAGGCATCTTCGCCTTTGGACGTACGACATCTTCACCTACTTCCCACGTGTACGCCTACATCGACTTCATCAAGTCCAAGGCGACTACCTACGAGCGAGGGTGACCATTCCATCTTCGGCAGCCCCTCAAGGAAGATGGCCGAGCATGGGAAACTCCCTTCGGTCATGGAGAGGAGCTACGAGGTGCCACATCGTATGGACCTCCAACCCCAAGACGATGACAAGACGGTCGAGCAAGGGCCATCCCCTTCGACCACGGCGACGAGCAGAAACCTCTTCAACAACATGAAGACGTCGCCCACATTGGACTCATACTCCGAGTCAAGCTACACGACCGCACATGGAGACATTTGCACCTACATCTCTCCGACACCCACATATGTCGAGATGCCCCATTTGTCATGTGAGGAGAGCCACCACCCCATGAGAGAGATGAGTGACGCCACCATATGTGACATTAAGAGCATTTCCTTTGAGAAGATGAGTGTGACCACCACTAGCCCAACACATGAGAGCATGCCACACATCCTATGTGAGGTTGAGCGCCATTTGAGTGACTCCACCAACCATATGAGTGAGAGCACCCTTGAGGGAGTGAGTGAGCCACAACACTTAGCGAGTGAGGTAGTTGACACGGCATGTGAGGCCACTATGATTTCTAACGACTTAACCTCTACTCCGAGTGTGTTTTCTTTGGTGCTAGGTCTCCTACATGACGACATGCCTACCCTCGACGAGTCCATCCCTCCAATGGGGACGACGATGGCCATGGTGGACGATGACACACCCCCCACATGGTTCCATCAAGATGAAGATGACAACAAGACGATCTTCAACACCTCACTTACAACACATGAGCGACGCTCCAAAGGTAACATAGGTGATGGTGCTTCTCTTGTCCCACTAGTGGACGCTCTTGACAATGATTGCTCCCATGATGTTGACCCACCTATTACCATGCTTCATCCTAGTGAAACTTCGTCATGCCTTGTTTTACATATTTATGATGAATATGATGATGAGCATGTTGAGTTGCCTAGTTGTGATGCTATGCTCCATAGGAGTTCATGTGAAAGTTCTATTGGTCACATCATGTTTGACAATCCATTGAACTTGTCATATGGTATGAGTGAGATCTCCCATATTGCATCATTTCAATCTCAACATAGTTACTATGCATGCCCCTTTAAAATAAATCCCATTTGCACTTGTGGCATAGATGACGAGATGATGGTCATTGGCTTTTGTTTTTCATGTGATGTTATTGCCATGCTTCCTTTACATGATTTTCGCAATTCATCTACTATGTCATGCCATGATCACATTGTTCCAAATATGCATTGTTTCGGATGTTGTCAATATTCTCGATGTGATGTTCCTACTAATACTCATGAGGAGACCCCCATAGTTTCCTCATACATATTCGGAGATCTTGATGGATGTCATACTTTGCAGGATTCCCATGATTGCGTGCACCTTATGCATTCCATGAATAATAATGTTCTAGATATTTCTCATGATGCATTACACAATTTGAGTCTCCATTATGCTATACATAATAACAAACCTCTCATGATGGATGACATGTTTCTATATCACGCATCTCATTTATTTGAGCATTGGCTATTTTGTGCTAACCGACACATGCATGTGCGCATCATGATGGATGATGTGTACATATACCATGCACACACAAATTTTCCTTTGTCGTTGTTTGTGTAGGTACTCATGTATATTCGTCAACCTCTCAATCCCAAGAGTTGACGAAACGAGCTCTTGAGAGCAACGATACTTTGGGATCACGTGAATTGTCCTTACCACCGTTCTCTTCGCGCATCGACTACGCACATCTCTTTTACTTGTCTCTCACACGGCTATGGGCTATTTACCACTTGTCACCTTATGCTCATTTTCCCGTGTTCACTTTGCATGTTATCCTTGCTTCTATGCCTTTGCCATGCAATTGTTACCCTTGCTTGCATTTACCCATGATACACCATTATGATATTCCTATGTGTATTTTCATGCTTGGTGGAGATCCTTGTTACTTTTGCCATGTTTATCATGTGCCTCATGCTATTGTTGATTCTTGTGTTGGGAGAGTCATGATGTTACATTGCTATTTACATAGGACTTCTTGCCAACACCATGAACCTACTTTCCTCATATCTTGCTTTCATGCTTGTGCTATGACATGTGAATTATTCTTGCCCACTATTTGCACACATGACATGCTTGCCATGATTCCTTCTAGTACGTTGCATCTTCGCACTACTAGCTTGCTTGACCTGATCGCTATGATTGCTTGCTATGTTGCATCACCCATGTTCCACTATTACTTGCTTTCTTGGGTTGATCACATATATGTTCATGCCTCTCACTTGATTTGCCATGATCATTGTCCCTTGTCTCCATTAGTTGCATCTCTCATATCACCTTGTATTGAGTGCAACCATACTATGCTTATTGCTCTTGGAGACTTTGACAACTTACTTGTGATGCATGCTTGTTTACTTGAGCCTATTGTATTTGGTTGTTCTTGCATCATATGCCTCCATACTATGAAATGCTCCCTTGTACTTTCTTATGATGAGCATGATGCATACACTTGTTGGGTATCTTACTACTCGAATGATAGGTTTTGCATCTTCGCTAACCTCATTTGTTTTTCCGAGTGTTCATCATGTTCTTTCATTTTGGAGGATTCACAAGGCGGTGCCGTTATGCGACATATTGGTTATGTGAAGGCATACATGATGTACAACTCCAACATCTTTGGGAACTTTCTTGAGGTGAACTCCTTCTCTTTGAGCCATCCTCAAATACGCATATTGGATGGGTCACTCTTTCATTGTTGTTCCCGTCTTGTTGTCTACATGATATATCTCGTGAACGGAGGAGCGACATTGGAGATTGGCTACATGGACCTTCACATTGAGGAGCGCTCGCACTTATTGGATGCACCTTCGGAACTCCACTCATTCCTCGACATCGAGCTTTGGTACACCAACACCTCCATATTTGTTGATTGTGCTCATACATGTCATGCTCGATGGACATATCATACTCACCACAAGTTTGCACCCCATGCATGGATTGACTCACATTATGCTTGTCTTGTTGCATCTATTTCCGTGTCATCCATGATATATGAGCTTGTGCACTTCCTTAGCAAATTTGTTGTGATCTACCTTGATGGCATATGCATACATCATGACCATTTTGTCGACCATCAATTGCATGATAACATACACATGTTGAGTGATAGAGGCGAGGGTGTCCCGATCTTTCGATGAGATGATAACTACCGATTTGGTGGAGACGACTTTGACGATCCGACTACAAACGTGCACGACGTTGCGCCTTAGCAATCGCTAAACCAACTCCGAGAGGTTATTGACCACGCCGAGCACAATCAACTCGACCACGAAGGTCTATTCCTGCAAGCAATCAAGAACAAGCAAGAATATGATAAAAGCAATTTGAATATTGTGAGTATGTATGAAGTATTGATAAAGGTGGGGATCCATAAGCGGTCTTGGTCTGGTCGTTGGACACAAACGGTACACGGTTGCAATGGCTAACTTTAACTAAACAAATCCCAAGGGAAAAGCTACTAGATGGATCTACTTATATAGGAGCAAGGGGTGGCCGCCAAGAAGGTGGGAGGACGTCCCAAGGCAGCCTAAAACTAACCCTAGGTCGTACAAGGCCAATGGGCCCAAGTGGAGGTGACGTAACACCTTTGGACTTGTAGTTTGACTCGGATTCTGGTGCAGCGTCAGATTGTTTCATCCATAACTCAACGCTCCGGACGGATTTTAAGGTGATTCCAATCGTGTTGGAAAGAGCATGAAATCTACTTTCCAACAAAAAAAGAATCACCCAATCAGAGTCTGTATGAAAAAGTTGTTGGCGTTTTCAGTCAGGTATGTCTGTGCAGTCCGAATCTGAATCCATAATGTGAGAGACTTGGACTCTATCTTCTCTTGGCCCAAAAGTGACGTGAGAAGACTTTTTTAACAACACCTAAACTTCTCCTTTTCACTTATCTTCATATGTGGATTATACAAATGTCTCATATACCTGCAATTAGACAAAACACGAAAGTATGTGAAGTATTTTTGTTCTGGATAACATAAATAGTTTGCACTAGAAATCACCTGACAAATATGCATGTATGCAATATTTTTGGTCTTATCCAAGGTAGTCATGTCCTCATCATCCTCCCCTTCTTGAAAACAAAGCTGTCCTCGGCGTTGCTTAATCTGAAATGTGGCTAACAAAAGAGACAAGGTGTCCATGTTGTATATGTATACGTCATCTATTTTTACTTCCCTTGATTTTTGCATATATGACACATGAATAGATGAGTAACTTGCATAGTTCATAAAATCTAAAGCCAACAAATTAGCACAAGAACTAGAAGGCATGAAAATATTGCAACTCAGTTTGCACATATAAGTGAAGCTCTTATTTATTTCAAAAGATTGACAATGTTCATCAGTAAACCATCTCAACATTGGTGAATAAACCTTATTTGAATCAAATTTACATGCTACAACATGCTTAGATAAGCAAACATGCAATGAGTCATTCGACACAGAATCATCAGCAAGAGTAGAGGTCATATCAAAATGATTAAACATTGATTCTTTTGCATCAATAGTTAATTCAATGGGTGCTCTCAAAATTGTTGGTATTTCAGTTGTTTGATCACATGGCATAGTCAAATTATCAATATAATCCTCTAAAATAGGTGGTGTGATCAAAGTAGTGGGTAGCTCAACACATGATGTATTCAAGTTAACTAGGCATGCATCATTCTCAGGTAAAAGTAGAAAATCTGTACCTTTGTCATTACCTCTTATAGTCAACTCAGATGATGTAGGCACTCTCGATGGTGATGTGTCACATGGTGGAGATGATGTAGTCCTCGCAACAACGGATGTGGTTGTCATAGTACGCCTAGTAGTTGAATAAACATCTGTATCTACAGTTGGAATGTGCACGGTGCGCTTGTTCTCCTTGTGGGCAACACGTCGTTTTATTTCCTGTTCAGCTTTGCAAGCAAGACGAAACAAATGGTCCATAGGATAACACTCTTCATGAATTAGTATCTCCTGAATATTATGGTTTAATCCTCCCCAAAATCTATCCATAAAATCTTCTTCACTTTCTTCTAAAAATGAGTGCAACAAGGTAGTTTGTAAATCATCATAATATTTTGTTACGGTGTCACTACCTTGTTTTAAATGTTCCAGTTTTTTAATCATGCCACGAGTATAATAAACATCGATTTAATCTATCTCTCATGACATGTTTTAAATCATCCCAAGTATTAGGTACATAATCAGGATGTAACCGACAATATTCACTCCACCAAACTAGAGCATAACCAGTGAAAGAACCAACCGCAACCATAACTTTTTTACGTTCATCAAAATTATGGGAAGCAAATATATTATTTATGTCTAACTCCCATTCAATATATAAAGCAGGTCTAAAACGGCCATTAAATGGTGGTATAGAAACATGAACCTGATCATGTGCATTTGGATGTTTGTGCACCTCTCGTGACGGTTGTGGTATTTGCATAGGTGGTGGCATGTCTCCCGCGATCGACAAAGCCCATGAATTGACTCGATCCTGCCATGATTAGTAGAACAAGAAACAAAATCCAAAATAATGTTCCTATAACTACTAGGATGTGGTGGTAAAACGCCACAAGAAAAGCAAATATCAATGTCTTACAAGTTCTTACCATGCAATAGGCGGTGATCGCAACCAGCGTGTCAAGTAACTCGAATATTGAGTAAAGCGATTGCCGGGGAGCGACGATACACGGTGTAGAAATATGTGGAGCTGGGTTGGCTATATATGGTAGCAAAAGATTAGCAATAATCAATTCAAAGATGCAATGTTGAATAAACGCCAACGACGGTATCTGTGCTGGTCCTAGGCTAGACCGACTAGAGACGCGAGCCTAGAACACTAATGAGGTCACGGCGTAGCACAACTAGCATCAATGAAGGATACTAAGTAGCTCTTGACAGCAAGATATAAGTGAAGATCACAACGGTAGTGAAGATAATGATGAAAAAACAACTATCAAGCAGGACATACAACAACTCTCTCTCCAACTTTCCTCTTGAAAAGTTTGAGCCAATTTTCTGATAAAATTTTTCAAAGAATGCTACTAACTCAAGCTTTCCAATGCAAAAAGAATCACTCAATTCCGAACTGATATGAGGAGTCAAAGAATTCTAAAACTGGTCTGAAAAATTGGAACAAGCTGTGTTCATGAACTTCAGAGGGCAAAAAGACCTATTTAGAAGCCGATTTTGAGGTGTCAAATAATGAACTAGCTTCTGCAACTATTTAGATGCGTCTCGTCGCTAGCTTCAATTTGAGTACTCACGAAGCCAAAACGGACTTCGTATGAGGAAGATACACCTGTTTTACTGAACAGTGCGCAAAACAATTTCTAATCCGAATTCAGGTACGAGATTGATTCTAGATAGATCCGATTTTTTTTTCTTCTCTCTTTTTTTCCTCACACTTTTTTTTATTTTTCTTCTCTCACTTTTTCTTTTTTTTTCTTTCCTTTTTTTCTCTTTTTTTCTCTCTTTTTTTTCTCCCTCTTTCCAAGACAAACTAGATAAGATGCAGATTGGATCAGGCGAAGATGTGAATGACCTCAACTATGATTATGACAATGAACAGCACGTAGCACGTGGTGGAAATTAATAGATGGGATGGTGGACAACGGAAGGCATAATGATCCAGCGGCGGCGTGACTAATGTGAACAGAACTCGAAACTCTAAAGGAACTAGACACTAAGACCAGCAACTCGACACGACGATGCAACCGATAATTCAATAATGCAACCAATGAAAAGAAAATTGCAAAGGCTCAGAGTGGCTTGGACAAAGGGTGAATAGATCTAACTATTTTTTGTGGCTTTTTCTTGGACAATAGGTAAGAAAATAAATCTAATCTAGGGAAAACTGGAAATTCTTACCGAGCAACCTGAAAACTGATACCACTTGATAGAGGCGAGGGTGTCCCGATCTTTCGATGAGATGATAACTACCGATTTGGTGGAGACGACTTTGACGATCCGACTACAAACGTGCACGACGTTGCGCCTTAGCAATCGCTAAACCAACTCTGAGAGGTTATTGACCACGCCGAGCACAATCAACCTGACCACGAAGGTCTATTCCTGCAAGCAATCAAGAACAAGCAAGAATATGATAAAAGCAATCTGAATATTGTGAGTATGTATGAAGTATTGATAAAGGTGGGGATCCGTAAGCGGTCTTGGTCTGGTCGTTGGACACAAACGGCACACGGTTGCAATGGCTAACTTTAACTAAACAAATCCCAAGGGAAAAGCTACTAGATGGATCTACTTATATAGGAGCAAGGGGTGGCGGCCAAGAAGGTGGGAGGACGTCCCAAGGCAGCCTAAAACTAACCCTAGGTCGTACAAGGCCAATGGGCCCAAGTGGAGGTGACGTAACACCTTTGGACTTGTAGATTGACTCGGATTCTGGTGCAGCGTCAGATTGTTTCATCCATAACTCAACGCTTCGGACGGATTTTAAGGTGATTCCAATCGTGCTGGAAAGAGCATGAAATCTACTTTCCAACAAAAAAAGAATCACCCAATTCAGAGTCTGTATGAAAAAGTTGTTGGCGTTTTCAGTCAGGTATGTCTGTGCAGTCCGAATCTGAATCCATAACGTGAGAGACTTGGACTCTATCTTCTCTTGGCCCAAAAGTGACATGAGAAGACTTTTTGAACAGCACCTAAACTTCTCCTTTTCCCTTATCTTCATATGTGGATTGTACAAATGTCTCATATACCTGCAATTAGACAAAACACAAAAGTATGTGAAGTATTTTTGTTCCGGATAACATAAATAGTTTGCACTAGAAATCACCTGACAAATATGCATGTATGCAATATTTTTGGTCTTATCCAAGGTAGTCATGTCCTCATCATTGAGCATCCATTGCCATATTCATGCTATTGATAAGCCGTTCACTATGACATCATTTTGCACCGAGGTTGCCTTAATCATATTTACAACACATTTGTGTGCACAATGATTGCATTTCCTCCCATGAAAGCTTTGCATCTCATTCTAGATCATCTTGATAAGCTTCATGCGCTTTATCACGACCAATCTTGCCGCACGGACTCACTCTTACATGATGGACACTTTGTGTGCGCTAACCATTGTATTTCCGAGTGTTGCTTGTGTTTGCTCTTTTTGCATGTCTATCAATCCGGCGACACCTTGGACTACTTGGATTGCGCCATGTCTTCAACTTCGTCCAACTACAAGTCCGTCTACGACAACCGTTTCCATGGTGATGAGGATCACGATCCGAGGTCGGATCTTTCCCAGGGGGGAGATGATGCGGAGCATCCCACGTTCATCCCCATGTTGATAGAGGCGGGGGTGTCCCGATCTTTCGATGAGATGATAGCTATCGATTTGGTGGAGACGACTTTGACGATCCGACTACAAACGTGCACGACGTTGCGCCTTAGCAATCGCTAAACCAACTCCGAGAGGTTATTGACCACGCCGGAGCACAATCAACCTGACCACGAAGGTCTATTCCTGCAAGCAATCGAAGAACAAGCAAGAATATGATAAAAGCAATCTGAATATTGCGAGTATATATGAAGTATTGATAAAGGTGGGGATCCGTAAGCGGTCTTGGTCTGGTCGTTGGACACAAACGGCACACGGTTGCAATGGCTAACTTTAACTAAACAAATCCCAAGGAAAAAGCTACTAGATGGATCTACTTATATAGGAGCAAGGGGTGGCGGCCAAGGAGGTGGGAGAACGTCCCAAGGCAGCCTAAAACTAACCCTAGGTCGTACAAGGCCAATGGGCCCAAGTGGAGGTGACGTAACACCTTTGGACTTGTAGTTTGACTCGGATTCTGGTGCAGCGTCAGATTGTTTCGTCTATAACTCAACGCTCCGGACGGCTTTTAAGGTGATTCCAATTGTGCTGGAAAGAGCATGAAATATACTTTCCAACAAAAAAAGAATCACCCAATTCGGAGTCCGTATGAAAAAGTTGTTGGCGTTTTAAGTCAGGTATATCTGTGCAGTCCGAATCTGAATCCAGAACGTGAGAGACTTGGACTCTATGTTCTCTTGGCCCAAAAGTAACGTGAGAAGACTTTTTGAACAGCACCTAAACTTCTCCTTTTCCCTTATCTTCATATGTGGATTGTACAAATGTCCCATACACCTGCAATTAGACAAAACACAAAAGTATGTGAAGTATTTTTGTTCTGGATAACATAAATATATTATTGAATAGTTTGCACTAGAAATCACCTGACAAATAAGCATGTATGCAATATTTTTGGTCTTATCCAAGGTAGTCAAGTCCTCATCATCCTCCCCTTCTTGAAAACAAAGCCGTCCTCGGCGTTGGTTAATCTGAAATGTGGCTAACAAAAGAGACAAGGTGTACATGTTGTATATGTATACGTCATCCATTTTTACTTCCCTTGATTTTTGCATATATGACACTTGAATAGATGGGTAACTTGCATAGTTCATAAAATCTAAAGCCAACAAATTAGCACAAGAACTGGAAGGCATGAAAATATTGCAACTCAGTTTGCACATATAAGTGAAGCTCTTATTCATTTCAAAAGATTGACAATGTTCATCATTAAACCATCCCAACATTGGTGAATAAACCTTATTTGAATCAAATTTACATGCTACAACATGCTTAGATAAGCAAACATGCAATGAGTCATTCGACACAGAATCATCACCAAGATTAGAGGTCATATCAAAATGATTAAACATTGATTCTTTTGCATCAACAGTTAATTCAATGGGTGCACTCAAAATTGTTGGTATTTCAGGTGTTTGATCACATGACGCATTCATGACAGTTTCAAGATTCTTTAAAATAGGTGATGTGCTCAAATCACCAGGTACCTCAACACATGATGCATTCAACTTAACTAGGGATGCATCATTCTCATGTGAAGTTAAATCATCAATACCTTTACTGTTACCTTGTTGCAAAGACATAGCTGATATAGGTACAGACGTAGACAATGCACCATGCTCTTGAGATGATGCCGTGCTCACAATCCGAGGTGGGGCTGCTCTAGTAGGTGCAACGGTGGAGGAACCAACCGGCGGTGGTGAGCATGAACTGGAATAGTAGTTGTTGTAGTCACCCAATGCATCCTCCTGTATCTGTCTCTCAAAGGTACAAGCACGAACATACATACCAGTAATGCAACGAGGAATATACTGAAATATTTCCTGAATATCATGGTTCAAACCACCAAAAAATCTATTCATTGTATCATCCTTAGATTCTTCTATGTCACAATGATGCATATAAGATTTGAACTCTTTGTAGTAAGCATGAACAGTGTTGTTGCCTTGTTTAAATTGTTCAAATTTATGAAGCAATTCACGATTTATAGTAAGGAGGGAAAAATGTTGTCTCATTACATCTTTCAAATCTTTCCAAGTTGTGGGTTGGTTATCAATATTTTTCTTACAATGCACACTCCACCAAACTGAAGCAAAACCAGTAAATGCTCTAGTGGCAGCTCGTACTCGCCAAGTTCGTAAAAGTCATGGTTACTAAAAACTTGTTCTACTTCAAACTCCCAAGCTAGATAAATAGCAGGATTAAATCTACCCTCAAATGACGGTAAAGAGATAACCTGACCATGTGGTTGTGTGTGTTGTCCCAACTCTCGTGATGGTGAAGTTGTGTCCATCGTCCAAGAACTTCTATCTCCGAAACCTGTCATGATTAGTAGAAACAAGAAACAAAATTCCGAATAATGTTCCTATGAACTACTAGGATGTGGTTGTAAAGTGCTCACAAGAAAGCAAATATCAATATCTTACAAGTTCTTACCATGCGGCAGGTGGTGACAGCAACCAGCGATGTCAAATAACTCAAGATTGTGTAAAGCGATTGCTGGGGAACGACGATACACGGTGTAGAAATATGTGGAGCTGGGTTGGCTATATATGGTAGCAAAAGATTAGCAATAATCAATTCAGAGATGCAATGTTGAATAAACGCTCAACGACGGTACTGTGCTGGTCCTAGGCTAGACCGGACTAGAGACGCGAGCCTAGAACACTAATGAGGTTACGGCGTAGCACAACTAGCATCAATGAAGGATACTAAGTAGCTCTTGACAGCAAGATATTAGTGAAGATAATGATGAAAAAGACAACAACCGCCAAGCAGGATATACAACAACTCTCTCTCAACTTTCCTCTTGAAAAGTTTGAGCCAATTTTCTGATAAATTCTTGTAAAGAATGCTACTAACTCAAGCTTTCCAATGCAAAAGAATCACTGAGTTGATATGAGGAGTCAAAGAATTCTAAAACTGGAATGAAAAATTGGAACAAGCTGTGTTCACGAACTTCGGAGGGCAAAAAGACCTATTTAGAAGCCGATTTTGAGGTGTGAAATATTGAATTAGCTTCTGCAACTATTTACATGCGGCTCGTCGCTAGCTTCAATTTGAGTACTCACGGAGCCAAAACGGACTTCGTATGAGGAAGATGCACCTGTTATTGAACAGTGCGCAAAACAGATTCTAATCCGAATTCGTATACGAGATTGATTCTAGATAGATCCGATTTGTTTTCTCTCTTTTTTTCTCTTTTTTTTTTCTCACACTTTTTTTTTTTTTCTCTTTTTCTTTTTTTTTTCTTTTCTTTTTTTCTTTTTTCTCTTTTTGTCTCTTTTTTCCCTCTTTCCAAGACAAACTAGATAAGATGCAGATTGATCAAAGCGAAGATGTGAATGATCACAACTATGATTATGACAATGAACAACACGAGCACGTGGTGGAAATTAATAGATGGGATGGTGGACAGCGGAAGGGATAATGATGCAGCGGCGGCGTGATTAATGTGAACAGAACTCAAACTCTAAAGGAACTAGACACTAAGACCAGCAACCGACACGACGATGCAACCGATAATTCAACTATGCAAGCAACGAATAGAAAATTGCAAAGGCTCGACTGGCTTGGATAAAGGATGAACAGATCTAACTTTGTTTTGTGGCTTTTTCATGGACTATAGGTATGAATGATGCGATCTAAACTATGAAAACTGTAAAATCTCACCGAGCAACCTGAAAACTGATACCACTTGATAGAGGCGGGTGTCCCGATCTTCGATGAGATGATAGCTATCGATTTGGTGGAGACGACTTTGACGATCCGACTACAAACGTGCACGACGCTGCGCCTTAGCAATCGCTAAACCAACTCCGAGAGGTTATTGACCACGCCGAGCACAATCAACCTGACCACGAAGGTCTATTCCTGCAAGCAATCAAGAACAAGCAAGAATATGATAAAAGCAATCTGAATATTGCGAATATATATGAAGTATTGATAAAGGTGGGGATCCGTAAGCGGTCTTGGTCTGGTCGTTGGACACAAACGGCACACGGTTGCAATGGCTAACTTTAACTAAACAAATCCCAAGGGAAAAGCTACTAGATGGATCTACTTATATAGGAGCAAGGGGTGGCGGCCAAGGAGGTGGGAGGACGTCCCAAGGCAGCCTAAAACTAACCCTAGGTCGTACAAGGCCAATGGGCCCAAGTGGAGGTGACATAACACCTTTGGACTTGTAGTTTGACTCGGATTCTGGTGCAGCGTCAGATTGTTTCGTCCATAACTCAACGCTCCGGACTGATTTTAAGGTGATTCCAATTGTGCTGGAAAGAGCATGAAATCTACTTTCCAACAAAAAGAATCACCCAATTCGAGTCCGTATGAAAAGTTGTTGGCGTTTTAAGTCAGGTATGTCTGTGCATCCGACCAATTACTAGAGTCACAAGACGCCACAAAACATGAGAATGACTTTGATGTCCTAAATTGGATACATGAGAAGGCAGCTGAAGCCTTGGAGCAGAAATATGGAGATGAATGATGCAAAATTCATAAATTTCTTCCACCAAAATGAGTGCTATTCTATGTGCCACTTCATAAATTTCTATTCTATTGCAGGCCCATGTAATTTCAAATACATTAGTATAGGCTATTTTTAGAGTCCGTAAAACAAGAGATAGGGTTAGTTTCGACCCCTCCACCAAGGGCCACGAAATTCACCCCTCTTCCTCCATATATACAGCCCTTAGGGCACCGCTTAGACTTTGGGTTTTGTTTAGATTAAAAGTTCGCCATAGCTGCAACTTCGCAATTCGCTTGTGTTCAACGACACAAAGGCGCCACAAACCCCACCTTGATCAATAAAGCTTTCATCTTATATTCGCAATATCCAGAAATCAGATTATTGCTTAGTCTTCGCACTAGAAATCACCCGTGGTCAAATTGATGCATGTATGCAACCTCTCGGAGTTGGTTTAGCGACATATCCAAGGTAGTCATGTCGGATCATCAAAGTCGATTCCACCAAAGCAAAACCACCATCTCATCGAAGACGGACACCTCCGCCTCTATCAAGTGGTATCAGATTTCCAGGTTGCTCGGTGAGATTTTATAGTTTTTCGTAGTTTAGATCGAGTCTGTTCTTCATACCTACAGTCCACGAAAAGCCACAAAAAAAAATTTAGGGTTAGTTCATCATATCCGAACCAATCCCTTTGCATAATCTTTTCTTTATTTGCGTCGTTGAATTTGCGGTTGCATCGTCGTGTCTAGTTGCTGGTCTTAGAGTCTAGTCTTTTAGAGTTTCGAGTTCTGGTCATAAGTTGTCACCGCCACACCATCGCCATCGCCTCGCCATCATCACCACCGCTTATCCGCCACCGCCATCTACCACCGCCATCATATACCACCACCGCTGCCATATCCTACCACCATATATCCACCACCAATCCGAGTTCCTTGCATATTAGGTTTGTTTTTGGGATCCATCTAATTTCCGATCCGTGTTTCCTTGTCTGGAGTAGGTTTCGATTCCAGCAATCTTTTGTCGTCCGTAGAAGAGGTTGGTTTCCAAAAAAAAAATTCCGAAAACCACCCTCCGTTTAGGCCCAAAATTTTCCGAAAACGCAATTGACAAAAAAATTTCTGGCTATCCTATTTTTAGGTGTTTCTAAGCATATTGAGACGATCAAGTTATAGAAAGTTTTTTGACCCGCTTCAGTTTTTGGGTCCAGCAGCTGAAAAAAAAATTTGGTCAAAAAATTTCGTGTCCATCCTGTCGGTTTGACCGGGAAGAGTTTTGAGACACTCGCCATTATAGTGATTTTTCAAAAAAAAGGAGCAGCGCAAAAAAAAAGAGCGAAAAAAAATTCAGAGTGTGCTTTTCCCTTGTTTACGTGTCAGCGCCGTGATTTTGTTAGTGTTCTAGGCTCGCGTCTCTAGCATGGTCTAGCCTAGGACCAGCACAAGACTCACTGTTGAGCGCTTATTCAACTTTGCATCTCTGAATTGATTATTGTCAACCTTTTTGCTACCATATTATAAGCCTTCCCAGCTCCACATACATCTACGTCGCGCGTTGATTCTCCCCGTAATCGCTATATCCAAGCTTTGAGAGTTTTGACTACAACGGTTGCCGATCATCACCGCTTTGGGTAAGAACTGGTAAGAATTTGAGATTTGCTTGACGGGTTTGTGATACACCACCACCACTTCTTAGTAGTCTTTAGGATCATATTCTTGTGTGTTTCTATTGCTGCTAACCATGGCAGGATCACAAGTCGATGAGACTGATTGGGAGAACTCGACGAACAAACAGCTACATGATAAATTTCAGCAAATGATGATTGGACAGTGCAAGATGTGCTAAACAGATTTGACGAGGCCATGGAGAAGATAGATGGCATTGAGAAGACGTTTGAAACAAAGCTTGATAGCAAGTTTGATGAATTGCTCGCTGCTTTTCCACAACCACCGCCGGCTGCACCTATCGCACCTCTCAAGAACGACAACAACTACGCCCCTTCCGAATCAGTATGGACGAGCTCAGCGTGTTCCTATTGAGCCAGACAAAATTCTGGTGCCGCTGCTATCGCTGTTGGTGCTTCTTTGGCTCCTGCTAGTACTGCTGCTGGTACCGAGGAGGATGATTATGTGGGCAATTACGAGGATGAGGTTGATCAACATCGAACTACGTGCAACCACCAGCACCACAACCACCAGGTCGCCCACATGCAAATAATGGCAATGTTAGGGCTCCCCTCAGTACGAGATCATGACCATCTCCCTAAACTGAAATTGAATATTCCACCATTTGAGGGTAGATATGTTCCCGATATATATCTTACTTGGGAGTTAGAAACTGAACAACGATTTACATGTTTACAATATCCCGAGGAGAGACGTGTTCCTCTCTGCTGTTTGTGCTTTCACTAGCTTTGCATGTGTTTGGTGGTCTGAACATTGTAGATTATATCCTGTTCCAGCTACTTGGGCTGCTTTGAAAACTGCTATGCGTGCTCGTTGGGTTCCACCATATTATCAACGTGAATTACTTCAAAAATTGCAGCGCTTAAGACAAGGAAAAATTCTATAGAAGAATATTATCGTGAATTACAAACCGGCTTGATTAGATGTGGTATTGTTGAGGAGAATGAAGCTATGCTTGCACGCTTTACGGGTGGATTAAATAGAGAGATTCAGACCATTCTAGACTATAAGGATTATAATAATATCACTGCTTATTCCATCTTGCTTGTAAAGCTGAACGTGAAGTGCAGGATCGACAGCATTGGCGCCGCACTAACTTTTCTCGCAGTCGACCTTCATCATGGACACCACGTGCATCATCTACTTCCACCGCACCATCACCTCCTTCAGTGCCACCTCCAACCGTGATACAAGAAAGCAGGCACAACCACCACTATCTGCCAAGAGCACACCTGCCGGGCCTGCATAGAGCTCTTCTTCTTCCATGGCGCCAACAGGCACACAAGTGATATTATTTGTCGTCGTTGTAAGGGAAGAGGACATTTTATGAGAGAATGCAAATCTCAGCGTGTGATGATTGCTACCGAGGATGGTGGGTATGAGTCCGCTAGTGACTATGATGAGGAGACTTTGGCTCTTATTACACATGAGGAACACGGTGGAGATGATTCGATCATGAGACACAATACATGGCTGCTGAAGATGCCGACAGTATGAATGTTTAGTTGCTCAACGTGTTTTGAGTGTGCAGGTTACACAAGCTGAGCAAAATCAGAGGCATAATTTGTTCCATACAAAGGAGTTGTGAAGGAACGTTCTATTCAAGGCCATCATAGATGGAGGGAGCTGCAACAACTTGGCTAGCATGGAGATGGTGGAGAAGCTATCTCTCACCACAAGACCACATCCACATCCTTACTACATCCAATGGTTCAACAACAGCGGCAAGGTTAAGGTAACACGTCTTCGTTCGTGTGCATTTTAGTATCTCTACATATGCTGATTATGTTGATTGTGATGTGGTACCTATGCAAGCATGTTCCTTGTTACTTGGTAGACCATGGCAATTTGATAAAATTCAGTACACCATGGTAGAAACAATCAAGATACTCTTGTTCATAAGGATAAAAATATTACTTTGCTTCCTATGACTCCACGAGTCCATTTTGAAAGATGATATTAATAGAGCTAATAAAGCAAAACAGAGAAAAATAAGAGTGAAAATCAGATTGTGGCAAAAGAATTTGAGCAACACATGAAGCCTAATAATAAACCATCTACTGTTGCTTCGAAATTAAATTGAAAAGTGCATGTTTACTTGCCACCAAATCTGATATTGATGAGCTAGATTTTAGCAAATCTATTTGCTATGCTTTTGTGTGCAAAGAGGCATTATTTTCATTCGAGGACGTGCCTTCCTCTTTGCCCCTGCTGTCACTAACATTTTGCAGAGTTCGCCGACGCTCTTTCCACAAGACGTGCCACCGGATTACCACCTATTCGAGGGATTGAGCATCAAATTGACTTAATTCCGGTGCATCATTACCCAACCGTGCACCATACCGCACCAATCCAGAGGAGACGAAGGAGATTATGCGTCAAGTACAGGAGCTGCTCGACAAAGGTTATATACATGAATCCCTTAGTCCTTGTGCTGTTCCTATTATTCTAGTGCCAAAAAGGATGGTACATCACGTATGTGTGTTGATTGTAGAGGCATCAATAATATTACTATTCGTTATCGCCACCCTATTCCTAGGCTAGATGATATGCTTGATGAATTGAGTGGCTCTACAATATTCTCCAAAGTTGATTTATGTAGTGGATACCATCAAATTCATATGAAATTGGGAGATGAATGGAAAACAGCATTTAAAACTAAGTTTGGATTATATGAGTGGTTAGTCATGCCTTTTGGGTTAACTAATGCACCTAGTACTTTCATGAGATTAATGAACGAAGTTTTACGTGCTTTCATTGGACGATTTGTGGTAGTCTATTTTGATGATATACTGATTTATAGCAAATCTTTGGAAGAACATTTGGAACATTTACGTGTTGTTTTTAATGCTCTACGTGATGCACGCTTGTTTGGTAACCTTGGGAAGTGCACCTTTTGCACCGACCGAGTATCTTTTCTTGGCTATGTTGTTACTCCACAGGAATTGAAGTTGATAAAGCCAAGATTGAAGCTATTGAGAGTTGGCCGCAGCCCAAAATGGTCACACAAGTGAGGAGTTTCCTTGGCCTCGCTGGTTTCTATAGGCGCTTTGTGAGAGATTTCAGCACCATTGCTGCACCTCTCAATGAGCTTACAAAGAAGGATGTGCCTTTTGTTTGGGGTACCGCACGGGAAGAAGCCTTCACGGTATTGAAAGCTAAGTTGACACATGCTCCTTTACTCCAACTTCCTGATTTTAATAAGACTTTTGAGCTTGAATGTGATGCTAGTGGAATTGGATTAGGAGGTGTGTTATTACAAGATGGCAAACCTGTTGCATACTTTTCTGAAAAATTGAGTGGGCCTAGTCTGAATTATTCTACTTATGATAAAGAATTATATGCTCTTGTTCGGACTTTAGAAACATGGCAACATTATTTATGGCCCAAAGAATTTGTTATACATTCGATCATGAATCTTTGAAACATATTAAAAGTCAAGCTAAACTGAATCGTAGACATGCTAAATGGGTTGAATTCATTGAGACTTTCCTTATGTCATTAAACACAAGAAGGGTAAAGAAAATGTTATTGCTGATGCATTGTCTCGTCGCTATACTATGCTTTCACAACTTGACTTCAAAATATTTGGTTTGGAGACCATCAAAGATCAATATGTGCATGATGCTGATTTTAAAGATGTATTGCAGAATTGTAAAGAAGGAAGAACATGGAACAAGTTTGTCGTTAATGATGGATTTGTGTTCGTGCTAACAAGCTATGCATTCCAGCTAGCTCCGTTCGTCTTTTGTTGTTGCAGGAGGCGCATGGAGGAGGACTAATGGGACACTTTGGCGTGAAGAAGACGGAGGATATACTTGCTACACATTTCTTTTGGCCAAAGATGAGACGGATGTTGAGCGTTTTATTGCTCATTGCACTACATGTCAAAAAGCTAAGTCACGACTCAATCCTCATGGTTTATATATGCCTTTGCCTGTACCTAGTGTTCCTTGGGAGGATATATCTATGGACTTTGTTTTAGGTTTACCTAGAACAAAGAAGGGAAGGGATAGCATATTTGTTGTCGTGGATAGATTCTCGAAAATGGCACACTTTATACCATGTCATAAAAGCGATGATGTGTCAATGTTGCTGATTTGTTCTTTCGTGAAATTATTCGCTTGCATGGTGTGCCAAATACTATTGTTTCAGATCGTGATACTAAATTTCTTAGCCACTTTTGGAGATGTTTATGGGCTAAGTTGGGGACTAAACTGCTTTTAGTACTACTTGTCACCCCAAACCGATGGACAAACTGAAGTAGTCAATAGAACATTGTCTACTATGCTTAGGGCTGTTCTAAAGAAAAATAAGAAAATGTGGGAGGAATGCTTGCCTCATATTGAATTTGCTTATAATCGCTCATTGCATTCTACTACTAAGATGTGCCCTTTTGAAGTTGTGTATGGTTTCCTACCTCGTGCACCTATTGATTTGTTGCCTCTTCCATCTTCGGAGAAGGTTAATTTTGATGCTAAAGAACGTGCTGAATTGATTTTAAAAATGCATGAGTTAACTAAGGAAAACATTGAGCGTATGAATGCTAAATATAAACTTGCTGGAGATAAGGGTAGAAAACATGTTGTGTTTGCACCGGAGATCTTGTTTGGTTACATTTATGTAAGGATAGATTTCTGATTTGCATAAATCAAAGCTAATGCCACGTGCTCTTTGGTCCCTTTAAGGTGTTGGAGAAAGTAAATGATAATGCATATAAACTTGAGCTGCATGCAGATTTTGGGGTTAGTCCCACTTTTAACATTGCAGATTTGAAGCCATATTTGGGTGAGGAAGATGAACTTCCGTCGAGGACGACTTCATTTCAAGAAGGGAGGATGATGAGGACATCAATACCATTGTTACACATACAGCCCCTACTGCTATACATACGGGACCAATTACTAGAGCTCACAAGACGCCAACTAAATTACTGTACTTTCGCTTCTTGGTAATGATTCTAATGTTCATGAGAATATGATGTCGCTTAAATTGGATACATTTGTTTTGCTTACAAATGAAGGGCCTAGCTTGGAGAAGGATGAACATTGGAGCAAGAACAAGCATGGAGATGATGGCATGCTAAGGGGACAAGAATGGAGTTACAAGTGATGATTTCAGGACTTTGAAGCCACCATAATGAGTGCATGAAGCCTTGGACGAAATATACAAGATGCCACTTCATAAATTTCGTCCAGAGGCTATTCTAGGTGCTGCGTCACCTTATTATTGGGCCAGGCCCATGTAATTTCGAAATACATTAGTATAGGCTATTTTTAGAGTCCGTATGTGTGGGAAACAAGAGATAGGGTTAGTTTCGACCCCTCCACCAAGGGCCACGAAATTCTCCCCTCTTCCTCCATATATACAGCCCTTAGGGCACCGTTTAGACTTTGGGTTTTGTTTAGATCAAAAGTTCGCCATAGCTGCAACTTCGCGTGCCGTTTGTGTTCAACGACTGCACAAAGGCGCCACAGAACCCCACCTTGATCAATAAAGCTTTCATCTTATATTCGCAATATCCAGATTGCAATCTCAGTTTCTTGCTTGTTCTTCGTTTGCTCGCAGGAAATAGACCCTCGTGGTCGTTGATCGTGCTCGGCGTGGTCAATAACCTCTCGGAGTTGGTTTAGCGATTGCTAATATGCGACGCCCTCGCACGCCGTAGTCGGATCGTCAAAGTCGACTTCCACCAAAGCGAAATCCACCATCTCATCGAAGATGGGACACCTCTGCCTCTATCGATTAACCATACCGCACCAATCCAGAGGAGACGAAGGAGATTATCGTCAAGTACAGGAGCTGCTCGACAAAGGTTATATCGCGAATCCCTTAGTCCTTGTATTGTTCCTATTATTCTAGTGCCGAAAAAGGATGGTACGTCACGTATGTGTGTTGATTGTAGAGGCATTAATAATATTACTATTCGTTATCGTCACCCTATTCCTAGGCTAGACGATATGCTTGATGAATTGAGTGGCTCTACAATATTCTCCAAAGTTGATTTGCGTAGTGGATACCATCAAATTCGTATGAAATTGGGAGATGAATGGAAAACAACATTTAAAACTAAGTTTGGATTATATGAGTGGTTAGTCATGCCTTTTGGGTTAACTAATGCACCTAGTACTTTCATGAGATTAATGAACGAAGTTTTACGTGCTTTCATTGGACGATTTGTGGTAGTCTATTTTGATGATATACTGATTTATAGCAAATCTTTGGAAGAACATTTGGAACATTTACGTGTTGTTTTTAATGCTCTACGTGATGCACGTTTGTTTGGTAACCTTGGGAAGTGCACCTTTTGCACCGACCGAGTATCTTTTCTTGGCTATGTTGTTACTCCACAGGGAATTGAAGTTGATAAAGCCAAGATTGAAGCTATTGAGAGTTGGCCACAGCCCAAAACGGTCACACATATGAGGAGTTTTCTTGGACTCGCTGGTTTCTATAGGCGTTTTGTGAGAGATTTCAGCACCATTGCTGCACCTCTCAATGAGCTTACAAAGAAGGATGTGCCTTTTGTTTGGGGTACCGCTCAGGAAGAAGCCTTCACGGTATTGAAAGATAAGTTGACACATGCTCCTTTACTCCAACTTCCTGATTTTAATAAGACTTTTGAGCTTGAATGTGATGCTAGTGGAATTGGATTAGGAGGTGTGTTATTACAAGATGGCAAACCTGTTGCATACTTTTCTGAAAAATTGAGTGGGCCTAGTTTGAACTATTCTACTTATGATAAAGAATTATATGCTCTTGTTCGGACTTTAGAGACATGGCAACGTTATTTATGGCCCAAAGAATTTGTTATACATTCTGATCATGAATCTTTGAAACATATTAAAAGTCAAGCTAAACTGAATCGTAGACATGCTAAATGGGTTGAATTCATTGAGACTTTCCCTTATGTCATTAAACACAAGAAGGGTAAAGAAAATGTTATTGCTGATGCATTGTCTCGTCGTTATACTATGCTTTCACAACTTGACTTTAAAATATTTGGTTTGGAGACCATCAAAGATTAATATGTGCATGATGCTGAATTTAGGGATGTATTGCAGAATTGTAAAGAAGGTAGAACATGGAACAAGTTCGTCGTTAATGTTGGATTTGTGTTTCATTCTAACAAGCTATGCATTCCAGCTAGCTCCGTTCGTCTTTTGTTGTTGCAGGAGGCGCATGGAGGAGGACTAATGGGACACTTTGGCGTGAAGAAGACGGAGGATATACTTGCTACACATTTCTTTTGGCCAAAGATGAGACGGGATGTTGAGCGTTTTGTTGCTCGCTGCACTACATGTCAAAAAGCTAAGTCACGACTCAATCCTCATGGTTTATATATGCCTTTGCCTGTACCTAGTGTTCCTTGGGAGGATATATCTATGGACTTTGTTTGAGGTTTACCTCGAACAAAGAAGGGGAGGGATAGCATATTTGTTGTCGTGGATAGATTCTCGAAAATGGCACACTTTATACCATGTCATAAAAGCGATGATGCTGTTAATGTTGCTGATTTGTTCTTTCGTGAAATTATTCGCTTGCATGGTGTGCCAAATACTATTGTTTCAGATCGTGATACTAAATTTCTTAGCCACTTTTGGAGATGCTTATGGGCTAAGTTGGGGACTAAACTGCTTTTTAGTACTACTTGTCACCCCCAAACTGATGGACAAACTGAAGTAGTCAATAGAACATTGTCTACTATGCTTAGGGCTGTTTTGAAGAATAATAAGAAAATGTGGGAAGAATGCTTGCCTCATATTGAATTTGCTTATAATCGTTCATTGCATTCTACTACTGAGATGTGCCCTTTTGAAATTGTGTATGGTTTCCTACCTCGTGCACCTATTGATTTGTTGCCTCTTCCATCTTCGGAGAAGGTTAATTTTGATGCTAAAGAACGCTCAATTGATTTTAAAAATGCATGAGTTAACTAAGGAAAACATTGAGCGTATGAATGCTAAATATAAACTTGCTGGAGATAAGGGTAGAAAACATGTTGTGTTTGCACCGAGATCTTGTTTGGTTACATTTATGTAAAGATAGATTTCTAATTTGCGAAAATCAAAGCTAATGCCACGTCTTGATGGTCCTTTTAAGGTGCTAGAGAAAATAAATGATAATGCATATAAACTTGAGCTACCTGCAGATTTTGGGGTTAGTCCCACTTTTAACATTGCAGATTTGAAGCCATATTTGGGTGAGGAAGATGAACTTCCGTCGAGGACGACTTCATTTCAAGAAGGGGAGGATGATGAGGACATCAATACCATTGTTACACCCACAGCCCCTCTGCTGCTATACATACTGGACCAATTACTAGAGCTCACAAGACGCCAACTAAATTACCAGGTACTTTCGTTTCTTGGTAATGATTCTAATGTTCATGAGAATATGATGCTACCTAAATTGGATAGATTTGTTTTGCTTACAAATGAAGGGCCTAGCTTGGAGAAGGATGAACATTGGAGCAAGAACAAGCATGGAGATGATGGCATGCTAAGGGGACAAGAATGGAGTTACAAGTGATGATTTCAGGACTTTGAAGCCACCAAAATGAGTGCATGAAGCCTTGGACGAAATATACAAGATGCCACTTCATAAATTTCGTCCAGAGGCTATTCTAGGTGCTGCGTCACCTTATTATTGGGCCAGGCCCATGTAATTTCGAAATACATTAGTATAGGCTATTTTTAGAGTCCGTATGTGTGGGGAAACAAGAGATAGGGTTAGTTTCAGACCCCTCCACCAAGGGCCACGAAATTCACCCCCTCTTCCTCCATATATACAGCCCTTAGGGCACCGTTTAGACTTTGGGTTTTGCTTAGATTAAAAGTTCGCCATAGCTGCAACTTCGCGATTTCGCTTTGTGTTCAACGACTGCACAAAGGCGCCACAGAACCCCACCTTGATCAATAAAGCTTTCATCTTATATTCGCAATATCCAGATTGCAATCTCAGCTTCTTGCTTGTTCTTCGTTTGCTCGCAGGAAACAGACCACAGTGGTCGGTTGATCGTGCTCGGCGTGGTCAATAACCTCTCGGAGTTGGTTTAGCGATTGCTAAGGCGCGACGTCCTCGCACGCTCGTAGTCGTATCGTCAAAGTCGACTTCCACCAAAGCGAAATCCACCATCTCATCGAAAGACGGGACACCTCCGCCTCTATCACACGCCAATTAAATTACCAGGTACTTTCGTTTCTTGGTAATGATTCTAATGTTCATGAGAATATGATGCTGCCTAAATTGGATACATTTGTTTTGCTTACAAATGAAGGTACTAGCTTGGAGAAGGATGAACATTGGAGCAAGAACACGCATGGAGTTGACGGCATGCGCAAGGGGATCAAGAACGGAGTTACAAGTGATGATTTCAGGACTTTGAAGCCACCATAAGGAGTGCATGAAGCCTTGGACGAAATATACAAGATGCCACTTCATAATATTCGTCCATAGGCTAGTTTATGTGCTGCGTCACATTATTGGGCCAGGCCCATGTAATTTCGAAATACTTAAGTATAGGCTATTTTTAGAGTCCTTATGTGTGGGGAAACAAGAGTTAGGGTTGGTTTCGGACCCCACCCTCAAGGGCCATGAAATTCCCTCCTTTTCCCCCATATATACAGCCCTTAGGACGTCGTTTAGACTTTGGGTTTTGTTTAGATTAAAAGTTCGCCATAGCTGCGACTTCGCGTACTTCGTTTGTGTTCAACGACCAGATAAAGGCGTCACAGAATCCCACCTTGATCAATAAAGCTTTCATCTTATATTCGCAATATCCAGATTGCAATCTCAGTTTCTTGCTTGTTCTTCGTTTGCTCGCAGCAAACAGACCCTCGTGGTCAGGTTGATCGTGCTCCGGCGTGGTCAATAACCTCTCGGAGTTGGTTTAGTGATTGCTAAGGCGCGACGTCCTCGCACGCTCGTAGTCGGATCGTCAAAGTCGACTTCCACCAAAGCGAAATCCACCATCTCATCGAAAGACGGGACACCTCCGCCTCTATCAAGTGGTATCAGATTTTCAGGTTGCTCGGTGAGATTTTACAGTTTTCGTAGTTTAGATCGAGTATGTTCTTCATACCTATAGTCCACGAAAAAGCCACAAAAAAAATTAGGGTTAGTTCATCATATCCGAACCAATCTGAGCCTTTGCATAATCTTTTCTGTATTTGCGTTGTTGAATTTGCGGTTGCATCGTCGTGTCTAGTTGCTGGTCTTAGAGTCTAGTCTTTTAGAGTTTCGAGTTCGGTCATAAGTTGTCACGCCGCAAGACCATCATCGTCGTCCCTGCCATCTACCACCACCGCTTATCCGCCACCGCTTCGAATCCGTATCCATATACCACCACCGCTGCCATATACAACCACCGCTGCCATATACCACCAACATATATCCAGCATCAATCCGAGTTCCTTGCATATTAGGTTTGTTTTCGGGATCCATCTAATTTTCGATTCGTGTTTCCTTGTCTAAAAAGGTTTCGGATTCCAGCAATCTTTTGCCGTCCGTAGAAGAGGTTGGTTTCCAAAAAAAGAGTCCGGAAACCACCCTCCGTTTAGGCCCAAAATTTTCCGAAAACGCACTTGACAAAAAATTTTCTGGCTATCCTATTTTTAGGTGTTTCTAAGCGTATTGAGACAGTCACCGTTATAGAAAGTTTTTTTGACCCCTTTCCAGTTTTTGGGTCCAGGCAGCTGAAAAAAAAATTTGGTCGAAAAATTTTCGTGCCCATCCTGTTAGTTTGACCTGGGAAGAGTTTTGAGACACTCGCCATTATAGTGATTTTTCGCAAAAAAAAGGAGCAGCGCAAAAAAAAAGCAGCGCGAAAAAAAAAATTCTTTGTGTGCTCCTCCCTTGTTTACGTGTCGCGCCGTGATTTTGTTGGTGTTCTAGGCTCGCGTCTCTAGCACAGTCTAGCCTAGGACCAGCACAGTACCGTCGTTGAGCGTTTATTCAACTTTGCATCTCTGAATTGATTATTGCTGACCCTTTTTGCTACCATATTATAAGCCTTCCCAGCTCCACATACATCTACGTCGTATGTTGGACTCTCCCCAGTAATCGCTCTATTCAAGCTTTGAGAGTTTTGACTACAACGGTTGCCGATCACCGCTTTCTTCTTTGGGTAAGAACTGGTAAGAATTTGAGATTTGCTTGACGGGTTTGTCATACACCACCACCACTTCTTAGTAGTCTGAGGATCATATTCTTGTGTGTTTCTATTTGCTGCTAACCATGGTAGGATCACAAGCCGATGAGACTGATTGGGAGAACTCGACGAACAAACAGCTACATGATAAATTTCAGCAAATGATGAGTGGACAGGTGCAAGATGTGCTATACAGATTTGACGAGGCCATGGAGAAGATAGATGGCATTGAGAAGACGTTTGAAACAAAGCTTGATAGCAAGTTTGATGAATTGCTCGCTTTTTCCACAACCACCGCCGGCTGCACCTATCGCACCTCAAGAACGACAACAACTACGCCCCTTCCGAATCAGTATGGACGAGCTCAGCGTGTTCCTATTGAGCCAGACAAAATTCTGGTGCCGCCGCTATCGCTGTTGGTGCTTCTTTGGCTCCTGCTACTACTGCTGCTGGTACCGAGGAGGATGATGAGTATGTGGGCGATTACGAGGATCAGGTTGATCAACATCGAACTACGTGCAACCACCAGCACCACAACCACCGGTCGCCCACATGCAAATAATGGCAATGTTAGGGCTCCCCTCAGTACGAGATCATGACCATCTCCCTAAACTGAAATTGAATATTCCACCATTTGAGGGTAGATATGTTCCTGATATATATCTTACTTGGGAGTTAGAAACTGAACAACGATTTACATGTTTACAATATCCTGAGGAGAGACGTGTTCCTACTGCTGTTTGTGCTTTCACTAGCTTTGCATGTGTTTGGTGGTCTGAACATTGTAGATTATATGCTGTTCCAGCTACTTGGGCTGCTTTGAAAACTGCTATGCGTACTCGTTGGGTTCCACCATATTATCAACGTGAATTACTTCAAAAATTGCAGCGCTTAAGACAAGGTAAAAATTCTATAGAAGAATATTATCAGGAGTTACAAACTGGCTTGATTAGATGTGGTATTGTTGAGTAGAATGAAGCTATGCTTGCACGTTTTCTGGGTGGATTAAATAGAGATATTCAGACCATTCTAGACTATAAGGATTATAATAATATCACTCGTTTATTCCATCTTGCTTGTAAAGCTGAACGTGAAGTGCGGGATCGACAGCATTGGCGCCGCACTAACTTTTCTCGCAGGTCGACCTTCATCATGGACACCACGTGCATCATCTACTTCCACCGCACCATCACCTCCTTCAGTGCCACCTCCAACCGTGATACAAGAAAGCAGGCACAACCACCACTATCTCGCCAAGAGCACACCTGCCGGGCCTGCACAGAGCTCTTCTTCTTCCATGGCGTCAACAGGGCACACAAGTGATATTATTTGTCGTCGTTGTAAGGGAAGAGGACATTTTATTGAGAGAATGCAAATCTCAGCGTGTGATGATTGCTAACGAGGATGGTGGGTATGAGTCCGCTAGTGACTATGATGAGGAGACTTTGGCTCTTATTACACATGAGGAACACGGTGGAGATGATTCGATCATGAGACACAATACATGGCTGTCAAGATGCCGACAGTATGAATGTTTAGTTGCTCAACGTGTTTTGAGTGTGCAGGTTACACAAGCTGAGCAAAATCAGAGGCATAATTTGTTCCATACAAAGGAGTTGTGAAGGAACGTTCTATTCAAGCGTCATCATAGATGGAGGGAGCTGCAACAACTTGGCTAGCATGGAGATGGTGGAGAAGCTATCTCTCACCACAAGACCACATCCACATCCTTACTACATCCAATGGTTCAACAACAGCGGCAAGGTGAAGGTAACACGTCTGTTCGTGTGCATTTTAGTATCTCTACATATGCTGATTATGTTGATTGTGATGTGGTACCTATGCAAGCATGTTCCTTGTTACTTGGTAGACCATGGCAATTTGATAAAATTTGTACACCATGGTAGAAACAATCAGTATACTCTTGTTCATAAGGATAAAAATATTACTTTGCTTCCTATGACTCTGAGTCCATTTTGAAAGATGATATTAATAGAGCTAATAAAGCAAAACAGGAGAAAAATAAGAGTGAAAATCAGATTGTGGCAAAAGAATTTGAGCAACACATGAAGCCTAATAATAAACCATCTACTGTTGCTTCTGAAATTAAATTGAAAAGTGCATGTTTACTTGCCACCAAATCTGATATTGATGAGCTAGATTTTAGCAAATCTATTTGCTATGCTTTTGTGTGCAAAGAGGCATTATTTTCATTCGAGGAAGTGCCTTCCTCTTTGCCCCTCGCTGTCACTAACATTTTGCAGAGAGTCACGACGTCTTTCCACAAGACGTGCCACCGGATTACCACCTATTCGAGGGATTGAGCATCAAATTGACTAAATTCCCGGTGCATCATTACCCAACCGTGCACCATACCGTACCACTCCAGAGGAGACGAAGGAGATTATGCGTCAAGTACAGGAGCTGCTCGACAAAGGTTATATACGCGAATCACTTAGTCCTTGTGCTGTTCCTATTATTCTAGTGCCGAAAAAGGATGGTACGTCACGTATGTGTGTTCATTGTAGAGGCATTAATAATATTACTATTCGTTATTGTCACCCTATTCCTAGGCTAGATGATATGCTTGATGAATTGAGTGGCTCTACAATATTCTCCAAAGTTGATTTGCGTAGTGGATACCATCAAATTCGTATGAAATTAGGAGATGAATGGAAAATAGCATTTAAAACTAAGTTTGGATTATATGAGTGGTTAGTCATGCCTTTTGGGTTAACTAATGCACCTAGTACTTTCATGAGATTAATGAACGAAGTTTTACGTGCTTTCATTGGACGATTTGTGCTAGTCTATTTTGATGATATACTGATTTATAGCTAATCTTTGGAAGAACATTTGGAACATTTACGTGCTGTTTTTAATGCTCTACGTGATGCACGTTTGTTTGGTAACCTTGGGAAGTCCACCTTTTGCACCGACCGAGTATCTTTTCTTGGCTATGTTGTTACTCCACAGGGAATTGAAGTTGATAAAGCCAAGATTGAAGCTATTGAGAGTTGGCCGCAGCCCAAAACGGTCACACAAGTGAGGAGTTTCCTTGGCCTCGCTGGTTTCTATAGGCGTTTTGTGAGAGATTTCAGCACCATTGCTGCACCTCTCAACGAGCTTACAAAGAAGGATGTGCCTTTTGTTTGGGGTACCGCACAGGAAGAAGCCTTCACGGTATTGAAAGCTAAGTTGACACATGCTCCTTTACTCCAACTTCCTGATTTTAATAAGACTTTTGAGCTTGAATGTGATGCTAGTGGAATTGGATTAGGAGGTGTGTTATTACAAGATGGCAAACCTGTTGCATACTTTTCTGAAAAATTGAGTGGGCCTAGTTTGAACTATTCTATTTATGATTAAGAATTATATGCTCTTGTTAGGACTTTAGAGACATGGCAACATTATTTATGGCCCAAAGAATTTGTTATACATTCTGATCATGAATCTTTGAAATATATTAGAAGTCAAGCTAAACTGAATCGTAGACATGCTAAATGGGTTGAATTCATTGAGACTTTCCCTTATGTCATTAAACACAAGAAGGGTAAAGAAAATGTTATTGATGATGCATTGTCTCGTCGTTATACTATGCTTTCACAACTTGACTTTAAAATATTTGGTTTGGAGACCATCAAAGATCAATATGTGCATGATGCTGAATTTAGCGATGTATTGCAGAATTGTAAAGAAGGTAGAACATGGAACAAGTTCGTCGTTAATGATGGATTTGTGTTTCGTTCTAACAAGCTATGCATTCCAGCTAGCTCCGTTCGTCTTTTGTTGTTGCAGGAGGCGCATGGAGGAGGACTAATGGGACACTTTGGCATGAAGAAGACGGAGGACGTACTTGCTACACATTTCTTTTGGCCAAAGATGCGACGGGATGTTGAGCGTTTTATTGCTCGCTGCACTACATGTCAAAAAGCTAAGTCACGACTCAATCCTCATGGTTTATATATGCCTTTGCCTGTACCTAGTGTTCCTTGGGAGGATAGCATATTTGTTGTCGTGGATAGATTCTCGAAAATGGCACACTTTATACTATGTTATAAAAGCGATGATGATAGAGGCGGGGTGTCCCGATCTTTCGATGAGATGATAACTATCGATTTGGTGGAGACGACTTTGACGATCCGACTACAAACGTGCACGACGTTGCGCCTTAGCAATCGCTAAACCAACTCCGAGAGGTTATTGACCATGCCGGAGCACAATCAACCTGACCACGAAGGTCTATTCCTGCAAGCAATCGAACAACAAGCAAGAATATGATAAAGCAATCTGAATATTGCGAGTATGTATGAAGTATTGATAAAGGTGGGGATCCGTAAGCGGTCTTGGTCTGGTCGTTGGACACAAACGAAGCACAAGGTTGCAATGGCTAACTTTAACTAAACAAATCCCAAGGAAAAAGCTACTAGATGGATCTACTTATATAGGAGCAAGGGGTGGCGGCCAAGGAGGTGGGAGAACGTCCCAAGGCAGCCTAAAACTAACCCTAGGTCGTACAAGGCCAATGGGCCCAAGTGGAGGTGACGTAACACCTTTGGACTTGTAGTTTGACTCGGATTCTGGTGCAGCGTCAGATTATTTCGTCTATAACTCAATGCTCCGGACGTATTTTAAGGTGATTCCAACTGTGCTGGAAGGAGCATGAAATCTACTTTCCAACAAAAAAAGAATCACCCAATTCGGAGTCCGTATGAAAACGTTGTTGACGTTTTGAGTCAGGTATGTCTGTGCAGTCCGAATCTGAATCCAGAACGTGAGAGACTTGGACTCTATCTTCTCTTGGCCCAAAAGTGACGTGAGAAAACTTTTTGAACAGCACCTAAACTTATCCTTTTCCCTTATCTTCATATGTGGATTGTAAAAATGTCCCATACACCTGCAATTAGACAAAACACAAAAATATGTGAAGTATTTTTGTTCTGGATAACATAAATATATTATTGAATAGTTTGCACTAGAAATTACCTGACAAATATGCATGTATGCAATATTTTTGGTCTTATCCAAGGTAGTCATGTCCTCATCATCCTCCCCTTCTTGAAAACAAAGCCGTCCTCGGCGTTGCTTAATCTGAAATGTGGCTAACAAAAGAGACAAGGTGTACATGTTGTATATATATATGTCATCCATTTTTACTTCCCTTGATTTTTGCATATATGACACATGAATAGATGAGTAACTTGCATAGTTCAGAAAATCTAAAGCCAAAAAATTAGCACAAGAAGTAGAAGGCATGAAAATATTGCAACTCAGTTTGCACATATAAGTGAAGCTCTTATTCATTTCAAAAGATTGACAATGTTCATCATTAAACCATCCCAACATTGGTGAATAAACCTTACTTGCATCAAATTTACATGCTACAACATGCTTAAATAAGCAAACATGCAATGAGTCATTCGACACAGAATCATCACCAAGATTAGAGGTCATATCAAAATGATTAAACATTGATTCTTTTGCATCAACAGTTAATTCAATGGGTGCACTCAAAATTGTTGGTATTTCAGTTGTTTGATCACATGACGCATTCATGACAGTTTCAAGATTCTCTAAAATAGGTGATGTGCTCAAATCACCAGGTAACTCAACACATGATGCATTCAAGTTAACTACGGATGCATCATTCTCATGTAAAGTTATATCATCAATACATTTACTGTTACCTTGTCGCAAAGACGTAGCTGATGTAGGTACAGACGTAGACAATGCACCATGCTCTTGAGATGATGCTGCGCTCACAATCCGAGGTGGGGCTGCTCTAGTAGGTGCAACGGTGGAGGAACCAACCGGCGATGGTGAGCATGAACTAGAATAGTAGTTGTTGTAGTCACCCAATGCATCATCCTGTATCTGTCTCTCAAAGGTACAAGCACGAACATACATACCAGTAATGCAACGAGGAATATACTGAAATCTTTCCTGAATATCATGGTTCAAACCACCAAAAAATCTATTCATTGTATCATCCTTAGATTCTTCTATGTCACAATGATGCATATAAGATTTGAACTCTTTGTAGTAAGCATGAACAGTGTTGTTGCCTTGTTTAAATTGTTCGAATTTGCGAAGCAATTCACGATTTATAGTAAGGAGGGAAAAATGTTGTCTCATTACATCTTTCAAATCTTTCCAAGTTGTGGGTTGGTTATCAATGTTTTTCTTACAATGCACACTCCACCAAACAGAAGCAAAACCAGTAAATGCTCTAGTGGCAGCTCGTACTCGCTCAAGTTCAGAAAAGCCATGGTGACTAAAAACTTGTTCTACTTCAAACTCCCAAGCAAGATAAATAGCAGGATTAAATCTACCCTCAAATGACGGTAAAGAGATAACCTGACCATGTGGTTGTGTGTGCTGTCCCAACTCTCGTGATGGTGAAGATGTGTCCATCGTGCAAGAACTTCTATCTCCGGAACCTGTCATGATTAGTAGAAGCAAGAAACAAAATTCCAGAATAATGTTCCTATGAACTACTAGGATGTGGTTGTAAAGTGCTCACAGTAAAGCAAATATCAATATCTTACAAGTTCTTACCATGCGGCAGGTGGTGACAGGCAACCAGCGATGTCAAATAACTCTGAAGATTGTGTAAGGCGATTGCCAGGTGAACATACGTATACACGGTGTAGAAATATGTGGAGCTGGGTTGGCTATATATGGTAGCAAAAGATTAGCAATAATCAATTCAGAGATGCAATGTTGAATAAACGCTCAACGACGGTACTGTGCTGGTCCTAGGCTAGACCGGACTAGAGACGCGAGCCTAGAACACTAATGAGGTCACAGCGTAGCACAACTAGCATCAATGAAGGATACTAAGTAGCTCTTGACAGTAAGATATAAGCGAAGATCACAACGGTAGTGAAGATAATGATGAAAAACAACTACCAAGCAGGACATACAACAACTCTCTCTCCAACTTTCCTCTTGAAAAGTTTGAGCCAATTTTCTGATAAATTCTTTCAAAGAATGCTACTAACTCAAGCTTTCCAATGCAAAAAGAATCACTCAATTCCGAGTTGATATGAGGAGTCAAAGAATTCTAAAACTGGCCTGAAAAATTGGAACAAGCTGTGTTCATGAACTTCAGAGGGCAAAAAGACCAATTTAGAAGCCGATTTTGAGGTGTCAAATAATAAACTAGCTTCTGCAACTATTTAGATGCGGCTCGTTGCTAGCTTCAATTTGAGTACTCACGGAGCCAAAACGGACTTCGTATGAGGAAGATATACCTGTTTTACTGAACAGTGCGCAAAACAGATTCCAATCCGAATTCAGGTACGAGATTGATTCTAGATAGATCTGAATTTTTTTTCTCTCTCTTTTTTTTCTCACACTTTTTTTTCTCTTTTTCTTCTCTCTATTTTTCTTTTTTTTTCTTTTTTCTCTCTCTTTTTTTCTATCTTCTTTTTCTCCCTCTTTCCAAGACAAACTAGATAAGATGCAGATTGGATTAGGCGAAGATGTGAGTAACCTCAACTATGATTATGACAATGAACAATGCGTAGCACGTGATGGAAATTAATGGATGGGATGGTGGATAGCGGAAGGGATAATGATGTAGCGGCGGCGTGACTAATGTGAACAGAACTCGAAACTCTAAAGGAACTAGACACTAAGACCAGCAACTGACACGACGATGCAACCGATAATTCAACTATGCAAGCAACGGATAGAAAATTGCAAAGGCTCAGACTGGCTTGGATAAAGGATGAACATATCTAACTATTTTTTGTGGCTTTTTCATGGACTATAGGTATGAATGACAGATGCGATCTAAACTATGAAAAACTATAAAATCTCACCGAGCAACCTGAAAACTGATACCACTTGATAGAGGCGGGGTGTCCCGATCTTTCGATGAGATGATAACTATCGATTTGGTGGAGACGACTTTGACGATCCGACTACAAACGTGCACGACGTTGCGCCTTAGCAATCGCTAAACCAACTCCGAGAGGTTATTGACCACGCCGGAGCACAATCAACCTGACCACGAAGGTCTATTCCTGCAAGCAATCGAACAACAAGCAAGAATATGATAAAAGCAATCTGAATATTGCGAGTATGTATGAAGTATTGATAAAGGTGGGGATCCGTAAGCGGTCTTGGTCTGGTCGTTGGACACAAACAAAGTACACGAAGTTGCAATGGCTAACTTTTAACTAAACAAATCCCAAGGAAAAAGCTACTAGATGGATCTACTTATATAGGAGCAAGGGGTGGCGGCCAAGGAGGTGGGAGAACGTCCCAAGGCAGCCTAAAACTAACCCTAGGTCGTACAAGGCCAATGGGCCCAAGTCGAGGTGACGTAACACCTTTGGACTTGTAGTTTGACTCGGATTCTGGTGCAGCGTCAGATTGTTTCGTCTATACCTCAACGCTCCGGACGTATTTTAAGGTGATTCCAACTGTGCTAGAAGAGCATGAAATCTACTTTCCAACAAAAAAAGAATCACCCAATTCGGAGTCCGTATGAAAAAGTTGTTGACGTTTTGAGTCAGGTATGTCTGTGCAGTCCGAATCTGAATCCAGAACGTGAGAGACTTGGACTCTATCTTCTGTTGGCCCAAAAGTGACGTGAGAAAACTTTTTGAACAGCACCTAAACTTATCCTTTTCCCTTATCTTCATATGTGGATTGTACAAATGTCCCATACACCTGCAATTAGACAAAACACAAAAATATGTGAAGTATTTTTGTTCTGGATAACATAAATATATTATTGAATAGTTTGCACTAGAAATTACCTGACAAATATGCATGTATGCAATATTTTTGGTCTTATCCAAGGTAGTCATGTCCTCATCAGATGATGCTGTAAATGTTGCTGATTTGTTCTTTCGTGAAATTATTCGCTTGCATGGTGTGCCAAATACTATTGTTTCAGACCGTGATACTAAATTTCTTAGCCACTTTTGGAGATGTTTATGGGCTAAGTTGGGGACTAAATTGCTTTTTAGTACTACTTGTCATCCCCAAACTGATGGACAAACTTAAGTAGTCAATTGAACATTGTCTACTATGCTTAGGGCTGTTTTGAAGAATAATAAGAAAATGTGGGAAGAATGCTTGCCTCATATTGAATTTGCTTATAATCGTTCATTGCATTCTACTACTAAGATGTGCCCTTTTGAAATTGTGTATGGTTTCCTACCTCGTGCACCTATTGATTTGTTGCCTCTTCCATCTTCGGAGAAGGTTAATTTTGAGGCTAAAGAACGTTCTGAATTGATTTTAAAAATGCATGAGTTAACTAAGGAAACCATTGAGCGTATGAATGCTAAATATAAACTTGCTGGAGATAAGGGTAGAAAACATGTTGTGTTTGCACCTGGAGATCTTGTTTGGTTACATTTGCGTAAAGATAGATTTCCTAATTTGCGCAAATCAAAGCTAATGCCACGTGCTGATGGTCCTTTTAAGGTGTTAGAGAAAATAAATGTGATGCGGAGCATCCTACGGACATTACCACGTCAAGAGCCCATTTGGCAAGTGACACGTGCGACATCTACTTCACATACACAAAGGTGAATCATCTCCTTTACACGTGCTCACTTGACACTCTCGAGGATGGTATACTACTTGACACTCCTTACGTGTGCATGCATTGGTATTGTCGGAGCTTCACGGATGTCAAGGAGGAGTGCAAGCGCCAAGGAACGACTACACCATCCGCGAGGGAAGCGTGGAAGAGAAGACGGAAGAAAGGAGAAGAAGACGGAGCGGCTGCAGGAGCCAGGCCGGACATCCGGACCACCGTCCGGATCATCCGGGCTCAGCCGGATCATCCGGGTCCCCCTCCGGATCATCCGGATAATTCGTCCGAAGACACCCGAAGGCCTCATGTGAAGCCGGATCATCCGGGCCCCCTCCCGGATCATCCGGACGATGGCCGGATCATCCGGGCCCCCTCCCGGATCATCCGGACGATGGCCGGATCATCCGGACCCCCTTCCGGATCATCCGGGCCTTGCCTGCGTGCAACGTTTCGGGCCGAGGCCCATGTACCCATTCGCCCCCTCACTTACCCCTTCGCCCACTAGACTATAAATAGATCTCCTCCTCCCCATTTTTAGGGTTAGCAAAGATGATAGCTCATTCTTAGGTGAGCTTTGCTCCTACCTCTACTCTTGAGAGAGGGAGACTACCACTCCATTGGAGGCCAAGACCTCCATCTAGGAGAAGATCCCGCGGGATATCATCAAGACCCCCTTGTGGGAAGATCCATCTAGGATATCATCAAGACCTCCTCTTGGAGATGAACCTTACCTTGTATCTTTCCCTTTGTTGTTCATGTACCTTGTGATCTTGTGTGTTTGATTGTCTAGTGGATGTGTGATTTGGACTTGTTCTTGAGTGTTTCCCCTTGTGATTTCTCCCCGTTCTTCCCCGTGTTCATCGTGTTCTTCGAGGGATCCCACTCCAAACGTGAAAGATTGATGCTATAGGGTTCCACCCTACATCATATGGTATCATGAGCCACGTTGATCACGTTTTTGGAGCCCCTACCCCGTGTTTTCTAGCTTGATTTTGTTGTTTTCGTCCTAAATCCGAAAATCCCCACCAAAAATAGCCCCCAAATTTTTTGTGATTTGTTGGTTTGATGATGTTTTGTTGATTTTGATCCGTGGATTTGCTTGGTTTCAAGTGGATCTAGCATTCCCCCAAGTTTCCCCACCTTCCATCCACAAAATCTCCTCAATTTTGCCCCAAAAATCCCCCATTTCCGCCCAAAAAATTCGTCCCCGAGAGCAAATCCCGAGCGGATTGACTTGCCCGGATCATCCGGACCTTGTCCCGGATCATCCGGACATTCCCCGGATCAGCTGGACGCCCCCCCGGACGTCCGGATAACCCACGCGCCCGATTTTTCCGAACCAGAGCTGACGAACCTGGATCATCCGGATGTCCTCCCGGATCATCCGGACATAGCCCGGATGAGCTGGACCTCCACCCGGATGTCCGGTTACCCCTGACACTGACTCGGCTGAAATTTTGTTTTCGTCATAACTAATTCATCCGGAGTCCGATTTTGACATTCTTTAGCTCGTTTTGAAGCTCTTGACATCCCCCATTCCACAAAAATACCACCAACATCATTTGACTCCATCATATTTTCTGAAATTTGGCAAGTTTGCCTAGGCCCTCCACCATATCATCCGCATTACCACCACCGACTTCCGCAACCTAACACATTTTGTTCACCATTGCATATGTGGTTGCTTGAGTAGTGATTTGAGCCTCCTAAGGTGTTTCGGCTACTTAGGGACAATTTGTTCTTCATCAACCACCACCACCACTTTCGCATAACCCTTACCCAACATACAATTCCACCCCAACCTAACCCAATTTTGTTGAGCTTGTTTGAGTTGTGGCTTGTGTCTCCTAAGGTGTTTCGGCTACTTAGGGACGGCAACTTCAACTCCGACTCGTGTATAGCCCATCATTCCACTTCCGCATTGCCTAGTGCAACACCACCACCGCTTTCCGCTACCACCATTTGACATTTGTCATTTGATATTTTGAGTTTGCGGTTTTTTTCTGTTTCCTAAGGTATTTTGGCTACTTAGGGACGAGTCTCCATCATCTTGGTATCTACACTAAGAACACCGCCACTCATCATCTCCAAGGACGGTAACCTTGACGACACCATTGTATATTCCCTTGCAATTGCATTGTTAACCCCTAGCCCATTTTGCGTTACTTGCCTATCGAGACTAGCCATTTGAGTATTGCCGGCAACGTGACTTGTGCACATTAGTGGTCAACACCATCCATTGCATACATACCATATCATATTGGTATCATATCATACATTGTGTCACAATATCGTTCCTGCATATACGCAATAGCTATCTTGGTTTGTGCATTGTGCAAATTGGCCATAGAAAAAAAAGAGAAAAAGCTTTTAAGCAAAAAGAGAGCAAAGAGCTCGTGAGCAAGTACCATTGCATCATACCCCATTGCACATAAGATTGTCAAATCTACATCATATGATATCATGCTTGAGAGAAACACCGGGAACCATACATACACAGCATACTTGGGATAGAAAAATTACCCATCTTGCATCTTATAGGTTGTGCACAAGTGTCGTATCCGCCTATTGAGCAATCGTGCTAGCGTCTCTCTAGAGTTGTGCAACACGAGCGTTTTCCGTGGATTCCACATTTTGTGCTCATTCCTTGGTTGCACGACCCCATTTATCTATCTGTGTGTGTGTTTCCGTGTACCATTTGCTATTGGTCTACTTGTTTCACTTGCGAATTTGTGGATCTCTTTCAACATTATTGACTCTTGCTAACATTTTGCATCAAATTTTTGTGCCACTATCCTCACCGAGCTCTACCATAAGCCTTTACTTATAGGTGTGAGTGAACAAGTCCGGTACCAATTCCACTATTCTTTCATTTCACATTGAGTGATACAAGATACATCCTCAACTTTGGGAAAAGGTAACTTGGTATTGTTTATCTCATTTCCTACTCACCTCTACTCGAGTCTTGTGATGGATAGGCAAGGCATTTCACCTTCTGTCTACAACAACTCCGATGAGTTCGATGCCATGAACAACAACTACGACGCCAAGATGGACAAGCGCATGGAGGAGATCAAGGCCCTCATAAAGAACCGCAAGCGGTCTTCCTCATCTTCGAGAAGACGCTCAAGTGCAAAGACTTCCGTGCTACCATCTCCGGCAAGATCACATCGACATCGACACCATCACCAACAAGAACGTGAAGGTCGAGAGCTCAACACCAACAACCACTCAACGACTTCACCATATCTCCCTTGGCATCTTCGCCAAGCGACTTCAAGGCATCTTCGCCTACGGACATATGGCATCTTCGCCAACAAGAACCTCAAGACTACACTCAAGAGAAGCTACCCAAGCTCAAGTCCGCGACTTCCACGAGCTACTACGACCTCGACACCGACCACAAGATTCCTTTCTATGGGACTCAAGAACCCGAGGAGTACCTCGAGTGGGAGCGTTTGATGGACGACTACCTCAAGCTACATCAAGTTCCTCCCAAGATCAAGTGAAGTGCGCCACAAGAAACTTCCACGACTACGCATTGGCATGGTTGCTTCACACACCTTCGAGTACTACGACATGAGTTGGCCCAAGACGAAGAAAGCTTTGTGGCGAGTTTGTGCCTCCAACCTACACGGAACAACTTCGACGCCAATTGGAGAACACCACCCAAGGATCCAAGTCCATCGACAAGTACTTCAAGGAGATGATGATTGCCTTGCGACGAGCCGGCGTGGACGACCCCATTTCGATGAAGTTCCACTTCATGATGGGATTGCACAACGACATCTCCAAGACCATCTTCCTCGAGAACTACAAGTCCATCGACGACTACTACATTGGTGCTCTCAAGGCGGAACAAGAACTCATGAAGGCCAAGGCTTCTCCACCCCAAGCAAACTTCAAGCGACCAAGCTCTCGACAAGCATGAGGCTAGTACCACCATGATGTCCAAGGCCGACAAGTTCCAAGACGATGCTCCCAAGTGTGACTTCACCGCCATCCCTCTTTGTGGCATTGATGATGCCGAGTCTACTTCGACTCTTTTTCAAGACGGTGCGATTTAGCACGACTACGGAGACCCTCAAGGACCAAGCTTTGGAGGCGAGCGACAAGGTGGCGAGCAAGGATGATGCTTCCATCTTAGGAGGCGAGAGTGATGATGTGCCATCTTCGGCCTTCATCCACGATGAGAGTGATGATGTGCCATCTTCGGCCTTCATCCACGGCGACCACGACGAGATGGTTGAGCATGGGACTTTCCCTTCGACCACGGTGATGTATGATGACTCGAGTGACTTGTGCCACCATATTGAGAGTGAGAGTGACTTCACCACTAGCCCCATATGTGATGAGTTGCCACAATTCCCATGTAAGGAGAGCCACAACCCCCACCACTTGAGTGAGATGAGTGACTCCACCATACGTGAGTTTGAGTGCACCTATTTTGAGGGAGTGAGTGAACCACCACATAGATAGAGTGAGATAGTTGATAGGTCTTGTGAGGCCATTTGCATTTCTAACAACTTGACCTCTACATCTATTGTGTCTTCTCGTTTGGTGCTAGGTCCTATTTATTATGACGCGCCGATCCTCGACGACTTCGTCCTCCCTTTGGACAAGACGATGGCCATGGTGGATTATGATGCACCGCCCACATGGTTCCATCAAGATGATGATGATGACCACCATTTGGTCTTTCCCACCTCACCTACACCACTTGAGTGGAATGACAAAGGTAACATAGGTGAAGGTGATGCTCTAGTCCCACTAGTGGACATTCTTGACATCGATTTCTTGCATGATGTTGACCCACCTATTGCCATGCTTCATGCTAGTATGATTTCCCCATGCGATGATTTGCCCATTTATGATGAGAATGATGATTCTCTTGTGGAGTCTATTAGTAGTGATGCCATGTTACATAGGATTTCTTGTGACAATTCTTTAGGTCACATCATGTTTGATAATCCGCTTGCCTTGTCATATGCTATGAATGAGATCAACCATATGTCTTATTTGCAATCTCTTCATAGTGACTATGCATATGCCATGAAAATAAACCCAATTTGCACATATGGCATAGATGACAAGCCCATGGTTATTGGCATTTGTTTCTCTTGTGATGATATTGATATGCTCCCTTTGCACAATTTATCTCATATGCCATGCCATGACCACCTAGCTTCGGATATGCATTGTTTTGGATGTTGTCCATTTTCTCCATGCGATGTTTCCGATATTGCTCATAAGGAGACCCCCATAGTTTCCTCATACATTTTAAGAGATTTTGATCCATCCCATCCATTGCATGATCCCAATACGTGTGTGCACCATATGCTCCCCATGAATAAACATGCTTTTGATGTGCCATATACTTGTTTGCTCAATTTGTGTCCCCATCGTGTCATACATAAAAACTATTCTTTCATGATGGATGACATGTTCATATACCATGCATCAAATTTCTTTGAGCGATGTTTATCTTATGTTAACTCACACGTGCACATACACATCATGATGGATGATGTGTACATTTACCACGCGCACAATTTCTTTGGATTGTGTCTCTTTTGTGTAGGTACCCATGAATACTTGTCAACATCGCAATCCCACGAGTTGACAAATCGAGCTCTTGAGAGCAACGATGCTTTGGGATCCAATGGACTATCCTTAACAACGTCCCCTTCGCGCAAGGACTACTGCAACTCCTCTACTTGGCTCTCACGCGGCTATGGGCCATTTACCACTTCTCACATTATGCTCATTTTACCGTGTTCACTTTGCATGCTGTGCTTGCTTCTATGCCTTTGCCATGCAATTGTGACCCTTGTTTGCATCTACCCATGATTCTCCATTATGATATTCCTATGTGTATTTGCATGCTTGGTGGAGATCCTTGTTGCTTTTGCCATGTTTATCATGTGCCCCATTCTATTAATGCTTGTTGTGTTGGGAGAGTCATGATGACCCATTGCTATTCACATATGGCCTCTTGCCAATACATTCATGATATTGTACTCGTATCTTGCTTTCATGCTTGTGCTATGACTTGTGAATTATTCATGCTCACTATTTGCACCAATGACATGTTTGCCATGATTCCTCCTAGTATGTTGCATCTTCGCACTACTAGCTTGCTTGATTTGATTGCTATGAATGCTCGCTATATTGCATCACCCATGTTCCACTACTTGCTTTCTTGGGTTGATGACATATTTGCCTTGTGTGTTGCATCTAGTTCTTCACATATGCCATGTCCCTTTGCTTATCACATGCTTGACTTGATTGCCTCACACATGATGAACAATTGCTGTTTCCATTGTGTTGAGTGCCACGATATCTTCACTACACCCTATGCACGTTATGCTTGGATTGTCTTGCACTTGCCCCATGTGTTTAGACATTTCACTATATTTGGTGTTGTGAATGACTCTTATGCCTACCATAGACCGTTCATTGAGCTCTTTATGCATGCTTCCCATGACCTTGAGGTAGATGCTTGTTCACTTATCACATATATTTGCATCTTGACCTCCCATTTACATGCTTGTTCCCATGATGTACTTGATTATGCTCAATTTATATGTCCAAATGTCATGACACACTTCTTTGTCAAACCATATGCTATGCTTGATAACAACACTTGTTGGGTGAATCACCTCTTGAATGCTTGGTTTTGCTCTTACGACAACCACATTTGTTTTTCCAAGTGCTTGTTATCTTTGCTACTTTTGAAGGAGTTACAAGACGGTGCGACATTGGAGAGTGCCCATTTGGAACTTCAAGATGACAAGAACTTGGTGATCGACCACTTCTACACGGCAACGCCATCTCTTTCCCATTGTGATTTGGTTTTTGATCCGAGGTCGGATCTTTCCCAAGGGGGAGGGGATGATGCGAAGCATCCTACGGACATTACCACGTCAAGAGCCCATTTGGCAAGTGACACGTGCGACATCTACTTCACATACACAAAGGTGAATCATCTCCTTTACACGTGCTCACTTGACACTCTCGAGGATGGTATACTACTTGACACTCCTTACGTGTGCATGCATAGGTATTGTCGGAGCTTCACGGATGTCAAGGAGGAGTGCAAGCGCCAAGGAAGGACTACACCATCCGCGAGGGAAGCGTGGAAGAGAAGACGAAAGAAAGGAGAAGAAGACGGAGCGGCTGCAGGAGCCAGGCCGGACATCCGGACCACCGTCTGGATCATCCGGGCTCAGCTGGATCATCCGGGTCCCCCTCCGGATCATCCGGATAATTCGTCCGAAGACACCCGAAGGCCTCATGTGAAGCCGGATCATCCGGGCCCCCTCCCGGATCATCCGGACGATGGCCGGATCATCCGGGCCCCCTCCCGGATCATCCGGACGATGGCCGGATCATCCGGACCCCCTTTCGGATCATCCGGGCCTTGCCTGCGTGCAACGTTTCGGGCCGAGGCCCATGTACCCATTCGCCCCCCTCACTTACCCCTTCGCCCACTAGACTATAAATAGACCTCCTCCTCCCCATTTTTAGGTTAGCAAAGATGATAGCTCATTCTTAGGTGAGCTTTGCTCCTACCTCTACTCTTGAGAGAGAGAGACTACCACTCCATTGGAGGCCAAGACCTCCATCTAGGAGAAGATCCCGCGGGATATCATCAAGACCCCCTTGTGGGAAGATCCATCTAGGATATCATCAAGACCTCCTCTTGGAGATGAACCTTACCTTGTATCTTTCCCTTTGTTGTTCATGTACCTTGTGATCTTGTGTGTTTGATTGTCTAGTGGATGTGTGATTTGGACTTGTTCTTGAGTGTTTCCCCTTGTGATTTCTCCCTGTTCTTCCCCGTGTTCATCGTGTTCTTCGAGGGATCCCACTCCAAACGTGAAAGATCGACGCTATAGGGTTCCACCCTACATCAAAATGATAATGCATATAAAATTGAGCTACCTGCAGATTTTGGGGTTAGTCCCACTTTTAACATTACAGATTTGAAGCCTTATTTGGGTGAGGAAGATGAGCTTCCGTCGAGGACGACTTCATTTCAAGAAGGGGAGGATGATGAGGACATCGATACCATTGTTACACCCACAGCCCCTACTGTTACATATACGGGACCAATTACTAGAGCTCGCGCACGCCAATTAAATTACCAGGTTCTTTCGTTTCTTGGTAATGATTCTAATGTTCATGAGAATATGATGCTGCCTAAATTGGATACATTTGTTTTGCTTACAAATGAAGGTACTAGCTTGGAGAAGGATGAACATTGGAGCAAGAACACGCATGGAGTTGATGGCATGCGCAAGGGGATCAAGAACGGAGTTACAAGTGATGATTTCAGGACTTTGAAGCCACCATAAGGAGTGCATGAAGCCTTGGACGAAATATACAAGATGCCACTTCATAATATTCGTCCATAGGCTATTTTAGGTGCTGCGTCACCTTATTATTGGGCCAGGCCCATGTAATTTCGAAATACTTAAGTATAGGCTATTTCTAGAGTCCGTATGTGGGGAAACAAGAGTTAGGGTTGGTTTCGACCCCACCCTCAAGGGCCACGAAATTCCTCCTTTTCCCCATATATACAGCCCTTAGGGCGTGCTTAGACATTGGGTTTTGTTTAGATTAAAAGTTCGCCATAGCTGCAACTTCGCTGCATTTCGCTTATGTTCAACGACTGCACAAAGGCGCCACAGTAACCCCACCTTGATCAATAAAGCTTTTATCTTATATTCGCAATATCCAGATTGCAATCTCAGTTTCTTGCTTGTTCTTCGTTTGCTCGCAGCAAACAGACCCTCGTGGTCAGGTTGATCGTGCTCCGGCGTGGTCAATAACCTCTCGGAGTTGGTTTAGCGATTGCTAAGGCGCGACGTCCTCGCACGCTCGTAGTCAAATCATCATAGTCGACTTCCACCAAAGTGAAATCCACCATCTCATCGAAAGACGGGACACCTCCGCCTCTATCACCAAGTGTCGGTGTCAAAACCGGCGGATCTCGGGTAGGGGGTCCCGAACTGTGTGTCTAGGCGGATGGTAACAGGAGACGAGGGACACGATGTTTTACCCAGGGTCGGGCCCTCTCGATGGAGGTAAAACCCTACGTCCTGATTGATTAATATTGATGATATGGTAGTACAAGAGCGGATCTACCACGAGATCAAGGAGGCTAAACCCTAGAAGCTAGCCTATGGTATGATTGTTGTAATGGAGGTTATGTCCTACGGACTAAAGCCCTCCGGTTTATATAGACACCGGAGAGGGCTAGGGTTACACAGAGTCGGTTACAATGGTAGGAGATCTACATATCTCAGATCGCCAAGCTTGCCTTCCACGCCAAGGAAAGTCCCATCCGGACACGGACGGAGTCTTCAATCTTGTATCTTCAGAGTCTAGAAGTCCGCGACGATGATAGTCCGCTGTCCGGACACCCCTAATCCAGACTCCTCAAGAGCCCCTAACCAGGCTTCAATGACGATAAGTCCAGCGCGTATATAGTCTTCGGCGTTGCAAGGCGGGTTCTCCCTTTAAGTTCCATGTACCTGCCGAACAGTGTCCGGCTTCCTTATAAATGATGTGCTTCTTGGCTTCTACGCCCAATAATGGCCTTCTTCCACGCGTCGCACGAATGCGAAAAGCCAGGGTATCTTTTATGTTTCACCCCCTAGTCGTGCAAGTAATCTACCTATAAAAGAGGCAAAAATCCAGATCCAAATCACAACATCTTCCTTCCGCGAATACTCATCGGAGCGCCTTTGACCCAGAATCCATTCCATCATGGACCGTCGGCGCGGCTCCTCTTCTCGCGCTCCCAGCCCACTGCCAGGAGATTGGAGGAGATGCTCTGTTCCGCACAACGAGCTAGTGAAGCTCCAAGCGGGGGGATATCTCCCTCCAGCCTTCATGGTTCCGGTCCGAGCCGGGCCGGCCACCTATCAAGGTGGGAAGCAAGCGGAGGCTACCCCAAGTCCCAACAAAGGGGAGCGGGTATGTTTCGTCCCCTATCTGATAAGGGTACTCGGATTTCCTATACATCCGTTCCTCCACGGGCTCCTGGAGTTCTACGGACTCCAGCTCCATCACCTTACACCCGCCTCTATCCTGCATATCGCGGGTTACGTAGCTCTTTGCGAGCTATTTCTGGGCATCGAGCCCCATTTTGCACTGTGGAAGAGGTTGTTCTGCCTCGTACCACGTTCTCATGAGGGGTCTATATATCAAGTGGGCGGCGCCGAAATATGGCGCATTGCCGGGACCGGATATCCATCCGGAACCCCTAAGAAGGCGTCTGAAGACTGGCCTTCGGAATGGTTTTACATAGAAGACGCTCCGCTGCCGGACCCTGTCTGTGTCGGCCTCCCGGAGTTCAATACTGCTTGATAGAGGCCAAGGTGTCCCGTCTTTCGATGAGATGGTGGATTTCGCTTTGGTGGAAGTCGACTTTGACGATCCGACTACGAACGTGCGAGGACGTCGCGCCTTAGCAATCGCTAAACCAACTCCGAGAGGTTATTGACCACGCCGAGCACGATCAACTCGACCACGAAGGTCTGCTTTCCTGCGAGCAAACGAAGAACAAGCAAGAAACTGAGATTGCAATCTGGATATTGCGAATATAAGATGAAAGCTTTATTGATCAAGGTGGGGTTCTCAGGCGCCTTTGTCCGGTCGTTGAACACAAACGGCACGCCGGGTTGCAGCTATGGCGAACTTTTAATCTAAACAAAACCCAAAGTCTAAACGGTGCCCTAAGGGCTATATATATGGAGGAAGAGGGGGTGAATTTCGTGGCCCTTGGTGGAGGGGTCCGAAACTAACCCTATCTCTTGTTTCCCCACACATACGGACTCTAAAAATAGCCTATACTAATGTATTTCGAAATTACATGGGCCTGGCCCAATAATAAGGTGACGCAGCACCTAGAATAGCCTCTGGACGAAATTTATGAAGTGGCATCTTGTATATTTCGTCCAAGGCTTCATGTACTCATTATGGTGGCTTCAAAGTTCTGAAATCATCACTTGTAACTCCATTCTTGTCCCTTTAGCATGCCATCATCTCCATGCTTGTTCTTGCTCCAATGTTCATCCTTCTCCAAGCTAGGCCCTTCATTTGTAAGCAAAACAAATGTATCCAATTTAGGCAGATCATATTCTCATGAACATTAGAATCATTACCAAGAAACGAAAGTACCGTAATTTAGTTGGCGCTCGCGAGCTCTAGTAATTGGTCCAAGATGTCCAAGATGTAACAATGGTATTGATGTCCTCATCATCCTCCCTTCTTGAAATGAAGTCGCCCTCGACGGAAGTTCATCTTCCTCACCCAAATATGGCTTCAAATCTGCAATGTTAAAAGTGGACTAACCCCAAAATCTGCAGGCAGCTCAAGTTTATATGCATTATCATTTACTTTCTCCAACACCTTAAAGGGACCAGCAGCACGTGGCATTAGCTTTGATTTATGCAAATCAGAAATCTATCCTTACGCAAATGTAACCAAACAAGATCTCCGGTGCAAACACAACATGTTTTCTACCCTTATCTCCAGAAGTTTATATTTAGCATTCATACGCTCAATGTTTTCCTTAGTTAACTCATGCATTTTTAAAATCAATTCAGCACGTTCTTTAGCATCAAAATTAACCTTCTCCAAGATGGAAGAGGCAACAAATCAATAGGTGCACGAGGTAGGAAACCATACACAACTTCAAAAGGGCACATCTTAGTAGTAGAATGCAATGAACGATTATAAGCAAATTCAATATGAGGCAAGCATTCCTCCCACATTTTCTTATTATTCTTTAGAACAGCCCTAAGCATAGTAGACAATGTTCTATTGACTACTTCATTTGTCCATCGGTTTGGGGTGACAAGTAGTACTAAAAGCAGTTTAGTCCCCAACTTAGCCCATAAACATCTCCAAAAGTGGCTAAGAAATTTAGTATCACGATCTGAAACAATAGTATTTGGCACACCATGCAAGCGAATAATTTCACGAAAGAACAAATCAGAAACATTGACAAGATCATCGCTTTTATGACATGGTATAAAGTGTGCCATTTTCGAGAATCTATCCACGACAACAAATATGCTATCCTCCCTTCTTTGTTCTAGGTAAACCTAAAACAAAGTCCATAGATATATCCTCCCAAGGAACACTAGGTACAGTAAAGGCATATATAAACCATGAGGATTGAGTCGTGACTTAGCTTTTTGACATGTAGTGCAATGAGCAATAAAACGCTCAACATCCCGCCTCATCTTTGGCCAAAAGAAATGTGTAGCAAGTACGCCCTCCGCCTTCTTCACGCCAAAGTGTCCCATTAGTCCTCCTCCATGCGCCTCCTGCAACAACAAAAGACGAACGGAACTAGCTGGAATGCATAGCTTGTTAGCACGAACACAAATCCATCATGAACGACAAACTTGTTCCATGTTCTTCCTTCTTTACAATTCTGCAATACATCTTTAAAATCAGCATCATGCACATATTGATCTTTGATGGTCTCCAAACCAAATATTTTGAAGTCAAGTTGTGAAAGCATAGTATAGCGACGAGACAATGCATCAAGAATAACATTTTCTTTACCCTTCTTGTGTTTAATGACATAAGGGAAAGTCTCAATGAATTCAACCCATTTAGCATGTCTACGATTCAGTTTAGCTTGACTTTTAATATGTTTCAAAGATTCATGATCGAATGTATAACAAATTCTTTGGGCCATAAATAATGTTGCCATGTTTCTAAAGTCCTAACAAGAGCATATAATTCTTTATCATAAGTAGAGTAATTCAGACTAGGCCCACTCAATTTTTCGTAAAAGTATGCAACAGGTTTGCCATCTTGTAATAACACACCTCCTAATCCAATTCCACTAGCATCACATTCAAGCTCAAAAGTCTTATTAAAATCAGGAAGTTGGAGTAAAGGAGCATGTGTCAACTTATCTTTCAATACCGTGAAGGCTTCTTCCTGTGCGGTACCCCAAACAAAAGGCACATCCTTCTTTGTAAGCTCATTGAGAGGTGCAGCAATGGTGCTGAAATCTCTCACAAAACGCCTATAGAAACCAGCGAGGCCAAGGAAACTCCTCACTTGTGTGACCGCTTTGGGCTGCGCCAACTCTCAATAGCTTCAATCTTGGCTTTATCAACTTCAATTCCTCGTGGAGTAACAACATAGCCAAGAAAAGATACTCGGTCGGTGCAAAAGGTGCACTTCCCAAGGTTACCAAACAAACGTGCATCACGAGAGCATTAAAACAGCACGAAATGTTCCAAATGTTCTTCCAAAGATTTGCTATAAATCAAGATATCATCAAAATAGACTACCACAAATCGTCCAATGAAAGCACGTAAAACTTCGCTCATTAATCTCATGAAAGTACTAGGTGCATTAGTTAACCCAAAAGGCATGACTAACCACTCATATAATCCAAACTTAGTTTTAAATGATGTTTTCCATTCATCTCCCAATTTCATACGAATTTGATGGTATCCACTACGCAAATCAACTTTGGAGAATATTGTAGAGCCACTCAATTCATCAAGCATATCATCTAGCCTAGGAATAGGGTGACGATAACGAATAGTAATATTATTGATGCCTCTACAATCAACACACATACGTGACGTACCATCCTTTTTCGCACTAGAATAATAGGAACAGCACAAGGACTAAGGGATTCGCGATATAACCTTTGTCGAGCAGCTCCTGTGACTTGACGATAATCTCCTTCGCCTCCTCGGATTGGTACGGTATGGTGCACGGTTGGGTAATGATGCACCGAATTAAGTCAATTTGATGCTCAATCCTCGAATAGGTGGTAATCCGGTGGCACGCCTTGTGGAAAGACGCCGGCGAACTCCCGCAAAATGTTAGTGACAGAGGGGGCAAAGAGGAAGGCACGCCCTCGAATGAAAATAATGCCTCTTTGCACACAAAAGCATAGCAAATAGATTTGCTAAAATCTAGCTCATCAATATCAGATTTGGTGGCAAGTAAACATGCACTTTTCAATTTAATTTCGTAAAGCAACAAGAGATGGTTTATTATTAGGCTTCATGTGTTGCTCAAATTCTTTTGCCACAATCTGATTTTCACTCTTATTTTTCTCCTGTTTTGCTTTATTAGCTCTATTAATATCATCTTTCAAAATGGACTCAGGAGTCATAGGAAGCAAAGTAATATTTTTATCCTTATGAACAAGAGTATACTCGATTGTTTCTACCATGGTGTACAGAATTTTATCAAATTGCCATGGTCTACCAAGTAACAAGGAACATGCTTGCATAGGTACCACATCACAATCAACATAATCAGCATAAGTAGAGATACTAAAATGCACACTAACAAGACGTGTTACCTTCACCTTGCCGCTGTTGTTGAACCATTGGATGTAGTAAGGATGTGGATGTGGTCTTGTGGTGAGAGATAGCTTCTCCACCATCTCCATGCTAGCCAAGTTGTTGCAGCTCCCTCCATCTATGATGACGCTAATAGAACATTCCTTCACAACTCCTTTGTATGGAACAAATTATGCCTCTGATTTTGCTCAGCTTGTGTAACTCTGCACACTCAAAACACGTTGAGCAACTAAACATTCATACCACAAGATCATCAAGAGCCATGTATTGTGTCTCATGATCGAAGCATCTCCACCGTGTTCCTCATGTGTAATAAGAGCCAAAGTCTCCTCATCATAGTCACTAGCGGACTCATACCCACCATCCTCGTGAGCAATCATCACACGCTGAGATTTGCATTCTCTCAAAAATGTCCTCTTCCCTTACAACGACGACAAATAATATCACTTGTGTGCCCTGCTGACGCCATGGAAGAAGAAGAGCTCTGGCAGGCCCGGCAGTGTGCTCTTGGCGATAGTGGTGGTTGTGCCTCGCTTTCTTGTATCACGGTTGGAGGTGGCACCAAGGAGGTGATGGTGCAAAGGAAATAGATGATGCACGTGGTGTCCATGATGAAGGTCGACCTGCAGAAAAGTTAGTGCGCCGCTAATGCCCGCCGATCCTGCACTTCACGCTCAGCTTTACAAGCAAGATGGAATAAACGAGTGATATTCTTATAATCCTTATAGTCTAGAATGGTCTGAATCTCTATTTAATCCACCCGAAAACGTGCAAGCATAGCTTCATTCTCCTCAACAATACCACATCTAATCAAGCCAGTTTGTAATTCCCGATAATATACTTCTACAGAGTTTTTTCCTTGTCTTAAGCGCTGCAATTTTTGAAGTAATTCACGTTGATAATATGGTGGAACCCAACGAGCACGCATAGCAGTTTTCAAAGCAGCCCAAGTAGCTGGAACAGGATATAATCTACAATGTTCGACCACCAAACACATGCAAAGCTAGTGAAAGCACAAACAAAGCAGCAGAACACGCCTCTCCTCGTGATATTGTAAACATGTAAATCGTTGTTCAGTTTCTAACTCTCAAGTAAGATATATATCAGAACATATCTACCCTCAAATGGTGGAATATTCAATTTCAGTTTAGGGAGATGGTCATGATCTCGCACTGAGGGGAGCCCTAATATTGCCATTATTTGCATGTGGACGACCGGTGGTTGTGGTGCTGGTGGTTGCACGTAGTTCGATGTTGATCAACCTCATCCTCATAATCGCCCACATACTCATCATCCTCCTCGGTACCACCAAAGCAGAGTAGCAGGAGCCAAAGAAGCACCAACAGCAGTGAGTGCGGCACCAGAATTTTGTCCTGGCTCAAGAGGAACACGCTGAGCTCGCCCATACTGATTCGAAGGGGCGAGTTGTTGTCGCTGGCAGAGGTGCGATAGGTGCAGCCGGCGGTGGTTGTGGAAAACGCGAGCAATTCATCAAACTTGCTATCAAGCTTTGTTTCAAACGCCTTCTCAATGCCATCTATCTTCTCCATGGCCTCGTCAAATCTGTTTACCACGCCTTGCACCTGTCCAATCATCATTTGTGAAACTTATCATGTAGCTGTTTATTCGTCAGTTCTCCCAATCAGCCTCATCGGCTTGTGATCCTACCATGGTTAGCGTAAAATAGAAACACACAAGAATATGATCCTACAAACTACTAAAAAGTGGTGGTGGTGTATCACAAACCCGTCAAGCAAATCTCAAATTCTTACCAGCCTCTTACCCAAGAAAAGTGGTGATCGGCAACCGCTGTAGTCAAAACTCTCAAAGCTTGGATATAGCGATTACTGGGGAGAATCAAACGCACGACGAGATGTATGTGGAGCTGGGAAGGCTTATAATATGGTAGCAAAAAAGGTCAAGAATAATCAATTCAGAGATGCAAAGTTGAATAGACGCTCAACGACGGTCTCAGTCTGGTCCTAGGCTAGACCGTGCTAGAGACGCGAGCCTAGAACACTAACAAAATCACGGCGCTGCACGTAAACAAGGGAGGAGCACACTCTGAATTTTTTTTTTCTCTTTTTTTTTCCTTTTTTTTTGCACTTTTTTTCCACTTTTTTTTTTTTGCTCCGCAACAAAAAATTTTCGAAAAAGTCTACAAATGGTCTAAAAACTGCCTAGCCAGAATTTTCCAGACTTAGTTTTTTTTTTTTTGAAACCGAACTATTTTTCTTCTCGCGGATGGCTTGGAAGTTGGGGAGTCCTGTCTGCTGTCACGACTGGAGTATCGCGTGATCTGGAAATCGAGAACAATGCAACAATTATCGGACTCGGACTAGGACCGGTGGCGGAGATGAATCTGTGGAACTCGGACCGGTGGCGGAGATGAATCTGTGGAACTCGGACTGGTGGCGGATATATGTTGCGTGGACTCGGATGGGCGGATGGCGGCGGATATGTGGTGGCGATATGGATTCGGATTGGCGGTGAATATGTGGCGGTGGTATATGGCAGCGGCGACGGACAACCTCGTGAACAGAACTCAAACTCTAAAAGACTACACGCTAAGACCAAAGAACTTGACACGATGATGCAACCGCCAATTCAACAAAGCAAACACGTAAAAGATTATGCAAAGGCTCAGATTGGTTCGGACGGGATGAACTAACCCTAATTTTTTTGGCTTTTTCGTGGACTATAGGTATGAAGAACAGACTCGATCTAAACTACGAAAACTCGTAAAATCTCACCGAGCAACCCGGAAATCTGATACCACTTGATAGAGGCCAAGGTGTCCCGCCTTTCGATGAGATGGTGGATTTCGCTTTGGTGGAAGTCGACTTTGACGATCCGACTACGAACGCAGCGAGGACGCCGCGCCTTAGCAATCGCTAAACCAACTCCGAGAGGTTATTGACCACGCCGAGCACGATCAACCCGACCACGAAGGTCTGCTTTCCTGCGAGCAAACGAAGAACAAGCAAGAAACTGAGATTGCAATCTGGATATTGCGAATATAAGATGAAAGCTTTATTGATCAAGGTGGGGTTCGTGACGCTTTGTCCGGTCGTTGAACACAAACGGCACGCTGTGAAGTTGCAGCTATGGCGAACTTTTAATCTAAACAAAACCCAAAGTCTAAACGGTGCCCTAAGGGCTGTATATATGGAGGAAGAGGGGTGAATTTCGTGGCCCTTGGTGGAGGGGTCCAAACTAACCCTATCTCTTGTTTCCCACACATACGGACTCTAAAAATAGCCTATACTAATGTATTTCGAAATTACATGGGCCTGGCCCAATAATAAGGTGACGAGCACCTAGAATAGCCTCTGGACGAAATTTATTTAGTGGCATCTTGTATATTTCGTCCAAGGCTTCATGTACTCATTATGGTGGCTTCAAAGTCCCGAAATCATCACTTGTAACTCCATTCTTGTCCCCTTAGCATGCCATCATCTCCATGCTTGTTCTTGCTCCAATGTTCATCCTTCTCCAAGCTAGGCCCTTCATTTGTAAGCAAAACAAATGTATCCAATTTAGGCAGCATCATATTCTCATGAACATTAGAATCATTACCAAGAAACGAAAGTACCTGGTAATTTAGTTGGCGTGCGCGAGCTCTAGTAATTGGTCCAGTATGTATAGCAGCAGGGGCTGTGGGTGTAACAATGGTATTGATGTCCTCATCACTGCTCCTCTGAAGAAAAGCCTTAGTTGGCGCCCGCGGAGCCCCCAACTGGAGGAAGACAAGAGCGTCCATTATCTGATGGGCCGAATAAGATTACTGGCCCATTCTGGGTTGACCATGATTGGAGTCATGGCAACATGCATTACGCGGGGGGTGCAGCCACTGCAATACAGGGGCCACCCTATGTGGGATTTCAACGGGGAAGACGACGCCACCCGTCATGGCCGCAAAGGACCGGACTCGGCCGAGGATCTCGTGACGATCCTGTCCGCCTGCATAAGGGGAGAAGGAGGACTTCCTTCGCATTTAACCCGTTGAATGGGTTCTCCATGAATAACCCCCGTTGTTGGGTAAGCGAACACTTTAAGGGCCCGACCCATGTTTTTCAAGTTTAAGCTTCTCATATTATGTCTTCGGCGCAGGAACTGCGTCGGATTGTGGAGGACATGATAGGTCCAGCTCCGCAACCCGAGGATCTAGAGAGATCCCAGGATCCGGCCTCCGAAGAGGATCCAGACATTCAGGTGGAGCTAATCGACGGGGTGTTCCACCAGCTAAGCATGGATAATGCTTTAGTTGCCATTACGGCTGACTACCCCGGACTATATCCGGCTTCCCAGGTGATTGTGACGGAAGTCCGGACACCATTATTTCTTCCTTGCCCATTTATGACCTTCGCGTACGATGGTGTTTTGCAGGAAGCGCCTTCAAGGCGGGAAGCCAAGCCCGCGGCGGCTGACCAACATAGGCCAGTCCGGACCAGTAGGCGGAAAAGGAGCGCGGCGTGGACTGAAACGTCGCCGCAAAGGTATAGCTCGTAATTAATTATTTGGAGCAACGTTCCTAGGAAGCGTTTGAGTGCTCATGATCTTTGTAGGAGAAAAAGCGCCACCGATCAAGGGCGAGAGGTTGCCGATCCGACCTCTATCAGCCGTGCTCCAAGACCCGGCCCGAGGGGGAGGCAAGCGCAAGGCGCGGGCCGGATACTCCTCCAACGAAGGATGCCGACAGACTGTCCGCCATCAAGTCTGAGGTGGAGAGCGCCATAAACCACAGGCGCCGCCGAACAGTATTTCGTGAAGCGTGCTTCTCCCCTGAGGCGTTGAATGCCTTTAACGCAAGGGACGCGCACCTCCGTGCTGCTCAAGATGGTTTTACCAGAGCCACGGAGCAATATGTAAAAGACATACGGGTAAGAGAATTTAATAGTTATATATGTCAGTAGCCCCCGAGACTTAAAGTAGTTATGTTAACTGATTTAAGGATCATTTGAAATGCAGGATCTTACCGAGAAGAATACCCAACTGTCTCGGAGCTGCAAGAGTGCAAGGCCCAACTTGAGGTCAAGATTGCTGCCGCAGAGGAGGGAACACAGAGGCCCCTCCTGGTAACGCATCTGCTTTTAAATATAAGCGCTATGCGGTGTGCGCGCAAGTCTAATAATGACATTGCAGGTGCTGCCGGACAAGATCCGGAGAGGCAGGAATTGCTGCGCCAACCAAGGCAAGCGAGAGGGTGCTGAATAGAGTGCAGCAGGAAAGGAACAAGCTCCAAGATCCCCACGCCCAGCTTGAAGAAGAGCTGAAAGGCGTTCGGGTCGAGCTGTCCGGCTCCGTTAAGGAAAAGCAGCGGCTTCGTCGCGGCATCTATAGTAAGTGCTTGAGCGAACTCCTTTGAAAAGAAGAGTTCAGCGAGGAAGTCAATTGACAAAATATGTCTTGTAGGTATACTCACAGGTCGCCCTACGGAGGAGATGCCCGTATCAACGGGTGATCAACTTCCCGAAGTTGTTGTAATCGCCGAACGAGTTCGGCAGCGATGAGCGCGCCGTCTGTGCTTTATGGCCAGCCCTCTCCCCACCCGAGGGCTTTGGGGAGCTTGCGGAGAAGCTTCAGGGAGTGCGGCAGCGCTTCCGTTTATGGAAGATTTTGGCCTGCCGCCAAGGTGCCAGGGAGGCTTGGGCCATGGTGAAGACGCGGTACAAGAAGGCGGATCCCAACCACATGGCCGAGGTCGGACCGGTGGGGCCCGATGGGAAGGAGATCCCTGTGAGTTTAGTATACAGCCAAGTAGAGTTGGCTGCTAAATTTTCTCAACGGGACTGTAAGTTAGACAGCCTGTTAGACGGGATTGAGGAGGAATACAGTTAGTAGATTTGACAATGTATTTTAAAATGACATGTGAAATGCCTTCTAGCCGGATTGTAGATCGTTTGTCTTTGCCGACCTTTTCGCTTCAACCTCGGGACCCTAGAGCCCGGAGTGTGTTCGAATACCTTCTCGGTTAAGAAACAACCGGGGTATGCATGGAGACTAGGCGTAGGGGTCATTAGTGCTTTATCAGACAAGTGCCCAACTAGTTATGTTATATTACTTGGTTAGTAAGAAACATCTTCCAGGGAGAATAGTTCCGTTAAGGGTTCCTTTCCTCGGAGGCATGCCCTAAAGTGCATGTCCGACTGCAAAAAAGCAAAAAACATCTGGGGCAGATAAATAAGTAGGTAAAAATCATCTTTCAAGTCACCGACCGAATATTCCCTTAAGAATGCTAGCTTTCGCTTCACCCACCGAGGTACACATCCGGCTGACCAGCAAGAATAATCGCAGAGGTGCTCCTTTACCTCCTAGCCGAACAATCGGGAACGAGGGGTAAGCACAGAGCCAGCAACCCAGCTTGGCCAAAACTTAAGTCATATCGATGCATATAATGGTGAGTAAAAGGTACATGTGGAAGCTTGACACATGTGCTGGGCATAAAGCCCTTATAATTGAGCTTCTGGAAAGGAAGCCTCCAGGTATAATGAGTGCGGATGGCACATCAAGTATGTGCGAACAATGCGCAAGTAGGCCCTTAAGGGCTTTGTGGGAAAAAGGTTACGGGAAGAAAGAGAAACAAAAGACAGCTGAAGTGTAAAAATTTGGACGGGGTAATATGGGAGATCTCACTCATAGCATATGACAAGTTCAATGGATTGTCAAACATGAAGTGACCAATAGAATTTTCACATGATATCCTATGAAGCATAGCATCATAACTAGGCAACTCAACATGCTCATCATCATATTCATCATAAATAGGTAAGTCAAGGCATGAAGAAGTTTCACTAGCATGAAGCATGGTAATAGGTGGGTCAACATCATGGGAGCAATCAATGTCAAGAGAGTCCACTACTGGGACAAGAGAAGCACCGTCACCTATGTTACCTTTGGAGTGTCGCTCATGTGTTGTAGGTGAGGTGTTGAAGATCGTCTCGTTGTCATCTTCATCTTGATGGAACCATGTGGGGGGTGCTTCATCGTCCATCATGGCCATCGTCGTATCCATAGGAGGTATGGACTCATCAATGGTAGGCTTCTCGTCATGTAGGAGACCTAGCACCATAGAAGAAAACACACTAGGAGTAGAGGTTAAGTCGTTAGAAATCATGGTGGCCTCACATGCAGTGTCAACTACCTCACTCACTAAGTGTAGTGGCTCACTCACTCCCTCAAAGATGCTCTCACTCATATGGTTGGTAGGGTCACTCAAGTGGCGCTCAACCTCACTAGTAGAGCGAAGATGCAACACACTAGAGTAAATCATGGAAATCATGTCATGTGAGCAAATAATAGTCATAGGGAATGCACATGACATATCGCAAGAATGAACACAACGCAAGATGAAAGTATCATCATAGGAATGGTGCACAAAATGAACATGGAAAGAACAAGTGATGTAGGGTGGAACCCTAATTCGTCGATCTTTCACGTTTGGAGGGGATCCTATGGAGGAAACACGAAGAACACGCGGAAGCACGAGGGGAAACACGGGGAAAACGAGAGAGAATCACTCAACCAACAAGGAATCGATCACACAAGTGCTAGATCAACATACACACATGAGATCCACAAGATACATAGTCAACTAGGGTAAGGATACAAAGGAACCGTTCATCTCCCGGAGGAGGCCTTGAATCCACGAGGGGATCTTCCCTAGATAGGGGTCTTGTATCCGATGAGGGATCTTCTCCTAGACGGAGGTCCTGATCTCCGAGGAGAAGTAACCGGGTGGATGAGCAAAGGCTCTCACACAAATATGAGCTAATCCAATGCTAACCATCAAAGTGGGGAGGAGGAGGTCTATTTATAGTGCTAAGCCCCGAAGGGGTAAGTGAGGGGCGAGGTACACGGCCTCGCCCAAGTCACAAGACAAAGGGGTCCGGATGATCCGGATGGTGGCCCGGATGATCCGGTGTCGGGGTCCGGATGATCCGGCGACCGTCCGGATGATCCGCTTCGCCGGGGCTTTGTCTTCGGCGCTTTACCCGGATGATCCGGTAGGGTCCGGATGATCCGGCTGGGCTCGATGATCCGGACGGCGTCCGCACGTCCGGCTGATTCCAAGAGCCACTTCGTCTTCTTCTTCTCCTTTCTTCCGTCTTCTCTTCCATTCTTGGCCTTGGTCCTTGGATTCTCCATGGTCATCTTGGTTGTACCTGAGTGTATGCAAGGTCCATGCATGAGGTAGTAGCCGTGTCTCATATGCGGAAAGTGATGGTTCGGAGAGGAGTGAATTCACCTTGTGTCCAATGGCGTATGTTCGAGGTCTCGTCATATGTCCTCTTGGGGATTGGAGAATAGTCGGAGTGTACATGGGGATGAACGTGGGATGCTCCGCATCAACAAGCCATATCTCCACCAAGCTTGCAAATACACATACAAGTACTAGAATCAATCATCATGTGTAATGCAAAGCATGGGTCACAAATGCATGTCAAAGGCATCGGAATGAGTATATCATGCAAAGTGAACATGGCAAGATGAGCATATGATATGTAATGAACAATAACCCATAGCCAAGTGAGGGCCATGTAGAATGAATGACGTAGTATTTGCGCGAAGAGAGCGGTGGAAAAGACAATCCCTGGGATCCCAAATCATCATTGCTCTCAAGAGCTCGTTTTGTCAACTCGTGGGATTGCGAGGTTGACAAGTATTCATGGGTACCTACACAAAAGAGACACAAACCAAAGAAATTGTGCGCGTGGTAAATGTACACATCATCCATCATGATGTGTATGTGCACGTGTGAGTTAGCACAAGATAAGCATTGCTCAAAGAAATTTGATGCATGGTATAAGAACATGTCATCCATCATAAAAGAATAGTTATTATGTATGACACGATGGGGACACAAATTGAGCAAACAAGTATATGGCACATCAAAAGCATGTTTATTCATGGGGAGCATATGGTGCAAACAAGTATTGGGATCATGCAATGAATGGGATGGATCAAATTCTCCTAACATGTATGAGGAAACTATGGGGGTCTCCTCATGAGCAATATCGGAAACATCATATGGAGAAAATGGACAACATCCAAAACAATGCATATCCGGCTAGGTGGTCATGGCATGGCATATGAGATAAATGATGCAAAGGGAGCATATCAATATCATCACAAGAGAAACAAATGCCAATAACCATGGGCTTGTCATCTATGCCATATGTGCAAATTGGGTTTATTTTAATGGCATATGCATAGTCACTATGAAGAGATTGCAAATATGACATATGATGGATCTCATGCATAGCATATGACAAGTCAAGCGGATTATCAAACATGATGTGACCTAAAGAATTGTCACAAGAAATCCTATGTAACATGGCATCACAACTAATAGACTCCACAATAGAATCATCATACTCATCATAAATGGGCAAATCATCGCATGGGGAAATCATACTAGAATGAAGCATGGCAATAGGTGGATCAACATCATGCAAGCAATCAATGTCACGAATGTCCACTAGTGGGACTAGAGCATCACCTTCACCTATGTTACCTTTGTCATTCCACTCAAGTGGTGTAGGTGAGGTGGGAAAGACCAAATGGTGGTCATCATCATTATCTTGATGGAACCATGTGGGCGGTGCATCATAATCCACCATGGCCATTGTCTTATCCAAAGGGAGGACGAAGTCGTCGAGGATCGGCGCGTCATCATTGATGGGACCTAGCACCAAACGAGAAGACACAATAGAGGCAGATGTCAAGTTGTTAGAAATGCAAATGGCCTCACGAGACCTATGAACTATCTCACTCTCTCTATGTGGTGGTTCACTCACTCCCTCAAAATAGGTGCACTCAAACTCACGTATGGTGGAGTCACTCATCTCACTCAAGTGGTGGGGGTTGTGGCTCTCCTCACATGGGAATTGTGGCAACTCATCATATATGGGGCTAGTGGTGAAGTCACTCTCACTCTCAATATGGTGGCACAAGTCACTCAAGTCATCATACGTCGCCGTGGTCGAAGGAAAGTCCCATGCTCAACCATCTCGCCGTCGCCGCCGTGGATGAAGGTCAAGATGGCACATCATCACTCTCTCCACGACCAAGGAAAATCCCATGCTCGATCATCTCGCCGTGGTCGCCGTGGATGAAGGTCAAGATGGCACATCATCACTCTCGCCGTGGATGAAGGCCAAGATGGCACATCATCACTCTCGCGTGTATGAAGGCCAAGATGACACATCATCACTCTCGCCTCCTAAGATGGAAGCATCATCCTTGCTCGCCACCTTGTCGCCGCCTCCAAAGCTTGGTCCTTGAGGGTCTCCGTAGTCGCACTCGCCGCCGCACCGCCTTAAAAAGAGTCGAAGTAGACTCGCATCATCAATGCCACAAAGAGGGATGGCGGTGAAGTCACACTTGGGAGCATCGCCTTGGAGCTTGTCGGCCTTGGACATCATGGTGGTACTAGCCTCATGCTTGTCGAGAGCTTGGTCGCCAAGTTTGCTTGGGGTGGAGAAGCCTTGGCCTTCATGAGTTCTTGTTCCGCCTTGAGAGCACCAATGTAGTAGTCGCCGATGGACTTGTAGTTCTCGAGGATAATGGTCTTGGAGATGTCATTGTGCAATCCCATCATGAAGTGGAACTTCATCGAAATGGGGTCGCCCACGCCGCTCGTCAGAAGGCAATCATCATCTCCTTGAAGTACTTGTCGATGGACTTGGATCCTGGGTGGTGTTCTCCAATTGGCGCCGGTTGTTCCGTAGGTTGGAGGCACAAACTCTCGCCGCAAAGCTTTCTTCGTCTTGGGCCAACTCATGTCGTAGTACTCCGAAGGTGTGTGAAACCACCATGCCAATGCGTGGTCGTGGAAGTTTCTTGTGGCGCACTTCACTTGATCTTCGGGAGGAACTTGATGTAGCTTGAGGTAGTCGTCCATCAAATGCTCCCACTCGAGGTACTCCTCGGGTTCTTGAGTCCCATAGAAAGGAATCGCGTGGTCGATGTCGAGGTCGTATTAGCTCGTGGAAGTCGCGGAATTGAGCTTGGGGAGCTTCTCTTGAGCGTAGTCTTGGGGTTCTTGTTGGCGAAGATGCCATATGTCCGTAGGCGAAGATGCCTTGAAGTCGCTATTAAGATGCCAAGGAGATGGTGAAGTCGTTGAGCGGTTGTTGGTGTTGAGCTCTTGACCTTCACGTTCTTGTTGGAGATGGTGTCGATGCCGATGTGATCTTGCCGGAGGTGGTAGCTCGGAAGGATGTGCGCTTGAGCGTATTCTCGAAGATGAGGAAGATCGCTTGTAGGACTTGATGAGGGCCTTGATCTCCTCCATGCGCTTGTCCATCTTGGCGTCGTAGTTGTTGTTCATGGCATCGAACTCATCGTTGTTGTTGTTGACCGAAAGTGAAATGCCTTGCCTATCCATCACAATACTCGAGTAGAGGTGAGTAGGAAATGAGATAAACAATACCAAGTTACCTTTTCCCAATGTTGAGGACGTATCTCGTTTCACTCAATGTGAGATGAAAGAATAGTGGAATTGGTACCGGACTTGTTCACTCACACCTATCAAGTAAAGCTTATGGTAGAGCTCGGTGAGGATAGTGGCACAAAAATTTGATGCAAAATGTTAGCAAGAGTCAATAATGTTGAAAGAGATTCACAAATTCGCAAGTGAAACAAATGGACCAATAGCAAAGAATGGCACACGGAAACGCACACACGGATAGATAAATGGGGTCGTGCAACCAAGGAATGAGCACAAAATGCGGAATCCACGGAAAACGCTCGTGTTGCACAACTCAAGAGAGACGCTAGCACGATTGCTCAATAGGCGGATACGACACTTGTGCACAACCTATAATATGCAAAATGGATATACTTCTATCCCAAGTATGCTATGTATGTATGGTTCCCGGTGTTTCTCTCAAGCATGATATCATATAATGTAGATTTTGGTATGGCTCTTATTTGCAATGGGGGTGTGATGCTATGGCACTTGCTCACGAGCTCTTTGCTCTCTTTTTGCTTAAAAGCTTTTTCTCTCTTTTTTTTCTCTATTGCCAATTTGCACAATGCACAAACCAAGATAGCAATTGTGTATATGCGGGAACAAACTTGAGGCACAATGGATGATATGATACCAAGATGATATGGTATGTATGCAATGGATGGTGTAAACCACTAATGTGCACAAGTAACATTGCCGGCAATACTCAAATGGCTAGTCTCGATAGGCAAGTAACGCAAAATGGGCTAGGGGTTAACAATGCAATTGCAAGGGAATATACAAAGGTGTCGTCGAGGTTACCGTCCTTTGCGATGATGAGTGGCGGTGTTCTTGGTGTAGATACCAAGATGATGGAGACTCGCCCCTAAGTAGTCAAACACCTTAGGAAACCGAAAACCGCTAACTCAAAATCTCAAATGACAAATGTCAAATGGTGGTAGCGGAAAGCGGTGGTGGTGTTGCACTAGGCAATGCGGAAGTGGAATGATGGGCTATACACGAGTCGGAGTTGAAGTTGCCGTCCCTAAGTAGCCGAAACACCTTAGGAGACACAAGCCACAACTCAAACAAAATTGGGTTAAGTTGGGGTGGAAATGTATGGTGGGTACGTCTATGCGGAAGTGGTGGTGGTGGTTGATGAAGAAGCAATTGTCCCTAAGTAGCCGAAACACCTTAGGAGACTCTAATCACAACTCAAACAACCACATATGCAATGGGGAGCCAAATGGGTTAGGTTGCGGAAGTCGGTGGTGGTAATGCGGATGATATGGTGGAGGGCGTAGGAAAACTTGCCAAATTTCAGAAAATATGATGGATTCAAATGATGTTAGTGGTATTTTTGTGGGATGGGGGATGTCAAGAGCTTCAAAACGAGATAAAGAACGTCAAAATCGGACTCCGGATGAATTAGTTATGACCAAAACAAAATTTCAGCCGTGTTAGTGTCAGGGTTACCCGGACATCCGGGAGTAGGTCCGGATGATCCGGGTTCGTCAACCGGATTTCTGTCCTGTGGGGCGTCCGGACATCCGGGAGATGGTCCAGCTGATCCGGGTGGATCCGGATGATCCGGGAGCTCTTCCGGATGATCCGGGCAGGTCAAACTGCTCGGGTTTTGCTCGTGGAGACGAATTTTTGGGCGGAATTTGGGGATTTTGGGGTCAAAATTGGCGAGATTTCATGGATGGAAGGTGGGGAAACTTGGGGGAAAGCTAGATCCACTTGAAACCAAGCGAATCCACGGATCAAAATCAACAAAACATCATCAAACCAACAAATCACAAAAAAAATTGGGGGTTATTTTTGGTGGGGATTTTCGGATTTAGGACGAAAACAACAAAATCAAGCTAGAAAAAGGGGGTAGGGGCTCCAAAAATGTGATCAACGTGGCTCATGATACCATATGATGTAGGGTGGAACCCTAATTCGTCGATCTTTCACGTTTGGAGTGAGATCCCTCAAGAACACGATGAACACGGGAAGAACGGGAGAAATCACAAGGGGAAACACTCAAGAACAAGTCCAATCACACATCCACTAGACAATCAAACACACGAGATCCACAAGGTACATGAACAATCAAAGGGAAAGGTACAAGGTAAGGTTCATCTCCAAGAGCACGTCTTGATGATATCCTAGATGGATCTTCCCTAACGAGGGGTCTTGCATCCGCAGGGGGATCTTCTCCTAGATGGAGGTCATGGCCTCCAATGGAGTAGTGGTCTCTCTCTCTCAAGAGTAGAGATAGGTAGGAGCAAAGCTCACTTAAGAATGAGCTATCACTTTGCTCCCCTAAAAATGGGGAGGAGGAGGTCTATTTATAGTCTAGTGGGCGAAGGGGTAAGTGAGGGGGCGAATGGGTACATGGGCCTCGGCCCGAAACGTCGCACGCAGGCGAAACCCGGATGATCCGGATGGGGGTCCGGATGATCCGGCCGTCGTCCGGATGATCCGGGAGGTGGCCCGGATGATACGGCTTCAGGAGGACCCTTCGGGTATCCATAGCGCGGTTATCCGGATGATCCGGAGGGGGACCCGGATGATCCGGTTGGGTCCGGATGATCCGGACGGTGGTCCGGACGTCCGGGCTAGCTTCACCGCTGTTCGCCTTCTTCTCCTTTCTTCCGCTTCTCTTCCACGCTTCTCGCGGATGGTGTAGTCGCCCTTGGCGCTTGCACTCCTCCTCGTCGTCCGTGAAGTTCCGACAATACCTATGCATGCACACGGGAGAAGTCTCAAGTAGTATACCATCCTCGAGAGTGTCAAGTGAGCATGTGTAAAGGAGATGATTCACCTTTGTGTATGTGAAGTAGATGTCGCACGTGTCACTTGCCAAATGGACTCTTGACATGGTGATGTCCGTAGGATGCTCCGCATCAGATCCTTTGGGCAAGCCTTATTGAGGTCTTTAAAATCGACGCATAGGCACCAGGATTTGTCCTTCTTTGGTACCGTTACCAGATTTGCTAGCCAATCCGGATGTTTGATATCTCTGATGAATCTGGCTGCCAATAGTTTGGCTAGCTCTTCTCCCATTGATTGTCTTTTGGGTTCGGAAAATCGTCGAAGAGCCTATTTGACTGGCTTGAATCCTTTTAGGATGTTTAGGCTGTGTTCTGCCAATCTGCATGGGATTCCGGGCATATCCGAGGGGTGCCAAAGCAGATGTCCCAATTTTCCCGGAATTTCGCAATCTGCGCGCCTACATCGTGGTTCAACTGCGCCCGATGGAGGCCATCTTTGTTGGGTCCGCGGGTGGACCTGGAATTTTACTATTTCATCTGCTGGTTTAAAGGAGGTGGACTTGGATCTCTTATCGAGTATCACATCGCCCCTATTCACCGTGAGAGCGCAGCGCGGTGAGTTCTTCTCGCCGCTAGGGCTTCGGTAGTGCCTCCGTGGCTAATGCGATCGTCTTGTTTTCGGCGCTGAGTGCTATATCCGGATCACTAACGAGAGTGATTATTCCGCGGGCCTGCATTTTGAGCTTCATGTACCCGTAATGGGGTACCGCTTGAAAATTGTGAATGCCTCTCGCCCTAATATAGCGTGATATCCGCTGTTGAACGGGGCCACTTGGAACGTGACTTCTTCAGATCTATAATTGTCCGGCGAGCCGAACACCACATCGAGTGTGATTTTTCCGTGCAGCGTGCTTCCGCTAGGGATTATTCCTTTGAAGGTTGTGCTGCTTCGCAATACGGCTCCATCTATTTCCATTTTTGAAGAGTTTCCTCGTAGATGAGGTTTAATCACGCCGCTATCCATGAGGACCTTTGTAAGTCGAAGTCGCCCATTATTGGACTAAGTACCAAAGGCGGCTGGTGCTCGGGCTGTTCGAATTTAGGTTCGTCATGGCGCTTAAGGTGATGGCTGTGTCACCCATGGATTTGTTGTTGCTACTTGGTAGACTTCGGCGAGGCCGCTGGATTGTTCGCTTCCGATATTATTTGATGCGAAGGTCTCAAGACTGTTGATACCGTCATCGGTTTTGTTGGGGTGGTTTTCCGGGCTAGAAGCTCCTCGCCACTTTTGGCCACCGCCGTAATATCCAACATGCTCAAGGTTGTGTGTTGGGACGGCGCCCTCAGATCGTGAAGTTTACAGGTCCGCCGAGCCATCCCTCCAAAGACGGTTCCGTGCCCTCTATGGGGTTTTTGCTTTTGGTTTTGTATCCGCGGCCCGAGTGTGATGCCCCTTTGTTTCGGACTAGGGTTGTATTCGGGCCGGATTGTCCCAAAATTGGTTTTCGGTTTTCCGAACTCTCCATCGCACAAGATTTTCATACTATGGACGCCAGATCGGCGGCGTGTAATTTCAATGACACCGATGGCGCTCAATATTCCTTGTCCGTGCAATTATTGCAAAAGATTGAGATTATGCTTTTCCTCTCGGCAGTCCTTTATCCTGTCCATAACCAGGAGGAATCGCCCAAGAGTGATGTAATCGCTTCAGCGGCTCTTGCCAGATTAGAGATAGATCGATATGTCCGGGCGGGTGGGTGGAATAAAACCGAACCCTACCCGCCTCGTGGCTTGAAGGCCATGAAGTTTCCAAATTTGGAAGCTTGGATTGCTGGACGTTGTCCAACGAGTCCGGTCCGATGCCTGACTTTAAGTTCAGTGCTTGATCGAAGTCTGTCCCTCCGCGGAAATCCGGCATGGAGGGTTTGGGAGCCCGAACATGACTGGTTTTCAATACGGGAGAAGAGTCGCCGCATTGTTCCTCTACCACTGCGACGTGGTGGGTGACCTGGGGAGAGTTAATGATGCAGAGCATCCTTCCATCATCCCCATGGACTCTACATCAACACCTCCAACACCACAAGGACCTATGACTCGAGCACGTGCAAGAGCTCTTGAAACCGAGGTGACATCACTCCTCTCACAATTCCCTTTCGATTCACATGAGACATGGTTGCTACCTCAAACGGAAATGCTATGCATACTCAGGTACCAAGGAGTCAACCATGAAGAGGCTAGGAAGCAAGGAGAACTGGAAGCGGAAGACATGCGAGAAGACGGAGAGGAAAAAGCACCAAGGACCAAGATGGCCGGACGATCCGGACCCCGGTCCGGACGATCCGGCTAAATCGAACGAAGGCTACAGAAGCTCCACCCTGAAGCCGGATCATCCGGACCCTGCCCGGACATCCGGACCTCCAGCCGGACATCCGGCCCCTGCGCGACCACCAGCCGACCCCCCCCCCCGGCTCATCCGGGCCTCCACTCGGATCATCCGGACCAGCCCGGATCATCCGGACCCCCGGCCGGATCATCCGGCCAGCGCCTGTGTGCGCGTGTTGGGCTGAGCCCATGTACCCCTTCGCCCCCAACTCTATATATAGGACCCCATCTCCTCACTTTGAGACTTAGCGTTGATTTAGCTCGTTTTTGAGATAGAGCCTCGCTCATCCATCGGATCTCCTCCTCGTGAGAGACCGCGGCCTCTTCGGAGAAGATCCTCTCGGATTCAAGACCCCTTTACGGGAAGATCCCCTCGTGGATTCAAGACCTCCTCTCGGAGAAGAACGGCTACCTTTGTATCCTTACCCTAGTTCACTATGTATCTTGTGGATCTCATGTGTGTATGTTGATCTAGCACTTGTGTGATCGATTCCTTGTTGGTTGAGTGATTCTCCCTCGTTTTCCCTGTGTTTCCCCTTGTGCTTCCGCGTGTTCTTCGTGTTTCCTCCGTAGGATCCACTCCAAACGTGAAAGATGGACCCTATAGGGTTCCACCCTACATCATATGGTATCATGAGCCACGTTGATCACGTTTTTGGAGCCCCTACCCCTCTTTTTCTAGCTTGATTTTGTTGTTTTCGTCCTAAATCCGAAAATCCCCACCAAAAATAACCCCCAAATTTTTTTGTGATTTGTTAGTTTTGATGATGTTTTGTTGTTTTTGATCCGTGGATTCGGTGTGTAACTCGTGGATCTTGTGTTTCCCCACCTTCTTCCCCTCGAAATCCATCCAAAATCCCCGAAATCGTCAAATTTCTCCCCGTTTTTGTATTCTTCCCGAGCTGTTCCCGTGCGAGGTTGACCTGCCCGGATCATCCGGACTCTGTCCCGGATCATCCGGACGTGCCCGGATCATCCGGCTTCTGGCCCGGATCATCCGGCTTCCGCTGACGAAGCTGCAGTTCTGCAGTCCCCCTCCACCACCACCACCACCAACACTTCCATACCACCTCCCCACCCCATCCACCACCACTTCCACTTGCCAAACCCAAGCAACACAACCTCCGTACCACCATTCGACTTTGGGTTCGACAATTTGAGTGAGATTTCCGTGTCCTCTTGTGTTTCGGCTATTTAGGCGCGGTGAGACATCAACAACAAACGCTCATTTTGGTCGACTACTCATCTTCGCTACGGACGGTAACATCGACGACATATTTGTCATACCTTCCAATTGCATTGAAAACCATCATAGACCATCTTTTGCGTTGCTTACGCATCGAGACTAGCCATTGAGTATTGCCGGCAACGTGACTTGTGCACATTAGTTGCATACACCATATCCGCCTATTGTGCAATCGTGCTAGCGTCTCTCTAGTATTGTGCAACAAGATCATTTTCGTGGATTCCACATTTTGGCTCACTTTTGGTTTGCACAATCCCATTTATCTATTTCCGTGTGTGTTTCCGTGTACCACTACTTGCTTGGTCTACTTGTTGCATATGCGAATTTGCGAATCTTCTTCAACATTTTTGAGTCAAGCTAACGATTGCAATCAATTTTCTGCCACCATCCTAACCAAGCTCCACCAAAAGCTTTTACTTGTGTAGGTGTGAGAATCGACAAGGATCGGTACCAATAGTGCTATTTCATTGTCCGCATTTGAGTGAACTTGATTCATCTTCAACTTCGGTCAAAGGTACATTGGTATTAGTTCTTCTCCTTCTACCACTCACAATTTGCTTGAAATGATGGATAGGCCAAGTTCTTCTACAAATCCACTCTTCATCGAGCAAGACGACGACATGTCATCATACGTCACCAAGAGCCACCTCTTTGGCGCACAACGAGCTCTCCATCAAGAGCAACAAGCAATGAGCGAACGCATCGACAACCACGCCATCGACGTGCGACTCTCCGAGCAACGTACAAGAGACTACTTCGACAACAAGCTCAACGCCCACAAGAAAGAGAACGATGCAAGAATGGACGAGATCTGCGCCTTGTTGGTGAACCGGCGTCCTTCTACTTCCTCACACTCAAGACGGAGCCACTCAAGTCGCCACTCCGACGACTCCTTCTCCGACACAAGTACACCGTCATCGAACACTCTTCGACGAGCCACGCGTCAAGACCGTCATGCATCTCGCAACCCGCTACACGACAAGCATTCCCAAGAGCAAGTTGATGAGCAAGTCTTGAGGCGGAACGTGCCCTTCAAGCATCAAGTCGAGCTCTTGAGGCGGAACGTGCCCTTCAATCATCAAGTCGAGCTCTCGCCAACCGCAATCGCAAAAGGCGCAATCAAGAGGAAGCCCTTCGAGAAGAAATACAAGAGAGGAACTACCATCCGCGTGCGCAACGTCAAGCCCCACAAGCTCCTCCGCAAGTTCCTCAAGCTCATCCCCAACCTCAAGGTCAACAAGAGCAAGTTGATAATAGACTTCCTCCTCGACAAGAGCAACATGAGGATGATTACCCTCCACGTCAAGAACGTCATCATCAACATCGACCTCAACACAATGAAGAACAACGCTATGGCAAGCTCAAGTTCACAATGCCCAAGTTCAATGGAACCAATGATCCCGAAGAGTACCTCTCATGGGCATTGAAGGTCGACAAAATCTTCCGTTTGCACAACTATGAGGAAGAAAAGAAGATCGCTATGGCATCACTTGAGTTCCAAGACTATGTGCTCATATGGTGGGAACAAGTCCTTGAGCGCCGCCAAGCAAGAGGTGAACCTCCAATAACCACTTGGGCTCAAATGAAGGATGTCATGAGAGCACGCTTTGTGCCCACCTACTACAACCGTGATCTTTTCAAGAAGTTACAACTCCTCAAGCAAGGAACAAAGAGTGTTGAAGAATACTACAAAGAAATGGAGATTGCCATGATTCGAGCCAATGTCACGGAGGATGATGAGCAAACAATGGCACGATTCTTAAATGGACTCAACCATCCAATCAAGAAGATCGCCGACTTCCAACCCTACTCCAACCTCATTGAGCTCGTGCATCAAGCTACAAAGGCGGAACGACAAGTGCAAGATGACTTCAAGTACGCCAAGTACTCATCCAAGACATACGGCTTCTCCAACAACCAAGCTTCAACAACTACTCCAACTTCGACATCAACCAAGCCTTCTCCAAGCAACGACGACAAGTCAAGTTACAAGAAAACTTCTACAAGTTCAAGTCGTCCTCCTCCTACTACAAGCAACTCCAAGCCGTGTGCTTCATCATCTACTCCAACCGATGAGACCGTCAAGACAAGCTCCTTCAAGTGCTTCACTTGCGGCGGCCGAGGCCACAAGTCCTATGAATGCACCAACAAGCGCACCATGATACTCAACGACGATGGCACATACGACTCAATGAGTGAAGATGAAATGGAAGCTATTGAGCAAGTGGCCATGCACTGGCGCATCAACGATGATGAAGATGATCAAGTCTTTTGTGATGAAGATACGAGCCCTGCTCTTGTTGTTTCCAAGGTCTTGACACTTCAACATCAACAAGAAGAAGATCAAAGATGCCACATCTTCCACACAAAGGTGATGCGGAGCATCCCACGTTCATCCCCATGTACACTCCGACTACTCTCCAAGCCCCAAGGATACATAAGATGAGACCTCGACTATGCGCCATCGGACACAAGGTGAATTCACTCCTCTTCGAACCGTCACTTTCCGCATATGAGACATGGCTACTACCTCATGCGTGGACCTTGTGTACACTCAGGTACAACCAAGATGACCAAGGAGAATCCAAGGACCAAGGCCAAGCATGGAAGAGAAGACGGAAGAAAGGAGAAGAAGAAGACGGAGCGACTGTTGGAGACAGGCCGGACATCCGGACCGCCGTCCGGATCATCCGGGTCCAGCCGGATCATCCGGACCCTCCCCCGGATCATCCGGGTAACGGTGCCGAAGACAACAGAAGCCCCTCGACGAAGCCGGATCATCCGGACGGTCGCCCGGATCATCTGGAACCCCGACACCCGGATCATCCGGTCCACCATCCGGATAATCCGGACCCCGCCTGTGTGCGCGACTTGGGCTGAGCCCATGTACCCCTTCGCCCCTAGTCTATATATAGGACCCCCTCTCCTCACTTTGAGACTTAGCATTGGATTAGCTCATATTTGTGTGAGAGCCTTTGCTCATCCACTCGGTTACTTCTTCTCGGAGATCAGACCTCCGCCTAGGAGAAGATCCTCATCGGATACAAGACCCTCTTTGGGAAGATCCCTCGTGGATTCAAGGCCTCCTCCGGAGATGAACGGTTCCTTTGTATCCTTACCCTAGTTGACTATGTATCTTGTGGATCTCATGTGTGTATGTTGATCTAGCACTTGTGTGATCGATTCCTTGTTGGTTGAGTGATTCTCTCGCTTTCCCCGTGTTTCCCTCGTGCTTCCGCTGTTCTTCGTGTTTCCTCCGTGAGGATCCCTCCAAACGTGAAAGATCGATTTAATTAGGGTTCCACCCTACATCATATGGTATCATGAGCCACGTTGATCACGCTTTTGGAGCCCCTACCCTCTTTTTCTAGCCTTCTTTTGCTTGATTTCGCCCTAAATCGAAAATCCCCACCAAAAATAGCCCCAAAATTTTTTGTGATTTGTTGGTTTGATGATGTTTTGTTGATTTTGATCCGTGGATTTGCTTGGTTTCAAGTGGATCTAGCATTTCCCCAAGTTTCCCACCTTCCATCCACGAAATCCTCAAATTTTGCCCGAAAATCATCCATTTCCGCCAAAAATTCGCCCCGAGAGCAAATCCCGAGCGGATTGACTTGCCCGGATCATCCGGACCTTCTCCCGGATCATCCGGACCAAGCCCGGATCAGCTGGACGCCCCCCCCCGGACGTCCGGATACCTCATGCACCCAGAAAACAGAACCGGCGCTGACGAACCCGGATCATCCGGATCATCCGGACCTAGCCCGGATCATCCGGACCTCCTCCCGGATGTCCGATTATCCCTGAAACTGACTCGGCTGAATTCTTGTTTCGGCCATAACTAATTCATCCGGAGTCCGTTTTCGACGTTCTTTAGCTCATTTTGAAGCTCTTGACATCCCCCATCCCACAAAAATACCACCAACATCATTTGACTCCATCATATTTTCTGAAATTTGGCAAGTTTGCCTAGGCCCTCCACCATATCATCTGCATTACCACCACCGACTTCCGCAACCTAACCCAATTTGTTCACCATAGCATTCGAGGTTGTTTGAGTAGTGACTTGAGAATCCTAAGGTGTTTCGGCTACTTAGGGACGGTTGCTTCTTCATCAACCACCACCATACACTTCTGACAACCCAACTTAACCCAATTGTTGTTTGAGCTTGTTCGAGTTGTGGCTTGTGTCTCCTAAGGTGTTTCGGCTACTTAGGGATGACAACTTCAACTCTGACTCGTGTATAGCCCATCATTCCGTCCGCATTGCCTAGTGCAACACCAACACCGCTTTCCGCTACCACCATATTGATTTGTCATTTGAGATTTTGAGTTTGCGGTTTTTCCGTTTCCTAAGGTGTTTCGCTACTTAGGGACGAGTCTCCATCATCTTGGTATCTACACCAAAACACCGCTACTCATCATCGCAGCGACGGTAACCTCGACGACACCATTGTATATTCCTTGCAATTGCATTGTTAGCCCCTAGCCCATTTTATGCTATTTGCCTATCGAGACTAGCCATTTGAGTATTGCCGGCAACGTTACTTGTGCACATTAGTGATCCAACATTCCGTTGCATACATACCATATCATATTGGTATCATATCATACATTGTGTCACAATATCGTTCCCGCATATACACAATAGCTATCTTGGTTTGTGCATTGTGCATAAGTGGCCATTGAAAAAAAAAGAAAAGCTTTTAAGCAAAAAGAGAGCAAAGAGCTCGTGAGCAAGTGCCATAGCATCATACCCATTGCACATAAGATTGTCAAATCTCCATCATATGATATCATGCTTGAGAGAAACACCGGGAACCATACATACATAGTATACTTGGGATAGAAAGAATATCCATTTTGCATCTTATAGGTTGTGCACAAGTGTCGTATCCGCCTATTGAGCAATCGTGCTAGCGTCTCTCTTGAGTTGTGCAACACGAGCGTTTTGGTGGATTCCACATTTTGAGCTCATTCCTTGGTTGCACAACCCCATTTATCTATCCTTGTGTGTGTTTCCGTGTGCCATTCCTTGCTATTGGTCCATTTGTCTCACTTGCGAATTTGTGAATCATTTTCAATACTATTGACTCTTGCTAACATTTTGCATTAAATTTTTGTGCCACTATCCTCACCGAGCTCCACTATAAGCTTTACGTGTGTAGGTGTGAGAATCGACAAGGATCGGTACCAATAGTGCTATTTCATTGTCCACATTTGAGTGAACTTGATTCATCTTCAACTTTGGTCAAAGGTACATTGGTATTAGTTCTTCTCTTTCTCCCACTCATATTTGCTCGAGTCTTGTGATGGATAGGCAAGGCATTTCCTCTCCGGTCTACGACAGCAATGACGGCGTGAACAACTACATCTCAAAAGCGTCAATCTTCGATCTACAACGACAAATACAAGGCACACAATCAAGATTGCGAGAGCGCATCGAGAACATCTCCATCAACATTCGTCACTCCGAAGCAAGGAAAAGGGACTACATCGACAAGAAGCTTGCCGCACATAAAGAGGAGCAAGATGCAAGGATGGAGGAGATTAGAGCCTTGATCAAGTCTTCTTCCCCTACATCATCCTCAAGACGACGACGGTCAAGCCACAAGTCTTCGGAGCGCGAAAAAGATGCAAGTGCAAATCGTCCTCGTCCACATCTACATGGCGACCACCATCACGCTCGTGATCATCATCGTCATGAAGGCCAAGTCACCTCCAAGCAACATGTGCACGATTTACCATTTAACGACATCTAATACGAGCTCAAGCACGAAAACGACATCATCATCATGAAGATGCTCCACAAGCGCAAATGCACAAGTCCCAACAAGACCTACTTCACGCCAAGTCCAAGCTTCAAGAGCACAAAAGAAGACCGCAAGACGACCACCACCAAGACGGCGCTACGGCTACATCAACCACTTCGGCATCTTCGCCAAGTGCTATCAAGGCATCTTCGCCTTTGGATGTACTGCATATTCGCCTACTTCCCACGAGTACGCCTACATCGACTTCATCAAGTCCAAGGCGACCTCCGAGCAAGGGTGACACTTCCATCTTCGGAAGCCCCTCGAGGAAGATGGCCGAGCATGGGACACTCCCTTCGGTCATGGAGACGAGCTATGAGGTGCCACATCATATGGGCCTCCAACAACAAGACGGTGACAAGAAGGTCGAGCAAGGGCCATCCCCTTCGACCACGGCGATAGGAGTTGAGCATGGAGACATTTGCACCAACATCTCTCCGACACCCACATATGTCGAGATGCCCCAAGTGCCATGTGAGGAGAGCCACCACCCCATGAGTGACATGAGTGACTCCACCATATGTGTCATTGAGAGCATTTCCTATGAGAGGATGAGTGTGACCACCACTAGCCCCACACATGAGAGCATGCCACACATCCTATGTGAGGTTGAGCGCCATTTGAGTGACTCCACCAGCCATATGAGTGAGAGCATCCTTGAGGGAGTGAGTGAGCCACAACACTTAGAGAGTGAGGTAGTTGACACGGCATGTGAGGCCACTATGATTTCTAACGACTTACCCTCTACTCCTTGTGTGTTTTCTCCTTTGGTGCTAGGTCTCCTACATGACGACACGCCTACCATTGATGAGTCCATACCTCCTATGGAGACAACGATGGCCATGATGGACGATGATGCACCCCCACATGGTTCCATCAAGATGAAGATGACAACGAGACGATCTTCAACACCTCACCGACAACACATGTGCGACACTCCAAAGGTAACATAGGTGATGGTGCTTCTCTCGTCCCACTAGTGGATGCTCTTGACAATGATTGCTCCCATGATGTTGACCCACCTATTTCCATGCTTCATGCTAGTGAGACTTCTTCATGCCTTGACTTACCTATTTATGATGAATATGATGATGAGCATGTTGAGTTGCCTAGTTATGATGCTATGCTTCATAGGATATCATGTGAAAATTCTATTGGTCACTTCATGTTTGACAATCCATTGAACTTGTCATATGCTATGAGTGAGATCTCCCATATTGCATCCCTACAATCCCATTTGCACTTATGGCATAGGTGACGAGATGATGGTCATTGGCTTTTGTTTTTCATGTGATGATATTGCCATGCTTCCTTTACATGATTTGCGCAATTCATCCAATATGTCATGCCATGATCACATTGTTCCACATATGGATTGTTTTGGATGTTGTCAATATTCTCCACGTGATGTTGCTACTCATGCTCATGAGGAGACCCCCATAGTTTCCTCATACATATTAGGAGAACTTGATACATTTCATACTTTGCATGATTCCCATGATACTATGCACCATATGCATTCCATGAATAACAATGATATAGATATTGCTCGTGATGCATTACACAATTTGAGTCTCCATTGTGCTATACATAATAACAAACCTCTCATGATGGATGACATGTTTCTATATCACGCATCTCATTTATTTGAGCATTGGCTATTTTGTGCTAACAAAAACACGCATGTGCGCATCATGATGGATGATGTGTACATCTACCACGCACACACAATTTTCCCTTTGTCTTTGTTTTGTGTAGGCACTCACGTATACTCGTCAACCTCTCAATCCCAAGAGTTGACGAAACGAGCTCTTGAGAGCAACGATGCTTTGGGGTCCCGTGGACTATCCTCACCACCGTCCCATTCACGCAAGGACTACGCGCAACTCCTCCACTTGGCTCTCACACGGCTATGGGCCATTTACCACTTCTCACATTATGCTCATTTTACCGTGTTCACTTTGAGTGCTATGCTTGATCCTATGCCTTTGCCATGCAATTGTGACCCTTGCTTGCATATACCCATGATTCAACATTATGCTACTTCTATGTGTATTTGCATGCTTGGTGGAGATCCTTGTTGCTTTTGCCATGTTTATCATGTGCCCCATGCTATTGATGCTTGTTGTGTTGGGAGAGTCATGATGACCCATTGCTATTTGCATATGGCCTCTCGCCAATACATTGATGATATTTTTCTCATATCTTGCTTTCATGCTTGTGACATGTCATGTCCATTATTCATGCCCACTATTTGCACACATGACATGCTTGCCATGATTCCTTCTAGTATGTTGCATCTTCGCACTACTAGCTTGCTTGACTTGATTGCTATGATTGCTTGCTATGTTGCATCACCCATGTTCCACTATTACTTGCTTTCTTGGGTTGATGACATAGATGTTGATGCCTCTCACTTGATTTGTCATGATAATTGCCTCTTGTCTCCATCAGTTGCATATCTCATATCACCTTGTATTGAGTGCCAACTTGCTATGCTTATTGATCTTGGAGACTTGGACACTTTACTTGTGATGCATGCTTGTTTGATTGAGCCTATTGCATTTGGTTGTTCTGGCATCATATGCCTCCATACTATGCAATACTCCCTTGTCATTTCTTATGATAACCATGATACATACACTTGTTGGGTATCTTACCACACGAATGATCGGTTTTGCCATTTTGCTACCCTCATTTGTTTTTCCGAGTGTTTGTCATGTTCTTTCATTTTGGAGGTTTCACAAGGCGATGCCGTTATGCAACATATTGGTTATGTGAAGGCATACATGATGTGCGACACCAACATTTTCGACATTCTCATAAAGGTGAACTCCTTCTCTTTGAGCAATCCTCAAATATGCATATTGGATGGGTCACTCTTTCATTGTTGTTTCCTTCTTGTTGTCTACATGATACATCTCGTGAACGGAGGAGCGACATTGGAGATTGGCTACATGGACCTAGACATGGAGGAACGCTTGCACTTATTGGATGCACCTTCGGAATTCCACTCATGCCTCGACATCGAGCTTTGGTACACCAACACCTCCATATTTGTTGATTGTGCTCATACATGTCATGCTCGATGGACATATCATACTCACCACAAGTTTGCACCCCATGCATGGATCGACTCACACTATGATTGCCTTGTTACATCTTGTATTACCATGTCATCCATGATATATGAGCTTGTTCACTTCCTTAGCAAATTTGTTGTGATCTACCTTGATGGCATATTCATACATCATGATCATATTGTCCACCATCAATTGCATGATAGCTTACACATATTGAGCATCCATTGCCATATTCGTGCTATTGATGAACCGTCCCTCTATGACATCATTTTGCACAATGGTAGAATTTGTCGCTTTGTGAACCATGTTAATCATCCCATGAATACTTTGCATATCATTATATATCATCTTGATAAGCATCATGCGCTTTGTCACGCACTATCCCTTCGCACGGACTCACGCTTAATTAATGGACACTTTGTGTGCGCTAACCATTGTATTTCCGAGTGTACTTTGTGTTTGCTCATTTTGCATGTACCACATACCGGAGACACCTTGGAGTACTTGGCTTGCGCAAGACATTCACCTACATCCCACTACAAGTCCGTCCACGACACCCGTTTCCATGGTGATGAGGATCACGATCCGAGGTCGGATCTTTCCCAGGGGGGGATATGATGCGGAGCATCCCACGTTCATCCCCATGTACACTCCGACTACTCTCCAAGCCCCAAGGATACATAAGAGGAGACCTCGACTATGCGCCATCGGACACAAGGTGAATTCACTCCTCTTCGAACCGTCACTTTCCGCATATGAGACATGGCTACTACCTCATGCGTGGACCTTGTGTACACTCAGGTACAACCAAGATGACCAAGGAGAATCCAAGGACCAAGGCCAAGCATGGAAGAGAAGACGGAAGAAAGGAGAAGAAGAAGACGGAGCGGCTGTTGGAGATAGGCCGGACATCCGGACCGCCGTCCGGATCATCCGGGTCCAGCCGGATCATCCGGACCCTCCCCCGGATCATCCGGGTAACGGTGCCGAAGACAACAGAAGCCCCTCGACGAAGCCGGATCATCCGGACGGTCGCCCGGATCATCCGGACCCCCGACACCCGGATCATCCGGGCCACCATCCGGATCATCCGGACCCCGCCTGTGTGCGCGACTTGGGCTGAGCCCATGTACCCCTTCGCCCCTAGTCTATATATAGGACCACCTCTCCTCACTTTGAGACTTAGCATTGGATTAGCTCATATTTGTGTGAGAGCCTTTGCTCATCCACTCGGTTACTTCTCCTCGGAGATCTGGACCTCCGTCTAGGAGAAGATCCCTCATCGGATACAAGACCCCTCTTTGGGAAGATCCCCTCATGGATTCAAGGCCTCCTCCGGGAGATGAACGGTTCCTTTGTATCCTTACCCTAGTTGACTATGTATCTTGTGGATCTCATGGGTGTATGTTGATCTAGCACTTGTGTGATCGATTCCTTGTTGGTTGAGTGATTCTCTCTCGTTTTCCCCGTGTTTCCCCTCGTGCTTCCGCGTGTTCTTCGTGTTTCCTCCGTAGGATCCCCTCCAAACGTGAAAGATCGACGAATTAGGGTTCCACCCTACATCAAAAGGCCGGCATCAATGGACGCTCCGTCAAGGTCATCATCGATGGAGGCAGTTGCCACAATTTGGCAAGCGAAGAACTATGCTCCAAGCTTCAATTGGTCAAGAAGAAGCATCCGCAACCCTACAAGGTTCAATGGCTAAGTGACTCCGGCACTATACGAGTTGAGCATACGGTCAAAGTATCTTTCAAAATCGGTGCATATGAGGACACTTTGGAGTATGATGTGGTCCCAATGACCGTTTTCCACCTCCTCCTTGGTCGGCCATGGCAATTCGACCATGGTGTCTACCACAATGGGCGTACAAACCACTACAGCTTCAAGATGAAAGGCAAAGAATATGTCCTACGACCCATGTCTCCTAGTCAAGTGATAGCCGACAAACAAGCCACCAACCAAAGAGAGAAGAGTGAGAAAGTGAGCCACCAAAAAGTGAGTGAGAGCCACAAGCCAAATTTGAGCGCCTCTTCGCCTAGAGAGAAAAACCTCATACTATTCGCCACCAAACATGAGATGAGAGAAGTGTGTGAGAACCCATCGAGTGTGATGCACTTTGTCCTTGTGTGCAAGGATGGATAATCAAAAACTAACACCACTCATGAGCTACCTTTGGTGTTTCAAGCTCTTTTGCAGGAATTTCACAATGTTTTTCCCGATGAGCTACCTCCGGGTCTACCTCCTCTACGAGGCATTGAGCATCGAATCGACCTCATCCCCGGAGCGCCACTTCCAAACAAAGCTCCATACCGTGTCAATCCCGAAGAAACCAAGGAGATTCAACGGCAAGTACAACAACTAATCGACAACGGTCATGTACGTGAAAGCTTAAGCCCTTGTGCCGTACCCGTTATACTTGTACCTAAGCCCGATGGAAGTTTCCGTTTGTGCTCCGATTGTAGACCCATAAATGCAATCACCGTGCGCTATAGACATCCCATTCCTCGCTTAGATGATATGCTTGATGAACTTAGTGGAGCCAACTTTTTCTCAAAAATTGATCTTAAAAGTGGCTATTATCAAATCCGCATTCATGAGGGTGATGAATGGAAAACTACTTTCAAAACAAAATTTGGCCCATATGAATGGTTGGTTATGCCTATGGGTTTGTCGGAAGCACCCGGAACTTTTGTGCGTCTCATGCATCATGTACTTCGTCCATACATTGGAATCTTTGTTGTGGTTTACTTCGATGATATTCTTGTGTTTAGCAAAACCATGAAAGAGCATCTTGATCATGTTAAGCTTGTTTTGCAAACACTTCGAAAGGAAAGTCTTTACGCCAACTTGAAAAAATGCACTTTTGGCGTTGACAAAGTGGTTTTCTTGGGTTTTGTTGTCTCTTCCAATGGTGTCCATGTTGATGAAACTAAGATCAAAGCAATTAAAACTTGGCCACAACCCACCAATTTGCAACAAGTACGAAGTTTCCTTGGTCTTGCAGGTTTTTATCGTCGCTTTGTGAAAAACTTTAGCACTATTGCAGCTCCTTTGCATGCTTTGAGTAAGAAGAATACTCCTTTTGTTTGGGGACCTTTGCAATCCAACGCTTTTGATGAGCTCAAGTCTTTGCTTACTCATGCTCCGATTCTTGCTTTACCCAATTTTGACAAAACTTTTGAAGTTCATTGTGATGCAAGTGGTACCGGAATTGGCGGAGTTTTAATGCAAGAAAAACGAGTCATTGCTTATTTTAGTGAACAACTCTCCGGTGCTCAACTTAACTATCCCATCTATGACAAAGAATTGTATGCTTTAGTGCGTGCCCTACATGTTTGGGAACATTATCTTAGACCTCATGAGTTTGTCATCCATACCGATCATGAAATGCTTAAATACTTAAAAGGTCAAACTAAATTGAACAAGCGTCATGCCAAATGGAGTAAATTTATTGAATCTTTCCCATATGTGATCAAGTACATTAAGGGCAAGGAAAATGTAGTTGCCGATGCACTTTCACGCATATGTACGTTTGTCACCCAACTTGAGTTGAATGTTATTGGCTTTGAGCACATCAAAGATTTGTATGCTAGTGATCAATCTTTTGCACCTCATTATGCTAAATGTTTGACGCATACATCTTGGGAACAATATTACCTCAAGGATGGTTATCTTATGAGAGCTAACAAACTATGCATACCCGAGTCTTCTCTTCGTTTGCTCCTTTTGCAAGAGGCTCATGGAGGTGGACTCATGGGACACTTTGGACGTGACAAGACCTTCGCCACGCTCTCCAAGAACAACTTTTGGCCCAAGATGTTTCGAGACGTCTCACGCTTCACCACCCGATGCTCTACATGCCGCAAAGCTAAGTCAAAAGCCCAATCTCATGGTCTTTACATGCCTCTTCCAATTCCATATCCTTGGGAAGACATTAGCATGGACTTTGTACTTGGTTTGCCTAGAACTCAAAATGGAAAGGATTCCGTGTTTGTTGTTGTGGATAGATTTTCTAAGGTGGCACATTTTATTCCTTGCAAAAAAGTAGACGATGCTTCACATATTGCAAATCTCTTTTGTAGGGAAATCTTGCGCCTACATGGAGTACCAAAGACAATCTCTCCGACCGCAACGTCAAGTTCTTGAGGTACTTTTGGAAGATCCTATGTGCCAAGCTCGGAATCAAGATCTTGTTCTCATCCGAATACCATCCTCAAACCGACGGCCAAACGGAGGTGACGAACCGGACGCTCTCCACTCTACTTCGCGTGTTGATCAAGAAGAACATGAAGGAGTGGGGCGTGTCTACCCATCGCCGAGTACGCATACAACCGCGCAAGACATTCGACGACCGGCAAGTCCCCCTTCGAGGTCGTCTACGGTTTCAACCCGTTGTCCCCATTGGACATTCTATCTCTACCTCTACAAGAGCGCACCAACCTCGACGCAAGTGCCCGTGCAAGCTACATCAAGAAGATGCATGAAGATACAAGAAACATCATCGAGCGCCAAGTACAACGACTAGCGACCAAGCGCAACATCAACAAGCAACCCATGATCTTCAACATAGGCGATCTCGTGTGGCTACACCTTCGCAAGGAACGCTTCCCCAACGAACGCAAGTCCAAACTTCTACCTCGAGCCGATGGACCCTTCAAGGTGTTAGCACGCTACAACAACAACGCCTACAAGCTCGACCTACTAGGCGACAAGTACAACGTGAGCGACACCGTCAACGTCAAAGACCTCTCGCCTTTCCATGGTGATGAAGAACTAGATCCGAGGTCGGATCCTTTCGAAGGGAGGGGATATGATGCGGAGCATCCTTCCATCATCCCCATGGACTCTACATCAACACCTCCAACACCACAAGGACCTATGACTCGAGCATGTGCAAGAGCTCTTGAAACCGAGGTGACATCACTCCTCTGACAATTCCCTTTCGATTCACATGAGACATGGTTACTACCTCAAACGGAAATGCTGTGCATACTCAGGTACCAAGGAGTCAACCATGAAGAGGCTAGGAAGCAAGGAGAACCGGAAGCGGAAGACATGCGAGAAGACGGAGAGGAAAAAGCACCAAGGACCAAGATGGCCGGACGATCCGGACGGCGGCCCGGACGATCCGGACAGAGCCCGGACGATCCGGACCCCGGTCCGGACGATCCGGCTAAATCGACCGAAGGCTACAGAAGCTCCACCCTGAAGCCGGATCATCCGGACCCCGTCCCGGATCATCCGGACCCGGCCCGGACATCCGGACCTCCAGACGGACATCCGACCCCTGCGCGACCACCAGCCGACCCCCCCCCCCCGGCTCATCCGGGCCTCCACCCGGATCATCCGGACCAGCCCGGATCATCCGGACTAGCCCGGATCATCCGGACCCCCGGCCATATCATCCGGCCAGCGCCTGTGTGCGCGTGTTGGGCTGAGCCCATGTACCCTTTCGCCCCCAACTCTATATATAGGACCCCATCTCCTCACTTTGAGACTTAGCGTTGATTTAGCTCGTTTTTGAGATAGAGCCTCGCTCATCCATCGGATCTCCTCCTCGTGAAAGACCGCGGCCTCTTCGAAGAAGATCCTCTCGGATTCAAGACCCCTTTACGGGAAGATCCCCTCGTGGATTCAAGACCTCCTCTCGGAGAAGAACGGCTACCTTTGTATCCTTACCCTAGTTGACTATGTATCTTGTGGATCTCATGTCTGTATGTTGATCTAGCACTTGTGTGATTGATTCCTTGTTGGTTGAGTGATTCTCCCTCGTTTTCCCCGTGTTTCCCGTTGTGCTTCCGCGTGTTCTTTGTGTTTCCTCCGTAGGATCCACTCCAAACATGAAAGATCGACGCTATAGGGTTCCACCCTACATCAGTTAATCTCTCTTAGATCGGTTTTAAGCCCAATCTGATTGTAGTCCGTAGCGACTCCCAGGGCGGTGATGCGATCCAAGAACTCATTGACAGACGAGAGCTCTATTGGATCCAGCCGCTCGGCCAGTTCCGAGCTGACGTGAAGATTGCTTTTGACGACTTGAGAAGTCATTGTCGAAGAAGTGGCCGGACAGGCGGTCATAAGGAAACAACCTAGCCTGATGAGGACATCAATACCATTGTTACACCCACAGCCCCTGCTGCTATACATACTGGACCAATTACTAGAGCTCACAAGACGCCAACTAAATTACCAGGTACTTTCGTTTCTTGGTAATGATTCTAATGTTCATGAGAATATGATGCTGCCTAAATTGGATACATTTGTTTTGCTTACAAATGAAGGGCCTAGCTTGGAGAAGGATGAACATTGGAGCAAGAACACACATGGAGTTGATGGTATGCGCAAGGATCAAGAACGGAGTTACAAGTGATGATTTCAGGACTTTGAAGCCACCATAAGGAGTGCATGAAGCCTTGGACGAAATATACAAGATGCCACTTCATAATATTCGTCCATAGGCTATTCTAGGTGCTGCGTCACCTTATTATTGGGCCAGGCCCATGTAATTTCGAAATACATTAGTATAGGCTATTTTAGAGTCCGTATGTGTGGGAAACAAGAGATAGGGTTAGTTTCGGACCCTCCACCAAGGGCCACGAAATTCACCCCTCTTCCTCCATATATACAGCCCTTAGGGCACCGCTTAGACTTGGGTTTTGTTTAGATCAAAAGTTCGCCATAGCTGCAACTTCGCGTTTCGCTTGTGTTCAACGACCGGATAAAGGCGCCACGTAACCCCACCTTGATCAATAAAGCTTTCATCTTATATTCGCAATATCCAGATTGCAATCTCAGTTTCTTGCTTGTTCTTCGCTTGCTCGCAGGAAATAGACCTCGTGGTCGGGTTGATCGTGCTCGGCGTAGTCAATAACCTCTCGGAGTTGGTTTAGCGATTGCTAAGGCGCGACGTCCTCGCACGCTCGTAGTCGGATCGTCAAAGTCGACTTCCACCAAAGCGAAATCCACCATCTCATCGAAAGACGGGACACCTCTGCCTCTATCATAGCCGGATAGTTTGGCCGGCGGCCAAGGCACCTTTGGCGAAAATACCGTCCTTGAAGACGGGTGGAGGCATCCTTCCTATAGGCGACGGCATAGAGGAACTCTCAATGAAAGCACCAATGTCGGTGTCAAAACCGGCGGATCTCGGGTAGGGGGTCCCGAACTGTGCGTCTAGGGGGATGGTAACAGGAGACGAGGGACACGATGTTTTACCCAGGTTCGGGCCCTCTCGATGGAGGTAAAACCCTACGTCCTGCTTGATTAATATTGATGATATGGGTAGTACAAGAGTGGATCTACCACGAGATCAAGGAGGCTAAACCCTAGAAGCTAGCCTATGGTATGATTGTTGTAATGGAGGTTATGTCCTCACGGATTAAAGCCCTCCGGTTTATATAGACACCGAGAGGGCTAGGGTTACACAGAGTCGGTTACAATGGTAGGAGATCTACATATCCGTATCGCCAAGCTTGCCTTCCACGCCAAGGAAAGTCTCATCCGGACACGGACGGAGTCTTCAATCTTGTATCTTCGTAGTCTTGGACTCAAGTGACGATGATAGTCCGCTGTCCGGACACCCCTAATCCAGACTCCTCACCAAGCATGGAAGAGAAGGAGGAAGAGAACTGTCGCTCGAGCGAGCGGTACTACCGCCCAGTCCAAGCGGTACTACCGCTGAGGCCACCCAAGTGGCACTACCACCCGGCAACCGCCCAAATACTGCTCGGGCGGAACAACCGGCCTGCTGCCTCCCAACAACCGGCCCACCCTCTGTGATCGAGAGGAGCATGGCTGGTGCTGCACCGGTTGTACCGGTTTCTGCCAAAAGACCGGAACAACCGATGCCCCTTCGGCATACACCTCCAGATCCAGCGCCCGGGCTAAGTGACTCCGGCACTATCCGAGTTGAGCATACGGTCCAAGTCTCCTTCAAAATTGGTGCATATGAAGACACCTTGGAGTGTGATGTGGTCCCCATGACCGTTTGCCACCTCCTTCTTGGTAGGCCAAGGCAATTCGACCGTGGTGTCATCCACAACGGGCGCACCAATCACTATAGTTTCAAGATCAAAGGGAAGGAATATGTGCTACGACCTATGTCTCCTAGTCAAGTGATAGCCGACAAGCAAGCCACCCATCGTGGAGAGAAGAGTGAGAAAGTGATCCACCAAAAAGTGAGTGAGAGCCACAAGCCAAACTTGAGCGCCTCGTCGCCTAGAGAGAAAAACCTCATACTATTTACAACAAAACGTGAGATGAGAGAAGTGTGTGAGAACCCATCGAGTGTGATGCATTTGTCCTTGTGTGCAATGACGGAGAACCAAAAACTAACACCTCTCACGCGCTACCTTTAGTGTTTCAATCTCTTTTGCAGGAATTCCGAGATGTTTTCCTCGATGAGCAACCTCCGGGTCTACCTCCTCTACGAGGCATTGAGCATTGAATTGACCTCATCCCCGGTGCGCCACTTCCAAACAAAGCTCCATACCGTGTCAATCCCGAAGAAACCAAGGAGATTCAACAGCAAGTACAACAACCAATCGACAACGGTCATGTACGTGAAAGCTTAAGCCCTTGTGCCGTTCCGGTTATACTTGTGCCTAAGCCCGATGGAAGTTTCTGCTTGTGTTCCGATTTTAGACCTATAAATGCTATTACCGTTCGCTATAGACATCCCATTCCTCGCTTAGATGATATGCTTGATGAACTTAGTGGAGCCAACTTTTTCTCCAAAATTGATCTTAAAAGTGGCTATTATCAAATCCGCATTCAAGAGGGTGATGAATGGAAAACTGCTTTGAAAACCAAATTTGGCTTATATGAGTGGTTAGTTATGCCTATGGGTTTATCGGAGGCTCCCGGTACTTTGGTGCGTCTCATGCATTATGTGCTTCACCCTTATATTGGAGTCTTTGTTGTGGTTTACTTCGATGATATTCTTGTGTTTAGGAAAACCATGAAAGAGAACCTTAATCATGTTAGGGCTGTTTTGCAAACCCATCGCAAGGAAAGTCTTTACGCAAACATGAAAAAGTGCACATTTGGTGTTGACAAAGTGGTTTTCTTGGGTTTTGTTGTATCTTCCAAGGGTGTCCATGTTGATGAATCTAAAATTGAAGCAATTAAAACTTGGCCCCAACCCACCAATTTGCAACAAGTGCGTAGTTTTCTTGGTCTAGCAGGTTTTTATTGTCACTTTGTGAAAGATTTTAGCACTATTGCCGCCCCTTTGCATGCTTTGAGTAAGAAGAATGCTCCTTTTGTTTGGGGATCTTTGCAATCCACCGCTTTTGATGAGCTGAAGTCTTTGCTTACTCATGCTCCGATTTTTGCTTTGCCAGATTTTGACAAAACTTTTGAGGTTCATTGTGATGCAAGTGGTACCGGAATTGGCGGAGTTTTGATGCAAGAAAAACGAGCCATTGTATATTTTAGTGAAAAACTCTCCGGTGCTCAGCTTAACTATCCAATCTATGACAATGAATAGTATGCTTTAGTGCGTATGCTACATGCTTGGGAATATTATCTTAGAGCTCATGAGTTTGTCATCCATACCGATGATGAAACTCTTAAGTACTTAAAAGGTCAAACTAAGTTTAACAAGCGTCATTCCAAATGGAGTGAATTTATTGAATCTTTTCCCTATGTGATCAAGTACATTAAGGGTAAGGAAAATGTAGTTGCCGATGCACTTTCACGCATATGCACGCTTGTCACTAAACTTGAGTTGAATGTTATTGGTTTTGAGCACATCAAATACTTATATGCTAATGATCCATGTTTTGCTATTCCTTATGCTAAGTGTTTGACGCATACTTCTTGGGAACAATATTACATCAAGGATGGTTATCTTATGAGAGCTAACAAACTATGCATTCCCGAGTCTTCTCTTCGTTTGCTCCTTTTGCAAGAGCCTCATGGAGGCGGACTCATGGGACATTTTGGACGCGACAAGACATTAACCACGCTCTCCAAGAAGTACTTTTGGCCCAAGATGTTCCGTGACGTCTCACGCTTCACCACCCGATGCTCGACATGTCGCAAAGCTAAGTATAAAGCTCAATCTCATGGTCCTTACATGCCTCTTCCTATTCCTTATCAACCTTGGGAAGACATTAGCATGGATTTTGTACTAACACAAAATGGCAAGGATTCCGTGTTTGTTGTTGTGGACCAATTTTCTAAGATGGCACATTTCATCCCTTGCAACAAGATAGACGATGCTTCACACGTTGCAAATCTCTTTTGTAGGGAAATCTTGCGTCTCCATGGAGTACCAACGACAATCGTCTCCGACCGCGACGTCAAGTTCTTGAGTTACTTTTGGAAGACCCTATGTGCCATACTCGGAATCAAACTCTTGTTCTCATCCGCATATCATCCTCAAACCGACGGCCAAACGGAGGTGATGAACCGTACACTCTCCACTCTACTTCGCGTGTTGATCAAGAAGAACATCAAGGAGTGGGAGGAGTGTATACCCATCGCCGAGTACGCCTACAACCGTGCAAGACATTCAACAATCGGCAAGTCCCCCTTCGAGGTCATCTACGGCTTCAACCCGTTGTCCCCATTGGACATTCTACCTCTTCCTCTACAAGAGCGCACCAACCTCGACGCAAGTGCCCGTGCAAGCTACATCAAGAAGATGCATGAAGATACAAGGCACACCATCGAGCGCCAAGTACAACGACTCACGACCAAGCTCAACGTCAACAAGCATCCCATGATATTCAACATTGGAGACCTCATGTGGCTACACCTTCGCAAGGACCGCTTCCCCAACGAACGCAAGTCCAAGCTTCTCCCTCAAGCCGACGGACCCTTCAAGGTGCTAGCACGCTACAACAACAACGCTTACAAGATCGATCTCCCACGCGACAAGTACAACGTGAGCGACATCTTCAACGTCTTCGATCTCTCCCCGTACCATGGTGATGAGGATTTCGATCCGAGGTCGGATCTTTCCCAAGGGAGGGGAGATGATGCGGAGCATCCTACGGTCATCCCCATGGACCTATCTTCGTCTCATCAAGAGCCAAGAGTGACACGAGCACGAGCTAGAGCTCTCGAGAACGAGGTGACTTCTCTTCTTAGTGATATCACATATGATCCACTCGAGACATGGCTACTACCTAAGTCCGATATACTATGCATGATTAGGTGTCAAGAGGAACCTCCCGAGGATGCACGTGAAGGCGGACAAGCCGCCAACTCCATGGATGAAGAGAACCAACTGAAACGGGCAAGCTCACCTTCCAGGTCCCGGACATCCGGCCAAGGCCCCGGACACCGGCCCCTGGAGCGTCTCCATCAGCAACAGCCAAGCTGGCCAAGTCTACAGGGCCCGGACATCCGGCCCCAGCCCGGAAGTCCGGCCAAAGTCCCGGAAATCCGGCGACACGCGCCAGGAACTACAGAAGCTCTCGCCTCCAGCCCGGATATCCGACGACCTGGCCGACATCCGGCCCCTCTGGAAGCCCCGGACATCCGGCCCGACGCCGACATCCGCCCCGCCTGTCTCGCGAAGAAAGGCCAAGCCCATGTACCTCTTCGCCCCCCTAGACTATATATACTCCTTCCCCTTCCTCTTTCTAGGGTTAGCATTGGTTTAGCTCATATTTGTGTGAGAGCCTTGCTCATCACTTAGCTACTTCTCCTCGGAGCTCACGACCTCTTCGGAGAAGATCCCCCAAGCGGATTCAAGACCCCTTCTAGGGAAGACCATCAAGACCTCCTCAGGGAGAAGAATGGTTCCTTTGTATCCTTACCTTTGTTGATTGTGTATCATGTGTTACTCTTTGTTTTCGGTGATCTAGCACTTGTGTGATTGATTCCTTGTCGGTTTAGTGATTCTCTCTCGTTTTCCCCGTGTTTCCCCTTTGTGCTTCCGCGTGTTCTTCGTGATTCCCCGTAGGATCCACTCCAAACGTGAAAGATCGTCACCATAGGGTTCCGCCCTACATCACATTATTTTCATTCGAGGACGTGCCTTCCTCTTTGCCCCCTACCGTCACTAACATTTTGCAGGAGTTCGCTGACGTCTTCCCACAAGACGTGTGATGTAGGGCAGACCCCTATGTGGACGATCTTTCACGTTTGGAGTGGATCCTACGGGGAACACGACGAACGAGCGGAAGACCACGAGGAAAAACACGGGGGGAAACAAGAGAAACTCAACCGACAAGTAATTGATCACACAAGGGCTAGATCACCGAACGCATAAGGTAGCACAAGATTCAAAATCAACAAAGGAAAGATACAAAGGTAGTCATTCTTCTCCGTGAGGAGGTCTTGATTGTCTTCCCTTGAAGGGGTCTTGAATCCGCTTGGGGGATCTTCTCCGAAGAGGTCGTGAGCTCCAAGGATAAGTAACCAAGTGGATGAGCAAGGATCTCAAACAAAATATGAGCTAAACCAATGCTAACCCTAGCTAGGAGGAGGTGGGGGAGTATATATATTGCTAGCCCATGAAGGGTTAAGTGAGAGGGGGATACATGGGCGCTTGGCCCGTTCTCTGTGCACAGGCAGGTGCCGGATGTCCGGCGGCTCACGAATAGCCGGATGTCCGGGATGGAGTGGCCGATTCTTCTGCTCTCTGGATGGCGTGCGCCGGATTTCCGGGCAGGCGCCGGATGTCCGGCCCGTCGCGGGGCGCCGTATGTCCGGCCGCTGTAGAGTCGCCTGGCTTTTGTCTCTCTCTGGTCTTCTTCTGGTTGGTGGCGCCGGATGTCCGGGCTCCTGCCAGATGTCCGGTCACTGTAGCTGCTGGCACTTCTTCCTTCTCCTTCCTTCGCTCTCGCGCACACTTGGCCTTGGTCCTTGGGCTCTCCATGGTCTCCTTGGGTGTACCTGAGTATGCACAAGGTCCGCGATTGAGGTAGCAACCATGTCTCACACGAATGGAAAGGGGAAGCATTTAGGAACGGGTTCACCTTGTGTCCAATGGCGCATAGTCGAGGTCCCATCTTATGTATCCTTGGGCCTTGGAGAGTAGTCGGAGTGTAGATGGGGATGAACGTGGGATGCTCCGCATCATCTCCCCCCCTTGGGAAAGATCCAACCTCGGATCGTGATCCTCATCACCATGGAAACGGTTGTCGTGGACGGACTTGTAGTTGGACGAAGTTGAAGACATGGCGCAAGCCAAGTAGTCCAAGGTGTCACCGGAGTGATAGACATGCAAAAAGAGAAAACACTAGCAACACTCGAAAATACAATGGTTAGCGCACACAAAGTGTCCATCATGTAAGAATGAGTCCGTGCGGCAAGATAGTGCGTGGTAAGACACATGATGCTTATCAAGATGATCTAGAATGATATGCAAATCATTCATTAGGTAATTAGCATGGTGCACAAAGCGACAAATTCTACCATTGTGCAAAATGATGTCATAATGTGATGGTTTATCAAGAGCATGAACATGGTAATTGGTGCTCAATGTGGGTATGTGATCATGCAATTGATGGTGGGCAATGTGATCATTATGTATGAATATGCCATCAAGGTAGATCACAACAAATTTGCTAAGGAAATGCACAAGCTCATATATCATGGATGACATGGAAATAGATTCAACAAGACAAGCATAATGTGAGTCAATCCATGCATACTGTGCAAACTTGTGGTGAGTATGAAATGTCCATCGAGCATGACATGTATGAGCACAATCAACAAATATGGAGGTGTTAGTGTACCAATTGATGCGGAGCATCCTTCCATCATCCCCATGGACTCTACATCAACACCTCCAACACCACAAGGACATATCACTCGAGCACGTGCAAGAGCTCTTGAAACCGAGGTGACATCACTCCTCTCACAATTCCCTTTCAATTCACGAGACATGGTTACTACCTCAAACGGAAACGCTATGCATACTCAGGTGCCAAGGAGTCAACCATGAAGAAGCGAGGAGGCAAGGAGAACCGGAAGCGGAAGACAAGCATGAAGACGGAGAGGAAAATCACCGAGGACCAGGATGGCCGGACGATTCGGACGGAGGCCCGGACGATCCGGACAGAGCCCGGACGATCCGGACCCCGGCCCGGACGATCCGGCTAAATCGACAAAGGCTACAGGTTACACTCAAGCCGGATCATCCGACCCGCCCCGATCATCCGGACCCGCCCGACATCCGACCTCCAGCCGGACATCCGGCCCTGCGCGACCACCAGCCGACCCTCTAGCTCATCCGGGCCTCCACCCGGATCATCCGGACCAGCCCGGATCATCCGGACCCTCGTCCGGATCATCCGCCAGCCTTTGTGCGGCGTGTGGGCTGAGCCCATGTACCCTTCGCCCCCAAGTCTATAAATAGGACCCCCTCTCCTCTCTTTGAGACTTAGCATTGGATTAGCTCATATTTGTGTGAGAGCCTTTGCTCATCCACTTGGTTACTTCTCCACGGAGACCAGGACCTCTTCGGAGAAGATCCCTCAAGCGGATTCAAGACCCCTATCAAGGGAAGAACATCAAGGCCTCCTCTTGGAGCTGAACGGTTCCTTTGTATCCTTACCTTTGTTGGCATTGTATGATAGAGGCAAAGGTGTCCCGTCTTTCGATGAGATGGTGGATTTCGCTTTGGTGGAAGTCGACTTTGACCATCCGACTACGAACGTGCGAGGACGTCGCGCCTTAGCAATCGCTAAACCAACTCCGAGAGGTTATTGACCACGCCGGAGCACGATCAACCTGACCACGAGGGTCTCTTTCCTGCGAGCAAATGAAGAACAAGCAAGAAACTGAGATTGCAATCTGGATATTGCGAATATAAGATGAAAACTTTATTGATCAAGGTGGGGTTCTGTGACGCCTTTGTCTGGTCGTTGAACACAAACGAAGTAAGCGAAGTTGCAGCTATGGCGAACTTTTAATCTAAACAAAACCCAAAGTCTAAACGACGCCCTAAGGGTTGTATATATGGGGGGAAAGGAGGGAATTTCGTGGCCCTTGAGGGTGGGGTCCGAAACCAACCCTAACTCTCGTTTCCCCACACATACGGACTCTAAAAATAGCCTATACTTAAGTATTTCGAAATTACATGGGCCTGGCCCAATAATAAGGTGACGCAGCACCTAGAATAGCCTATGGACGAATATATGAAGTGGCATCTTGTATATTTCGTCCAAGGCTTCATGCACTCCTTATGGTGGCTTCAAAGTCCTGAAATCATCACTTGTAACTCCGTTCTTGATCCCCTTGCGCATGCCATCAACTCCATGCGTGTTCTTGCTCCAATGTTCATCCTTCTCCAAGCTAGGCCCTTCATTTGTAAGCAAAACAAATGTATCCAATTTAGGCAGCATCATATTCTCATGAACATTAGAATCATTACCAAGAAACGAAAGTACCTGGTAATTTAATTGGCGTGCGCGAGCTCTAGTAATTGGTCCCGTATATGTAACAGTAGGGGCTGTGGGTGTAACAATGGTATTGATGTCCTCATCATCCTCCCCTTCTTGAAATGAAGTCGTCCTCGACGGAAGCTCATCTTCCTCACCCAAATAAGGCTTCAAATCTGCAATATTAAAAGTGGGACTAACCCCAAAATCTGCAGGTAGCTCGAGTTTCTATGCATTATCATTTATTTTCTCTAACACCTTAAAAGGACCATCAGCACGTGGCATTAGCTTTGATTTGCGCAAATTAGGAAATCTATCCTCACGCAAATGTAACCAAACAAGATCTCCGTGCAAACACAACATGTTTTCTACCCTTATCTCCAAAGAAGTTTATATTTAGCATTCATACGCTCAATGTTTTCCTTAGTTAACTCATGCATTTTAAAATCAATTCGTAACATTCTTTAGCATCAAAATTAACCTTCTCCAAGATGGAAGAGGCAACAAATCAATAGGTGCACGAGGTAGGAAACCATACACAATTTCAAAGGGGCACATCTTAGTAGTAGAATGCAATGAACGATTGTAAGCAAATTCAATATGAGGCAAGCATTCTTCCCACATTTTCTTATTATTCTTCAAAACAGCCCTAAGCATAGTAGACAATGTTCTATTGACTACTTCAGTTTGTCCATCAGTTTGGGGATGACAAGTAGTACTAAAAAGTAATTTAGTCCCCAACTTAGCCCATAAACATCTCCAAAAGTGGCTAAGAAATTTAGTATCACGATCTGAAACAATAGTATTTGGCACACCATGCAAGCTTAATAATTTCACGAAAGAACAAATCAACAACATTAACAAAGATCATCGCTTTTATGACATGGTATAAAGTGTGCCATTTTCGAGAATCTATCCACGACAACAAATATGCTATCCTCCCTTCTTTGTTCGAGGTAAACCTAAAACAAAGTCCATAGATATATCCTCCCAAGGAACACTAGGCACAGCAAAGGCATATATAAACCATGAGGATTGAGTCGTGACTTAGCTTTTTGACATGTAGTGCAATGAGCAATAAAACGCTCAACATCCCGTCGCATCTTTGGCCAAAAGAAATGTGTAGCAAGTACGCCCTCCGCCTTCTTCACGCCAAAGTGTCCCATTAGTCCTCCTCCATGCGCCTCCTGCAACAACAAAAGACGAACGGAGCTAGCTGGAATGCATAGCTTGTTAGAACGAAACACAAATCCATCATTAACGCATTTAACTTGTTCCATGTTCTACCTTCTTTACAATTCTGCAATACATCGCTAAATTCAGCATCATGCACATATTGATCTTTGATGGTCTCCAAACCAAATATTCTAAAGTCAAGTTGTGAAAGCATGGTATAACGATTTAGATAATGCATCAGCAATAACATTTTCTTTACCCTTCTTGTGTTTAATGACATAAGGAAAGTCTCAATGAATTCAACCCATTTAGCATGTCTACGATTCAGTTTAGCTTGACTTTTAATATGTTTCAAAGATTCATGATCGAATGTATAACAAATTCTTTGGGCCATAAATAATGTTGCCATGTCTCTAAAGTCCTAACAAGAGCATATAATTCTTTATCATAAGTAGAATAGTTCAAACTAGGCCCACTCAATTTTTCGTAAAAGTATGCAACAGGTTTGCCATCTTGTAATAACACACCTCCTAATCCAATTCCACTAGCATCACATTCAAGCTCAAAAGTCTTATTAAAATCGGAAGTTGGAGTAAAGGAGCATGTGTCAACTTAGCTTTCAATACCGTGAAGGCTTCTTCCCGTATGCGGTACCCCAAACAAAAGGCACATCCTTCTTTGTAAGCTCGTTGAGAGGTGCAGCAATGGTGCTGAAATCTCTCACAAAACGCCTATAGAAACCAGCGAGGCCAAGGAAACTCCTCACTTGTGTGACCGCTTTTGGGCTGCGCCAACTCTCAATAGCTTCAATCTTGGCTTTATCAACTTCAATTCCTGTGGAGTAACAACATAGCCAAGAAAAGATACTCGGTCGGTGCAAAAGGTGCACTTCCCAAGGTTACCGAACAAACGTGCATCACGAGAGCATTAAAAACAGCACGAAATGTTCCAAATGTTCTTCCAAAGATTTGCTATAAATCAAGATATCATCAAAATAGACTACCACAAATCGTCCAATGAAAGCACGTAAAACTTCGCTCATTAATCTCATGAAAGTACTAGGTGCATTAGTTAACCCAAAAGGCATGACTAACCACTCATATAATCCAAACTTAGTTTTAAATGCTGTTTTCCATTCATCTCCCAATTTCATACGAATTTGATGGTATCCACTACGCAAATCAACTTTGGAGAATATTGTAGAGCCACTCAATTCATCAAGCATATCATCTAGCCTAGGAATAGGGTGACGATAACGAATAGTAATATTATTAATGCCTCTACAATCAACACACATACGTGATGTACCATCCTTTTTCGCACTAGAATAATAGGAACAGCACAAGGACTAAGGGATTCGCAGATATAACCTTTGTCGAGCAGCTCCGTGACTTGACGATAATCTCCTTCGCCTCCTCCGGATTGGTACGGTATGGTGCACGGTTGGTAATGATGCACCGAATTAAGTCAATTTGATGCTCAATCCTCGAATAGGTGGTAATCCGGTGGCACGCCTTGTGGAAAGACGCCAATAACTCCCCGCAAAATGTTAGTGACAGCAGGTGGCAAAGAGGAAGGCACGCCCTCGAATGAAAATAATGCCTCTTTGCACACAAAAGCATAGCAAACAGATTTGCTAAAATCTAGCTCATCAATATCAGATTTGGTGGCAAGTAAACATGCACTTTTCAATTTAATTTCGTAAGCAACAGAGATGGTTTATTATTAGGCTTCATGTGTTGCTCAAATTATTTTGCCACAATCTGATTTTCACTCTTATGTTTCTCCTGTTTTGCTTTATTAGCTCTATTAATATCATCTTTCAAAATGGAATCAGAGTCATAGGAAGCAAAGTAATATTTTTATCCCTATGAACAAGAGTGTATCGATTGTTTCTACCATGGTGTACAGAATTTTTATCAAATTGCCATGGTCTACCAAGTAATAAGGAACATGCTTGCATAGGTACCACATCACAATCAACATAATCAGCATATGTAGAGATACTAAAATGCACACTAACAAAGACGTGTTACCTTAACCTTGCCGCTGTTGTTGAACCATTGGATGTAGTAAGGATGTGGATGTGGTCTTGTGGTGAGAGATAGCTTCTCCACCATCTCCATGCTAGCCAAGTTGTTGCAGCTCCCTCCATCTATGATGACACTAATAGAACGCTCCTTCACAACTCCCTTTGTATGGAACAAATTATACCTCTGATTTTGCTCACTTGTGTAACCTGCACACTCAAAACACGTTGAGCAACTAAACATTCATACATGTCAAGATCTTCAGAGCCATGTATTGTGTCTCATGATCGTAATCATCTCCACCGTGTTCCTCATGTGTAATAAGAGCCAAAGTCTCCTCATCATAGTCACTAGCGGACTCATACCCACCATCCTCGTGAGCAATCATCACACGCTGAGATTTGCATTCTCTCAAGAAATGTCCTCTTCCCTTACAACGACGACAAATAATATCACTTGTGTGCCCTGCTGACGCCATGGAAGAAGAAGAGCTCTGCAGGCCCGGCAGTGTGCTCTTGGCGATAGTGGTGGTTGTGCCTGCTTTCTTGTATCACGGTTGGAGGTGGCACCAAGGAGGTGATGGTGCAAAGGAAGTAGATGATGCACGTGGTGTCCATGATGAAGGTCGGCATGCGAGAAAAGTTAGTGCGCGCCAATGCCCGCCGATCCTGACTTCACGCTCAGCTTTACAAGCAAGATGGAATAAACGAGTGATATTATTATAATCCTTATAGTCTAGAATGGTCTGAATCTCTCTGCTTAATCCACCCGTAAAACGTGCAAGCATAGCTTCATTCTCCTCAACAATACCACCTCTAATCAAGCCAGTTTGTAATTCCCGATAATATTCTTCTACAGAATTTTTCCTTGTCTTAAGCGCTGCAATTTTAAGTAATTCACGTTGATAATATGGTGGAACCCAACGAGTACGCATAGCAGTTTTCAAAGCAGCCCAAGTAGCTGGAACAGATATAATCTACAATGTTCGCACCACCAAACACATGCAAAGCTAGTGAAAGCACAAACAGCAGCAGAACACGCTCTCCTCGTGATATTGTAAACATGTAAATCGTTGTTCAGTTTCTAACTCCCAAGTAAGATATATATCGTGAACATATCTACCCTCAAATGGTGGAATATTCAATTTCAGTTTAGGGAGATGGTCATGATCTCGCACTGAGGGGAGCCCTAACATTGCCATTATTTGCATGTGGACGACCTGGTGGTTGTGGTGCTGGTGGTTGCACGTAGTTCTGATGTTGATGAACCTCATCCTCGTAATCTCCCACATAATCATCCTCCTCGGTACTAGCAGCAGCAGTAGCAGGATCCAAAGAAGCACCAACAGCAGTAGCAGCGGCACCCGAATATTGTCCTGGCTCAATAGGAACACGCTGAGCTCGTCCATACTGATTCGGAAGGGGGCGTAGTTGTTGTCATTGCAGAGGTGCGATAGGTGCAGCCGGCGGTGGTTGTGGAAGACGCGCGAGCAATTCATTAAACTTGCTATCAATCTTTGTTTCAAACGTCTTCTCAATGCCATCTATCTTCTCCATGGCCTCGTCAAATCTGTTTAGCACATCTTGCACCTGTCCAATCATCATTTGCTGAAACTTATCATGTAGCTGTTTGTTCGTCAGGTTCTCCCAATCAGTCTCATCGGCTTGTGATCCTGCCATGGTTAGCAGCAAATAGAAACACACAAGAATATGATCCTACAGGCTACTAAGAGTGGTGGTGGTGTATCACAAACCCGTCAAGCAAATCTCAAACTTTTACCAGCTCTTACCCAAAGAAATAGTGGTGATCGGCAACCGCTGTAGTCAAAACTCTCAAAGCTTGGATATAGCGATTACTGTGGAGAATCAAACGCACGACGAGATGTATGTGGAGCTGGGAAGGCTTATAATATGGTAGCAAAAAGGTCAAGAATAATCAATTCAGAGATGCAAAGTTGAATAAACGCTCAACGACGGTACTGTGCTGGTCCTAGGCTAGACCGTGCTAGAGACGCGAGCCTAGAACACTAACAAAATCACAGCGCGGCACGTAAACAAGGAAAAAAGCACACTCTGAATTTTTTTTCGCTTTTTTTTTGCGCTGCTTTTTTTGTGCTGCTTTTTTTTTGCGAAAAATCACTATAATGGCTAGTGTCTCAAAACTCTTCCTAGGTCAAACTGATAGGATGGACACGAAATTTATTCGACCAAATTTTTTTTTGACTTCCTAGACCCAAAAACTGGAAACGGGTCAAAAAAAACTTTCTATAACGGCGACTGTCTCAATACGCTTAGAAACACCTAAAAATAGGATAGCCAAATTTTTTTGTCCCGTGCGCTTTTGGAAAAATTGGGCCTAAACGGAGGGTGGTTTCAGACTGCTTTTTTGGAAACCAACCTCTTCTACGGACGGCAAAGATTGCTGAATCAAACCTACTCGCATAAGGAAACACGAATTAGAAATTAGATGGATCCCAAAACAAATCTAATATGCAAGGAACTCGGATTGGTGGTGGATATATGGTGGGGGTATATGGCAATGGTGGTGGTATATGGCAACGGTGGTGGTATATGGCAGCGGTGGTGGTATATGAGACGGATTCGAAGCGGTGGCGGATAAGCGGTGGTGGTAGATGGCAGGGCGATGATGATGGTGCGGCGGCGTGACAACTTATAACCGTAACTCAAACTCTAAAAGACTAGACTCTAAGACCAGCAACTAGACACGATTTATGCAACCGCAAATTCAACAACGCAAATACGTAAAAGATTATGCAAAGGCTCGATTGGTTCGGATATGATGAACTAACCCTAATTTTTTTTGTGGTTTTTTCGTGGACTGTAGGTATGAAGAAAAGACTCGATCTAAACTACGAAAAACTATAAAATCTCACCGAGCAACCTGGAAATCTGATACCACTTGATAGAGGCAAAGGTGTCCCGTCTTTCAATGAGATGGTGGATTTCGCTTTGGTGGAAGTCGACTTTGACGATCCGACTACGAACGTGCGAGGACGTCGCGCCTTAGCAATCGCTAAACCAACTCCGAGAGGTTATTGTCCACGCCGGAGCACGATCAACCTGACCACGAGTGTCTGTTTCCTACGAGCAAACGAAGAACAAGCAAGAAACTGAGATTGCAATCTGGATATTGCGAATATAAGATGAAAGCTTTATTGATCAAGGTGGGGTTCTGTGGACGCTTTGTCCGGTCGCTGAACACAAACGGCACGCGGGTTGCAGCTATGGCAAACTTTTAATCTAAACAAAACCCAAAGTCTAAACGACGCCCTAAGGGCTGTATATATGGGGAAAAGGAGGAATTTCGTGGCCCTTGAGGGTGGGGTCCAAACCAACCCTAACCCTCGCTTTCCCCACACATACGGACTCTAAAAATAGCCTATACTTAAGTATTTCGAAATTACATGGGCCTGGCCCAATAATAAGGTGACGAGCACCTAAAATAGCCTATGGACTAATATTATGAAGTGGCATCTTGTATATTTCGTCCATGGCTTCATGCACTCCTTATGGTGGCTTCAAAGTCCTGAAATCATCACTTGTAACTCCGTTTGATCCCTTATGCATGCCATCAACTCCATGCGTGTTCTTGCTCCAATGTTCATCCTTCTCCAAGCTAGGCCCTTCATTTGTAAGCAAAACAAATGTATCCAATTTAGGCAGCATCATATTCTCATGAACATTAGAATCATTACCAAGAAACGAAAGTACCTGGTAATTTAATTGGCGTGCGCGAGCTCTAGTAATTGGTCCCGTATATGTAACAGTAGGGGCTGTGGACAATGGTACTGATGTCCTCATCATTGTATCTTGTGGATCTCATATGTGTGTGGTGATCTAGCACTTGTGTGATCGATTCCTTGTTGGTTGAGTGATTCTCTCTTGTTTTCCCCGTGTTTCCCCTTGTGCTTCCGCGTGTTCTTCGTGATTCCCCCGTAGGATCCACTCCAAACGTGAAAGATCGACGCTATAGGGTTCCACCCTACATCACCAATGCTCGATGTCGTGGCAAGAGTGGAGGTTCGAAGGTTCATCCAAGAAGTGCGAGCGCTCCTCAATGTGAAGGTCCAAAGAGTCAATTCCAATGTTGCTCCTCCATCCAATAGATGTAACATGTAGACAACAAGAAGGAAACAACAATGAAAGAGTGACCCATCCAATATGCGTATTTGAGGATGGCTCAAAGAGAAGGATTTCACCTTATGAATGTTCCGGAAGATGTTGGAGTTGCACATCATGTATGCCTTCACATAACCAATATGTCTCATGACGGTAATGCCTTGTGAATCCTTCAAAAGGAAAGAACATGACAAACACTCAGAAAAACAAATGAGGTTAGCGGAAGTGCAAAACCTATCATTCGTGTGGTAAGATACCCAACAAGTGTATGCATCATGCTCATCATAAGAAAGTACAAGGGAGCATTTCAAAGTATGGAGGCATATTGATGTAGGGTGGAACCCTAATTCGTCGATCTTTCACGTTTGGAGGGAATCCTACGGAGGGAACACGAAGAACGCGCGGAAGAACGAGAGGAAATCACGGGGAAGAACGAGAGAGACACTCAACCGACAAGAGATCAATCACACAAGGTCTAGATCATCGAAGCACGAGTGATACATCGTCCAAAATCAACAAAGGAAAGATACACAGGTAGCCGTTCTTCTCCCGGAGGAGGCCTTGATGTTCTTCCCTAGATAGGGGCCTTGAATCCACGAGGGGGATCTTCCCTAGATAGGGGTCTTGAATCCGCTGAGGGATCTTCTCCTACACGGAGGTCCTGATCTCCGAGGAGAAGTAACCGAGTGGATGAGGAATGGCTCTCACACAAATATGAGCTAATCCAATGCTAAGTCTCAAAGTGAGGAGAGGGGGTCCTATATATAGAGTCTGGGGCGAAGGGGTACATGGGCTCAGCCCAACACGCTGCAAGAAGCGCTGCCGGACGATCCGGGCGACGGTCCGGATGATCCGGGCTGGTCCGGATGATCCGGGTGGGGGCCCGGATGGTCCGGGTGCCATGCTGGTGACGGCGCAGGGCCGGATGTCCGGCTGGGGGTCCGGACGTCCGGGCGGGGTCCGGATGATCCGGGACTGGGTCCGGATGATCCGCTTCAGCGTGGAGGTTCTGCTGCCTTCGGTGGAGTTAGCGGATCATCCGGACCAGGTCCGGATCATCCGAAGCTGTGTCTGGATCGTCCGGGCCTCTGTCCGGATCGTCCGGCCTCCCTGGTACTTGTTGCTTTCTCCTCTCCGTCTTCACGTATGTCTTCCGCTTCCGATTCTCCTTGCTTCCTAGCCTCTTCATGGTCGACTCCTTGGTGCCTGAGTATGCATAGAGTTTCCGCTTGAGGTAGTAACCATGTCTCGTGTGAATCAAGGAGAGTTGTGAGAGGATTGATGTCACCTCGGTTTCAAGAGCTTTTGCACGTGCCGAGTCATCGGTCCTTGTGGTGTTGTAGGTGTTGATGTAGAGTCCATGGGGATGATGGAAGGATGCTCCGCATCATATCCCTCCTTCAAAGGATCCGACCTCGGATCTAGTTCTTCATCACCATGGAAAGGCGAGAGGTCTTTGACGTTGAAGGTGTCGCCACGCTGTACCTGCCGCTGGTATGTCGAGCTTGTAGGCGTTGCTGTAGCGCATAATACCTTGAAGGGTCCATCGGCTCGAGGTAGAAGTTTGACTTGCGTGCTCGTTGGGGAAGCGTTCCTTGCGAAGGTGTAGCCACACGAGATCGCCTATGTTGAAGATCATGGGTTGCTTGTTGATGTTGATCTTTGTCGCTAGTCGCTGTACTTGGCGCCGATGGTGTTTCTTGTATCTTCATGCATCTTCTTGATGTAGCTTGCACGGCACTTGCGCCGAGGTTGGTGCGCTCTTGTAGAGGTAGAGGTAGAATGTCCAATGGGGACAATGGGTTGAAGCCGATACGACCTCGAAGGGGGACTTGCCGGTCGTCGAATGTCTTGCGCGGTTGTAGGCGTACTCGGCGATGGGTAGACACGCCTCCCACTCCTTGATGTTCTTCTTGATCAACGCGAAGTAGAGTGGAGAGCGTCCGGTTCGTCACCTCCGTTTGGCCGTCGGTTTGAGGGTGGTATGCAGAGGAGAACAAGAGCTTGATTCCGAGCTTGGCGCAAAGTGTTTTCCAAAAGTAACTCAAGAACTTGACGTCGCGGTCGGAGACGATTGACTTTGGTACTCCATGGAGGCGCAAGATTTCCCTACAAAAGAGATTTGCAATATGTGAAGCATCGTCTACCTTGTTGCAAGGGATGAAATGTGCATTTTAGAAAATCGGTCCACAACAACAAATACGGAGTCCTTTCCATTTTGAGTTCTAGGCAAACCAAGTACAAAGTCCATGCTAATGTCTTCCCAAGGTTGATAATGAATAGGAAGAGGCATGTAAAGACCATGAGATTGAGCTTTTGACTTAGCTTTGCGGCATGTTGAGCATCGGGTGGTGAAGCGTGAAACGTCTCGAAACATCTTTGGCCAAAAGTAGTTCTTGGAGAGCATGGCGAAGGTCTTGTCGCGTCCAAAGTGTCCCATGAGTCCACCGCCATGAGCCTCTTGCAAAAGGAGCAAATGAAGAGAACACTCGGGTATGCATAGTTTGTTAGCTCTCATAAGATAACCATCCTTGAGGTAATATTGTTCCCAAGATGTATGTTTCAAACATTTAGCATAATGATGTGCAAAAGATGGATCACTAGCATACAAATCTTTGATGTGCCCAAAGCCAATAACATTCAACTCAAGTTGGGTGACAAGCGTGCATATGCGTGAAAGTGCATCGGCAACTACATTTTCCAAGCCCTTAATGTACTTGATCACATATGGAAAAGATTCAATAAATTCACTCCATTTGGCATGACGCTTGTTCAATTTAGTTTGACCTTTTAAGTACTTAAGCGTTTCATGATCGGTATGGATGACAAACTCATGAGGTCTAAGATAATGTTCCCAAACATGTAGCACACGCACTAAAGCATATAATTCTTTGTCATATACGGGATAGTTAAGTTGAGCACCGGAGAGTTTTTCACTAAAATAAGCAATGACTCGTTTTTCTTGCATTAAAACTCCGCCAATTCCGGTACCACTTGCATCACAATGAACCTCAAAAGTTTTGTCAAAATTGGGCAAAGCAAGAATCGGAGCATGAGTAAGCAAAGACTTGAGCTCATCAAAAGCGTTGGATTGCAAAGGTCCCCAAACAAAAGGAGTATTCTTCTTACTCAAAGCATGCAAAGGAGCTGCAATAGTGCTAAAGTTTTTCACAAAGCGGCGATAAAAACCTGCGAGACCAAGGAAACTTCGCACTTGTTGCAAATTGGTGGGTTGGGGCCAAGTTTTAATTGCTTTGATCTTAGTTTCATCAACATGGACACCCTTGGAAGAGACAACGAAACCCAAGAAAACCACTTTGTCAACGCCAAAAGTGCATTTTTTCAAGTTGGCATAAAGATTCCTTTCGAAGCGTTTGCAAAACTAGCTTAACATGATCAAGATGCTCTTTCATGGTTTTGCTAAACACAAGAATATCATCGAAGTAAACCACAACAAAGATTCCAATGTATGGACGAAGTACATGATGCATGAGTCGCACAAAAGTTCCGGGAGCTTCCGACAAACCCATAGGCATGACCAACCATTCATATAAGCCAAATTTTGTTTTGAAAGCAGTTTTCCATTCATCACCCTCATGAATGCGGATTTGATAGTAGCCACTTTTAAGATCAATTTTTGAGAAAAAATTGGCTCCACTAAGTTCATCAAGCATATCATCTAAGCGAGGAATGGGATGCCTATATCGCACGGTGATAGCATTTATTGGTCTACAATCGGAGCACAAGCGGAATGTTCCATCGGGCTTAGGCACAAGTATAACGGGCACGGCACAAGGGCTTAAGCTTTCACGTACATGACCGTTGTCGATTAGTTGTTGTACTTGCCGTTGAATCTCCTTGGTTTCTTCGGGATTGACACGGTAGGGAGCTTTGTTTGGAAGTGGCGCCCGGGATGAGGTCGATTCGATGCTCAATGCCTCAAGAGGAGGTAGACCCGAGGTAGCTCATCGGGAAAACATCTTGAAATTCCTGCAAAGAGATTGAAACACCAAAGGTAGCTCATGAGTGGTGTTAGTTTTGGTTCTCCATCCTTGCACACAAGGACAAAGTGCATCACACTCGATGGGTTCTCACACACTTCTCTCATCTCATGTTTGGTGGCTAATAGTATGAGGTTTTTCTCTAGGCTAAGAGGCGCCAAATTTGGCTTGTGGCTCTCACTCACTTTTTGGTGGCTCACTTTCTCACTCTTCTCTCTTTGGTTGGTGGCTTGTTTGTCGGCTATCACTTGACTAGGAGACATGGGTCGTAGGACATAATCTTTGCCTTTCATTTTGAAGCTATAGTGGTTTGTACGCCCATTGTGGTAGACACCACGGTCGAATTGCCATGGCCGACCAAGGAGGAGGTTGCAAACGGTCATTGGGACCACATCACACTCCAAAGTGTCTTCATATGCACCGATTTTGAAGGATACTTGGACCGTATGCTCAATTTGTATAGTGCCGGAGTCACTTAGCCATTGAACCTTGTATGGTTGGGGATGCCTCTTCTTGACCAATTGGAGCTTGGAGCATAGTTCTTCGCTTGCCAAGTTGTGGCAACTACCTCCATCGATGATGACCTTGACGGATCTCCCATTGATGCCGGCCTTTGTGTGGAAGATGTGGCATCGTTGGTCTTCTTCTTGTTGATGTTGAAGTGTCAAGACTTTGGAGACAACAAGAGCGGGGCTTGTATCTTCATCACAAAAGACTTGATCATCTTCATCCTCGTTGATGCGCCGGTGCATGGCCACTTGCTCAATAGCGCCCATTTCATCTTCACTCATTGAGTCGTAGGTGCCATCGTCGTTGAGTATCATGGTCCGCTTGTTGGTGCATTCAGATGACTTGTGGCCTCGGCCGCCGCAAGTAAAACACTTGAAGGAGCTTGTCTTGACCGTCTCATCGTTTGGAGTAGATGATGAAGCACGCGGCTTGGAGTTGCTTGTAGTAGGAGGAGGACGACTTGAACTTGTAGAAGCTTTCTTGTAACTTGACTTGTCGTCGTTGGTTGTAGAAGGCTTGGTGGATGTCGAAGTTGGAGTAGTTGTTGAAGCTTGGTTGTTGGAGAAGCCGTATGTCTTGGATGAGTACTTGGCGTACTTGAAGTCATCTTGAACTTGTCGTTCCGCCTTTGTAGCTTGATGCACGAGCTCAATGAGGTTGGAGTAGGGTTGGAAGTCGGCAATTTTCTTGATGGGATGGTTGAGTCCATTCAATTTTTTTTTTGGAAACCAACCTCTTCTACGGACGGCAAAAGATTGTTGGAATCCGAAACCTACTCAGACAAGGAAACACGAATCGGAAATTAGATGGATCCCGAAAACAAATCTAATACGCAAGGAACTCGGATTGGTGGTGGATATATGGTGGTGGTATATGGCAGCGGTGGTGGTATATGGATACGGATTCGAAGCGGTGGCGGATAAGCGGTGGTGGTAGATGGCAGGGCGATAATGATGGTGCGGCGGCGGCGTGACAACTTATGACCGAACTCAAACTCTAAAAGACTAGACTCTAAGACCAGAACTAAACACGCATTTATGCAACCGCAAATTCAACAACGCAAATACGTAAAAGATTATGCAAAGGCTCGATTGGTTCAGATATGATGACCTAACCCTAATTTTTTTTTGGCTTTTTCGTGGACTGTAGGTATGAAGAACAGACTCGATGTAAACTACGAAAAACTGTAAAATCTCACCGAGCAACCTGGAAATCTGATACCACTTGATAGTGCAATGAGTCATTCGACGCTGACGCTCTGATACCACTTGATAGAGGCAAAGGTGTCCCGTCTTTCGATGAGATGGTGGATTTCGCTTTGGTGGAAGTCGACTTTGACGATCCGACTACGAGCGTGCGAGGACGTCGCGCCTTAGCAATCGCTAAACCAACTCCGAGAGGTTATTGACCATGCCGAGCATCGATCAACCTGACCACGAGGGTCTATTTCCTGCGAGCAAACGAAGAACAAGCAAGAAACTGAGATTGCAATCTGGATATTGCGAATATAAGATGAAAGCTTTATTGATCAAGGTGGGGTTCGAGACGCCTTTGTCCGGTCGTTGAACACAAACGGCACGCCGGTTGCAGCTATGGCGAACTTTTGATCTAAACAAAACCCCAAGTCTAAACGGTGCCCTAAGGGCTGTATATATGGAGGAAGAGGGGTGAATTTCGTGGCCCTTGGTGGAGGGGTCCAAACTAACCCTATCTCTTGTTTCCCCACACATACGGACTCTAAAAATAGCCTATACTAATGTATTTCGAAATTATATGGGCCTGGCCCAATAATAAGGTGACGAGCACCTAGAATAGCCTCCGACGAAATTTATGAAGTGGCATCTTGTATATTTCGTCCAAGGCTTCATGCACTCATTATGGTGGCTTCAAAGTCCTGAAATCATCACTTGTAACTCCATTCTTGTCCCCTTATGCATGCCATCATCTCCATGCTTGTTCTTGCTCCAATGTTCATCCTTCTCCAAGCTAGGCCCTTCATTTGTAAGCAAAACAAATGTATCCAATTTAGGCAGCATCATATTCTCATGAACATTAGAATCATTACCAAGAAACGAAAGTACCTGGTAATTTAGTTGGCGTGCGCGAGCTCTAGTAATTGGTCCAGTATGTATAGCAGCAGGGGCTATGGGTATGACAATGGTATTGATGTCCTCATCATAGTCCCACTTTTAACATTGCAGATTTGAAGCCTTATTTGGGTGAGGAAGATGAGCTTACGTCGAGGACGAATTCATTTCAAGAAGGGGAGGGTGATGAGGACATCAATACCATTGTTACATCCACAACCCCTACTGCTACATATACTGGACCAATTACTAGAGCTCGCGCACGTCAATTAAATTATCAGGTACTTTTCTTTCTTGGAAATGATTCTAATGTTCATGAGAATATGATGCTGCCTAAATTGGATACATTTGTTTTGCTTACAAATGAAGGGCCTAGCTTGGAGAAGGATGAACATTGGAGCAAGAACAAGCATGGAGATGATGGCATGCAAAGAAACAAGAACGGAGTTACAAGTGAAGGTTTCAGGACTTTGAAGCCACCATAATGAGTGCATGAAGCCTTGGACGAAATATACAAGATGCCACTTCATAAATTTCACCCAGAGGCTATTCTTGGTGCCGCGTCACCTTATTATTGGGCCAGGCCCATGTAATTTCGAAATACATAAGCATAGGCTATTTTTAGAGTCCGTATGTGTGGGGAAACAAGAGATATGGTTATTTGGACCCCTCCACCAAGGGCCACGAAATTCACCCCTCTTCCTCCATATATACAACCCTTATGGCACCGTTTAGACTTTGGGTTTTGTTTATATTAAAGTTCGAGATTGCAATCTCGATTTCTTGCTTGTTCTTTGTTTGCTCGCTTGTTAGTCAGTTGATGCTAAACCGGCGTGGTCAATAACCTCGAGTTGGTTTAGTGATTGCTAAAGCGCGATGTCCTCGACGTCGTGTAGTCGGATCGTCAAAGTTGACTTCAGCGAAATCCACCATCTCATCGAAGACGGACACCTTGCCTCTATCAACTCCTGTGCCCCTGACGAATCGAATCCTCCGGACGCCCGGTACTTGATAGAGGCAAAGGTGTCCCGCCTTTCGATGAGATGATGGATATCGCTTTGGTAGAAGTCAACATTGACGATCCGACTACTTTAACGCAGCGAGGACGCCGCGCCTTAGCAATCGCTAAACCAACTCCGAGAGGTTATTGACCACGCCGAGCACGATCAACCTCGACCACGAGGGTCTGCTTCGTGAGCAAACGAAGAACAAGCAAGAAACTGAGATTGCAACTGGATATTGTGAATATAAGATGAAAGCTTTATTGATCAAGGTGGGGTTCTCGAGACGCCTTGGTCTGGTCGCTGAACACAAACGGCACGCGGGTTGCAGCTATGGCAAACTTTAATCTAAACAAAACCCGAAGTCTAAACGACGCCTAAGGGCTGTATATATGGGGGAAAAGGAGGGAATTTCGTGGCCCCGAGGGTGGGGTCCAAACCAACCCTAACTCTTGTTTCCCCACACATACGGACTCTAAAAATAGCCTATACTTAAGTATTTCGAAATTACATGGGCCTGGCCCAATAATAAGGTGACGAGCACCTAGAATAGCCTGTGGACTAATATTATGAAGTGGCATCTTGTATATTTCGTCCAGGCTTCATGCACTCCTTATGGTGGCTTCAAAGTCCTGAAATCATCACTTGTAACTCCGTTCTTGATCCCTTGCATGCCATCAACTCCATGCGTGTTCTTGCTCCAATGTTCATCCTTCTCCAAGCTAGGCCCTTCATTTGTAAGCAAAACAAATGTATCCAATTTAGGCAGCATCATATTCTCATGAACATTAGAATCATTACCAAGAAACGAAAGTACCTGGTAATTTAGTTGGCGTGCGCGAGCTCTAGTAATTGGTCCCGTATATGTAACAGTAGGGGCAGTGGGTGTAATAATGGTATTGATGTCCTCATCAGTACTTCTCCACCCGAGCCAAATCTACGGAAGCCCGACGATCTACGGATGTCCGCACCGTCCCGAAGCTTCAGATCACCGACGTCCGACGCCTGTGCGTCCGCCCGTGTGTTGGGCCGACGCCACTTACCCTTTCAGTCACCTAGACTATATATACTCCTCCACCTCCTCCTAGTTAAGGTTAGCGATGGTTTAGCTCATATTTTGTGCGAGAGCCTTGCTCATCCACTTTGTTACTTCTCCTCGGAGCTCACGACCTCTTTGGAGAAGATCCCCCAAGCGGATTCAAGACCCCTTCAAGGGAAGACAATCAAGACCTCCTCACGGAGAAGAATGGCTACCTTTGTATCTTTCATTTGTTGATTTTGAATCTTGTGCTACCTCATGTCTTCGGTGATCTAGCCCTTGTGTGATCAATTACTTGTCGGTTGAGTGATTCTCTCATTTCTCCCCGTGTTTTCCCTTGTGTTTTCCGCGCGTTCTTCGTCCTTCCCCGTAGGATCCACTCCAAACGTGAAAGATCGGCCCCATAGGGATCCACCCTACATCATCTTGGTATCATGAGCCACGTTGATCACGTTTTTGGAGCTCCTACCCCTCTTTTTCTAGCTTGATTTTGTTGATTTCGTCCTAAATCCGAAAATCCCCACCAAAAATAGCCCCCAATTTTTTTTGTGATTTGTTGGTTTGATGATGTTTTGTTGATTTTGATCCATGGATTTGCTTGGCTCCAAGTTTCCCCATCTTTCCTCCACAAAATCTCGTCAATTTTGACCCCGAAATCTCCATTTTCCACTCAAAATCGCACCCCGGATCTCTGATTTTGCGTTGACCCCGACCCACCGGACGACCGGCATTTTACGGACGTCCGGAGCCCCAGGAATGACCGGACGTCCGACCTTTCCCGGACAACCGGAACCCCTAACCCGAGCTAAATTTACGGATTTCCAACCTTCCCGGACGTCCAACGACCGGACATCTGACCTTTCTCGGACGTCCGTAACCTGTAGTTTCACACTTCGGCTGATTTTTGTTTTGTCCATAACTAATTCATCCGAACTCTGATTTTGACGTTCTTTAGCTCGTTTTGAAGCTATCCACAACCGTCACGAGAGGTGCACAAACATCCAAATGCACATGATCAGGTTAATATATCTATACCACCATTTAATGGCCGTTTTAGACCTGCTTTATATATTGAATGGGAGTTCGACATAGAAAATATATTTGCTTCCCATAATTTTGATGAACATAAAAAGGTTAAGGTTGCAGTTGGTTCTTTCACTGGTTATGCTTTGGTTTGGTGGAGTGAATATTGTCGGTTACACCCTGATTATATACCTACTACTTGGGATGATTTGAAACTTGCCATGCGACATACTTTCGTCCCTGCTTATTATACTCGTGACATGATTAAGAAGTTGCAACATTTAAAACAAGGTAGTGACACTGTAACAAAATATTATGATGATTTACAAACTACCTTGTTGCATTCCACTTTAGAAGAAAGTGAAGATGATTTTATGGATAGATTTTGGGGAGTATTAAACCGTGATATTCAAGAGATACTAATTCATGAAGAGTGTTATCCTATGGACCATTTGTTTCGTCTTGCTTGCAAAGCTGAACAGGAAATAAAACGATGTGTTGGCCACGAGGAGAACAAGCGCACGGTGCACATTCCAAGAGTTGATATGATTGTTCCTTCAACTATTAGGCATACTATGACAACCACATCCGTTGTTGTGAGGACTACATCACCTCCACCATGTGACACATCGCCCCCGAGAGTGGCTAAATCATCTGAGTTGATCATAAGAGGTAATGACAAAGGTATTGATCTTCCATTTCTACATGAGAATGATGAATGCCTTGTCAATTTGAATGCACCATCTGATGAGCTACCCACTACTTTGATCAAACCACCTATTTTAGAGGACTATGTTGATAATTAGATTTTGCCATGTGATCAAACAACTGAAATACCAACAATTTTGAGTGCACCCACTTAATTAACAGTTGATGCAAAAGAACCAATATTTAATCATTTTGATATGACCTCTAATCTTGGTGATGATTCTGTGTCCAGTGACTTACTGCATGTTTGCTTATTTAAGCATGTTGTAGCATGTAAATTTAATGCAAGTAAGGTTTATTCACCAATGTTGGGATGGTTTACTGATGAACATTGTCAATCTTTTGAAATGAATAAGAGCTTCACTTATATGTGCAAACTGAGTTGCAATGTTTTAATGCCTTCTACTGCTTATGATAAATTTTTGGCTTTAGATTTTATGAACTATCAAAGTTACTCATATATACATGTGTCATACGTGCAAAAATCAAGGGAAGTAAAAATGGATGACATATACATATACAACATGTACACCTTGTTCTTTTTTGTTTAGCCACATTTCAAATTAAGCAACGCCAAGGACGGCTTTGTTTTCAAGAAGAGGAGGATGATGAGGACATGACTACCTTGGATACGACCAAAAATATTGCATACATATATATTTGTGAGGTGATTTCTAATGCAAACTATGCAATAATTTATTTACGTCATTCAGGACAAAAATACTTCACAGACTTCTGTGCCATGTCTAATTGTAGGTGTATGGGACATTTGTTCAATCCACATATGAAGATAAGGGGAAAAAAGAAGTTTATGTGCTGTTTAAAAAGTCATCTCACGTCACTTTTTGGCCAAGAGAAGATAGAGTCCAAGTCTCTCACATTCTGGATTCAGATTCGGACTGCACAGACATACCTGACTCAAAACTCCAATAACTATTTCATACGGACTCCGAATTGGGTGATTCTTTTTTTGTTGGAGAGTAGATTTCGTGCACTTTCCAACACAACTGAATTCACCTTCAAATTCATCCGGAGTGTTGAGTTATGGACAAAACAATCTGACGTTGCACCAGAATCCGAGTCAAACTACAAGTCCAAAGGTGTTGCATCACCTTCACTTGGGCCCATGAGCCTTGTATGACCTAGGGTTGGTTTTAGGCTGCCTTGGGATGTTCTCCCACCTCCTTGGCTGCCACCCCTTGCTCCTATATAAGTAGATCCATCTAGTAGCTTTTCGCTTGGGATTTGTTTAGTTAAAAGTTAGCCATTGCAACTTCGTGTACTTCGTTTGTGTCCAACGACCAAACCAAGACCGCTTATGGATCCCCACCTTTATCAGTACTTCATATATATTCGCAATATTCAGATTGCTTCATTATATTCTTGCTTGTTCTTCGATTGCTTGCAGGAATAGACCTTCGTGGTCAGGTTGATCGTGCTCCGGCGTGGTCAATAACCTCTCGGAGTTGGTTTAGCGATTGCGCTCAACATCGTGCACGTTTGTAGTCGGATCGTCAACGTCATCTCCACCAAATCGATAGTTATCATCTCATTGAAAGATCGGGACACCCCGCCTCTATCAAGAACCCAATTCTCATGTGAATTCGAACGAAACTCGAAAAGGAGAGAGTCAACCTTGTTCTCGATGGCGCGAACACGTGCTCTTGTCATTGGTCCACTCGGTGGTAAAGGAGTGTCGGTGCGAGTAGTCGCGGGATGCTTCGCATCAGTGCGACATTGGAGAGTGACCATATCCAACTTCAACATGATACGTGCTTGGTGGTTGTCCACTTCTACACGGCGATGCCATCTCTTTCCCATGGTGATGAAGATCACGATCCGTGGACGGATCTCTCTGAAGGGGGGGGGGGAGATGACGCGGAGCATCCCTTGTCCATCCACATGGACACGCCATCACCATCGCAAGCACCTCCTGGACCAATGACAAGAGCACGTGCACGCACCGTCAAACCCGAGGTTAACTCTTTCCTCTTTGAGTTTCATTCGGATTCACTCGAGAGGCGGATTCTACCTAAAATGGAAACTCTATGCACTTATACATGCACCTATGGTGAAGGAGAAGGGAGAAGGACGCGTGAGGCATGAAGCAAGAGTGGTCGTGGACCACCCCGGGTGCCCGGTCACCAACACCCCGGGTGCCCGGCCACCAGCTGCCAGCTGGCCAAGGCCCTGGCCACCCCGGGTGCCTGGCTAGGATGCCCCGGGTGCCTGGCCCTGCCCGCCTGGGCGCTGGAGCTGCCCATCCCGGGTGCCCGGGTCGCCACCACCGGGTGCCCGGGCCATCACCCCCGGGTGCTCGACCTCCTCTTGGGCGCGGCCCAGCCCCCCACCGGGTGCCCGGGCTCTCAACCCCCGGGTGCCCGGCTGATGTAGGGCCGAACCCTGTGTGGACGATCTTTCATGTTTGGAGTGGATCCTACGGGGAACACGACGAACGAGCGGAAGAACACGAGGGAAAACACGAGGAAGAAACTCAACCGACAAGTGATTGATCACACAAGGTCTAGATCACCGAACACATAAGGTAGCACAAGATTCAAAATCAACAAAGGAAAGATACAAAGGTATCCGTTCTTCTCCGTCTTGATTGTCTTCCCTTGAAGGGGTCTTGAATCCGCTTGGGGGATCTTCTCCGAAGAGGTCGTGAGCTCCGAGGAGAAGTAACCAAGTGATGAGCAAGGCTCTCACACAAAATATGAGCTAAACCAATGCTCACCCTAACTAGGAGGAGGTGGTGGAGTATATATAGTCTAGAGCCACGAAGGGGTAAGTGAGGGCGAAGGGGTACATGGGCTCGGCCCATTACACTGTGCGCAGAGAGGCCGGTGGTACCGGTCACGGTGGCGGTTGTACCGCTGGTAACTCATGCAGGGCGGAAGTACCGGACGTGGAAGGCAGTACTACCGCTGGGAGGTCGGGAGCTGACTTCTGGAGATGGACGTCGGAGGGGTCAGCGGTTGTACTGGTTGTCGGGGCGGTAGTACCAGTCATTTGGTAATTGCCGGTACATCCGGTGCAGTACCGGCCTTGCACCGCTCGATCATAGAAGGTGGACCAGTTGTTGGGCGGTAGTCGACCGGTTGTTCCGGTTGGGTGGCCTCAGCGGTAGTACCGCTTGGAGTGGGCGGTAGTACCGCTTGTTCTGGAGCGGCCAGGTTCTCCTCCTCCTTCTCTTCCATGCTTGGCCTTGGTCCTTGGATTCTCCATGGTCGTCTCGGTTGTACCTGAGTATATGCAAGATCCATGCATGAGGTAGTAGCCATGTCTCACATGTAGAAAGTGAAAGTTCGGAGAGGAGCGAGTTCACCTTGTCTCCAATGGTGTATATTTGAGGTCTCGTCATATGTTCTCTTGGGGCTTGGAGAGTAGTCGGAGTGTACATGGGGATGAACGTGGGATGCTCCGCATCATCTCCCCCCCTTGGGAAAGATCCGACCTCGGATTGTGATCCTCATCACCGTGGAAACTGTTGTCATGCACGGACTTGTAGTTGGACGAAGTTAAAGACATTGCGCAATCCAAGTAGTCCAAGGTGTCGCCGGAGTGAGAGACATGCAAAAAGAGCAAACACAAGCACCACTCGGAAATAACACTCGGAAATACAATGGTTAGCGCACACAAAGTGTCCATCATGTAAGAATGAGTCTGTGCGGCAAGATAGGTCGTGACAAAGTGCATGAAGCTTATCAAGTTGATCTAGAATGAGATGCAAAGCATTCATGGGAGGAAAAGCAATCATTGTGTACACAAATGTGTTATGAATATGAGCAATGCAACCACGGTGCAAAATGATGTCATAGTGAGAAGGTTTATCAGTAGCATGAATATGGCAATGAATGCTCAATATGTGTAAGCTATCATGCAATTGATGGTGGACAATATGATCATGATGTATGAATATGCCATCAAGGTAGATCACAACAAATTTGCTAAGGAAGTGCACAAGCTCATATATCATGGATGACATGGAAATAGATGCAACAAGACAAGCATAATGTGAGTCAATCCATGCATGGGGTGCAAACTTGTGGTGATTTTGATATGTCCATCGAGCATAACATGTATGAGCACAATCCACAAATATGGAGGTGTTGGTGTACCAAAGCTCGATATCGAGGCATGAGTGTAGTTCCGAAGGTGCATCCAATAAGTGAGAGCGCTCCTCAATGTGAAGGTCCATGTAGCCAATCTCCAATGTTGCTCCTCCGTCACGAGATGTATCATGTAGACAACAAGAAGGAAACAACAATGAAAGAGTGACCCATCCAATATGCGTATTTGAGGATGGCTCAAAGAGAAGGATTTCACCTTTATGAGGATGTCGAAAATGTTGGTGTCGCACATCGTGTATGCCTTCACATAGCCAATATGTCTCATGATGTTACCGCCTTGTAAATCCTCCAAAATGAAAGAACATGATAAACACTCGGAAAAACAAATGAGGTTAGCGAAAATGCAAAACCTATCATTCGAGTGGGAAGATACCCAACAAGTGTACGCATCATGCTCATCATAAGAAAGTACAAGGGAGCATTTCATAGTATGGAGGCATATGATGCAAGAACAACCAAATACAGTAGGCTCAAGTAAGCAAGCATGCATCACAAGTAAGTTGTCAACGTCTCCAAGATCAATAAGCATAGTATGGTTGCACTCAATACAAGTGAATATGAGAGAGGCAACTAATGGACACAAGAGACAATGATCAAGATATATCATGTGAGAGGCATGAGCATATATGTCATCAACCCAAGAAAGCAAGTAATAGTGGAACATGGGTGATGCAACATAGCAATCAATCATAGCAAACAAGTCAAGCATGATAGTAGTGCGAAGATGCAATATACTAGAGGGAATAATGGCAAGTATGTCATGTGTGCAAATAGTGGGCATGAATAATGCACATGACACATCACAAGCATTAAGGCAAGATATGAGTAGAATGGCATGAATGTATTGGCTAGAGGCCATACGTAAATAGCAACAGGGCATCATGACTCTACCAACACAACAAGCATCAATAGTATGGGGCACATGATAAACATGGCAAAAGCAACAAGGATCTCCACCAAGCATGCAAATACACATAGGAGTAGCATAATGGTGAATCATTGGTAGATGCAAGCAAGGGTCACAATTGCATGGCAAAGGCATAGAAAGAGGCATAACATGCAAAGTGAACACAATTGTATGGGCATAAGGTGACAAGTGGTAAACAACCCATAGCCGTGTGAGAGCCAAGTAGAAAAGATGTGCGTAGTCCTTGCGCGAAGGGAATGGTGGTAAGGATAGTCCACGGGATCCCAATCCGTCGTTGCTCTCAAGAGCTCGTTTCATCAACTCTTGGGATTGAGAGGTTGACGAGTATATGTGAGGACCTACACAAAACAAAGGCAAAGGGAAATTGTGTGTGCGTGATATATGTACACATCATCCATCACGATGCGCACATTCATGTGTCGGTTAGCACAAATTAGCCAATGCTCAAATAAATGAGATGCGTGATATAGAAACAAGTCATCCATCATGAGAGGTTTGTTATTATTTATCGCATAATGGAGACTCAAATTGTGTAATGCATCATGAGAAATATCTAGAGCATTGTTATTCATGGAATGCATATGGTGTACACTATCATGGGAATCATGCAAAGTATGAAATACATCAAGATCTCCTAATATGTATGAGGAAACTATGGGGGTCTCCTCATGAGCATTAGTGGAATCTTCACATGGAGAATATTGACAACATCCAAAACGATGCATATTTGGAACAATGTGATCATGGCATGACATAGTAGATTAATTGCGCAAATCATGTAATGGAAGCATGGCAATATAATCACAAGAGAAGCAAAAGCCAATGACCATCATCTCGTCATCTATGCCATAAGTGCAAATGGGATTGATTTTAATGGGGCATGCATAGTTACTATGTTGAGATTGTAATGATGCAATATGGGAGATCTCACTAATAGCATATGACAAGTTCAATGGATTGTCAAACATGATGTGACCAAAAGAATTTTCACATGATATCCTATGGATCATAGCATCACAACTAGGCAACTCAACATGCTCATCATCATATTCATCATAAATAGGTAAGTCAAGGCATGAAGAAGTCTCACTAGCATGAAACATGAGAATAGGTGTGTCAACATCATGGGAGCAATCAATGTCAAGAGAGTCCACTAGTGGGACAAGAGAAGCATCAACACCTATGTTACCTTTGGAGCGTCGCTCATGTGTTGTAGGTGAGGTGTTGAAGATCGTCTCATTGTCATCTTCGTCTTGATGGAACCATGTGGGGAGTGCATCATCGTCCAACATGGCCCTCGGTGTCTCCTTTGGAGGGATGGACTCGTCGAGGATAGGCATGTCGTCATGTAGGAGACCTAGCACCAAAGAAGAAAACACACTAGGAGTAGAGGTTAAGTCGTGAGAAATCATAGTGGCCTCACGTGCCGTGTCAACTGCCTCACTCTCTAAGTGTTGTGGCTCACTCACTCCCTCAAGGATGCTCTCACTCATATGGTTGGTGGAGTCACTCAAATGGCGCTCAACCTCACATAGGATGTGTGGCATGCTCTCATGTGTGGGGCTAGTGGTGGTCACACTCATCCTCTCATAGGAAATGCTCTCAATGTCACGTATGGTGGAGTCACTCATCTCTCTCATGGGGTGGTGGCTCTCCTCACATGACGAATGGGGCAGCTCAACATATGTGGGTGTCGGAGAGGTGTAGGTGCAAATGTCTCCATGCGCGGTCGCGTAGCTTGACTCGGATTATGAGTCCAATGTGGGCACCGTCTTGATGTTGTTGAGGAGGTTCGCGCTCGTCGCCGTGGTCGAAGGGGATGGCCCTTGCTCGACTTTCTTGTCACCGTCTTGGTGTTGGAGGCCCATATGATGTGGCACCTCATAGCTCGTCTCCATGACCGAAGGGAGTTTCCCTTGCTCGGCCATCTTCCTTGAGGGGCTTCCGAAGATGGAAGTGTCGCCCTCACTTGTATGTGGTCGCCTTGTTGTTGAGGATGTCAACGTAGGCAAACTCATGGGAAGTAGGCGAAGATGTCGTACGTCCAAAGGCGAAGATGCCTTGAGAACACTTGGCGAAGATGCCAAAATGGTTGATGTAGCCGTAACTCCGTCTTGGTGGTGCTCATCTCGTGGTCTTCTCTTTTGCTCATGAAGCTTGGACTTGGCGTGCAGTAGGGCTTGTTGGGACTTGTGCATTTGCGCTTGTGGAGTATCTTCATGATGATGTTGTTGTCGTGCTTGAGCTCGTAGAAGATGTCATTCGTCGTCGTCGTGCACATGATGCTTGGAGGTGACTTGCCCTTCATGACGATGTTGATCACGAATGTGATGGTGATCGCCATGTAGATGTGGACGAGGATGATTTGCACTTGCATAGTTTCCGCGCTCCGAAGACTTGTTTCTTGAATGTCGCCGCCTTGAAGATGAAGAAGGGGAAGAAGACTTGATCAAGGCTCTAATCTCCTCCATCCTTGCATCTTGCTCCTCTTTATGTGTAGAAAGCTTCTTGTCGATGTAATCCCTTTTCCTTGCTTCGAAGTGACGAATGTCAATGGAGATGTTCTCAATGCGCTCTCGCAATCTTGATTGTGCGTCTTGCATTTGTCGTTGTAGATCGAAGATGGACGCTTTGGAGATGTAGTTGTTCACGCCATCGTTGTTGTCGTAGACCGGAGAGGAAATGCCTTGCCTATCCATCACAAGACTCGAGCAAATATGAGTGGGAGAAAGAGTAGAACTTATACCAATGTACCTTGACCGATGTTGACGATGAATCAAGTTCACTCAAATGCGGACAATGAAATAGCACTATTGGTACCAATCCTTGTCGGTTCTCACACCTACACAAGTAAGGCTTATAGTGGAGCTCGGTGAGGATAGTGGCACAAAAATTTGATGCAAAATGTTAGCAAGAGTCAATAATGTTGAAAGAGATTCACAAATTCGCAAGCGAAACAAATGGACCAATAGCAAAATGTGGCACACGGAAACACACACAGGGATAGATAAATGGGGTCGTGCAACCAAGGAATGAGCACAAAATGTGGAATCCACGGAAAACGCTCGTGTTGCTTATCTCAAGAGAGACGCTAGCACGATTGCTCAATAGGCGGATACGATACTTGTGCACAACCTATAAGATGCAAAATGGATAAACTTTCTATCCCAAGTACGCTATGTATGTAAGGTTCCCGGTGTTCCCTCAAGATGATCCAAGATGATCGGATATGGCAATCTTATGTGCAATGTGGTATGATGCTATGGCACTTTCTTACAAGCTCTTTGCTCTCTTTCTTTTGCTTAAAAGCTTTATTTCTTTTATTTCTTTTTTTTCTATGGCCACTTTTGCACAATGTACAAACCAAGTTAGCAATTGTGTATATGCGGGAACAAACTTGTGACACAAGATATGATACCAATATATACACCACGATGATATGGTATGTATGCTATGGGAAGTATGATCACTAATGTGCACAAATTACGTTGCCGACAATACTCAAATGGCTAGTCTCAATAGGCAAGTAACGCAAAATGGGCTAGGCGTTATCAATGCAATTTGCAAGGGGAATATACAATGGTGTCGTCGAGGTTACCATCCTTTGCGATGATGAGTGCGGTGTTCTTGATGTAGATACCAAGATTGTGGAACTCGTCCCTAAGTAGCCGAAACACCTTAGGAAACACAAAAACCGCGAACTCAAAATCTCAAATGACAATTGTCAAATGGTAGTAGCGGAAAGCGGTGGTGGTTTTGCACTAGGCAATGCGGAAGTGGTGGTGGTGGTTGATGAAGAAGCAATTGTCCCTAAGTAGTCGAAACACCTTAGGAGACTCGAATCACTACTCAAGCAACCACTAATGCTATATGGAACAAAATGGGTTAGGTTGCGGAAGTCGATGGTGGCTATGCGAATGATATGGTGGAAGGCCTAGGCAAACTTGCCAAATTTTTGAAAACTTGATGTAGTCAAATGGTGTTGGTAGTATTTTTGTGGGATGGGGGATGTCAATAGCTTCAAAACGAGCTAAAGAACGTGAAAATCAGAGTTCGGATGAATTAGTTATGACCGAAACGATGAAACTCGGAATGCTGAAACTGGGAGGGGTGGTAGTACCGCTCGTGTCGGGATTTTTGACTGTTTCAGGCTGAAACTGGTTGGGACGGTAGTACCCCTTGGGGGGGCGGTAGTACCTCTTGTGGTGCTCAGCGGTAGGACCACTCGGAGGGCGGTAGTATCGCTCGTGTCGGGATTCTTCGCAGATCGAATCGGGGCGCGATTTTGGGGCGGAAATGGATGATTTCGGTGGCAAAATTTGACGAATTTCATGGATGGAAGATTGGGAAACTTGGGGAGATGCTATATCCACTCGAAACCAAGCAAATCCATGGATCAAAATCAACAAAACATCATCAACCCAACAAATCACAAAAAAATTTGGGGGCTATTTTTGGTGGGGATTTTTGGATTTAGGACAAAATCAACAAAATCAAGCTAGAAAACAAAGGGCAGGGACTCCGAAAAGTGATCAATGTGGCTCATGATACCATAGATGATGTAGGGCGGAAGCCTATGTGGACGATCCTTCATGTTTGGAGTGGATCCTATGGGGAACACAACGAACGAGCGGAAGAACACGAGGGAAAACACGAGGAAGAAACTCAACCGACAAGTAATTGATCACACAAGGGCTAGATCACCGAACACATAAGGTAGCACAAGATTCAAAATCAACAAAGGAAAGATACAAAGGTATCCGTTCTTCTCCGTGAGGAGGTCTTGATTGTCTTCCCTTGAAGGGCTCTTGAATCCGCTTGGGGGATCTTCTCCGAAGAGGTCGTGAGCTCCGAGGAGAAGTAACCAAGTGGATGAGCAAGGCTCTCACACAAAATATGAGCTAAACCAATGCTAACCCTAACTAGGAGGAGGTGGAGCAGTATATATAGTCTAGAGCCACGAAGGGGTAAGTGAGGGCGAAGGGGTACATGGGCTCGGCGCATTACACTGTGTGCAGACAGGCCGGTGGTACCGGTCACGGGGGCGGTTGTACCGCTGGTAACTCATGCAGGGCGGAAGTACCGGACGTGGAAGGCGGTACTACCGCTGGGAGGTCGGGCGCTGGCTTTTGGAGATGGACGTCGGAGGGGCCAGCAGTTGTACCAGTTGTCCGGTGCAGTACTGGCCTTGCACCGCTCGATCACAGAAGGTGGACCGGTTGTTGGGCGGTAGTCGACCGGTTGTTCCGGTTGGGTGGCCTCAGCGGTAGTACCGCTTGGAGTCGGCGGTAGTACCGCTCGTTCTGGAGCGGCCAGGTTCTCTTCCTCCTTCTCTTCCATGCTTGGCCTTCGTCCTTGGATTCTCCATGGTCATCTCGGTTGTACCTGAGTATATGCAAGATCCATGCGTGAGGTAGTAGCCATGTCTCACATGTAGAAAGTTAAAGTTCAGAGAGGAGCGAGTTCACCTTGTGTCCAATGGTGTATATTCGAGGTCTCGTCATATGTCCTCTTGGGGCTTGGAGAGTACTCGGAGTGTACATGGGGATGAACGTGGGATGCTCCTCATCACCGGCCTTCTACAGCGCCCCAGCCAAGGCTCCTTGACCGTCCTGGGTGCCCGGCCCTTCGGCCCTGGATGCCCGGCCACCTACCACCGCACCACCTCCGGGTGCCCGGGCCCCTTTACCCCGGGTGCCCGGACCTCCTCCGCGTGCCTGCGTGTACTTTTGGGATTTGGTCCCTTGTATCCCCCTCTTCCTCTCATTTCATCCCTAGACTATATAAGCACCTCCCCTAGCTCATTTAGAGGATAGCTAGGAATAGACACAAATCATAGAGCTTATGATGTAGGGTGGAACCCTAATTCATCGATCTTTCACGTTTGGAGGGGATCCTACGGAGGAAACACGAAGAACACGCGGAAGCACGAGGGGAAACATGGGGAAAACGAGGGAGGAACACTCAACCAACAAGGAATCGATCACACAAGTGCTAGATCAACATACACACATGAGATCCACAAGGTACATAGTCAACTAGGGTAAGGATACAAAGGAACCGTTCATCTCCCGGAGGAGGCCTTGAATCCACGAGGGGATCTTCCCAAAGAGGGGTCTTGTATCCGATGAGGGATCTTCTCCTAGACGGAGGTCCTGATCTCCGAGGAGAAGTAACCGAGTGGATGAGCAAAGGCTCTCACACAAATATGAGCTAATCCAATGCTAAGTCTCAAAGGGAGGATATGGGGTCCTATATATAGAGTTGGAGGCGAAGGGGTACATGGGCTCAGCCCAACACGCGCACACAGGCGCTGGCCGGATGATCCGGACGGGGGTCCGGATGATCCGGGCTGGTCCGGATGATCCGGGCGGGGACCCGGATGAGCCGGAGGGTCGGCTGATGGTCGCGAGGGCCGATGTCCGGCTGGTGGTCCGGACGTCCGAAAGGGTCCGGATGATCCGGGACGAGACCCGATGGTCCGCCGGGAGAGCTTCTGTTGCCTTTCGTCGCTAGAAGCGGATCGTCCGGACCGGGTCCGGATCATCCGGCTCTGTCCGGATCGCCCAAGCCTCCGTCCGGATCGTCCGCCCTCTCTGGTCCTTGTTGCTTTATTCCTCCGCCTTCATGCATGCCTTCCGCTTCCGGTTCTCCTCGCTTCTAGCCTCTTCATGGTTTACTCCTTGGTGCCCGAGTATGCATACAGCCTTCCGCTTTGAGGTAGTAACCATGTCTCATGTGAATTGAAGGAGAGTTGTGAGAGGAGTGATGTCACCTCGGTTTCAAGAGCTCTTGCACGTGCTCGAGTCATCGGTCCTTGTGGTGTTGTAGGTGTTGATGTAGAGTCCATGGGGATGATGGAAGGATGCTCCGCATCATATCCCCTCCCTTTGAAAGGATCCGACCTCAGATCTCGTTCTTCATCACCATGGAAAGGCGAGAGGTCTTTGACGTTGAAGGTGTCGCTCACGTTGTACTTGTCGCTTGGTAGGTCGAGCTTGTAGGCGTTGTTGTTGTAGTGCGCTAACACCTTGAAGGGTCCATCGGCTCGAGGTAGAAGTTTGGACTTGCGTTCATTGGGGAAGCGTTCCTTGCGAAGGTGTAGCCACACGAGATCACCTATGTTGAAGATCATTGGTTGCTTGTTGATGTTGAGCTTGGACGCTAGTCTGCTGTACTTGGCGCCAATGGTGTTTCTTGTATCTTCATGCATCTTCTTGATGTAGCTTGCACGGCACTTGCGCCGAGGTTGGTGCGCTCTTGTAGAGGCAGAGGTAGAATGTCCAATGGGGACAATGGGTTGAAGCCGTGGGCGACCTCGAAGGAGACTTGCCGGTCGTCGAATGTCTTGCTTGCGGTTGTAGGCGTATCGGCGATGGGTAGACACGCCCCACTCCTTGATGTTCTTCTTGATCAACACGCCAAGTAGAGTGGAGAGCGTCCGGTTCGTCACCTCCGCTTGGCCGTCGGTTTGAGGGTGGTATGCGGAGGCTAACAAGAGCTTGATTCCAGCTTGGCGCAAAGAGTTTTCCAAAAGTAACTCAAGAACTTGACGTCATGGGTCGGAGACGATTGACTTTGGTACTCCATGGAGGCTCAAGATTTCCCTACAAAAGAGATTTGCAATATGTGAAGCATCGTCTACCTTGTTGCAAGGAATGAAATGTGCCATTTTAGAAAATCGGTCCACAACAACAAATACGGAGTCCTTTCCATTTTGAGTTCTAGGCAAACCAAGTACAAAGTCCATGCTAATGTCTTCCCAAGGTTGATAAGGAATAGGAAGAGGCATGTAAAGACCATGAGATTGAGCTTTTGACTTAGCTTTGCGGCATGTTGAGCATCTTGTGGTGAAGCGTGAGACGTCGCGAAACATCTTTGGCCAAAAGTAGTTCTTGGAGAGCGTGGCAAATGTCTTGTCGCCTCCAAAGTGTCCCATGAGTCCACCGCCATGAGCCTCTTGCAAAAGGAGCAAACGAAGAGAAGACTCGGGTATGCATAGTTTGTTAGCTCTCATAAGATAACCATCCTTGATGTAATATTGTTCCCAAGATGTATGCGTCAAACATTTAGCATAATGAGGTGCAAAAGATGGATCACTAGGATACAAATCTTTGATGTACTCAAAACCAATAACATTCAACTCAAGTTGAGTGAGAAGCGTGCATACGCGTGAAAGTGCATCGGCAACTACATTTTCCTTGCCCTTAATGTACTTGATCACATATGGAAAAGATTCAATAAATTCACTCCATTCTGCATGACGCTTGTTCAATTTAGTTTGACCTTTCAAGTACTTAAGCGTTTCATGATCGGTATGGATGACAAACTCATGAGGTCTAAGATAATGTTCCCAAACATGTAGCACACGCACTAAAGCAAACAATTCCTTGTCATACACGGGATAGTTAAGTTGAGCACCGGAGAGTTTTTCACTAAAATAAGCAATGACTTGATGAGGACATCAATACCATTGTTACACCCACAGCCCCTGCTGCTATAAATACTGGACCAATTACTAGAGCTCACGCACGCCAACTAAATTACCAGGTACTTTCGTTTCTTGGTAATGATTCTAATGTTCATGAGAATATGATGCTGCCTAAATTGGATACATTTGTTTTGCTTACAAACGATGGGCCTAGCTTGGAGAAGGATGAACATTGGAGCAAGAACAAGCATGGAGATGATGGCATACGCAAGGGGAACAAGAACGGAGTTACAAGTGATGATTTCAGGACTTTGAAGCCACCATAATGAGTGCATGAAGCCTTGGACGAAATATACAAGATGCCACTTCATAAATTTCGTCCAGAGGCTATTCTAGGTGCTGCGTCACCTTATTATTGGGCCAGGCCCATGTAATTTCGAAATACATTAGTATAGGCTATTTTAGAGTCCGTATGTGTGGGGAACAAGAGATAGGGTTAGTTTCGACCCCTCCACCAAGGGCCACGAAATTCACCCCTCTTCCTCCATATATACAGCCCTTAGGGCACCGCTTAGACTTTGGGTTTTGTTTAGATTAAAAGTTCGCCATAGCTGCAACTTCGCAGCATTTCGCTTGTGTTCAACGACTGCAAAGGCGCCACGTAACCCCACCTTGATCAATAAAGCTGTCATCTTATATTCGCAATATCCAGATTGCAATCTCAGTTTCTTGCTTGTTCTTCGCTTGCTCGCAGGAAATGACCTTCGTGGTCAGTTGATCGTGCTCCGGCATGGTCAATAACCTCTCGGAGTTGGTTTAGCGATTGCTAAGGCGCGACGTCCTCGCACGTTCGTAGTCGGATCGTCAAATTCGACTTCCACCAAAGCAAAATCCACCATCTCATCGAAAGACGGGACACCTTTGCCCCTATCATGACTCGTTTTTCTTGCATTAAAACTCCGCCTATTCCGGTACCACTTGCATCACAATGGACCTCAAAAGTTTTGTCAAAATTGGGCAAAGCAAGAATCGGAGCATGAGTAAGCAAAGACTTGAGTTCATCAAAAGCGTTTGATTGCAAAGGTCCCCAAACAAAAGGAGTATTCTTCTTACTCAAAGCATGCAAAGGAGCTGCAATAGTGCTAAAGTTTTAAACAAAGCGGCGATAAAAACCTGCAAGACCAAGGAAACTTCGCACTTGTTGCAAATTGGATGGTTGGGGCCAAGTTTTAATTGGTTTGGTCTGAGTTTAATCAACATGGACACCCTTGGAAGAGACAACGAAACCCAAGAAAACCACTTTGTCAACGCCAAAAGTGAATTTTTTTCAAGTTGGCATAAAGACTTTCCTTTCGAAGTGTATGCAAAACAAGCTTAACATGTTCAAGATGCTCTTTCATGGTTTTGCTAAACACAAGAATATCATCGAAGTAAACCACAACAAAGATTCCAATGTATGGACGAAGTACATGATGCATGAGACGCACAAAAGTTCCGGGAGCTTCCGACAAACCAATAGGCATGACCAACCATTCATATAAGCCAAATTTGGTTTTGAAAGCAGTTTTCCATTCATCACCCTCATGAATGCGGATTTGATAATAGCCACTTTTAAGATCAATTTTTGAGAAAAAGTTGGCTCCACTAAGTTCATCAAGCATATCATCTAAGCGAGGAATGGGATGCCTATAGCGCACGGTGATAGCATTTATAGGTCTACAATCGGAACACAAGCGGAAACTTCCATCGGGCTTAGGCACAAGAAGAACGGGAACGGCACAAGGGCTTAAGCTTCCACGTACATGACCGTTGTCGATTAGTTGTTGTCCGTGCCGTTGAATCTCCTTGGTTTCTTCGGGATTGACACGGTAGGGAGCTTTGTTTGTAAGTGGCGCTCCGGGGATGAGGTCGATTCGATGCTCAATGCCTCGAAGAGGAGGTAGACCCGAAGGTAGCTCATCGGGGAAAACATCTTGAAATTCCTGCAAAAGAGATTGAAACACCAAAGGTAGCTCATGAGTGTTGTTAGTTTTTGGTTCTCCATCCTTGCACACAAGGAAAAAGTGCATCACACTCGATGGGTTCTCACACACTTCTCTCATCTCATGTTTGCTGGCGAATAATATGTGGTTTTTCTCTCTAGGCGAAGAGGCGCTCAAATTTGGCTTGTGGCTCTCACTCACTTTTTGGTGGCTCACTTTCTCACTCTTCTCTCTTTGGTTGGTGGCTTGTTTGTCGGCTATCACTTGACTAGGAGACATGGGTCGTAGGACATATTCTTCGCCTTTCATCTTGAAGCTATAGTGGTTTGTACGCCCATTGTGGTAGACACCACGGTCGAATTGCCATGGCCGACCAAGGAGGAGGTGGCAAACGGTCATTGGGACCACATCACACTCCAAAGTGTCTTCATACGCACCGATTTTGAAGGATACTTGGACCGTATGCTCAACTCGTATGGTGCCGGAGTCACTTAGCCATTGAACTTTGTAGGGTTGCGGATGCTTCTTCTTGACCAATTGGAGCTTGGAGCATAGTTCTTCGCTTGCCAAGTTGTGGCAACTACCTCCATCGATGATGACCTTGACGGATCTCCCATTGATGCCGGATTTTGTGTGGAAGATGTGGCATCGTTGGTCTTCTTCTTGTTGATGTTGAAGTGTCAACACTTTGGAGACAACAAGAGCGGGACTTGTATCTTCATCACAAAAGACTTGATCATCTTCATTCTCGTTGATGCGCCAGTGCATGGCCACTTGCTCAATAGCGTCCATTTCATCTTCACTCATTGAGTCGTAGGTGCCATCGTCGTTGAGTATCATGGTGCGCTTGTTGGTGCATTCATATGACTTGTGGCCTCGGCCGCCACAAGTAAAACACTTGAAGGAGCTTGTCTTGACGGTCTCATCGGTTGGAGTAGAGGATGAAGCACGCGGCTTGGAGTTGCTTGTAGTAGGAGGAGGACGACTTGAACTTGTAGAAGCTTTCTTGTAACTTGACTTGTCGTCGTTGCTTGGAGAAGGCTTGGTTGATGTCGAAGTTGGAATAGTTGTTGAGGCTTGGTTGTTGGAGAAGCCGTATGTCTTGGATGAGTACTTGGCGTACTTGAAGTCATCTTGCACTTGTAGTTCCGCCTTTGTAGCTTGATGCACGAGCTCAATGAGGTTGGAGTAGGGTTGGAAGTCGGCGATCTTCTTGATGGGATGGTTGAGTCCGTTCAAGAATCGTGCCGTAGTTTGCTCATCATCCTCCGTGACATTTGCTCGAATCATGGCAATCTCCATTTCCTTGTAGTATTCTTCAACACTCTTTGTTCCTTGCTTAAGGAGTTGTAGCTTCTTGAAAAGATCACGGTTGTAGTAGGTGGGCACAAAGCGTGCTCTCATGACATCCTTCATTTGAGCCCAACTGGTGATTGGAGGTTCACCTCTTGCTTGTCGGCGCTCAAGGACTTGTTCCCACCATATGAGCACATAGTCTTGGAACTCAAGTGATGCCATAGCGATCTTCTTCTCTTCCTCATAGTTGTGCAAACGAAAGATTTTGTCGACCTTCAATGCCCGTGAGAGGTACTCTTCGGGATCATTGGTTCCATTGAACTTGGGCATTGTGAACTTGAGCTTGCCATAGCGTTGCTCTTCATTGTGTTGAGGTCGATGTTGATGGTGACGTTCTTGTCGTGGAGGGTAATCATCCTCATGTTGCTCTTGGTGAGGAGGAAGTCCATGATCAACTTGCTCTTGTTGACCTTGAGGTTGAGGTTGAGCTTGAGGAGCTTGTGGAGGAGCTTGTGGAGCTTGACGTTGCGCACGCAGATGGTAGTTCCTCTCTTGTATTTCTTCTCGAAGGGCTTCCTCTTGATTGCGCGTTTCGCGATTGCGGTTGGTGATAGCTCGACTTGATGCTTGAAGGGCACGTTCCGCCTCAAGAGCTTGTGCTTCTCGTTGTTGTTGTTGAAGACGTTTATCCTCGGCGTCTTGTTGCACTTGGTGTAGGCGCGCTCGTTCTTGTTCTTGTTGGTGACGAAGACGTTGTCGTTCTTGAGATTGAGCAAACGCCACTTGGTTCGATTGAGGACGAGGAACTTGTTCATCAACTTGCTCTTGGGGATGCTTGTCATGTAGCGGGTTGCGAGATGCATGACGGTCTTGACGCGCGGCTCGTCGAAGAGTGTTCGATGACGGAGTACTTGTGTCGGAGAAGGAGTCGTCGGAGTGGCGACTTGAGTGGCTCCGTCTTGAGTGTGAAGAGGTAGAAGTACGCCGGTTCACCAACAAGGCGCGGATCTCGTCCATTCTTGCATTGTTCTCTTTCTTGTGCGCGTCGAGTTTGTTGTCGAAGTAATCTCGTGTACGTTGCTCGGAGAGTCGCAAGTCGGTGGAGAGGTTGTTGATGCGTTCGCTCATTGCTTATTGCTCTTGATGGAGAGCTCGTTGTGCACCAAAGAGGTGGCTCTTGGTGACGTATGATGACATGTCGTCGTCTTGCTCGATGAAGAGTGGATTTGTAGAAGAACTTGGCCTATCCATCATTTCAAACAAATTGTGAGTGGTAGAAGGAGAAGAACGAATACCAATGTACCTTTGACCAAAGTTGAAGATGAATCAAGTTCACTCAAATGTGGACAATGAAATAGCACTATTGGTACCGATCCTTGTCTATTCTCACACCTACACAAGTAAAAGCTTTTGGTGGAGCTTGGTTAGGATGGTGGCACAAAATTGATTGCAATTGTAAGCTTGACTCAAAATTGTTGAAGAAGATTCGCAAATTCGCATATGCAACAAGTAGACCAAGCAAGTAGTGGTACACGGAAACACACACAAATAGATAAATGGGATTGTGCAAACCAAAATGAGCCAAAATGTGGAATCCACGAAAATGCTCTTGTTGCACAATACTAGAGAGACGCTAGCACGATTGCACAATAGGCGGATACGGGGCTTGTGCACAACCTACTAGGCAAAAATGCAACGATCTCTATCCCAAGTATGCTATATGTATGGTATATCGGTGCAATGATCCAAGATGATCTTATATGACAATCTTAATGTTGTATGATGCTATGCTTGTTGCTTATAAGCTCTTTGCTTATCTTTCCTCTTTGCTTAAAAGCTTTGGTGGCTCTTTCTCTTTTGAGCTCTTTTCTTATGCAAACTAGACGAACCAAGCTAGCAATTGTGTATGCGATGACAACTTTGTGACACACAAGTTGATTCCAAGATATGCACCACGATTGTATGTATGATATGGTGTATACAACTAATGTGCACAAGTCACGTTGCCGGCAATACTCAATGGCTAGTCTCGATGGGTAAGCAACGCAAAAGATGGTATATGATGGTTATCAATGCAATTGCAAAGTATGACAAAGATGTCGTCGAAGTTACCATCCGTAGCGAAGATGAGTAGCCGACCAAAATGAGTGTTTGTTGTTGATGTCGCACCGCGCCTAAATAGCCGAAACACAAGAGGACACGGAAATCTCACTCAAATTGTCGAACTCAAATTCGAATGGTAGTACGGAGGTTGAGTGTTGGGGTTAGGCAAGTGGAAATGGTGGTGGATGGGGTGGGGAGGATGTATGTATGTGTGGATGGTGGTGGAGGTGGATGGTGGACTGCAGAACTGCAGTTTCAGTAGAGGAAGCCGGATGATCTGGGCCAGAGCCGGATGATCCGAAGCGAGTCGGATGATCCGGACTTGGTCCGATGATCCGGCAGGTCAACCACGCACGGAACTGCTCGGGAAGAACTCGAAAATGGGGTGGAATTTGACGATTTCGGGATTTTGGATGGATTTCGAGGGGAGAAGGTGGGAAACACAAGATCCACGAGTTACACACCGAATCCACGGATCAAAAACAACAAAACATCATCAAAACCAACAAATCACAAAAAAAATTGGGGGTATTTTTGTGGGGATTTTTGGATTTTTAGGACGAAAACAACAAAATCAAGCTAGAAATCACGGGGTAGGGGCTCCAAAAACGTGATCAACGTGGCTCATGATACCATATGATGTAGGGTGGAACCCTAATTCGTCGATCTTTCACGTTCGGAGGGGATCCTACGGAGGAAACACGAAGAACACGCGGAAGCACGAGGGGAAACACGGGGAAAACGAGGGAGGAACACTCAACCAACAAGGAATCGATCACACAAGTGCTAGATCAACATACACACATGAGATCCACAAGGTACATAGTCAACTAGGGTAAGGATACAAAGGAACCGTTCATCTCCCGGAGGAGGCCTTGAATCCACGAGGGGATCTTCCCAAAGAGGGGTCTTGTATCCGATGAGGGATCTTCTCCTAGACAGAGGTCCTGATCTCCGAGGAGAAGTAACCGAGTGGATGAGCAAAGGCTCTCACACAAATATGAGCTAATCCAATGCTAAGTCTCAAAGGGAGGATATGGGGTCCTATATAGAGAGTTGGTGATGTAGGGTGGAACCCTAATTCGTCGATCTTTCACGTTTGGAGCGGGATCCCTCGAAGAACACGATGAACACGGGGAAGAACGGGGAGAAATCACAAGGGGAAACACTCAAGAACAAGTCCAAATCACACATCCACTAGACAATCAAACACACAAGATCACAAGGTACATGAACAACAAAGGGAAAGATACAAGGTAAGGTTCATCTCCAAGAGGAGGTCTTGATGATATCCTAGATGGATCTTCCCTAAAGAGGGGTCTTGTATCCGTAGGGGGATCTTCTCCTAGATGGAGGTCTTGGCCTCCAATGGAGTAGTGGTCTCTCTCTCTCAAGAGTAGAGATAGGTAGGAGCAAAGCTCACTTAAGAATGAGCTATCACTTTGCTAACCCTAGAAAGGAGGTGGAGGAGGTCTATTTATAGCCCAAGGGGCGAAGGGGTAAGTGAGGGGAAGAGGTACACGGGCTTGCCCAAGTCACGACGCAGCGGGTCCGGATGATCCGGATGGGGCCCGGATGATCCGGGTGTCGGGGTCCGGATGATCCGGGCGACCGTCCGGATGATCCGGCTTCGTCGAGCAGGTTCTGTAGTCTTCGGGCGCGTTAGCCGGATCGTCCGGGAGGTCGTCCGGATCGTCCGGGCTCGGTCCGGATCATCCGGCTGGGCGTCCGGATGATCCGGGCAACTCCAGTCTTCTTCTCCTTTCTTCCGTCTTCTCTTCCACGCTTCCCTCGCGGATGGTGTAGTCGTTCCTTGGCGCTTGCACTCCTCCTTGACATCCGTGAAGCTCCGACAATACCTATGCATGCACACGTAAGGAGTGTCAAGTAGTATACCATCCTCGAGAGTGTCAAGTGAGTACGTGTAAAGGAGATGATTCACCTTTGTGTATGTGAAGTAGATGTCGCACGTGTCACTTGCAACCTGGGCTCTTGACATGGTGATGTCCGTAGGATGCTCCGCATCATCCCCTCCCCCTTGGGAAAGATCCGACCTCGGATCGAAATCAAAATCACCATGGGAAAGAGATGATGTCGTCGTGTAGAAGTGGACGATCACCAAGCACTCGTCATCTTCAAGCTCGCAATGGGCACTCTCCAATGTCGCACCGTCTTGGGATTCCTTCAAAATGATCGAGGACAACTGATGAGGACATCAATACCATTGTTACACCCACAGCCCCTGCTGCTATACATACTGGACCAATTACTAGAGCTCGCGCACGCCAACTAAATTACCAGGTACTTTCGTTTCTTGGTAATGATTCTAATGTTCATGAGAATATGATGCTGCCTAAATTGGATACATTTGTTTTGCTTACAAATGAAGGGCCTAGCTTGGAGAAGGATGAACATTGGAGCAAGAACAAGCATGGAGATGATGGCATGCGCAAGGGGGACAAAAATGGAGTTACAAGTGATGATTTCAGGACTTTGAAGCCACCATAATGAGTACATGAAGCCTTGGACGAAATATACAAGATGCCACTTCATAAATTTCGTCCAGAGGCTATTCTAGGTGCTCACATCACCTTATTATTGGGCCAGCCCATGTAATTTCGAAATACATTAGTATAGGCTATTTTAGAGTCCGTATGTGTGGGAAACAAGAGATAGGGTTAGTTTCGACCCCTCTACCAAGGGCCACGAAATTCACCCCTCTTCCTCCATATATACAGCCCTTAGGGCACCGTTTAGACTTTGGGTTTTGTTTAGATTAAAAGTTCGCCATAGCTGCAACTTCGCGTTTCGCTTGTGTTCAACGACTGCACAAAGGCGTCCACAGAACCCCACCTTGATCAATAAAGCTTTCATCTTATATTCGCAATATCCAGATTGCAATCTCAGTTTCTTGCTTGTTCTTCGTTTGCTCGCAGGAAATAGACCCTCGTGGTCGTTGATCGTGCTCGGCGTGGTCAATAACCTCTCGGAGTTGGTTTAGCGATTGCTAAAGCGCGACGTCCTCGCCGCCAGAGTCGGATCGTCAAAGTCGACTTCCACCAAAGCGAAATCCACCATCTCATCGAAAGACGGACACCTTTGCCTCTATCAAGTGGTATCAGATTTCCGTGTTGCTCGGTGAGATTTTACGATTTTCGTAGTTTAGATCGAGTCTGTCTTCATACCTACAGTCCACGAAAAAGCCAAAAAAATTAGGGTTAGGTCATCATATCCGAACCAATCGAGCCTTTGCATAATCTTTTCTCGTATTTGCGTTGTTGAATTTGCGGTTGCATCGCCGTGTCTAGTTCTGGTCTTAGAGTCTAGTCTTTAGAGTTTCGAGTTCGGTCATAAGTTGTCACGCCGCCGCACCATCATCATCGCCTCGCCATCTACCACCACCGCTTATCCGCCACCGCTCAATCCGTATCCATATACCACCACCGCTCAATCCGTATCCATATACCACCACCGCTGCCATATACCACTACCGTTGCCATATACCACCACCATATATCCACCACCAATCCGAAGTTCCTTGCATATTAGATTTGTTTTCGAGATCCATCTAAATTCGATTCGTGTTTCCTTGTCCGAGTAGGTTTCGATTCCAGCAATCTTTTGTCGTCCGTAGAAGAGGTTGGTTTCAAAAAAAAAAAAAAAAAAATTTCCAAAACGTGACGGGATAAAAAATTTTCGCTATCCTATTTTTAGGTGTTTCTAAGCATATTGAGCGATCGCCATTATAGAAAGTTTTTTGACCCGTTTCAGCTTTTGGGTCCGGCAAATAAAAAAAAAAAAATTTTGGTCGAAAAATTTCGTGCCCATCCCGTCGGTTTGACTGGGAAGAGTTTTGAGACACTCGCCATTATAGTGATTTTTCGCAAAAAAAAAAAAAAAAAAGGAGCGCAAAAAAAAAAAAAAAAAAAAAAAAAAAAAAAAAAGCGAAAAAAAATTCAGAGTGTGCTTTTCCTTTGTTTACGTGCAGCGCCGTGATTTTGTTAGTGTTCTAGGCTCGCGTCTCTAGCACGGTCTAGCCTAGGACCAAAGACAAGATCTGCTCGTTGAGCGTTTATTCAACTTTGCATCTCGATCCGATTATTCTTGACCCTTTTGCTACCATATTATAAGCCTTCCCAGCTCCACATACATCTACGTCGTGCTTGACTCTCCCCGCAATCGCTCTATCCAAGCTTTTGAGAGTTTTGATTACAACGGTTGCCGATCACCTTCTTCTTTGGGTAAGAACTAGTAAGAATTTGAGATTTGCTTGACGGATTTGTGACACCCACCACCACCTCTTGTTAGTAGTCCAGAGGATCATATTCTTGTGTGTTTCTATTGCTGCTAACCATGGCAGGATCACAATCCGACGAGACCGACCGGGAGAACATGACGAACAAACAGCTACATGATAAATTTCAGCAAATGATGAGTGGACAGTGCAAGATGTGGTAAACAGATTTGACGAGGCCATGGAGAAAATAGATGGCATTGAGAAGACGTTTGAAACAAAGCTTGATAGCAAGTTTGATGAATTGCTCGCGTTTTCCACAACCACCGCCGGCTGCACCTATCGCACCTCTGCAACGACAACAACTCGCCCCTTCCGAATCAAGATGGACGAGCTCAGCGTGTTCCTATTGAGACAGACAAAATTCTGGTGCCGCTGCTCTGCTGTTGGTGCTTCTTTGGCTCCTCTACTGCTGCTGCTGCTGGTACCGACGAGGATGATTATATGGGAGATTATGAGGATGAGGTTGATCAACATCGAAACTACGTGCAACCACCAGCACCACAACCACCGTGTCGCCCACATGCAAATAATGGCAATGCTAGGGCTCCCCTCAGTGCGAGATCATGACCATCTCCCTAAACTGAAATTGAATATTCCACCATTTGAGGGTAGATATGTTCTGATATATATCTTACTTGGGAGTTAGAAACTGAACAACGATTTACATGTTTACAATATCCCGAGGAGAGACGTGTTCTGCTGCTGTTTGTGCTTTCACTAGCTTTGCATGTGTTTGGTGGTCTGAACATTGTAGATTATATCCTGTTCCAGCTACTTGGGCTGCTTTGAAAACTGCTATGCGTACTCGTTGGGTTCCACCATATTATCAACGTGAATTACTTCAAAAATTGCAGCGCTTAAGACAGGAAAAAACTCAGAGAAGAATATTATCGGGAATTACAAACCGGCTTGATTAGATGTGGTATTGTTGAGGAGAATGAAGCTATGCTTGCACGTTTTCGGGTGGATTAAATAGAGATTCAGACCATTCTAGACTATAAGGATTATAATAATATCACTCGTTTATTCCATCTTGCTTGTAAAGCTGAACGTGAAGTGCAGGATCGATGGCATTGGCGCCGCACTAACTTTTCTGCAGGTCGACCTTCATCATGGACACCACGTGCATCATCTACTTCCACACGCTCGCTACACCGCACCTCCGTGGGTGCCACCTCCAACCGTGATACACGAACGCAGCACAACCACCACTATCGCCAAGAGCACACCTGCCGGACCTGCACAGAGCTCTTCTTCTTCCATGGCGTCAACAGGCACACAAGTGATATTATTTGTCGTCGTTGTAAGGGAAGAGGACATTTTGCAAGAGAATGCAAATCTCAGCGTGTGATGATTGCTCTTGAGGATGGTGGGTATGAGTCCGCTAGTGACTATGATGAGGAGACTTTGGCTCTTATTACACATGAGGAACACGGTGGAGATGATTCGATCATGAGACACAATACATGGCTGTCAAGATGCCGACAGTATGAATGTTTAGTTGCTCAACGTGTTTTGAGTGTGCAGGTTACACAAGCTGAGCAAAATCAGAGGCATAATTTGTTCCATACAAAGGAGTTGTGAAGGAACGTTCTATTCAGCGTCATCATAGATGGAGGGAGCTGCAACAACTTGGCTAGCATGGAGATGGTGGAGAAGCTATCTCTCACCACAAGACCACATCCACATCCTTACTACATCCAATGGTTCAACAACAGCGGCAAGGTGAAGGTAACACGTCTTGTTAGTGTGCATTTTAGTATCTCTACATATGCTGATTATGTTGATTGTGATGTGGTACCTATGCAAGCATGTTCCTTGTTACTTGGTAGACCATGGCAATTTGATAAAATTTCATACACCATGGTAGAAACAATCAAGATACTCTTGTTCATAAGGATAAAAATATTACTTTGCTTCCTATGACTCCAGAGTCCATTTTGAAAGATGATATTAATAGAGCTAATAAAGCAAAACAGGAGAAAAATAAGAGTGAAAATCAGATTGTGGCAAAAGAATTTGAGCAACACATGAAGCCTAATAATAAACCATCTACTGTTGCTTCGAAATTAAATTGAAAAGTGCATGTTTACTTGCCACCAAATCTGATATTGAGGAGCTAGATTTTAGCAAATCTATTTGCTATGCTTTTGTGTGCAAAGAGGCATTATTTTCATTCGAGGACGTGCCTTCCTCTTTGCCCCTGCTGTCACTAACATTTTGCAGAGTTCGCCGACGTCTTTCCACAAGACGTGCCACCGGGATTACCACCTATTCGAGGGATTGAGCATCAAATTGACTTAATTCCGGTGCATCATTACCCAACCGTGCACCATACCGTACCAATCCAGAGGAGACGAAGGAGATTATGCGTCAAGTCTGAGGAGCTGCTCGACAAAGGTTATATACGCGAATCCCTTAGTCCTTGTGCTGTTCCTATTATTCTAGTGCCGAAAAAGGATGGTACGTCACGTATGTGTGTTGATTGTAGAGGCATCAATAATATTACTATTCGTTATCGTCACCCTATTCCTAGGCTAGATGATATGCTTGATGAATTGAGTGGCTCTACAATATTCTCCAAAGTTGATTTGCGTAGTGGATACCATCAAATTCGTATGAAATTGGGAGATGAATGGAAAACAGCATTTAAAACTAAGTTTGGATTATATGAGTGGTTAGTCATGCCTTTTGGGTTAACTAATGCACCTAGTACTTTCATGAGATTAATGAACGAAGTTTTACGTGCTTTCATTGGACGATTTGTGGTAGTCTATTTTGATGATATACTGATTTATAGCAAATCTTTGGAAGAACATTTGGAACATTTACGTGCTGTTTTTAATGCTCTCGTGATGCACGTTTGTTTGGTAACCTTGGGAAGTGCACCTTTTGCACCGACCGAGTATCTTTTCTTGGCTATGTTGTTACTCCACAGGAATTGAAGTTGATAAAGCCAAGATTGAAGCTATTGAGAGTTGGCCGCAGCCCAAAACGGTCACACAAGTGAGGAGTTTCCTTGGCCTCGCTGGTTTCTATAGGCGTTTTGTGAGAGATTTCAGCACCATTGCTGCACCTCTCAATGAGCTTACAAAGAAGGATGTGCCTTTTGTTTGGGGTACCGCACGGAAGAAGCCTTCACGGTATTGAAAGATAAGTTGACACATGCTCCTTTACTCCAACTTCCTGATTTTAATAAGACTTTTGAGCTTGAATGTGATGCTAGTGGAATTGGATTAGGAGGTGTGTTATTACAAGATGGCAAACCTGTTGCATACTTTTACGAAAAATTGAGTGGGCCTAGTCTGAATTACTCTACTTATGATAAAGAATTATATGCTCTTGTTCGGACTTTAGAAACATGGCAACATTATTTATGGCCCAAAGAATTTGTTATACATTCGATCATGAATCTTTGAAACATATTAAAAGTCAAGCTAAACTGAATCGTAGACATGCTAAATGGGTTGAATTCATTGAGACTTTCCTTATGTCATTAAACACAAGAAGGGTAAAGAAAATGTTATTGCTGATGCATTGTCTAAATCGCTATACTATGCTTTCACAACTTGACTTCAAAATATTTGGTTTGGAGACCATCAAAGATCAATATGTGCATGATGCTGATTTTAAAGATGTATTGCAGAATTGTAAAGAAGGAAGAACATGAAACAAGTTTGTCATTAATGATGGATTTGTGTTCCGTGCTAACAAGCTATGCATTCCAGCTAGCTCCGTTCGTCTTTTGTTGTTGCAGGAGGCGCATGGAGGAGGACTAATGGGACACTTTGGCGTGAAGAAGACGGAGGACGTACTTGCTACACATTTCTTTTGGCCAAAGATGAGACGGGATGTTGAGCGTTTTATTGCTCGTTGCACTACATGTCAAAAAGCTAAGTCACGACTCAATCCTCATGGTTTATATATGCCTTTGCCTGTACCTAGTGTTCCTTGGGAGGATATATCTATGGACTTTGTTTTAGGTTTACCTAGAACAAAGAAGGGAGGATAGCATATTTGTTGTCGTGGATAGATTCTCGAAAATGGCACACTTTATACCATGTCACAAAAGCGATGATGCCGCAATGTTGCTGATTTGTTCTTTCGTGAAATTATTCGCTTGCATGGTGTGCCAAATACTATTGTTTCAGATCGTGATACTAAATTTCTTAGCCACTTTTGGAGATGTTTATGGGCTAAGTTGGGGACTAAACTGCTTTTTAGTACTACTTGTCACCCCAAACCGATGGACAAACTGAAGTAGTCAATAGAACATTGTCTACTATGCTTAGGGCTGTTCTAAAGAATAATAAGAAAATGTGGGAGGAATGCTTGCCTCATATTGAATTTGCTTATAATCGTTCATTGCATTCTACTACTAAGATGTGCCCTTTTGAAGTTGTGTATGGTTTCCTACCTCGTGCACCTATTGATTTGTTGCCTCTTCCATCTTCGGAGAAGGTTAATTTTGATGCTAAAGAACGTGCTGAATTGATTTTAAAAATGCATGAGTTAACTAAGGAAAACATTGAGCGTATGAATGCTAAATATAAACTTGCTTGGAGATAAGGGTAGAAAACATGTTGTGTTTGCACCGGAGATCTTGTTTGGTTACATTTGCGTGAGGATAGATTTCTGATTTGCATAAATCAAAGCTAATGCCACGTCTGCTGGTCCCTTTAAGGTGTTGGAGAAAGTAAATGATAATGCATATAAACTTGAGCTGCTGCAGATTTTGGGGTTAGTCCCACTTTTAACATTGCAGATTTGAAGCCATATTTGGGTGAGGAAGATGAACTTCCGTCGAGGACGACTTCATTTCAAGAAGGGAGGATGATGAGGACATCAATACCATTGTTACACCCACAGCCCCTGCTATATATCTATGGACCAATTACTAGAGCTCACAAGACGCCAACTAAATTACCGTACTTTCGTTTCTTGGTAATGATTCTAATGTTCATGAGAATATGATGCTGCCTAAATTGGATACATTTGTTTTGCTTACAAATGAAGGGCCTAGCTTGGAGAAGGATGAACATTGGAGCAAGAACAAGCATGGAGATGATGGCATGCTAAGGGGACAAAAATGGAGTTACAAGTGATGATTTCAGGACTTTGAAGCCACCATAATGAGTACATGAAGCCTTGGACGAAATATACAAGATGCCACTTCATAAATTTCGTCCAGAGGCTATTCTAGGTGCTGCGTCACCTTATTATTGGGCCAGGCCCATGTAATTTCGAAATACATTAGTATAGGCTATTTTTAGAGTCCGTATGTGTGGGGAAACAAGAGATAGGGTTAGTTTCGGACCCCTCTACCAAGGGCCACGAAATTCACCCCCTCTTCCTCCATATATACAGCCCTTAGGGCACCGCTTTAGACTTTGGGTTTTGTTTAGATTAAAAGTTCGCCATAGCTGCAACTTCGCGTTTCGCTTGTGTTCAACGACGCACAAAGGCGCCACAGAACCCCACCTTGATCAATAAAGCTTTCATCTTATATTCGCAATATCCAGATTGCAATCTCAGTTTCTTGCTTGTTCTTCGTTTGCTCGCAGGAAATAGACCCTCGTGGTCAGGTTGATCGTGCTCCGGCGTGGTCAATAACCTCTCGGAGTTGGTTTAGCGATTGCTAAGGCGCGACGTCCTCGCACGCTCGTAGTCGGATCGTCAAAGTCGACTTCCACCAAAGCGAAATCCACCATCTCATCGAAAGACGGGACACCTTTGCCTCTATCAACAACAAACACTTGGAAAAACAAATGTGGTATCATCCGGACTCCACAAGAGAATCATCATACTCATCATAAATGGGCAAATCATCGCATGGGGAAATCATACTAGCATGAAGCATGGCAATAGGTGGATCAACATCATGCAAGCAATCAATGTCAAGAATGTCCACTAGTGGGACTAGAGCATCACCTTCACCTATGTTACCTTTGTCATTCCACTCAAGTGGTGTAGGTGAGGTGGGAAAGACCAAATGGTGGTCATCTTCATCTTGATGGAACCATGTGGGGGGTGCATCATAATCCACCATGGCCATCGTCTTGTCCAAAGGGAGGACGAAGTCGTCGAGGATCGGCGCATCATCATAAATGGGACCTAGCACCAAACGAGAAGACACAATAGAGGTAGAGGTCAAGTGTTAGAAATGCAAATGGCCTCACGAGACCTATCAACTATCTCACTCTCTCTATGTGGTGGTTCACTCACTCCCTCAAAATAGGTGCACTCAAACTCACGTATGGTGGAGTCACTCATCTCACTCAAGTGGTGGGGGTTGTGGCTCTCCTCACATGGGAATTGTGGCAATTCATATATGGGGCTAGTGGTGAAGTCACTCTCACTCTCAATATGGTGGCAAAAGTCACTCAAGTCATCATGCGTCGCCGTGGTCAAAGGGAAAATCCCATGCTCAACCATCTCGTCCTTGTCGCCGTGGATGAAGGCCGAAGATGGCACATCATCACTCTCGTCGTGGATGAAGGCCGAAGATGGCACATCATCACTCTCGCCTCCTAAGATGGAAGCATCATCCTTGCTCGCCACCTTGTCACTCGCCTCCAAAGCTGGGTCCTTGAAGGTCTCCGTAGTCGAACTCGTCGCCGCACCGTCTTGAAAAAGAGTCGAAGTAGACTCGGCATCATCAATGCCACAAAGAGGGATGGCGGTGAAGTCGCACTTGGGAGCATCGTTTTGGAGCTTGTCGGCCTTGGACATCATGGTGGTACTAGCCTCATGCTTGTTGTAGAGCTTGGTCGCCGCGAAGTTTGCTTGGGGTGGAGAAGTCTTGGCCTTCATGAGTTCTTGTTCCGCTTTGAGAGCACCAATGTAGTAGTCGTCGATGGACTTGTAGTTCTCGAGGAAGATGGTCTTGGAGATGTCGTTGTGCAATCCCATCATGAAGTGGAACTTCATTGAAATGGGGTCGTCCACGCCGGCTCGTCGCAAGGCAATCATCATCTCCTTGAAGTACTTGTCAATGGACTTGGATCCTTGGGTGGTGTTCTCCAATTGGCGTCGAAGTTGTTCCGTAGGTTGGAGGCACAAACTCTCGCCGCAAAGCTTTCTTCGCCTTGGGCCAACTCATGTCGTAGTACTCAAGGTGTGTGAAGCCACCATGCCAATGCGTAGTCGTGGAAGTTTCTTGTGGCGCACTTCACTTGATCTTCGGGACGAACTTGATGTAGCTTGAGGTAGTCGTCCATCAAACGGTCCCACTCGAGGTACTCCTCGGGTTCTTGAGTCCCATAGAAAGGAATCGCATGGTCGATGTCGAGGTCGTAGTAGCTCGTGGAAGTCGCGGACTTGAGCTTGGGTAGCTTCTCTTGAGTGTAGTCTTGAGGTTCTTGTTGGCGAAGATGCCATATGTCCGTAGGCGAAGATGCCTTGAAGTCGCTTGGCGAAGATGCCAAGGGAGATGGTGAAGTCGTTGAGCGGTTGTTGGTGTTGAGCTCTTGACCTTCACATTCTTGTTGGTGATGGTGTCGATGCCGATGTGATCTTGCCGGAGATGGTAGCTCGGAAGGATGTGCTCTTGAGCGTCTTCTCGAAGATGAGGAAGATCGCTTGTAGGACTTGATGAGGGCCTTGATCTCCTCCATGCGCTTGTCCATCTTGGCGTCGTAGTTGTTGTTCATGGCATCGAACTCGTCGTTGTTGTTGTAGACCGAAAGTGAAATGCCTTGCCTATCCACCACAAGACTCGAGTAGAGGTGAGTAGGAAATGAGATAAACAATACCAAGGTACCTTTTCCCAAAGTTGAGGATGTATCTCGTTTCACTCAATGTGTGATGAAAGAATAGTGGAATTGGTACCGGACTTGTTCACTCACACCTACAAGTAAAGGCTTATGGTAGAGCTCGGTGAGGATAGTGGCACAAAAATTTGATGCAAAATGTTAGCAAGAGTCAATAATGTTGAAAATGATTCACAAATTCGCAAGTGAAACAAGTAGACCAATAGCAAAGAATGGCACACGGAAACGCACACACGGATAGATAAATGGGGTCGTGCAACCAAGGAATGAGCACAAAATGTGGAGTCCACGGAAAACGCTCGTGTTGCACAACTCAAGAGAGACGCTAGCACGATTGCTCAATAGGCGGATACGACACTTGTGCACAACCTATAAGATGCAAAATGGATAAACTTTCTATCCCAAGTATGCTATGTATGTATGGTTCCCGGTGTTTCTCTCAAGCATGAGATCATATGATGTAGATTTGACAATCTTATGTGCAATGGGGTATGATGCTATGGCACTTGCTTACAAGCTTCTTTGCTCACTCTCTTTTGCTTAAAAGCTTTATTTTTTTTCTCAATGGCCACTTATGCACAATGCACAAACCAAGATAGCTATTGTGTATATGCGGGAACGATATTGTGACACAATGTATGATATGATACCAATATGATATGGTATGTATGCAATGGAATGGTATGGACCACTAATGTGCACAAGTAACGTTGCCGGCAATACTCAAATGGCTAGTCTCGATAGGTAAGTGACGCAAAATGGGCTAGGGGTTAACAATGCAATTGCAAGGGAATATACAAAGGTGTCGTCGAGGTTACCGTCCTTGGAGATGATGAGTGGCGGTGTTCTTGGTGTAGATACCAAGATGATGGAGACTCGTCCCTAAGTAGCCGAAACACCTTAGGAAACGGAAAAACCGCAAACTCAAAATCTCAAATGACAAATGTCAAATGGTGGTAGCGGAAAGCAGTGGTGGTGTTGCACAATGCGGAAGTGGAATGATGGGCTAAACACGAGTCGGAGTTGAAGTTGCCGTCCCTAAATAGCCGAAACACCTTAGGAGACACAAGCCACAACTCGAACAAGCTCAAACAACAATTGGGTTAAGTTGAGTTGTCGGAAGTGTATGGTGGGAAGGTTATGTGGAAGTGGTGGCGGCGGTGGTTGATGAAGAATCAACCGTCCCTAAGTAGCCGAAACACCTTAGGAGACTCAAGTCACTACTCAAAGAACCTCAAATGCTATGGGGAACAAAATGGGTTAGGTTGCGGAAGTCGGTGGTGGTAATGCGGATGATATGGTGGAGGGCCTAGGCAAACTTGCCAAATTTCAGAAAATTTGATGGTGTCAAATGGTGTTGGTGGTATTTTTGTTGGAAGGGGGATGTCAATAGCTTCAAAACGAGCTAAAGAACGTCAAAATCGGAGTTCGGATGAATTAGTTATGGCTGAAACAAAAATCTGCCGAAGTCAGTTTCAGGGTAAACCGGATGATCCGGGAGGAGGTCCGGATGATCCGGGCTCGGTCCGGATGATCCGGGAGGAAATCCGGATGATACGGGTTCGTCAGCCCCGGTTCTGTTTTCTGGGTGCGTGGGTTGTCCGGACGTCCGGGGGGCGTCCAGCTGATCCGGGGGATGTCCGGATGATCCGGGAGAAGGTCCGGATGATCCGGGCAAGTCAAACTGCTCGGGATTTGCTCATGGAGACGAATTTTTGGGCGGAAATGGATGATTTTCGGGGCAAAATTTGAGGGATTTCGTGGATGGAAGGTGGGGAAACTTGGGGAAATGCTAGATCCACTTGAAACCAAGCAAATCCATGGATCAAAATCAACAAAACATCATCAAACCAACAAATCACAAAAAATTTTGGGGGCTATTTTTGGTGGGGATTTTCGGATTTAGGACGAAATCAAGCAAAAGAAGGCTAGAAAACACGGGGTAGGGGCTCCAAAAACGTGATCAACGTGGCTCATGATACCATATGATGTAGGGTGGAACCCTAATTCGTCGATCTTTCACGTTTGGAGCGGGATCCTCAAGAACACGATGAACACGGGAAGAACGGGAGAAATCACAAGGGAAACACTCAAGAACAAGTCCAAATCACACATCCACTAGACAATCAAACACACAAGATCACAAGGTACATGAACAACAAAGGGAAAGATACAAGGTAAGGTTCATCTCCAAGAGGAGGTCTTGATGATATCCTAGATGGATCTTCCCTAAAGAGGGGTCTTGTATCCGCAGGGGGATCTTCTCCTAGATGGAGGTCTTGGCCTCCAATGGAGTAGTGGTCTCTCTCTCTCAAGAGTAGAGATAGGTAGGAGCAAAGCTCACTTAAGAATGAGCTATCACTTTGCTAACCCTAGAAAGGAGGTGGAGGAGGTCTATTTATAGCCCAAGGGGCGAAGGGGTAAGTGAGGGGCGAAGGGGTACACGGGCTTCGGCCCAAGTCACGCACGCAGGCGGGGTCCGGATGATCCGGATGGTGGCCCGGATGATCCGGGTGTCGGGGGTCCGGATGATCCGGGCGACCGTCCGGATGATCCGGCTTCGTCGAGCAGGTTCTGTAGTCTTCGGGTGCGTTAGCCGGATCGTCCGGGAGGTCGTCCGGATCGTCCGGGCTCGGTCCGGATCATCCGGCTGGGCGTCCGGATGATCCGGGCAACTCCAGTCTTCTTCTCCTTTCTTTCATCTTCTCTTCCACGCTTCCCTCGTGGATGGTGTAGTCGTTCCTTGGCGCTTGCACTCCTCCTTGACATCCGTGAAGCTCCGACAATACCTATGCATGCACACGTAAGGAGTGTCAAGTAGTATACCATCCTCGAGAGTGTCAAGTGAGTACGTGTAAAGGAGATGATTCACCTTTGTGTATGTGAAGTAGATGTCGCACGTGTCACTTGCCAACTGGGCTCTTGACATGGTGATGTCCGTAGGATGCTCCGCATCATCCCCTCCCCCTTGGGAAAGATCCGACCTCGGACCGAAATCAAAATTACCATGGGAAAGAGATGATGTCATCGTGTAGAAGTGGACGATCACCAAGCACTCGTCATCTTCAAGCTCGCAATGGGCACTCTCCAGTGTCGCACCGTCTTGGGATTCCTTCAAAATGATCGAGGACAACAAACACTTGGAAAAACAAATGTGGTTAGCGTTAGTGCAAAACCAAGCATTCAAGAGGTGACTCACCAAACAAGTGTTGTCATCAAGGATAGCATATTGTTTGACAAAGGATTGTGACATGGCATGTAAGCACATAAATTGAGCACAAGGAAAGATATCATGGGGAGAAGCATGTAAATGTGAGGTAGAGATGTAAATATGTGTGACAAGAGTATAAGCATCCACCTCAAGTTCATAGCAATTATGGGCAAAGCGCTCAATGAATGGTCTATGGTAGGCATAGGAACTATTCACAACACCAAATATAGTGAAATGTCTAAACACATGGGGCAAGTTCAAGACAATCCAAGCATAACGTGCATAGGGTGTAGTGAAGATATCATGGCACTCAACACAATAGAAAGAGCAATTGTTCATCATGTGTGAGGCAATCAAGTCAAGCATGTGACAAGCAAAGGGACATGACATATGTGAAGAAATGATATTGGTGCAACCAACCATATGATAGTAGCAAGTAGTCCAAGAATTGGATGCAACACACAAGGCATATATATCATGCTGCATGGGAATGTGATAATGGCAAGTCAAAGCAAGATCTATCATGTGAGAGGCATGAGCATATATGTCATCAACCCAAGAAAGCAAGTAGTGGAACATGGGTGATGCAATAGAGCGAGCATTCATAGCTATCAAATCAAGCAAGCTAGTAGTGCGAAGATGCAACATACTAGGAGGAATCATGGCAAACATGTCATTGGTGCAAATAGTGGGCATGAATAATTTACAAGTCATAGCACAAGCATGAAAGCAAGATATGAGGACAATAGCATGGGGCACATGATAAACATGGCAATAGCAACAAGGATCTCCACCAAGCATGCAAATACACATAGAAGGAGCATAATGATGAAACATGGGTAGATGCAAGCAAGGGTCACAATTGCATGGCAAAGGCATAGGAGCAAGCATAGCATGCAAAGTGAACACGGTAAAATGAGCATAAGGTGACAAGTGGTAAATGGCCCATAGCCGTGTGAGAGCCAAGTAGAGGAGTTGCGCGTAGTCCTTGCGCGAAGGGAACGGTGGTAAGGATAGTCCACGGGATCCCAAATCATCATTGCTCTCTAGAGCTCGTTTTGTCAACTCGTGGGATTGCGAAGTTGACAAGTATGCATGGGTACCTACACAAAAGAGACACAAACGAAAGAAATTGTGTGTGTGGTAAATGTACACATCATCCATCATGATGTGTATGTGCACGTGGGAGTTAGCACAAGATAGGCATCGCTCAAAGAAATTTGATGCATGGTATAGGAACATGTCATCCATCATGAAAGAATAGTTATTGTGTATGACATGATGGGGACACAAATTGAGAATGCAAGTATATGGCATATCAATAGCGTGTTTATTCATGGGGAGCATATGGTGCACACAAGTATGGGTATCATGCAATGAATGGGATGGATCAAAATTTCCTAAAATGCATGAGGAAACTATGGGGGCCTCCTCATGAGCAATATCGGAAACATCATATGGAGAAAATGGACAACATCCAAAACAATGCATATCCGAAGCTAGGTGGTCATGGCATGGCATATGAGATAAATGATGCAAAGGGAGCATATCAATATCATCACAAGAGAAACAAATGCCAATAACCATGGGCTTGTCATCTATGCCATATGTGCAAATTGGGTTTATTTTAATGGCATATGCATAGTCACTATGAAGAGATTGCCAATAAGACATATGGTTGATCTCATGCATAGCATATGACAAGTCAAGCGGATTATCAAACATGATGTGACCTAAAGAATTGTCACAAGAAATCCTATGTAACATGGCATCACAACTAATAGACTCCACAAGAGAATCATCATACTCATCATAAATGGGCAAATCATCGCATGGGGAAATCATACTAGCATGAAGCATGGCAATAGGTGGATCAACATCATGCAAGCAATCAATGTCAAGAATGTCCACTAGTGGGACTAGAGCATCACCTTCACCTATGTTACCTTTGTCATTCCACTCAAGTGGTGTAGGTGAGGTGGGAAAGACCAAATGGTGGTCATCTTCATCTTGATGGAACCATGTGGGGGTGCATCATAATCCACCATGGCCATCGTCTTGTCCAAAGGGAGGACGAAGTCGTCGAGGATCGGCGCATCATCATAAATGGGACCTAGCACCAAACGAGAAGACACAATAGAGGTAGAGGTCAAGTTGTTAGAAATGCAAATGGCCTCACGAGACCTATCAACTATCTCACTCTCTCTATGTGGTGGTTCACTCACTCCCTCAAAATAGGTGCACTCAAACTCATGTATGGTGGAGTCACTCATCTCACTCAAGTGGTGGGGGTTGTGGCTCTCCTCACATGGGAATTGTGGCAATTCATATATGGGGCTAGTGGTGAAGTCACTCTCACTCTCAATATGGTGGCAAAAGTCACTCAAGTCATCATGCGTCGTCGTGGTCAAAGGGAAAATCCCATGCTCAACCATCTCGTCCTGGTCGCCGTGGATGAAGGCCGAAGATGGCACATCATCACTCTCGTCGTGGATGAAGGCCGAAGATGGCACATCATCACTCTCGCCTCCTAAGATGGAAGCATCATCCTTGCTCGCCACCTTGTCACTCGCCTCCAAAGCTGGGTCCTTGAAGGTCTCCGTAGTCGAACTCGTCGCCGCACCGTCTTGAAAAAGAGTGATAGAGGCAAAGGTGTCCCGTCTTTCGATGAGATGGTGGATTTCGCTTTGGTGGAAGTCGACTTTGACGATCCGACTACGAAGTCAGCGAGGACGCCGCGCCTTAGCAATCGCTAAACCAACTCCGAGAGGTTATTGACCACGCCGAGCACGATCAACCCGACCACGAGGGTCTATTTCCTACGAGCAAACGAAGAACAAGCAAGAAACTGAGATTGCAATCTGGATATTGCGAATATAAGATGAAAGCTTTATTGATCAAGGTGGGGTTCTGTGACGCCTTTGTGTGGTCGTTGAACACAAACGAAGTACGCAAAGTTGCAGCTATGGCGAACTTTTAATCTAAACAAAACCCAAAGTCTAAACGGTGCCCTAAGGGCTGTATATATGGAGGAAGAGGGGGTGAATTTCGTGGCCCTTGGTGGAGGGGTCCGAAACTAACCCTATCTCTTGTTTCCCCACACATACGGACTCTAAAAATAGCCTATAGTATATGTATTTCGAAATTACATGGGCCTGGCCCAATAATAAGGTGACGCAGCACCAGAATAGCCTCTGGACGAAATTTATGAAGTGGCATCTTGTATATTTCGTCCAAGGCTTCATGCACTCATTATGGTGGCTTCAAAGTCCTGAAATCATCACTTGTAACTCCATTCTTGTCCCCCTTGCGCATGCCATCATCTCCATGCTTGTTCTTGCTCCAATGTTCATCCTTCTCCAAGCTAGGCCCTTCATTTGTAAGCAAAACAAATGTATCCAATTTAGGCAGCATCATATTCTCGTGAACATTAGAATCATTACCAAGAAACAAAAGTACACAGTAATTTAGTTGGCGTCTTGTGAGCTCTAGTAATTGGTCCAAGATGTATAGCAGCAGGGGCTGTGGGTGTAACAATGGTATTGATGTCCTCATCATCCTCCCTTCTTGAAATGAAGTCGCCCTCGACGGAAGTTCATCTTCCTCACCCAAATATGGCTTCAAATCTGCAATGTTAAAAGTGGGACTAACCCCAAAATCTGCAGCAGCTCAAGTTTATATGCATTATCATTTACTTTCTCCAACACCTTAAAGGGACCAGCGACACGTGGCATTAGCTTTGATTTGCGCAAATCAGAAATCTATCCTTACGCAAATGTAACCCAACAAGATCTCCAGGTGCAAACACAACATGTTTTCTACCCTTATCTCCAGCAAGTTTATATTTAGCATTCATACGCTCAATGTTTTCCTTAGTTAACTCATGCATTTTTAAAATCAATTCAGCACGTTCTTTAGCATCAAAATTAACCTTCTCCGAAGATGGAAGAGGTAACAAATCAATAGGTGCACGAGGTAGGAAACCATACACAACTTCAAACGGGCACATCTTAGTAGTAGAATGCAATGAACGATTATAAGCAAATTCAATATGAGGCAAGCATTCCTCCCACATTTTCTTATTATTCTTTAAAACAGCCCTAAGCATAGTAGACAATGTTCTATTGACTACTTCAGTTTATCCATCGGTTTGGGGGTGACAAGTAGTACTAAAAGCAGTTTAGTCCCCAACTTAGCCCATAAACATCTCCAAAAGTGGCTAAGAAATTTAGTATCACGATCTGAAACAATAGTATTTGGCACACCATGCAAGCGAATAATTTCACGAAAGAACAAATCAGCAACATTGACAAATCATCGCTTTTATGACATGGTATAAAGTGTGCCATTTTCGAGAATCTATCCACGACAACAAATATGCTATCCCTCCCCTTCTTTGTTCTAGGTAAACCTAAAACAAAGTCCATAGATATATCCTCCCAAGGAACACTAGGTACAGGCAAAGGTATATATAAAGCATGAGGATTGAGTCGTGACTTAGCTTTTTGACATGTAGTGCAGCGAGCAATAAAACGCTCAACATCCCGTCTCATCTTTGGCCAAAAGAAATGTGTAGCAAGTACGTCCTTCGTCTTCTTCACGCCAAAATGTCCCATTAATCCTCCTCCATGCGCCTCCTGCAACAACAAAAGACGAACGGAGCTAGCTGGAATGCATAGCTTGTTAGCACGGAACACAAATCCATCATTAACGACAAACTTGTTCCATGTTCTTCCTTCTTTACAATTCTGCAATACATCTTTAAAATCAGCATCATGCACATATTGATCTTTGATGGTCTCCAAACCAAATATTTTGAAGTCAAGTTGTGAAAGCATAGTATAGCGACGAGACAATGCATCAGCAATAACATTTTCTTTACCCTTCTTGTGTTTAATGACATAAGGGAAAGTCTCAATGAATTCAACCCATTTAGCATGTCTACGATTCAGTTTAGCTTGACTTTTAATATGTTTCAAAGATTCATGATCGAATGTATAACAAATTCTTTGGGCCATAAATAATGTTGCCATGTTTCTAAAGTCCTAACAAGAGCATATAATTCTTTATCATAAGTAGAGTAATTCAGACTAGGCCCACTCAATTTTTCGAAAAGTATGCAACAGGTTTGCCATCTTGTAATAACACACCTCCTAATCCAATTCCACTAGCATCACATTCAAGCTCAAAAGTCTTATTAAAATCAGGAAGTTGGAGTAAAGGAGCATGTGTCAACTTAGCTTTCAATACCGTGAAGGCTTCTTCCATGCGGTACCCCAAACAAAAGGCACATCCTTCTTTGTAAGCTCGTTGAGAGGTGCAGCAATGGTGCTGAAATCTCTCACAAAACGCCTATAGAAACCAGCGAGGCCAAGGAAACTCCTCACTTGTGTGACCGTTTTGGGCTGCGGCCAACTCTCAATAGCTTCAATCTTGGCTTTATCAACTTCAATTCCCTGTGGAGTAACAACATAGCCAAGAAAAGATACTCGGTCGGTGCAAAAGGTGCACTTCCCAAGGTTACCAAACAAACGTGCATCACGTAGAGCATTAAAAATAGCACGTAAATGTTCCAAATGTTCTTCCAAAGATTTGCTATAAATCAGTATATCATCAAAATAGACTACCACAAATCGTCCAATGAAAGCACGTAAAACTTCGTTCATTAATCTCATGAAAGTACTAGGTGCATTAGTTGAAGTTGGAGTTGCCGTCCCTAAGTAGCCGAAACACCTTAGGAGACACAAGCCACAACTCGAACAAGCTCAAACAACAATTGGGTTAAGTTGGGTTGTCGGAAGTGTATGGTGGGAAGGTTATGTGGAAGTGGTGGCGGTGGTGGTTGATGAAGAAGCAACCGTCCCTAAGTAGCCGAAACACCTTAGGAGACTCAAGTCACTACTCAAAGAACCTCAAATGCTATGGGGAACAAAATGGGTTAGGTTGCGGAAGTCGGTGGTGGTAATGCGGATGATATGGTGGAGGGCCTAGGCAAACTTGCCAAATTTCAGAAAATTTGATGGTGTCAAATGGTGTTGGTGGTATTTTTGTTGGAAGGGGGATGTCAATAGCTTCAAAACGAGCTAAAGAACGTCAAAATCGGAGTTCGGATGAATTAGTTATGGCCGAAACAAAAATCTGCCGAAGTCAGTTTCAGGGTAAACCGGATGATCCGGGAGGAGGTCCGGATGATCCGGGCTCGGTCCGGATGATCCGGGAGGAAATCCGGATGATCCGGGTTCGTCAGCGCCGGTTCTGTTTTCTGGGTGCGTGGGTTGTCCGGACGTCTGGGGGGGCGTCCAGCTGATCCGGGGGATGTCCGGATGATCCGGGAGAAGGTCCGGATGATCCGGGCAAGTCAAACTGCTCGGGATTTGCTCGTGGAGACGAATTTTTGGGCGGAAATGGATGATTTTCGGGGCAAAATTTGAGGGATTTCGTGGATGGAAGGTGGGGAAACTTGGGGAAATGCTAGATCCACTTGAAACCAAGCAAATCCATGGATCAAAATCAACAAAACATCATCAAACCAATAAATCACAAAAAAATTTGGGGGCTATTTTTGGTGGGGATTTTCGGATTTAGGACGAAATCAAGCAAAAGAAGGCTAGAAAACACGGGGTAGGGGCTCCAAAAACGTGATCAACGTGGCTCATGATACCATATGATGTAGGGTGGAACCCTAATTCGTCGATCTTTCACGTTTGGAGCGGGATCCCTCGAAGAACACGATGAACACGGGGAAGAACGGGGAGAAATCACAAGGGGAAACACTCAAGAACAAGTCCAAATCACACATCCACTAGACAATCAAACACACAAGATCACAAGGTACATGAACAACAAAGGGAAAGATACAAGGTAAGGTTCATCTCCAAGAGGAGGTCTTGATGATATCCTAGATGGATCTTCCCTAAAGAGGGTCTTGTATCCATGAGGATCTTCTCCTAGATGGAGGTCTTGGCCTCCAATGGAGTAGTGGTCTCTCACTCTCAAGAGTAGAGATAGGTAGGAGCAAAGCTCACTTAAGAATGAGCTATCACTTTGCTAACCCTAGAAAGGAGGTGGAGGAGGTCTATTTATAGCCCAAGGGGCGAAGGGGTAAGTGAGGGGCGAAGGGGTACACGGGCTTCGGCCCAAGTCACGCACGCAGGCGGGGTCCGGATGATCCGGATGGTGGCCTGGATGATCCGGGTGTCGGGGGTCCGGATGATCCGGGCGATCATCCGGATGATCCGGCTTCGTCGAGCAGGTTCTGTAGTCTTCGGGCGCGTTAGCCGGATCGTCTGGGAGGTCGTCCGGATCGTCCGGGCTCGGTCCGGATCATCCGGCTGGGCGTCCGGATGATCCGGGCAACTCCAGTCTTCTTCTCCTTTCTTCCGTCTTCTCTTCCACGCTTCCCTCGCGGATGGTGTAGTCGTTCCTTGGCGCTTGCACTCCTCCTTGACATCCGTGAAGCTCCGACAATACCTATGCATGCACACGTAAGGAGTGTCAAGTAGTATACCATCCTCGAGAGTGTCAAGTGAGTACATGTAAAGGAGATGATTCACCTTTGTCTATGTGAAGTAGATGTCGCACGTGTCACTTGCCAACTGGGCTCTTGACAGGGTGATGTCCGTAGGATGCTCCGCATCAGTTGGGGGCGAAGGGGTACATAGGCTCAGCCCAACACGCGCGCACAGGCGCTGGCTGGATGATCCGGACGGGGGTCCGGATGATCCGGGCTGGTCCGGATGATCCGGGCGGGGACCCGGATGAGCCGGAGGGTCGGCTGATGGTCGCGAGGGGCCGGATGTCCGGCTGGTGGTCCGGACGTCCGGGCGGGGTCCGGATGATCCGGGGCGAGACCGGATGGTCCGCCGGGGAGAGCTTCTGTTGCCTTGGTCGTTAGAAGCGGATCGTCCGGACCGGGGTCCGGATCATCCGGGCGCTGTCCGGATCGTCCGAGCCTCCGTCCGGATCGTCCGTCCTCTCTGGTCCTTGTTGCTTTCTTCCCTCCGTCTTCATGCATGCCTTCCGCTTCCGATTCTCCTCGCTTCCTAGCCTCTTCATGGTTGACTCCTTGGTGCCTGAGTATGCATAGAGTTTTCGTTTGAGGTAGTAACCATGTCTCATGTGAATTGAAGGAGAGTTGTGAGAGGAATGATGTCACCTCGGTTTCAAGAGCTCTTGCACGTGCTCGAGTCGTCGGTCCTTGTGGTGTTGTAGGTGTTGATGTAGAGTCCATGGGGATGATGCAAGGATGCTCCGCATCATATCCCCTCCCTTCGAAAGGATCCGACCTCGGATCTAGTTCTTCATCACCATGGAAAGGCGAGAGGTCTTTGACGTTGAAGGTGTCGCTCACGTTGTACTTGTCGCTTGGTAGGTCGAGCTTGTAGGCGTTGTTGTTGTAGCGCGCTAACACCTTGAAGGGTCCATCGGCTCGAGGTAGAAGTTTGGACTTGCGTTCGTTGGGGAAGCGTTCCTTGCGAAGGTGTAGCCACACGAGATCACCTATGTTGAAGATCATGGGTTGCTTGTTGATGTTGAGCTTGGACGCTAGTCGTTGTACTTGGCGCTCAATGGTGTTTCTTGTATCTTCATGCATCTTCTTGATGTAGCTTGCACGGGCAGTTGCGTCGAGGTTGGTGCGCTCTTGTAGAGGCAGAGGTAGAATGTCCAATGGGGACAATGGGTTGAAGCCGTAGACGACCTCGAAGGGGGACTTGCCGGTCGTCGAATGTCTTACGCGGTTGTAGGCGTACTCGGCGATGGGTAGACACGTCTCCCACTCCTTGATGTTCTTCTTTATCAACACGCGAAGTAGAGTGGAGAGCGTCCGGTTCGTCACCTCCGTTTGGCCGTCGGTTTGAGGGTGGTATGCGGAGGAGAACAAGAGCTTGATTCGAGCTTGGCGCAAAGAGTTTTCAAAAGTAACTCAAGAACTTGACGTCATGGTCGGAGACGATTGACTTTGGTACTCCATGGAGGCGCAAGATTTCCCTACAAAAGAGATTTGCAATATGTGAAGCATCGTCTACCTTGTTGCAAGGAATGAAATGTGCCATTTTAGAAAATCGGTCCACAACAACAAATACGGAGTCCTTTCCATTTTGAGTTCTAGGCAAACCAAGTACAAAGTCCATGCTAATGTCTTCCCAAGGTTGATAAGGAATAGGAAGAGGCATGTAAAGACCATGAGATTGAGCTTTTGACTTAGCTTTGCGGCATGTTGAGCGTCTTGTGGTGAAGCGTGAGACGTCGCAAAACATCTTTGGCCAAAAGTAGTTCTTGGAGAGCGTAGCGAATGTCTTGTCGCATCCAAAGTGTCCCATGAGTCCACCGCCATGAGCCACTTGCAAAAGGAGCAAACGAAGAGAAGACTCGGGTATGCATAGTTTGTTAGCTCTCATAAGATAACCATCCTTGATGTAATATTGTTCCCAAGATGTATGCGTCAAACATTTAGCATAATGAGGTGCAAAAGATGGATCACTAGGATACAAATCTTTGATGTACTCAAAACCAATAACATTCAACTCAAGTTGAGTGAGAAGCGTGAATATGCGTGAAAGTGCATCGGCAACTACATTTTCCTTGCCCTTAATGTACTTGATCACATATGGAAAAGATTCAATAAATTCACTCCATTTTGCATGATGCTTGTTCAATTTAGTTTGACTTTTCAAGTACTTAAGCGTTTCATGATCGGTATGGATGACAAACTCATGAGGTCTAAGATAATGTTCCCAAACATGTAGCACACGCACTAAAGCATACAATTCCTTGTCATACACGGGATAGTTAAGTTGAGCACCGGAGAGTTTTTCACTAAAATCAGCAATGACTCGTTTTTCTTGCATTAAAACTCCGCCTATTCCGGTACCACTTGCATCACAATGGACCTCAAAAGTTTTGTCAAAATAGGGCAAAGCAAGAATCGGAGCATGAGAAAGCAAAGACTTGAGTTCATCAAAAGCGTTTGATTGCAAAGGTCCCCAAACAAAAGGAGTATTCTTCTTACTGAAAGCATGCAAAGGAGCTGCAATAGTGCTAAAGTTTTTCACAAAGCAGCGATAAAAACCTGCAAGACCAAGGAAACTTCGCACTTGTTGCAAATTGGTGGGTTGGGGCCAAGTTTTAATTGCTTTGATCTTAGTTTCATCAACATGGACACCCTTGGAAGAGACAACGAAACTCAAGAAAACCACTTTGTCAACGCCAAAAGTGCATTTTTTCAAGTTGGCATAAAGACTTTCCTTTTGAAGTGTTTGCAAAACAAGCTTAACATGTTCAAGATGCTCTTTCATGGTTTTGCTAAACACAAGAATATCATCGAAGTAAACCAAAACAAAGATTCCAATGTATGGACCAAGTACATGATGCATGAGACGCACAAAAGTTCCGGGAGCTTCCAACAAACCCATAGGCAAGACCAACCATTCATATAAGCCAAATTTGGTTTTGAAAGCAGTTTTCCATTCATCATCCTCATGAATGCGGATTTGATAATAGCCACTTTTAAGATCAATTTTTGAGAAAAAGTTGGCTCCACTAAGTTCATCAAGCATATCATCTAAGCGAGGAATGGGATGCCTATAGCGCACGGTGATAGCATTTATAGGTCTACAATCGGAACACAAGCGGAGACTTCCATCGGGCTTAGGCATAAGAATAACGGGAACGACACAAGGGCTTAAGCTTGCACGTACATGACCGTTGTCGATTAGTTGTTGTACTTGCCGTTGAATCTCCTTGTTTTCTTCGGGATTGACACGGTAGGGAGCTTTGTTTGGAAGTGGCGCTCCGGGGATGAGGTCGATTCGATGCTCAATGCCTCGAAGAGGAGGTAGACCCGGAGGTAGCTCATCGGGGAAAACATCTTGAAATTCCTGCAAAAGAGATTGAAACACCAAAGGTAGCTCATGAGTGGTGTTAGTTTTTGGTTCTCCATCCTTGCACACAAGGACAAAGTGCATCACACTCGATGGGTTCTCACACACTTCTCTCATCTCATGTTTGGTGGCGAATAATATGAGGTTTTTCTCTCTAGGCGAAGAGGCGCTCAAATTTGGCTTGTGGCTCTCACTCACTTTTTGGTGGCTCACTTTCTCACTCTTCTCTCTTTGGTTGGTGGCTTGTTTGTCGGCTATCACTTGACTAGGAGACCTGGGTCGTAGGACATATTCTTTGCCTTTCATCTTGAAGCTATAGTGGTTTGTACGCCCATTGTGGTAGACACCACGGTCGAATTGCCATGGCCGACCAAGGAGGAGGTGGAAAACGGTCATTGGGACCACATCACACTCCAAAGTGTCTTCATACGCACCGATTTTGAAGGATACTTGGACCGTATGCTCAACTCTTATGGTGCCGGAGTCACTTAGCCATTGAACTTTGTAGGGTTGCGGATGCTTCTTCTTGACCAATTGGAGCTTGGAGCATAGTTCTTCGCTTGCCAAGTTGTGGCAACTACCTCCATCGATGATGACCTTGACGGATCTCCCATTGATGCCGGCCTTTGTGTGGAAAATGTGGTGATGTTGGGTGGAACCCTATGATAGAGGCAAAGGTGTCCCGTCTTTCGATGAGATGGTGGATTTCGCTTTGGTGGAAGTCGACTTTGACGATCCGACTACGAGCGTGCGAGGACGTCGCGCCTTAGCAACCGCTAAACCAACTCCGAGAGGTTATTGACCACGCCGGAGCACGATCAACCTGACCACGAGGGTCTATTTCCTGCGAGCAAACGAAGAACAAGCAAGAAACTGAGATTGCAATCTGGATATTGCGAATATAAGATGAAAGCTTTATTGATCAAGGTGGGGTTCTGTGGACGCCTTTGTCAGTCGTTGAACACAAACGGCACGCCGAAGTTGCAGCTATGGCGAACTTTTGATCTAAACAAAACCCAAAGTCTAAACGGTGCCCTAAGGGCTGTATATATGGGGAAGAGGAGGAATTTCGTGGCCCTTGAGGGTGGGGTCCAAACCAACCCTATCTCTTGTTTCCCCACACATACGGACTCTAAAATAGCCTATACTTAAGTATTTCGAAATTACATGGGCCTGGCCCAATAATAAGGTGACGCAGCACCTAGAATAGCCTATGGACGAATATTATGAAGTGGCATCTTGTATATTTCGTCCAAGGCTTCATGCACTCCTTATGGTGGCTTCAAAGTCCTGAAATCATCACTTGTAACTCCGTTCTTGATCCCTTATGCATGCCATCAACTCCATGCGTGTTCTTGCTCCAATGTTCATCCTTCTCCAAGCTAGGCCCTTCATTTGTAAGCAAAACAAATGTATCCAATTTAGGCAGCATCATATTCTCATGAACATTAAAATCATTACCAAGAAACGAAAGTACCTGGTAATTTAATTGGCGTGCGCGAGCTCTAGTAATTGGTCCCGTATATGTAACAGTAGGGGCTGTGGGTGTAACAATGGTATTGATGTCCTCATCATCCTCCCCTTCTTGAAATGAAGTCGTCCTCGACGGAAGCTCATCTTCCTCACCCAAATAAGGCTTCAAATCTGCAATGTTAAAAGTGGGACTAACCCCAAAATCTGCAGGCAGCTCAAGTTTATATGCATTATCATTTATTTTCTCCAACACCTTAAAGGGACCAGCAGCACGTGGCATTAGCTTTGATTTGCGCAAATCAGGAAATCTATCCTTACGCAAATGTAACCAAACAAGATCTCCACGTGCAAACACAACATGTTTTCTACCCTTATCTCCAGCAAGTTTATATTTAGCATTCATACGCTCAATGTTTTCCTTAGTTAACTCATGCACTTTTAAAATCAATTCAGCACGTTCTTTAGCATCAAAATTAACCTTCTCCGAAGATGGAAGAGGCAACAAATCAATAGGTGCACGAGGTAGGAAACCATACACAATTTCAAAAGGGCACATCTTAGTAGTAGAATGCAATGAACGATTATAAGCAAATTCAATATGAGGCAAGCATTCCTCCCACATTTTCTTATTATTCTTTAGAACAGCCCTAAGCATAGTAGACAATGTTCTATTGACTACTTCAGTTTGTCCATCAGTTTGGGGGTGACAAGTAGTACTAAAAAGAAGTTTAGTCCCCAACTTAGCCCATAAACATCTCCAAAAGTGGCTAAGAAATTTAGTATCACGATCTCAAACAATAGTATTTGGCACACCATGCAAGCGAATAATTTCACGAAAGAACAAATCAGCAACATTGACAAAGATCATCGCTTTTATGACATGGTATAAAGTGTGCCATTTTCGAGAATCTATCCACGACAACAAATATGCTATCCTCCCTTCTTTGTTCTAGGTAAACCTAAAACAAAGTCCATAGATATATCCTCCCAAGGAACACTAGGTACAGTGCAAAGGCATATATAAACCATGAGGATTGAGTCGTGACTTAGCTTTTTGACATGTAGTGCAGCGAGCAATAAAACGCTCAACATCCGTCTCATCTTTGGCCAAAAGAAATGTGTAGCAAGTCGTCCTCCGTCTTCTTCACGCCAAAGTGTCCCATTAGTCCTCCTCCATGCACCTCCTGCAACAACAAAAGACGAACGGAGCTAGCTGGAATGCATAGCTTGTTAGCACGGAACACAAATCCATCATTAATGACAAACTTGTTCCATGTTCTTCCTTCCTTACAATTCTGCAATACATCTTTAAAATCAGCATCATGCACATATTGATCTTTGATGGTCTCCAAACCAAATATTTTGAAGTCAAGTTGTGAAAGCATAGTATAGCGACGAGACAATGCATCAAGAATAACATTTTCTTTACCCTTCTTGTGTTTAATGACATAAGGAAAGTCTCAATGAATTCAACCCATTTAGCATGTCTACGATTCAGTTTAGCTTGACTTTTAATATGTTTCAAAGATTCATGATCGAATGTATAACAAATTCTTTGGGCCATAAATAATGTTGCCATGTTTCTAAAGTCCTAACAAGAGCATATAATTCTTTATCATAAGTAGAGTAATTCAGACTAGGCCCACTCAATTTTTCGAAAAAGTATGCAACAGGTTTGCCATCTTGTAATAACACACCTCCTAATCCAATTCCACTAGCATCACATTCAAGCTCAAAAGTCTTATTAAAATCGGAAGTTGGAGTAAAGGAGCATGTGTCAACTTATCTTTCAACACCGTGAAGGCTTCTTCCGTATGGTACCCCAAACAAAAGGCACATCCTTCTTTGTAAGCTCGTTGAGAGGTGCAGCAATGGTGCTGAAATCTCTCACAAAACGCCTATAGAAACCAGCGAGGCCAAGGAAACTCCTCACTTGTGTGACCGTTTTGGGCTGCGGCCAACTCTCAATAGCTTCAATCTTGGCTTTATCAACTTCAATTCCCTGTGGAGTAACAACATAGCCAAGAAAAGATACTCGGTCGGTGCAAAAGGTGCACTTCCCAAGGTTACCAAACAAACGTGCATCACGTAGAGCATTAAAAACAGCACGTAAATGTTCCAAATGTTCTTCCAAAGATTTGCTATAAATCAATATATCATCAAAATAGACTACCACAAATCGTCCAATGAAAACACGTAAAACTTCGTTCATTAATCTCATGAAAGTACTAGGTGCATTAGTTAACCCAAAAGGCATGACTAACCACTCATATAATCCAAACTTAGTTTTAAATGCTGTTTTCCATTCATCTCCCAATTTCATACGAATTTGATGGTATCCACGACGCAAATCAACTTTGGAGAATATTGTAGAGCCACTCAATTCATCAAGCATATCATCTAGCCTAGGAATAGGGTGGCGATAACGAATAGTAATATTATTGATGCCTCTACAATCAACACACATACGTGACGTACCATCCTTTTTCGCACTAGAATAATAGGAACAGCACAAGGACTAAGGGATTCGCGTATATAACCTTTGTCGAGCAGCTCCTGTACTTGACGATAATCTCCTTCGTCTCCTCCGGATTGGTACGGTATGGTGCACGGTTGGGTAATGATGCACCGAATTAAGTCAATTTGATGCTCAATCCCTCGAATAGGTGGTAATCCGGTGGCACGTCTTTTGGAAAGACGTCGTGAACTCTGCAAAATGTTAGTGACAGCAGGGGCAAAGAGGAAGGCACGCCCTCGAATGAAAATAATGCCTCTTTGCACACAAAAGCATAGCAAATAGATTTGCTAAAATCTAGCTCATCAATATCAGATTTGGTGGCAAGTAAACATGCACTTTTCAATTTAATTTCGAAGCAACAAGAGATGGTTTATTATTAGGCTTCATGTGTTGCTCAAATTCTTTTGCCACAATCTGATTTTCACTCTTATTTTTCTCCTGTTTTGCTTTATTAGCTCTATTAATATCATCTTTCAAAATGGACTCGTGGAGTCATAGGAAGCAAAGTAATATTTTTATCCTTATGAACAAGAGTATACTTGATTGTTTCTACCATGGTGTATGAATGTTTATCAAATTGCCATGGTCTACCAAGTAACAAGGAACATGCTTGCATAGGTACCACATCACAATCAACATAATCAGCATATGTAGAGATACTAAAATGCACACGAACAAAGATGCGTGTTACCTTCACCTTGCCGCTGTTGTTGAACCATTGGATGTAGTAAGGATGTGGATGTGGTCTTGTGGTGAGAGATAGCTTCTCCACCATCTCCATGCTAGCCAAGTTGTTGCAGCTCCCTCCATCTATGATGACGCTGAATAGAACGTTCCTTCACAACTCCTTTGTATGGAACAAATTATGCCTCTGATTTTGCTCAGCTTGTGTAACCTGCACACTCAAAACACGTTGAGCAACTAAACATTCATACCATCGGCATCTTCAAAGCCATGTATTGTGTCTCATGATCGAATCATCTCCACCGTGTTCCTCATGTGTAATAAGAGCCAAAGTCTCCTCATCATAGTCACTAGCGGACTCATACCCACCATCCTCGTAGCAATCATCACACGCTGAGATTTGCATTCTCTCAAAAATGTCCTCTTCCCTTACAACGACGACAAATAATATCACTTGTGTGCCTTGTTGACGCCATGGAAGAAGAAGAGCTCTGTGCAGGCCAGCAGTGTGCTCTTGGCGGATAGTGGTGGTTGTGCCTGCTTTCTTGTATCACGGTTGGAGGTGGCACCAAGGAGGTGATGGTGCGGTGGAAGTAGATGATGCACGTGGTGTCCATGATGAAGGTCGACTGCAGAAAAGTTAGTGCGGCGCCAATGCTCATCGATCCTGCACTTCACGTTCAGCTTTACAAGCAAGATGGAATAAACGAGTGATATTATTATAATCCTTATAGTCTAGAATGGTCTGAATCTCTCTATTTAATCCACCCGAAAACTTGCAAGCATAGCTTCATTCTCCTCAACAATACCACATCTAATCAAGCCGGTTTGCAATTCCCGATAATATTCTTCTACAGAATTTTTCCTTGTCTTAAACGCTGCAATTTTTGAAGTAATTCACGTTGATAATATGGTGGAACCCAACGAGTACGCATAGCAGTTTTCAAAGCAGCCCAAGTAGCTGGAACAGGATATAATCTACAATGTTCGGACCACCAAACACATGCAAAGCTAGTGAAAGCACAAACAGCGGCGAGAACACGTCTCTCCTCGGGATATTGTAAACATGTAAATCGTTGTTCAGTTTCTAACTCCCAAGTAAGATATATATCGGGAAGATATCTACCCTCAAATGGTGGAATATTCAATTTCAGTTTAGGGAGATGGTCATGATCTCGCACTGAGGGGAGCCCTAACATTGCCATTATTTGCATGTGGACGACCGGTGGTTGTGGTGCTGGTGGTTGCACGTAGTTCGATGTTGATCAACCTCATCCTCGTAATCTTCCACATAATCATCCTCGTCGGTACCAAAGCAGCAGATGAGCAGGAGCCAAAGAAGCACCAACAGCAGAGAGCAGCGGCACCAGAATTTTGTCCCGGCTCAATAGGAACACGCTGAGCTCGTCCATACTGATTCGGAAGGGGCGTGGTTGTTGTCGTTCTTGAGGTGCGATAGGTGCAGCCGGCGGTGGTTGTGGAAAACGCGAGCAATTCATCAAACTTGCTATCAAGCTTTGTTTCAAACGTCTTCTCAATGCCATCTATCTTCTCCATGGCCTCGTCAAATCTGTTTACCACATCTTGCACCTGTCCAATCATCATTTGCTGAAACTTATCATGTAGCTGTTTGTTTGTCGGGTTCTCCCAATCAGTCTCATCGGCTGTGTTCCTGCCATGGTTAGCAGCAATAGGAACACACAAGAATATGATCCTCTGACTACTAGGAAGTGGTGGTGGTGGTGTGGTGGACAGTCACAAATCCGTGAAGCAAATCTCAAATTCTTACCAGTTCTTACCCAGCAGCGGTGGTGATCGGCAACCGTTGTAGTCAAAACTCTCAAAGCTTGGCTATAGCGATTACGGGGAGAATCAAACGCACGACGTAGATGTATGTGGAGCTGGGAAGGCTTATAATATGGTAGCAAAAGGGTCGACAATAATCAAATCGAGATGCAAAGTTGAATAAACGCTCAACGACGGTACTATATGCTGGTCCTAGGCTAGACCGTGCTAGAGACGCGAGCCTAGAACACTAACAAAATCACGGCGCTGCACGTAAACAAAGGAAAAGCACACTCTGAATTTTTTTTTTCGCTCTTTTTTTTTTGCGCTGCTTTTTTTTTGCGCTGCTCTTTTTTTTTTGCGAAAAATCACTATAATGGCGAGTGTCTCAAAACTCTTCCCAGGTCAAACTGACAGGATGGGCACGAAATTTTTTCGACCAATTTTTTTTTTTTCGATTGCCGGACCCAAAAACTGAAACGGGTCAAAAAACTTTCTATAACGGCGATCGCTCAATACGCTTAGAAACACCTAAAAATAGGATAGCCGAAAATTTTTTATCCCGTGCGTTTTGGAATTTTTTTTTTGAAACCAACCTCTTCTACGGACGGCAAAAGATTGCTGGAATCCGAAACCTACTCAGACAAGGAAACACGAATCGGAAATTAGATGGATCCCGAAAACAAATCGAATATGCAAGGAACTCGGATTGGTGGTGGATATATGGTGGTGGTATATGGCAACGGTGGTGGTATATGGATACGGATTTGAAGCGGTGGCGGATAAGCGGTGGTGGTAGATGGCAGGGGCGATGATGATGGTGCGGCGGCGTGACAACTTATGACCAGAACTCGAAACTCTAAAAGACTAGACTCTAAGACCAGCAACTAGACACGACGATGCAACCGCAAATTCAACAACGCAAATACAGAAAAGATTATGCAAGGCTCAGATTGGTTCGGATATGATGACCTAACCCTAATTTTTTTTGGCTTTTTCGTGGACTGTAGGTATGAAGAACAGACTCGATCTAAACTACGAAAAACTGTAAAATCTCACCGAGCAACCTGGAAATCTGATACCACTTGATAGAGGCAAAGGTGTCCCGTCTTTCGATGAGATGGTGGATTTCGCTTTGGTGGAAGTCGACTTTGACGATCCGACTACGAAGTCGCGAGGGCGTCGCGCTATAGCAACCGCTAAACCAACTCCGAGAGGTTATTGACCACGCCGAGCACGATCAACGACCACGAGGGTCTATTTCCTGCGAGCAAACGAAGAACAAGCAAGAAACTGAGATTGCAATCTGGATATTGCGAATATAAGATGAAAGCTTTATTGATCAAGGTGGGGTTCTGTGGCGCCTTTATCCAGTCGTTGAACACAAACGGCATCTGCGAAGTTGCAGCTATGGCGAACTTTTGATCTAAACAAAACCCAAAGTCTAAACGGTGCCCTAAGGGCTGTATATATGGGGAAGAGGAGGGAATTTCGTGGCCCTTGAGGGTGGGGTCCGAAACCAACCCTATCTCTTGTTTCCCCACACATACGGACTCTAAAAATAGCCTATACTTAAGTATTTCGAAATTACATGGGCCTGGCCCAATAATAAGGTGACGCAGCACCTAGAATAGCCTATGGACGAATATTATGAAGTGGCATCTTGTATATTTCGTCCAAGGCTTCATGCACTCCTTATGGTGGCTTCAAAGTCCTGAAATCATCACTTGTAACTCCGTTCTTGATCCCTTAGCATGCCATCAACTCCATGCGTGTTCTTGCTCCAATGTTCATCCTTCTCCAAGCTAGGCCCTTCATTTGTAAGCAAAACAAATGTATCCAATTTAGGCAGCATCATATTCTCATGAACATTAAAATCATTACCAAGAAACGAAAGTACCTGGTAATTTAATTGGCGTGCGCGAGCTCTAGTAATTGGTCCCGTATATGTAACAGTAGGGGCTGTGGGTGTAACAATGGTATTGATGTCCTCATCACCCTAATTCGCCGATCTTTCACGTTTGGAGGGGATCCTATGGAGGAAACACGAAGAACGCGCGGAAGAACGAGAGGAAATCACAGGGAAGAACGAGAGAGACACTCAACCGACAAGAGATCAATCACACAAGGTCTAGATCATCGAAGCACGAGTGATACATGGTCCAAAATCAACAAAGGAAAGATACAAAGGTAGCCGTTCTTCTCCCGGAGGAGGTCTTGAATCCACGAGGGGATCTTCCCTTTTGAGGGGTCTTGAATCCGATGGATCGTCTCCTAGACGGAGGTCCTAATCTCCGTGGAGAAGTACCGGTGGATGAGCAAAGGCTCTCACACACAAATATGTGCTAATACAATGCTATGTCTCAAAGTGAGGAGAGGGGTCCTATATATAGAGTCTGGGGCGAAGGGGTACATGGGCTCAGCCCAACACGCGCGCGCAGGCGCTGGCCGGACGATCCGGGCGACGGTCCGAATGATCCGGGCTGGTCCGGATGATCCGGGTGGGGGCCCGGATGGTCCGGGTGCTCTGCTGGTGACGGCGCAGGGCCGGACGTCCGGCTGATGGTCCGGATGTCCGGGCGGGATCCGGATGATCCGGGCCGGGGTCCGGATGATCCGGCTTCAGCGTGGAGGTTTTGTTGCCTTCGGTCGTTTTAGTCGGATCGTCCGGACCGGGGTCCGGATCATCCGGGCTCTGTCCGGATCGTCCGGGCCTCCGTCCGGATCGTCCGGCCTCTCTGGTCCAGGTTGCTTTCTCCTCTTTGTCTTCGCGTATGTCTTCCGCTTCCGATTCTCCTTGCTTCCTAGCCTCTTCATGGTCGACTCCTTGGTGCCTGAGTATGCATAGAGTTTCCGTTTGAGGTAGTAACCGTGTCTCATGTGAATCGAAGGAGAGTTGTGAGAGGAGTGATGTCACCTCGGTTTCAAGAGCTCTTGCACGTGCTCGAGTCATCGGTCCTTGTGGTGTTGTAGGTGTTGATGTAGAGTCCATGGGGATGATGGAAGGATGCTCCGCATCATATCCCCTCCCTTCGAAAGGATCCAACCTCGGATCTAGATCTTCATCACCATGGAAAGGCGAGAGGTCTTTGACGTTGAAGGTGTCGCTCACGTTGTACTTTTCGCTTGGTAGGTCGAGCTTGTAGGCGTTGTTGTTGTAGCATGCTAACACCTTGAAGTGTCCATCGGCTCGAGGTAGAAGTTTGGACTTGCGTTCGTTGGGGAAGCGTTCCTTGCGAAGGTGTAGCGACACGAGATCGCCTATGTTGAAGATCATGGGTTGCTTGTTGATGTTGAGCTTGGTCGCTAGTCGTTGTACTTGGCGCTCGATGGTGTTTCTTGTATCTTCATGCATCTTCTTGATGTAGCTTGCACGGGCACTTGCGTCGAGGTTGGTGCGATCTTGTAGAGGTAGAGATAGGATGTCCAATGGGGACAATGGGTTGAAGCCGTAGACGACCTCGAAGGGGGACTTGCCGGTCGTCGAATGTCTTGCGCGGTTGTAGGCGTACTCGGCGATGGGTAGACACGTCTCCCACTCCTTGATGTTCTTCTTGATCAACACGCGAAGTAGAGTGGAGAGCGTCCGGTTTGTCAGCTCCGTTTGGCCGTCGGTTTGAGGATGGTATCCGGATGAGAATAAGAGCTTGATTCCGAGCTTGGCACAAAGAGTTTTCCAAAAGTAACTCAAGAACTTGACGTCGCGGTCGGAGACGATTGACTTTGGTACTCCATGGAGGCGCAAGATTTCCCTACAAAAGAGATTTGCAATATGTGAAGCATCGTCTACCTTGTTGCAAGGAATGAAATGTGCCATTTTAGAAAATCTATCCACAACAACAAATACGGAGTCCTTTCCATTTTGAGTTCTAGGCAAACCAAGTACAAAGTCCATGCTAATGTCTTCCCAAGGTTGCTAAGGAATAGGAAGGGGCATGTAAAGACCATGAGATTGAGCTTTTGACTTAGCTTTGCGGCATGTTGAGCATTTTGGGGTGAAGCGTGAGACGTCTCGAAACATCTTGGGCCAAAAGTAGTTCTTGGAGAGTGTGGCGAAGGTCTTGTCGCGTCCAAAATGTCCCATGAGTCCACCTCCATGAGCCTCTTGCAAAAGTAGCAAATGAAGAGAAGACTCGGGTATGCAAAGTTTGTTAGCTCTCATAAGATAACCATCCTTGAGGTAATATTGTTCCCAAGATGTATGCGTCAAACATTTAGCATAATGAGGTGCAAAAGATGGATCACTAGCATACAAATCTTTGATGTGCTCAAAGCCAATAACATTCAACTCAAGTTGGTTGACAAGCGTGCATATGCGTGAAAGTGCATCGGCAACTACATTTTCCTTGCCCTTAATGTACTTGATCACATATGGAAAAGATTCAATAAATTCACTCCATTTTGCATGACGCTTGTTCAATTTAGTTTGACCTTTTAAGTACTTAAGCATTTCATGATCAGTATGGATGATAAACTCATGAGGTCTAAGATAATGTTCCCAAACATGTAGCACACGCACTAAAGCATACAATTCTTTGTCATACACGAGATAGTTAAGTTGAGCACCGGAGAGTTTTTCACTAAAATAAGCAATGACTCGTTTTTCTTGCATTAAAACTCCGCCAATTCCGGTACCACTTGCATCACAATGGACCTCAAAAGTTTTGTCAAAATTGGGCAAAGCAAGAATTGGAGCATGAGTAAGCAAAGACTTGAGCTCATCGAAAGAGTTGGCTTGCAAAGGTCCCCAAACAAAAGGAGTATTCTTCTTACTCAAAGCATGCAAAGGAGCTGCAATAGTGCTAAAGTTTTTCACAAAATGGCGATAATAACCTGCAAGACCAAGAAACTTCGCACTTGTTGCAAATTGGTGGGTTGGGGCCAAGTTTTAATTGCTTTGATCTTAGTTTCATCAACATGGACACCCTTGGAAGATACAACGAAACCCAAGAAAACCACTTTGTCAACTCCAAAAGTGCATTTTTTCAAGTTGGCATATAGACTTTCTTTTCGAAGTGTTTGCAAAACAAGCTTAACATGATCAACATGCTCTTTCACGGTTTTGCTAAACACAAGAATATCATCGAAGTAAACCACAACAAAGATCCCAATGTATGGACGAAGTACATGATGCATGAGACGCACAAAAGTTCCGGGAGCTTCCGACAAACCCATAGGCATAACCAACCATTCATATAAGCCAAATTTTGTTTTGAAAGCAGTTTTCCATTCATCACCCTCATGAATGCGGATTTGGTAATAGCCACTTTTAAGTTCAATTTTTGAGAAAATGATGGCTCCACTAAGTTCATCAAGCATATCATCTAAGCGAGGAATGGGATGCCTATAGCGCACGGTGATAGCATTTATGGGTCGACAATCGGAACACAAGCGGAAAGTTCCATCGGGCTTAGGCACAAGTATTACGGGAACGGCACAAGGGCTTAAGCTTTCACGTACATGACCATTGTCGATAAGTTGTTGTACTTGCCGTTGAATCTCCTTGGTTTCTTCGGGATTGACACGGTATGGGGCTTTGTTTGGAAGTGGCGCTCCGGGTATGAGGTCGATTCGATGCTCAATGCCTCGTAGAGGAGGTAGACCCGGAGGTAGCTCATCGGGGAACACATCTTGAAATTCCTGCAAAAGAGATTGAAACACCAAAGGTAGCTCATGAGTGTTGTGGGTTTTTGGTTCGCCATCCTTGCACACAAGGATAAAGTGCATCACACTCGATGGGTTCTCACACACTTCTCTCATCTCATGTTTGGTGGCGAATAGTATGAGGTTTTTCTCTCTAGGCGAAGAGGCGCTCAAATTTGGCCTGTGGCTCTCACTCACTTTTTGGTGGCTCACTTTCTCACTCTTCTCTCTTTGGTTGGTGGCTTGTTTGTCGGCTATCACTTGACTAGGAGACATGGGTCGTAGGACATATTCTTTGCCTTTCATCTTGAAGCTATAGTGGTTTGTACGCCCATTGTGGTATACACCACGGTCGAATTGCCATGGCCGACCAAGGAGGAGGTGGCAAACGGTCATTGGGACCACATCACACTCCAAAGTGTCCTCATATGCACCTATTTTGAATGATACTTGGACCATATGCTCAACTCGTATAGTGCCGGAGTCACTTAGCCATTGAACCTTGTAGGGTTGCGGATGCTTCTTTTTGACCAATTGGAGCTTGGGGCATAGTTCTTCGCTTGCCAAATTGTGGCAACTACCTCCATCGATGATGACCTTGATAGATCTCCCATTGATGCCGGCCTTGGTGTGGATGATGTGGCATCGTTGGTCTTCTTCTTGGTGATGTTGAAGTGTCAAGACTTTGGAGACAACAAGAGCGGGGCTTGTATCTTCATCACAAAAGACTTGATCATCTTCATCCTCGTTGATGCGCCGTTGCATGGCCACTTGCTCAATAGCGTCCATTTCATCTTCACTCATTGAGTCGTAGGTGCCATCGTCATTGAGTATCATGGTGCGCTTGTTGATGCATTCATAGGACTTGTGGCCTCGGCCGCCGCAAGTAAAACACTTGAAGGAGCTCGTCTTGACGGTCTCATCGATTGGAGTAGATGATGAAGCACGCGGCTTGGAGTTGCTTGTAGTAGGAGGAGGACGACTTGAGCTTGTAGAAGTTTTCTTGTAACTTGACTTGTCGTCATTGCTTGGAAAAGGCTTTGTTGATGTCGAAGTTGGAGTAGTTGTTGAAGCTTGGTTGTTGGAGAGGCCGTATGTCTTGGATGAGTACTTGGCGTTCTTGAAGTCATCTTGCACTTGACGTTCCGCCTTTGTAGCTTGATGCACGAGCTCAATGAGGTTGGAGTAGGGTTGGAAATCGGCGATTTTCTTGATGGGATGGTTTTGGCCATTCAAGAATCGTGCCATTGTTTGCTCATCATCTTCCATGACATTGGCTCGAATCATGGCAATCTCCATTTCCTTGTAGTACTCTTCAACACTCTTTGTTCCTTGCTTGAGGAGTTGTAGCTTCTTGAAGAGATCACGGTTGTAGTAGGAGGGCACAAAGCGTGCTCTCATGAGCTCCTTCATTTGAGCCCAAGTGGTGATTGGAGGTTCGCCTCTTGCTTGTCGGCGCTCAAGGACTTGTTCCCACCATATGAGCACATAGTCTTGGAACTCAAGTGATGCCATAGCGATCTTCTTCTCTTCCTCATAGTTGTGCAAACGAAAGATTTTGTAGACCTTCAATGCCCATGAGAGGTACTCTTCGGGATCATTGGTTCCATTGAACTTGGGCATTGTGAACTTTAGCTTGCCATAGCGGTGTTCTTCATTGTTTTGAGGTCGATGTTGATGATGACGTTCTTGACGTGGAGGGTAATCATCCTCATGTTGCTCTTGGCGAGGAGGAAGTCCATGATCAACTTGCTCTTGTTGACCTTGAGGTTGAGGATGAGCTTGAGGAGCTTGTGGAGGAACTTGTGGGACTTGACGTTGCGCACGCGGATGGTAGTTCCTCTCTTGTATTTCTTCTCGAAGTGCTTCCTCTTGATTGCGCCTTTCGCGATTGCGGTTGGCGAGAGCTTGACTTGATGCTTGAAGAGCGCGTTCCGCCTCGAGAGCTTGTGCTTCTCGTTGTTGTTGTTGAAGACGTTTAGTCGCGGCGTCTTGTTGCTCTTGGTGTAGGCGCGCTCGTTCTTGTTCTTGTTGGTGACGAAGACATTGTCGTTCTTGAGCTTGAGCAAACGCCACTTGGCTTGATTGAGGACGAGGAACTTGTTCATCAACTTGCCCTTGGGTGTGCTTGTCATGTAGCGGGTTGCGAGATGCATGACGATCTTGACGCGCGGCTCGTCGAAGCATGTTCGATGACGGAGTACTTGTGTCGGAGAAGGAATCGTCGGAGTGGCGACTTGAGTGGCTCCGTCTTGAGTGTGAAGAGGTAGAAGTACGCCGGTTCACCAACAAGGCGCGGATCTCGTCCATTCTTGCATCGTTCTCTTTCTTGTGCGCGTCGAGTTTGTTGTCGAAGTAATCTCATGTACGTTGCTCGGAGAGTCGCAAGTCGGTGGAGAGGTTGTCGATGCGTTCGCTCATTGCTTGTTGCTCTTGATGGAGAGCTCGTTGCGTGCCAAATAGGTGGCTCTTGGTGACGTAGGATGACATTTCGTCGTCTTGCTCGATGAAGAGTGGATTTGTAGAAGAACTTGGCCTATCCATCATTTCAAGCAAAATTGTGAGTGGTAGAAGGAGAAGAACTAATACCAATGTACCTTTGACCGAAGTTGAAGTTGAATCAAGTTCACTCAAATGCGGACAATGAAATAGCACTATTGGTACCGATTCTTGTCGATTCTCACACCTACACAAATAAAAGCCTTTGGTGGAGCTTGGTTAGGATGGTGGCACAAAATTGATTGCAATCGTTAGCTTGACTCAAAAAGGTTGAAGAAGATTCGCAAATTCGCATATGCAACAAGTAGACCAAGCAAGTAGTGGTACACGGAAACACACACACAAATAGATAAATGGGATTGTGCAAACCAAAAATGAGCCAAAATGTGGAATCCACGAAAATGCTCTTGTTGCACAATACTAGAGAGACGCTAGCATGATTGCACAATAGGCGGATACGGAGCTTGTGCACAACCTACTAGGCAAAAATGCAACGATCTCTATCCCACGTATGCTATATGTATGGTATATCGGTGCAATGATCCAAGATGATCTTATATGACAATCTTAATGTTGTATGATGCTATGCTTGTTGCTTATAAGCTCTTTGCTTATCTTTCCTCTTTGCTTAAAAGCTTGAGTGGCTCTTTCTCTTTTGAGCTCTTTTCTTATGCAAACTTGACGAACTAAGATAGCAATTGTGTATGCGATGACAACTTTGTGACACACAAGTTGATTCCGAGATATGCACCTCAATTGTATGTATGATATGGTGTATGCAACTAATGTGCACAAGTCATGTTGCCGGCAATACTCAATGGCTAGTCTCGGTGGGTAAGCAACACAAAAGATGGTATATGATGGTTATCAATGCAATTGCAAGGTATGACAAAGATGTCGTTGATGTTACCGTCCGTAGCGAAGATGAGTAGCCGACCAAAATGAGCGTTTGTTGTTGATGTCACACCGCGCCTAAATAGCCGAAACACAAAAGGACACGGAAATCTCACTCAAATTGTCGAACTCAAATTCGAATGGTAGTACGGAGGTTGTGTCTTGGGGTTTGGCAAGTGGAAGTGGAGATGGATGTGGTGAGGAGGGTGTATGTAGGTATAGGTGGTGGTGGTGGTGGAGAAGGACTGCAGAAATGCAGTTTCGGCAGAGGAAGCCGGATGATCCGGGCCAGTAGCCGGATGATCCGGGCGAGTCTGGATGATCCGGGACTTGGTCCGGATGATCCGGGCAGGTCAACCACGCACGGGAACAGCTCGGGAAGAACACGAAAATGGGGTCGAATTTGACGATTTCGGGGATTTTGGGTGGATTTCGAGGGGGAGGAGGTGGGGAAACACAAGATCCCCGAGTTACACACCGAATCCACGGATCAAAAACAACAAAACATCATCAAAACTAACAAATCACAAAAAATTTGGGGGGTATTTTTGTGGGGATTTTCGGGTTTTTAGGACGAAAACAACAAAATCAAGCTAGAAATCACGAGGTAGGGGATCCAAAAACGTGATCAACGTGGCTCATGATACCATATGATGTAGGGTGGAACCCTAATTCGCCGATCTTTCACATTTGGAGGGGATCCTACGGAGGAAACACGAAGAACGCGCGGAAGAACGAGAGGAAATCACGGGGAAGAACGAGAGAGACACTCAACCGACAAGAGATCAATCACACAAGGTCTAGATCATCGAAGCACGAGTGATACATGGTCCAAAATCAACAAAGGAAAGATACAAAGGTAGCCGTTCTTCTCCCGGAGGAGGTCTTGAATCCACGAGGGCATCTTCCCTTTTGAGGGGTCTTGAATCCGATGGATCTTCTCCTAGACGGAGGTCCTGATCTCCGTGGAGAAGTACCGGTGGATGAGCAAAGGCTCTCACACACAAATATGAGCTAATCCAATGCTAAGTCTCAAAGTGAGGAGAGGGGGTCCTATATACAGAGTCTGGGCGAAGGGGTACATGGGCTCAGCCCAACACACGCGCGCAGGCGCTGGCCGGACGATCCGGGCGACGGTCCGGATGATCCAGGCTGGTCCGGATGATCCGGGTGGGGGCCCGGATGGTCCGGGTGCTCTGCTGGTGACGGCGCAGGGTCGGACGTCCGGCTGATGGTCCGGATGTCCGGGCGGGATCCGGATGATCCGGGCCGGGGTCCGGATGATCCGGCTTCAGCGTGGAGGTTCTGTTGCCTTCGGTCGTTTTAGCCGGATCGTTCGGCCTCTCTATCAATGCAATTGCAAAGTATGACAAAGATGTCGTCGAAGTTACCGTCCGTAGCGAAGATGAGTAGCCGACCAAAATGAGTGTTTGTTGTTGATGTCGCACCGCGCCTAAATAGCCGAAACACAAGAGGACACGGAAATCTCACTCAAATTGTCGAACTCAAATTCGAATGGTAGTATGGAGGTTGAGTGTTGGGGTTAGGCAAGTGGAAATGGTGGTGGATGGGGTGGGGAGGATGTATGTATGTGTGGATGGTGGTGGAGGTGGATGTTGGACTGCAGAACTGCAGTTTCGGCAGAGGAAGCCGGATGATCCGGGCCAGGAGCCGGATGATCCGGGCAAGTCCGGTTGATCCGGGACTTGGTCCGAATGATCCGGGCAGGTCAACCACGCACGGGAACTGCTCGGGAAGAACTCGAAAATGGGGTGGAATTTGACGATTTCGGGGATTTTGGATGGAATTCGAGGGGGAGAAGGTGGGGAAACACAAGATCCACGAGTTACACACCGAATCCACGGATCAAAAACAACAAAACATCATCAAAACCAACAAATCACAAAAAAATTTGGGGGTATTTTTTTGTGGATTTTTGGATTTTTAGGACGAAAACAACAAAATCAAGCTAGAAATCACGGGGTAGGGGCTCCAAAAACATGATCAACGTGGCTCATGATACCATATGATGTAGGGTGGAACCCTAATTCGTCGATCTTTCACGTTTGGAGGGGATCCTACCGAGGAAACACGAAGAACACGCGGAAGCACGAGGGGAAACACGGGGAAAACGAGGGAGGAACACTCATCCAACAAGGAATCGATCACACGAGTGCTAGATCAACATACACACATGAGATCCACAAGGTACATAGTCAACTAGGGTAAGGATACAAAGGAACCGTTCATCTCTCGGAGGAGGCCTTGAATCCACGAGGGGATCTTCCCAAAGAGGGGTCTTGTATCCGATGAGGGATCTTCTCCTAGACGGAGGTCCTGATCTACGAGGAGAAGTGATGAGGACATCAATACCATTGTTAAACCCACAGCCCCTGCTGCTATACATACTGGACCAATTACTAGAGCTCGCGCACGCCAACTAAATTACCAGGTACTTTCGTTTCTTGGTAATGGTTCTAATGTTCATGAGAATATGATGCTGCCTAAATTGGATACATTTGTTTTACTTACACATGAAGGGCCTAGCTTAGAGAAGGATGAACATTGGAGCAAGAACAAGCATGGAGATGATGGCATGCGCAAGGGGGACAAGAACGGAGTTACAAGTGATGATTTCAGGACTTTGAAGCCACCATAATGAGTGCATGAAGCCTTGGACGAAATATACAAGATGCCACTTCATAAATTTCGTCCAGAGGCTATTCTAGGTGCTGCGTCACCTTATTATTGGGCCAGGCCCATGTAATTTCGAAATACATAAGTATAGGCTATTTTTAGAGTCCGTATGTGTGGGGAAACAAGAGATAGGGTTAGTTTCGGACCCCTCCACCAAGGGCCACGAAATTCACCCCCTCTTCCTCCATATATACAGCCCTTAGGGCACCGTTTAGACTTTGGGGTTTTGTTTAGATCAAAAGTTCGCCATAGCTGCAACTTCGCGTGCCGTTTGTGTTCAACGACTGCACAAAGGCGTCCACGTAACCCCACCTTGATCAATAAAGATTTCATCTTATATTCGCAATATCCAGATTGCAATCTCAGTTTCTTGCTTGTTCTTCGTTTGTTCGCAGGAAATAGACCCTCGTGGTCAGGTTGATCGTGCTCCGGCGTGGTCAATAACCTCTCGGAGTTGGTTTAGCGATTGCTAAGGCGCGACGTCCTCGCACGCTCGTAGTCGGATCATCAAAGTCGACTTCCACCAAAGCGAAATCCACCATCTCATCGAAAGACGGGACACCTCTGCCTCTATCAAGAAGTAACCGAGTGGATGAGCAAAGGCTCTCACACAAATATGAGCTAATCCAATGCTAAGTCTCAAAGGGAGGATATGGGGTCTCATATATAGAGTTGGGGGCGATGATGAGGACATCACTACCTTGGATAAGACCAAAAATATTGCATACATGCATATTTGTCAGGTGATTTCTAGTGCAAACTATTCAATAATATATTTATGTTATCCAGAACAAAAATATTTCACATACTTTGGTGTCTTGTCTAATTGCAGGTGTATGGGACATTTGTACAATCCACATATGAAGATAAGGGAAAAGGTGAAGTTTAGGTGCTGTTCGAAAAGTCTTCTCACGTCACTTTTGGGCCAAGAGAAGATAGAGTCCAAGTCTCTCACGTTCAGGATTCAGATTCGGACTGCACAGACACACCTGACTCAAAACGCCAACAACTTTTTCATACAGACTCCGAATTGGGTGATTCTTTTTTTGTTGGAAAGTAGATTTCATGCTCTTTATAGCACATTTGGAATCACCTTAAAATCCGTCCGGAGTGTTGATTTATGGACGAAAGAATCTGACGCTGCACCAGAATCCGAGTCAAACTACAAGTCCAAAGGTGTTACGTCACCTCCTCTTGGGCCCATTGGCCTTGTACGACCTAGGGTTAGTTTTAGGCTGCCTTGGGACGTCCTCCCACCTCCTTGGCCGCCACCCCTTGCTCCTATATAAGTAGATCCATCTAGTAGCTTTTTCCTTGGGATTTGTTTAGTTAAAGTTAGCCATTGCAACCGTCGTACTTCGCTTGTGTCCAACGACTGCACCAAAACCGTTCTGGATCCCCACCATTATCAATACTTCATATATATTCGCAATATTCAGATTGCTTTATCATATTCTTGCTTGTTCTTCGATTGCTTGCAGGAATAGACCTTCGTGGTCAGGTTGATCGTGCTCCAGCGTGATCAATAACCTCTCGGAGTTGGTTTAGCGATTGCTAAGGCGCAACGTCGTGCACGTTTGTAGTCGGATCGTCAAAGTCGACCTCCACCAAAGCGAAATCCACCATCTCATCGAAAGACGGGACACCCCCGCCTCTATCAGGCGAAGGGGTACATGGGCTCAGCCCAACACGCGCGCACAGGCGCTAGCCGGATGATCCGGACGGGGGTCCGGATGATCCGGGCTGGTCCGGATGATCCGGGCGGGGACCTGGATGAGCCGGAGGGTCGGCTGATGGTCGCGAGGAGCCGGATGTCCGGCTGGTGGTCCGGACGTCCCGGCGGGGTCCGGATGATCCGGGACGAGACCCGGATGGTCCGGCTTCGGGGGAGAGCTTCTGTTGCCTTCGGTCGTTGTAGCCGGATCGTCCGGACCGGGGTCCGGATCATCCGGGCTCTGTCCGGATCGTCCGAGCCTCCGTCCGGATCGTCCGTCCTCTCTGGTCCTTGTTGCTTTCTTCCCTCCATCTTCATGCATGCCTTCCGCTTCCGGTTCTCCTCGCTTCCTAGCCTCTTCATGGTTGACTCCTTGGTGCATGAGTATGCATAGAGTTTCCGTTTGAGGTAGTAACCATGTCTCATGTGAATTGAAGGAGAGTTGTGAGAGGAGTGATGTCACCTCGGTTTCAAGAGCTCTTGCACGTGCTCGAGTCATCGGTCCTTGTGGTGTTGTAGGTGTTGATGTGGAGTCCATGGGGATGATGGAAGGATGCTCCACATCATATCCCCTCCCTTCGAAAGGATCCGACCTCGGATCTAGTTCTTCATCACCATGGAAAGGCGAGAGGTCTTTGACGTTGAAGGTGTCGCTCACGTTGTACTTGTCGCTTGGTAGGTCGAGCTTGTAGGCGTTGTTGTTTTAGCGCGCTAACACCTTGAAGGGTCCATCGGCTCGAGGTAGAAGTTTGGACTTGCGTTCGTTGGGGAAGCGTTCCTTGCGAAGGTGTAGCCACACGAGATCACCTATGTTGAAGATCATGGGTTGCTTGTTGATGTTGAGCTTGGACGCTAGTCGTTGTACTTGGCGCTCAATGGTGTTTCTTGTATCTTCATGCATCTTCTTGATGTAGCTTGCATGGGCACTTGCGTCGAGGTTGGTGCGCTCTTGTAGAGGCAGAGGTAGAATGTCCAATGGGGACAATGGGTTGAAGCCGTAGACGACCTCGAAGGGGGAATTGCCGGTCGTCGAATGTCTTGCGCGGTTGTAGGCGTACTCGGCGATGGGTAGACACGTCTCCCACTCCTTGATGTTCTTCTTGATCAACACGCGAAGTAGAGTGAAGAGCGTCCGGTTCGTCACCTCCGTTTGGCCGTCGGTTTGAGGGTGGTATGCGGAGGAGAACAAGAGCTTGATTCCGAGCTTGGCGCAAAGAGTTTTCCAAAAGTAACTCAAGAACTTGACGTCGCGGTCGGAGACGATTGACTTTGGTACTCCATGGAGGCGCAAGATTTCCCTACAAAAGAGATTTGCAATATGTGAAGCATCGTCTACCTTGTTGCAAGGAATGAAATGTGCCATTTTAGAAAATCGGTCCACAACAACAAATACGGAGTCCTTTCCATTTTGAGTTCTAGGCAAACCAAGTACAAAGTCCATGCTAATGTCTTCCCAAGGTTGATAAGGAATAGGAAGAGGCATGTAAAGACCATGAGATTGAGCTTTTGACTTAGCTTTGCGGCATGTTGAGCGTCTTGTGGTGAAGCGTGAGACGTCGCGAAACATCGTTGGCCAAAAGTAGTTCTTGGAGAGCGTAGCGAATGTCTTGTCGCATCCAAAGTGTCCCATGAGTCCACCGCCATGAGCCTCTTGCAAAAGGAGCAAACGAAGAGAAGACTCAGGTATGCATAGTTTGTTAGCTCTCATAAGATAACCATCCTTGATGTAATATTGTTTCCAAGATGTATGCGTCAAACATTTAGCATAATGAGGTGCAAAAGATGGATCACTAGGATACAAATCTTTGATGTACTCAAAACCAATAACATTCAACTCAAGTTGAGTGAGAAGTGTGCATATGCATGAAAGCGCATCGGCAACTACATTTTCCTTGCCCTTAATGTACTTGATCACATATGGAAAAGATTCAATAAATTCACTCCATTTTGCGTGATGCTTGTTCAATTTAGTTTGACCTTTCAAGTACTTAAGCGTTTCATGATCGGTATGGATGACAAACTCATGAGGTCTAAGATAATGTTCCCAAACATGTAGCACACGCACTAAAGCATACAATTCCTTGTCATACACGGGATAGTTAAGTTGAGCACCGGAGAGTTTTTCACTAAAATAAGCAATGACTCGTTTTTCTTGCATTAGAACTCCGCCTATTCCAGTACCACTTGCATCACAATGGACCTCAAAAGTTTTGTCAAAATTGGGCAAAGCAAGAATCGGAGCATGAGTAAGCAAAGACTTGAGTTCATCAAAAGCGTTTGATTGCAAAGGTCCCCAAACAAAAGGAGTATTCTTCTTACTGAAAGCATGCAAAGGAGCTGCAATAGTGCTAAAGTTTTTCACAAAGCGGCGATAAAAACCTGCAAGACCAAGGAAACTTCGCACTTGTTGCAAATTGGTGGGTTGGGGCCAAGTTTTAATTGCTTTGATCTTAGTTTCATCAACATGGACACCCTTGGAAGAGACAACGAAACCCAAGAAAACCACTTTGTCAACGCCAAAAGTGCATTTTTTCAAGTTGGCATAAAGACTTTCCTTTCGAAGTGTTTGCAAAACAAGCTTAACATGTTCAAGATGCTCTTTCATGGTTTTGCTAAACACAAGAATATCATCGAAGTAAACCACAACAAAGATTCCAATGTATGGGCGAAGTACATGATGCATGAGACGCAGAAAAGTTCCGGGAGCTTCCGACAAACCCATAGGCATGACCAACCATTCATATAAGCCAAATTTGGTTTTGAAAGCAATTTTCCATTCATCACCCTCATGAATGCGGATTTGATAATAGCCACTTTTAAGATCAATTTTTGAGAAAAAGTTGGCTCCACTAAGTTCATCAAGCATATCATCTAAGCGAGGAATGGGATGCCTATAGCGCACGGTGATAGCATTTATAGGTCTACAATCGGAACACAAGCGGAAACTTCCATCGGGCTTAGGCACAAGAATAACGGGAACGGCACAAGGGCTTAAGCTTCCACGTACATGACCGTTGTCGATTAGTTGTTGTACTTGCCGTTGAATCTCCTTGGTTTCTTCGGGATTGACACGGTAGGGAGCTTTCTTTGGAAGTGGCGCTCCGGGGATGAGGTCCATTCGATGCACAATGCCTCGAAGAGGAGGTAGACCCGGAGGTAGCTCATCGGGGAAAACATCTTGAAATTCCTGCAAAAGAGATTGAAACACCAAAGGTAGCTCATGAGTGGTGTTAGTTTTTGGTTCTCCATCCTTGCACACAAGGACAAAGTGCATCACACTCGATGGGTTCTCACACGCTTCTCTCATCTCATGTTTGGTGGCGAATAATATGAGGTTTTTCTCTCTAGGCGAAGAGGCGCTCAAATTTGGCTTGTGGCTCTCACTCACTTTTTGGTGGCTCACTTTCTCACTCTTCTCTCTTTGGTTGGTGGCTTGTTTGTCGGCTATCACTTGACTAGGAGATATGGGTCGTAGGACATATTCTTTGCCTTTCATCTTGAAGCCATAGTGGTTTGTACGCCCATTGTGGTAGACACCACGGTCGAATTGCCATGGCCGACCAAGGAGGAGGTGGCAAACGGTCATTGGGACCACATCACACTCCAAAGTGTCTTCATACGCACCGATTTTAAAGGATACTTGGACCGTATGCTCAACTCGTATGCTGTCGGAGTCACTTAGCCGTTGAACTTTGTAGGGTTGCGGATGCTTCTTCTTGACCAATTGGAGCTTGGAGCATAGTTCTTCGCTTGCCAAGTTGTGGCAACTACCTCCATCGATGATGACCTTGACAGATCTCCCATTGATGCCGGCCTTTGTGTGGAAGATGTGGCATTGTTGGTCTTCTTCTTGTTGATGTTGAAGTGTCAACACTTTGGAGACAACAAGAGCGGGACTTGTATCTTCATCACAAAAGACTTGATTATCTTCATCCTCGTTGATGCGCCGGTGCATGGCCACTTGCTCAATAACGTCCATTTCATCTTCACTCATTGAGTTGTAGGTGCCATCGTCGTTGAGTATCATGGTGCGCTTGTTGGTGCATTCATATGACTTGTGGCCTCGGCCGCCACAAGTAAAACACTTGAAGGAGCTTGTCTTGACGGTCTCATCGGTTGGAGTAGAGGATGAAGCACGCGGCTTGGAGTTGCTTGTAGTAGGAGGAGGACGACTTGAACTTGTAGAAGCTTTCTTGTAACTTGACTTGTCGTCGTTGCTTCGAGAAGGCTTGGTTGATGTCAAAGTTGGAATAGTTGTTGAGGCTTGGTTGTTGGAGAAGCCGTATGTCTTGGATGAGTACTTGGCGTACTTGAAGTCATCTTGTACTTGACGTTCCGCCTTTGTAGCTTGATGCACGAGCTCAATGAGGTTGGAGTAGGGTTGGAAGTCGGTGATCTTCTTGATGGGATGGTTGAGTCCGTTCAAGAATCGTGCCATTGTTTGCTCATCATCCTCCGTGACATTGGCTCGAATCATGGCAATCTCCATTTCCTTGTAGTATTCTTCAACACTCTTTTGCTTGGGGAGTTGTAGCTTCTTGAAAAGATCAGGGTTGTAGTAGGTGGGCACAAAGCGTGCTCTCATGACATCCTTCATTTGAGCCCAAGTGGTGATTGGAGGTTCACCTCTTGCTTGTCGGCGCTCAAGGACTTGTTCCCACCATATGAGTACATAGTCTTGGAACTCAAGTGATGCCATAGCGATCTTCTTCTCTTCCTCATAGTTGTGCAAACGAAAGATTTTGTCAACCTTCAATGCCCATGAGAGGTACTCTTCGGGATCATTGGTTCCATTGAACTTGGGCATTGTGAACTTGAGCTTGCCATAGCGTTGCTCTTCATTGTGTTGAGGTCGATGTTGATGGTGACGTTCTTGTCGTGGAGGGTAATCATCCTCATGTTGCTCTTGGTGAGGAGGAAGTCCATGATCAACTTGCTCTTGTTGACCTTGAGGTTGAGGTTGAGCTTGAGGAGCTTGTGGAGGAGCTTGTGGAGCTTGACGTTGCGCACGCGGATGGTAGTTCCTCTCTTGTATTTCTTCTCGAAGGGCTTCCTCTTGATTGCGCGTTTCGCGATTGCGGTTGGTGATAGCTCGACTTGATGCTTGAAGGGCACGTTCCGCCTCAAGAGCTTGTGCTTCTCGTTGTTGTTGTTGAAGACGTTTATCCTCGGCGTCTTGTTGCACTTGGTGTAGGCGCGCTCGTTCTTGTTCTTGTTGGTGACGAAGACGTTGTCGTTCTTGAGATTGAGCAAACGCCACTTGGTTCGATTGAGGACGAGGAACTTGTTCATCAACTTGTTCTTGGGGATGCTTGTCATGTAGCGGGTTGCGAGATGCATGACGGTCTTGACGCGCGGCTCGTCGAAGAGTGTTCGATGACGGTGTACTTGTGTCGGAGAAGGAGTCGTCGGAGTGGCGACTTGAGTGGCTCCGTCTTGAGTGTGAAGAGGTAGAAGTACGCCGGTTCACCAACAAGGCGCGGATCTCGTCCATTCTTGCATTGTTCTCTTTCTTGTGCGCGTCTAGTTTGTTGTCGAAGTAATCTTGTGTACGTTGCTCGGAGAGTCGCAAGTCGGTGGAGAGGTTGTCGATGCGTTCGCTCATTGCTTGTTGCTCTTGATGGAGAGCTCGTTGTGCACCAAAGAGGTGGCTCTTGGTGACGTATGATGACATGTCGTCGTCTTGCTCGATGAAGAGTGGATTTGTAGAAGAACTTGGCCTATCCATCATTTCAAACAAATTGTGAGTGGTAGAAGGAGAAGAACGAATACCAATGTACCTTTGACCAAAGTTGAAGATGAATCAAGTTCACTCAAATGTGGACAATGAAATAGCACTATTGGTACCGATCCTTGTCGATTCTCACACCTACACAAGTAAAAGCTTTTGGTGGAGCTTGGTTAGGATGGTGGCACAAAATTGACTGCAATTGTAAGCTTGACTCAAAATTGTTGAAGAAGATTCGCAAATTCGCATATGCAACAAGTAGACCAAGCAAGTAGTGGTACACGGAAACACACACGCAAATAGATAAATGGGATTGTGCAAACCAAAAATGAGCCAAAATGTGGAATCCACGAAAATGCTCTTGTTGCACAATACTAGAGAGACGCTAGCACGATTGCACAATAGGCGGATACGGGGCTTGTGCACAACCTACTAGGCAAAAATGCAACGATCTCTATCCCAAGTATGCTATATGTATGGTATATCGGTGCAATGATCCAAGATGATCTTATATGACAATCTTAATGTTGTATGATGCTATGCTTGTTGCTTATAAGCTCTTTGCTTATCTTTCCTCTTTGCTTAAAAGCTTTGGTGGCTCTTTCTCTTTTGAGCTCTTTTCTTATGCAAACTTGACGAACCAAGCTAGCAATTGTGTATGCGATGAAAACTTTGTGACACACAAGTTGATTCCAAGATATGCACCTCGATTGTATGTATGATATGGTGTATACAACTAATGTGCACAAGTCACGTTGCCCGCAATACTCAATGGCTAGTCTTGATGGGTAAGCAACGCAAAAGATGGTATATGATGGTTATCAATGCAATTGCAAAGTATGACAAAGATGTCATCGAAGTTACCGTCCGTAGCGAAGATGAGTAGCCGACCAAAATGAGTGTTTGTTGTTGATGACGCACCGCGCCTAAATAGCCGAAACACAAGAGGACACTGAAATCTCACTCAAATTGTCGAACTCTAATTCGAATGGTAGTACGGAGGTTGAGTGTTGGGGTTAGGCAAGTGGAAATGGTGGTGTATGGGGTGGGGAGGATGTATGTATGTGTGGATGGTGGTGGAGGTGGATGGTGGACTGCAGAACTGCAGTTTCGGCAGAGGAAGCCGGATGATCCGGGCTAGGAGCCGGATGATCCGGGCGAGTCCGGATGATCCGGGACTTGGTCCGGATGATCCGGGCAGGTCAACCACGCATGGGAACTGCTCGGGAAGAACTCGAAAATGGGGTGGAATTTGACGATTTCGGGGATTTTGGATGGATTTCGAGGGGGAGAAGGTGGGGAAACACAAGATCCACGAGTTACACACCGAATCCACGGATCAAAAACAACAAAACATCATCAAAACCAACAAATCACAAAAAAATTTGGGGGTATTTTTGTGGGGATTTTTGGATTTTTAGGACGAAAACAACAAAATCAAGCTAGAAATCACGGGGTAGGGGCTCCAAAAACGTGATCAACGTGGCTCACGATACCATATGATGTAGGGTGGAACCCTAATTCGTCGATCTTTCACGTTTGGAGGGGATCCTACGGAGGAAACACAAAGAACACGCGGAAGCACGAGGGAAACACGGGAAAGCGAGGAGGAACACTCAACCAACAAGGAATCGATCACACAAGTGCTAGATCAACATACACACATGAGATCCACAAGGTACATAGTCAACTAGGGTAAGGATACAAAGGAACCGTTCATCTCCCGGAGGAGTGTTCAAGCTTGGGAAGACATTAGCATGGACTTTGTATTTGGTTTGCCTAGAACTCAAAATGGAAAGGACTCCGTATTTGTTGTTGTGGACAGATTTTCTAAAATGGCCCATTTCATTCCTTGCAATAAGGTAGACGATGCTTCACATATTGCAAATCTCTTTTGTAGGGAAATCTTGCGCCTCCATGGAGTACCAAAGTCAATCGTCTCCGACCGCGACGTCAAGTTCTTGAGTTACTTTTGGAAGACTCTTTGCGCCAAGCTCGGAATCAAGCTCTTGTTCTCATCCGCATACCATCCTCAAACCGACGGCCAAACGGAGGTGACGAATGGAGTACGCCTCAATGGAGAACCGGACGTTTGGAGGGGATCCTACGGAGGAAACACGAAGAACACGCGGAAGCACGAGGAGAAACACGGGGAAAACGAGAGGGAATCACTCAACCAACAAGGAATCGATCACACAAGTGCTAGATCACCACACACTTAAGAGATCCACAAGATACAAAGTCAACAAAGGTAAGGATACAAAGGAACCGTTCATCTCTAAGAGGAGGCCTTGATGTTCTTCCCTAGATAGGGGCCTTGAATCCATCTCCCTAAACTGAAATTGAATATTCCACCATTTGAGGGTAAATATGTTCCTGATATATTTCTTACTTGGGAGTTAGAAACTGAACAACGATTTACATGTTTACAATATCCTGAGGAGAGGCGTGTTCCTGCTGCTATTTGTGCTTTCACTAGCTTTGCATGTGTTTGGTGGTCTGAACATTGTAGATTATATCCTGTTCCAGCTACTTGGGCTGCTTTGAAAACTGCTATGCGTACTCGTTGGGTCCCACCATATTATCAACGTGAATTACTTCAAAAATTGCAGCGCTTAAGACAAGGAAAAAATTCTGTAGAAGAATATTATTAGGAATTACAAACTGGCTTAATTAGATGTGGTATGGGTGGATTAAATAGAGAGATTCAGACCATTCTAGAGTATAAGGATTATAATAATATCACTCGTTTATTCCATCTTGCTAGTAAAGCTGAACGTGAAGTGCAGGATCGACAGGCATTGGCGCGGACTAACTTTTCTGCAGGTCGACCTTCATCATGGACACCGCGTGCATCCTCTACTTCCACACATTCTACTGCACCGACACCTCCATCATCTGTTACCTCCAGCCGTGATACAAGGAAGCAGGCAAAACCACCATTATCTGCCAAGAGCACACCTATCGGGCCTGCACAGAGTTCGTCTTCTTCCATGGCATCAACAGGGCACACCAGTGATATTATTTGTCGGCGTTGTAAGGGAAGAGGACATTTTGCGAGAGAATGCAAATCTCAGCGTGTGATGATTGCTATTGAGGATGGTGGGTATGAGTCCGCTAGTGACTATGATGAGGAGACTTTGGCTCTTATTACACATGAAGAACACGGTGGAGACGATTCGGATCACGAGACGCAATACATGTGTTGTAGGGTCAAACCCTAGGAAGGATCTTTTCACACTTGGAGAGGGGAAAAGGAGGAAAACACTCAAGAACACCAAGAACAAAACTCTCAAACAAACCCAAGTATCACATCCACTAGAGTAGCACACATGAGATCCACAAGATTACAAGATCAATACAAGGAGCGTAGCACTAGGTAAATTCTTCCCACTAGGTGAGGTCTTGATGATCTTCTCCAAGAGGAGGCCTTGACAATCCAATGGATTCTTCCCTAGGTGGGGGCTTGAGCTCCTAAGAGGAGGGGATACAAGGAGCAAAGGCTCACAATGTTTAGTGTAATCTTTGCTAACCCACAAATGACCTAGGAGTTGCACTTATATAATCTAGAGACGAGACATTTGGGAAAGGGGATACAAAGGACCAAAAAGTCCCCAAAAACGCGGCGACGGAGGTAGGGTCCGGGCACCTGGGGTTAAACCGGTTGGGCACCCGGACCGGTCACGGGAGCCGGCTGGCGGCAGGCCGGGCACCCGGGGTCCAACGCCTGCTCCAGGCGGTGGCAGGAGGCTGGCGGGCTGGTCGGGCACCGGGTGATGGCCCGGCACCGGGTGTGGGCTGGACGCTGCCTGTGGCAGGCTGGGCACCGGGCGATTGGCGGGCACCGGGGTGGGCTGGCGTGGCCAGAGGCAGGCCAGCAACCGGGCCGGCTGAGGCGCCGCCGAGGCTGTGGCCGGGCACCCGGGGCCGTGGCAGCCGGGCACCCGGGGAGTCCAGGGGCTGCGGCCTCTTCTTCTCCTCGGTCTTCTCTCCTCTTCCTTGCTCCATGGGTGCTTAAGACTCCATCTTCTTCTCATTATCATCTTCTTGGTACCTAAGCATGCACAACGTTTCCGATGATGGTAGAATCCAATTCTCATGTGAAACCGAGCGAAACTCGAAGAGGAGAGAGTCAACCTCGTTCTCGATGGTGCGTGCACGTGCTCGTGTCATTGGTCCCCTTGGAGCTTGCGGTGGTGATGGAGTGTCGGTGCGAGTAGTCGAGGGATGCTCCGCATCATCTTCCCCCCCTTGGGAGAGATCCGTCCACGGATCATGCTCTTCATCACCATGGTACTTGGCCAAGTCTTTGACGTTGAAGACATCGCTAACGTTGTACTTGTCGTGTGGGATGTCAGCCTTGTAGGCGTTGGCATTGTAGCGTGCGATCACCTTGAATGGGCCGTTGGCTCGTGGTAGTAGCTTGGACTTGTGTTCCTTGGGGAAGCGGTCTTTGCGGAGATGTATCCATACTTGATCACCTGGTTGGAACACCATCGGAGACTTGTTGATGTTGAGCTTGGCAGAGAGGCGTTGCACTTGGCGTTCGATCGTGGAACATGTTTCTTCATGCATCTTCTTGAGGTAGGCGGCTCTTGTACTTGCGTCCATTTTTGCTCATTCTTGAAGCGGGAGAGGAAGGATGTCCAATGGCGACAAAGGGTTGAAACCGTAGACGAGCTCGAAGGGGGACTTGCCGGTTGTAGAGTGTCTTGCATGATTGTAGGCGTACTCGGCGATGGGTAGGCATTCCTACCACTCCTTGATGTTCTTCTTGATCAGCACACGTAGGAGAGTAGCAAGCGTCCGGTTGGTGACTTCCGTTTGGCCATCGGTTTGAGGATGATATGCCGTGGAGAATAGTAGCTTGATCCCGAGCTTGGCGCATAGTGTCTTCCAAAAGTAGCTTAAGAACTTGACGTCTCGATCCGACACAATTGTCTTTGGCACGCCGTGCAACCTCAAGATTTCCCTACAAAAGAGATTTGCAACATGTGAAGCATTGTGTTCATACACGAACACGTCACGTGTACCCTCGACGCCGGGGGTGATGCACCGCAGCTCACGTCGAAGGAGACCCGACCGACAGCGCGATACGCAAGATAGTCGGCGGGTGCTTTTGCAGACCCGAAACCCCGCGCACCCGGGACGGACCCCGTCAGGGATTGCGGCGGCTATGGGCTGCCCTAGGTCGATTCGCTCGCCCCTAGAGCCTCGGGATTCGCAGCTCTCAAACACGAAGAACAGCGAAGAACGAGATAGAAAACGGTGGAGAGATAAAAGTAGACAGAAAAAGTAGTATATTGATTTGTTCGATTGTGTGTTGTTCAATCGGCCACCCCCAACATATATAAGAGGCGGCTGGACTTCCCTTACAAGTAAAGGATTCATCTAGGCTTTCCTTACAAGAAAAATTACATCAATTCGCGTCCTGAGTCCTAGTTCTATTCCAACTCGGATCCATCTGAATCTGGCCCAACTTCTGTCTTCCTCCTTGTGCAGGCCGCCGAGCCTCCATATGACCTCCGATCAAGATGGCCCAAATATCAAAATTGTGCGCCTCGACGATACGAACAACTCTCATGTTGATCACTTTTTCAAATAAGGCCATCTTGAATACTTTTCGAGGTCATCTTTACCTTCCAGTCGGACTCGGTCTTGCGGTAGACTGAATTATCCAAGTCTTGTAGTGAATTTGCAGGACATATACTATCTCTGATGACGATGACTCCAATAGCAAACTTTACCGTCTTGACGATACGCACAACTTCTGTATTGAACACTTCTTCATCCGAGATCATCTTGATAAACTTTTGGGCACATGTTCAGTTTCACTCGGATTTGAGCTCATCCACTCGGATTTTAGAGTCTTTCACTCGGATGGTCCGACTGGACTTTTTCACTCGGATGACTATATTTTCACTCGGAAGACAATCAATCGGTATGTTTTCACTCGATCTTTTACTCGATCGGTAGGTTTTCACTCAACCTTTTACTCGATCGGTAGGTTTTCACTCGACCTTTTACTCGATCGGTAGGTTTTCACTCGACCTTGGACTCGATCGGTAAATTTTCACTCAACCGGTGACTCGATCGGTAGGTTTCCACTCGACCTTGGACTCGATCGGCAGATTTTCACTCGACCGGTGACTCGATCGGTAGATTTTCACTCGACCGGTGACTCGATCGGTAGGTTTTCACTCGACCGGTGAGTTTTCACTCGGATGGTAAGCTTTCACTCGACCAAAAACATAGCCTGATCTTGATTTGCCTCTCCAGGTTACATACGACCTCGGATTGAGACGAATTATATGTCAAAATCGATTGGCTCGACGAGACGAAACTTTTTCATGTTGAAGGTTTTTCGATTCAAGGACTTCTTAAGGGCCTAATTGCTCGCGCGACCCACCAGACATGGCGTCTGGTACTTTGCGCCAGATTTCCACTCAGCTTCGGCCTGCAGTGTATTGCCTCTAACTTTTGCATATGAACTCGGATTGAGATGATTCATATATCAAAATCGATCGCCTCGACGAGACGAAGAAAATTCCTTTAGAATACTCCTTCATCCGAGGCCGTGTTGAAGGCAAGATTGGCCGAAAACCACTCGGAATGTTTGAATTTTGTCAGTCGGAGTGCAACTTCGGCCACCGATATAAAGTCGAATGGCGATAAATTAAACATCAAAGTTATTCCACTCGTCGACCTGAAACTTTGCATGCCGAAAACTCTTTCACTTGAGGCCATCTTACTTGCCTTTTGTACCTTGCCAAAATCCGATGTCAACACATGCCCCCCTGTTTTTCGGCAAAGCTTGCATGCCGAAAAATAATATGCACGGTGTTTGTTCTAAGGACGATGTCAACACTCCATCGGCCATTTATTTTCCTCAGGGGATAATTATGTATCGGCCATGTTTGTGCTAAGGGCGATAATCGTATATCGGCCATTGCCTACTCAGGCTTCCTGCCACACACTCGGGTGGTACTTCTTCAAATATTTTCCGTTGAGAGCTCGGGGTAACAATGCCCCTTGTATTGATTCTACCAAATATGAATTTCAAGGAACAACCCTTGTAATCCTAAAAGGACCTTCCCAACTTGGAGACCACTTCCCGAATTTTCTATCTCTTGAACCAATCGGTAGAATCACTTTCCAGACGAGTTCACCAACTTGAAAATTCTTCAACTTGACTTTCTTATTGTAAGCCCTTGCTACCCTCAACTTATCTCTCTCTATGGACTCCAAAGCAACCAAACGTTTATCGGCAACCTCATCAATATTGTCCATCATTAAGTTATAAAAGTCTACTGCCGATAAATCATTTTGTTTGGCTATTCTCAAAGCATTCAAATTTACCTCCACCGGTCACCTCGACCATATACTAGCTCATATGGAGTCACCTTCAGAGCACCATGCCTTGAAATTCTGTGTGCCCATAAAGCTTGCACAACAACTCATGCCATCTCCTCGGATTATCCTCAATCTTCTTCTTGATGAGCTTGATTAGAATTTTATTGCTAGACTCAGCTTGTCCATTAGCTTGGGCATAATATGGAGAGGAATTGAGCAACTTTATATTATAAGATTCGCAAACTCTCGACTTGGTGTGACATAAAAGATGAACCTTGATCTGTAGTTAACGTTTGAGGAATACCGAATCTATGAATAATGTGCTCGGTTATGAATTGAATTACCTCCGTATGTGTCATGTTCTTGAGAGGTACTGCTTGCACCATTTAGTGAAATAATCAGTTGCCACCAATACGAACCGATGCCCTTTTGAGGAAGGCGGGTGAATTTGTCCAATGAAATCTAAACCCCAACCTCTGAAAGGCCACAGTTTGATAATAGGATGTAACATAGCAGCAGGAGCTAATTGAATATCACCAAACTTTTGACAAGCTTCACACCCTTTATACTATCTGAAGCAATCATTAATCATAGTCGGCCAATAAAACCCAGCACGTCGCAATAACCATTTCATTTTGGGAGCCGACTGGTGAGTGTCACAAATGCCTTCATGTACTTCTCCCGTAGCAACTCTGGCCTGGTCCTCATCCAAACACTTTAGAAGAACATCATCGACTGTTCGGCGATAAAGACCATCATCCCTCATTGTATACTTGAAAGCCATACGCCGAACAGCCCTGTCCACCCTTTCACTCGGATTGCACAAGTAATCAACAATGGGCTTTCTCCAGTCGGAATTATCACCTGCACTAGATTTTTTGTTAATGGCCGAATTAGTGGGTTCAGGTTCGGCCTCTCCCATATTGGCAAGACAAGACATCGGTCTTTGAGAGATATGAAACATGCCATGATCGACATGATATCCGGATGCTTGCTGTGCCAACTCATTTGCTTTCCAGTTGTCATGTCTAGATATATGTGCAATGCTAAAACAATCCAAAGTAGAAATTATATCTAGACATTTATCAAGATAAACATTAAGTGATTCGTCAAAACACTGAAAGACTCTGGATATTTGCTGCACCACTAGTAACGAATCACCGTAAGCCTCAATATGTGTAACACCTATAGCAAGTAACATCTCTAGACCGAATAACAATGCTTCATATTCGGCTTGATTGTTTGTGCAAAAATATTCTAAGCGGCATGAGGCTTCAAAAACAGCACCATGAGGAGATATATAAACAATGCCAACACCTTGGCCATTGCTACAAACTGAACCATCAAAGTACAATCTCCATGGCACTAATGAAACAAGGTTCATATCAACATCATGCTTGTCATTAATCCGATGCTCAACAATGAAGCAACAATTTGGCCTTTCATGGATTTTAGAGATTCATAAGCCAAATCATACTCAATCAAAGCATAAGCCCACTTGCCAATTCTACCACTAAGAATTGGCCTATGCAACATGTACTTAATGACATCGGTTTGACAAGCTACTACACAAGCACTCGGCACTAGGTAATGTCTCAATTTTGTGCAAGCGTAATATAAACATAGACATAGTTTTTCAATAAATGTATACCTTGTCTCGGCGTCCAATAAACGTCTGCTCAAATATGTAATGGCATGCTCTTTTCCTTCGGTATCTTGAGTCAAAACAGCACCAATAACACCTTCCTCTGCTGCAATATAAAGTTTAAAAGGCTCTCTATGTTTGGGTGCTTTCATCACCGGAGGAGTGCACAAATAATTCTTGATCATATCAAAGGCTTCTTGCTGTTTTGCCCCCCAAGTGAAATCAACATCATTCTTTAACCGAAGGATAGGAGTGAATGCATCAACTTTCCCTGACAGATTAGCTATGAACCTTCTCAAATAATTGACCTTGCCAAGGAACTTTTGCATATCTCTCTTGCATGTTGGAGCCTCCACTTTACGTATGGCCTCTATCTTTTGGGATCGATTTGATGCCATCTTCATGAATAATGAAACCCAAGAATTTGCCACCGACACGCCGAATGCACACTTCAAAGGATTCATCTTCAATCCATACTTTTCATCCTTTCAAAAGCTAAGCGCAAATCGCCAAGTGAGACTCAAAAGCATCCGATTTGACAACAATATCATCAATATAAACTTCAAGTATGACACCGAGTAAATCATGAAAATCAGATTCATAGCCCTTTGATATGTGGCCCCACATTTTCAATCTGAATGTCATCACCGTCCACTCGAATAAACCAAGGAAACCAGGACATCGGAAAGCTGTTTTGTACATGTCCTCTTCGCCATAAAATTTGATTGTATCCGCATTACCATCTAGAAAGCTAATAACCTTATGTCCGTAGCATCATTAATAAGCATATCGGCTATTGGCATGGGATACTCATCTTTGGGTGTAGCCCTATTCACATCTCTGAAGTCAATGCACACCCTCAACTTGCCGGATCCTTCTTCTCCATCGGGACAATGTTAGAAATCCACTCGGCATACCGCAAGGTCGAATGAATTTAGCTTCAAGCGATCGACCGATCTCTTCCTTGATCCGGTCATATGTTTTCGGATTAAACTTTCGGCCGATCGCTTATAAGGTCTAAAACCGCCTTTATAGGCAACCGATGCTCCACTAGCTCTCGGCTCAACCACGCATCTCATGATATTCCCATGCAAAGCAACAAACATATTCTTTCAATAGCTCAATTAATTTAGCTTTACAATCGGCTTTCAAATTTTTGTTTATAAATGTCGGTCGACTGACTGATCCGTCTCCGATATCTACCTCTTCTAACGGATCTGCCGATGTAAAACCTTGTCCAAGTTTATCCATGTCATCCAACTCCTCAATAGACTCATACATATCGTTCTCGCTGGACCGATATTTTGCAAGACGTTTTTGTAACCACTCGGAATTAGAATCCATTTAAACATATCATACCTTGGAGCCGATTGCATTCATCGGCTTTAAAGACACGGGCACAAAACCATTCTTGGTCGCTACCGAGAAAATCAAACTCGATAAATCACGTCCGTCAAGCAAGTAGCATTGGGATGTTGCCAATCCACCGATGCATCGCCAAAGCAACACAGGCCGAGTTATCCGCATGAATGACTTCCACTTCATCATCAACCCACTGAATCAAAAACTGGTGCATAGTGGATGGCACGCACTGGTTTGCATGAATCCAATCACGGCCTAGTATAACGTTGTAGTTACCTTGCACCTCAAATGACAAAGAATGCAAGTGGCCAAAGTTTTGCTTCCGACTGTATGCTCCACATACATTACACCTTTGGCTTCAGTTTTCTCTTTGCCTTCAAACCCGTTGAGCACCATATTGGTCTTGATCAATTCTTCATCAGGCAAACCCAATTTCTTGAAGACCGAATAAGGCATAAGATTTACCACAGCACCACCATCAACAAGCATTCGACTAAGTGGCGATCCATTGATATGACCTCTGAGATACAATGGTTTCAAATGTGTTACTGGTTCTTTTGGCTTCTCGAATATTGCGTTTTTAGGGCCAAAATCCAGCTGAGCAACTTCCCCTTCCTCATCTATAGCACGAAACTCAGCAGGTAAGTAATACACCATATTGATATCCATACCTTCATGAACCGTGTAGATTCATAGTCCAACATATCAGCCTCTTCTCCAAGTGGATCGACCGATTACGAATCGGCGAGTGAAGGAGAAGTAAGAAGTGTCGCAGACGATGTAATAGCCGTCACATCGTCCTCCTTGGGTGGTGTAGGCACTTTTGTGATAGATGTAGAAGCTGATGTATCTTGTATTTGTTTTGGCCTCCACACTTGTTTTGCTGGAACCATGGGCCGAGTGTCATTGAACAACTTATCCCTTTGTTTCTCGGCCTCCTGCTCCGCCATCTCTGACTCCTTAACCTCTGTAGTTTCCTCTTACGTGTCTTTGTTAGCCCGAGGACACCACTTTGGTCGAGTGTATTTAGCATCTCTCACCTTTACCGGCTGGTGCTTGCTTCATGGTCATTAGCCGAGTGCTTTGGCGCGATAGAAAGTATCGGCTCGGTCAGTGGTTATGCACAGTCGGCTGCTGTATGGGGAATGTTTCGGTGCCCAGGATAAGTGAGTCGACATCCATTTTCTCCTTGCCTTTTCCTGATTCAACTGCTGCAACACTCGGTGACTTAACACGCCATTCCTTTCGATTTTCCAGATGCATGAAATTTCCACTCGGGCGCACCTTTTTACTTGGATGGAATCCACTCGGATTGATGTCACTCGGATGGTATCCACTCGGATGGAACTCAGTCGGATGGAATCTACCCATCCACATTTTTTCACTCGGATAGCTTCCACCTGAGTGCATTCTTACACTCGGATAATTTCCATCCGGTCGCATATGTTGACCAGCCGACTGATAGTCACCAATGTTGAGTCGGCCATTATATGAGTAACCAAGTCGATCCCACACAGATTGCCTCTGCTCTTCTGAAAACTGCGCCCTTGGTCCACTCGGTTTTGTATACCGACTGAACATATCAACTGATGGTGACCTTGGTCGTTTCAGATGAGTCGACCGATTGAAACTAGAACCGCCGATCGGTTAGCATACTTGGACAGCAACATATCAAAAGTTGGCTTGATCCGCTTGCGCTGCACTTTAACTTCATTCTTCTTCCACTTGCCAACTTCTGGACTCTTGGGCTTGACAAATTTAACACGAGCATTTTCTTGCACTTGCGGTTGCCCCCCGAGTGTTGGATTCTTGATGGTGATTTTGATCACTTCCTTGCCATCGGGCTGCTTATCAAGCACAACCTGTCTCCCCAAGACCTTGTTGTCCTCCTTGTCTTTCCTGGGCTCACCAACAATGACATTAGCTTTATTAGCAGATTCGGCTACCTCCGGCCGAATGAGTAACTTCTTCCCTTCTAAATCCATGGTGTTCATTGGAAAGGGCTGTTTATCAACTTGCATCTCAGAAAAGTTCAATCGTCCGTCATTAATGGCCGATTGTATCTATCATCGAAAAACATTGCAATCATTAGTAGCATGAGAAAAAGAATTATGATACTTGCAATAAGCACGCCGTTTTAGCTCTTCAAACGACGGTAAAGTATGAGATATTCTAATAATCTTAGCCTGCAGCAAAGCATCAAATATTCTATCACACTTAGCAATGTTAAAAGTAAACTTCATCTCTTCATCACGATTCTTATGAATCGGTTTCAGATCATTGCAAGTAAAGGGTTTGGCCTTAGATGGCCAAACAAATTCAGTAGCAAAAACATCACCCTCATCGTCCGAGTGATCACTATCATATTCCACCATATTCATCTTTGGACGATCAGCTTTGTATCTATGCACTTCCTTGAGATCTTTGCTTCGGCTTTCCTGAGCCAAAGCCCTTTGTAAGACTTGGTTAATATTTAAGAACTCATAGCCTTCTAGCTTTTCTCTAATGGGAGTTCTCAAACCACTCAGCACTAGGTCTGCCAAGTCTCTCTCGGTTATCACCAAACTAAAACACCAGTTTTTTGTTTCTTTGAATCTTTTGACATAATCGGAGACCGATTCATCATGCTTCTGTTTAACCGATGTTAGATGTGACAACTTGAGTTCATTGTCGCCGCTATAAAAGTGATCATGAAATTTCTGCTCTAGCTGCGACCAAACTCGAATGGAACCATGTGGTAAAGAAGAAAACCATGAAAATGCGGTACGAGTTAATGACAAAGGAAATAAACGCACTTTCAACTCATTCAGTGAGCCTGCCTCACCCAATTGTGCTAAGTATTGGCTAACATGCTCCCATGTGGTTTTTGTGCCCTCTCCATTAAACTTAACAAAATCTGGAATTTTATATCCTGGAGGGCACTGGATGGCATCAAAGTACTCGGGGTACGGCTTTTGGTAAATCCGATTCCGAGGTAACTCAACTCCAAAATTCTCTCGAAGCATCTTAGCCATCTCCTCTCTAAGATTAGCTAAACCATCATCCATAGTGGACGATGAAGCTTGTGGCAGTGGCATAGGAGGAGTAGGGTTACTAGCTGTAGGTAGGAATTGTGGCATGTATGTCGACCCATAATTTGGTAGTGGTCGAGTGGTTGTAGCTGTAGGTAGGGTTTGGTTCGGCGTCACCACCGAACCTGGCATGCTCATAATAGGATTAATGGGTGCAGCCACAATCTGATTTGTTTGGGTAGGATAATAAGTCATCGGCACGGGAGGCGCCGATGAGATAGGTAAAGCCAGATTAGGGTTTTGCACACTAGCAGCTACACCATCATTACCACTAGTCGATTGAGATGTATTCTTCTGAGCATTAGTATTTTCAATGAAAGTTTGATAGACTAGATTGTTACCATCAGCAATACGACTTTCAATCTCAGCCCACCGCTTTCGGGAGAAAAGGCAGTACTTACAGAGGGTTTAACCTGCTTGGCTTGCAAAGGAGGGAACTTGATTTCTTCAATCGGAGTGATGTTGCCTTGGCGATCCTTCTTGAACTTTGCGAGGAACTCCTGCAAGTCCTTCTCCTCGCGCGCCTTCTTGTACTCCTCATAGACTTGGCGATGATCGGCCGATATCTCATCAAGACTGGGCTTAATGATGTTATCGGCGTCTACCTCAGATGGCTTGGGAAGATCGGACATGGTGGATGATGATGATTGATCTTCGGTCCCCAGCGGAGTCGCCAAAAAGTTTGTTGACACACGAACACGTCACGTGTACCCTCGACGCCGGGGGTGATGCACCGCAGCTCACGTCGAAGGAGACCCGACCGACAGCGCGATACGCAAGACAGTCGGCGGGTGCTTTTGCAGACCCGAAACCCCGCGCACCCGGGAGGTACCCCGTGAGGGATTGCGGCGGCTATGGGCTGCCCTAGGTCGATTCGCTCGCCCCTAGAGCCTCGGGATTCGCAGCTCTCAAACACGAAGAACAGCGAAGAACGAGATAGAAAAACGGTGGAGAGATAAAAAGTAGATAGGAAAAAGTAGTATATTGATTTGTTCGATTGTGTGTTGTTCAATCGGCCGTCACCCCCAACATATATAAGAGGCGGCTGGACTTCCCGTACAAGTAAAGGATTCATCTAGGCTTTCCTTACAAGAAAAATTACATCAATTCGCGTCCTAGAGTCCTAGTTCTATTCCAACTCGGATCAAGTCTGAATCTGGCCCAACTTCTGTCTTCCTCCTTGTGCAGGCCGCCGAGCCTCCATATGACCTCCGATCAAGATGGCCCAAATATCAAACTTGTGCGCCTCGACGATACGAACAACTCTCATGTTGATCACTTTTTCAAATAAGGCCATCTTGAATACTTTTCGAGGTCATCTTTACCTTCCAGTCGGACTCGGTCTTGCGGTAGACTGATTATCCGAGTCTTGTAGTGAATTTGCAGGACATATACTATCTCTGATGATGATGACTCCAATAGCAAAGTTTACCGTCTTGACGATACGCACAACTTCTGTATTGAACACTTTTTCATCCGAGTTAATCTTGATAAACTTTTGGGCACATGTTCAGTTTCACTCGGATTTGAGCTCATCCACTCGGATTTTAGAGTCTTTCACTCGGATGGTCCGACTGGACTTTTTCACTCGGATGACTATATTTTCACTCGGAAGACAATCAATCGGTAGGTTTTCACTCGACCTTTTACTCGATCGGTAGGTTTTCACTCGACCTTTTACTCGATCGGTAGGTTTTCACTCGACCTTTTACTCGATCGGTAGGTTTTCACTCGACCTTGGACTCGATCGGTAAATTTTCACTCAACCGGTGACTCGATCGGTAGGTTTCCACTCGACCTTGGACTCGATCGGTAGATTTTCACTCGACCGGTGACTCGATCGGTAGATTTTCACTGTGACTCGATCGGTAGGTTTTCACTCGACAGGTGAGTTTTCACTCGGATGGTAAGCTTTCACTCGACCAAAAACATAGCCTGATCTTGATTTGCCTCTCCAGGTTACATACGACCTCGGATTGAGACGAATTATATATGAAAATCGATCGGCTCGACGAGACGAAACTTTTTCGTGTTGAAGGTTTTTCGATTCAAAGACTTCTTAAGGGCCTAATTGCTCGCGCGACCCACCAGACATGGCGTCTGGTACTTTGCGCCAGATTTCCACTCAGCTTCGGCCTGCAGTGTATTGCCTCTAACTTTTGCATATGAACTCGGATTGAGATGATTCATATATCAAAATCGATCGCCTCGACGAGACGAAGACAATTCCTTTAGAATACTCCTTCATCCGAGGTCGTCTTGAAGGCAAGATTGGCCGAAAACCACTCGGAATGTTTGAATTTTGTCAGTCGGAGTGCAACTTCGGCCACCGATATAAAGTCGAATGGCGATAAATTAAACATCAAAGTTATTCCACTCGTCGACCTGAAACTTTGCATGCCGAAAACTCTTTCACTTGAGGCCATCTTACTTGCCTTTTGTACCTTGCCAAAATCCGATGTCAACACATTGTCTATCTTATTGTATGAGATAAAATGAGCCATTTTAGAGAAACGGTCCACAACAACAAAAACCGAATCCTTGCCATTTTGAGTTCTAGGTAATCCAAGCACAAAATCCATGCTAATGTCTTCCCAAAGTTGATGTGGGATAGGTAAAGGCATATGTAAACCATGGGATTGAGAGTGTGGCTTAGCTTTGCAACATGTAGAGCACCGGTTGGTGAAGCGGGCAACATCGCGAAACATCTTGGGCCAATAATAGTTCTTGGAGAGCGTGGCGAAAGTCTTGTCGCGTCCGACGTGTCCCATGAGTCCACCTCCATGAGCCTCTTGCAAAAGGAGAAAACGATGAGAGGACTGGGGAATGCATAGTTTGTTAGCTCTCATATGATAACCATCTTTGATATAATATCGTTCCCAAGAAGTATGCGTCACACACTTAGCGTAAGGAGTAGCAAAAGTCACATCACCCTCATACAAATCTTTGATATGATCAAATCCTATGACATTCAATTCAAGTTGAGTAAGTAACATGCATTTGAGGGAAAGGGCATCCGCCACCATATTTTCTTTGCCCTTAATGTACTTGATCACATAGGGAAAAGATTCAATGAATTCACTCCATTTAGCATGCCGTTTATTCAACTTGGTTTGACCTTTGAGGTATTTAAGTGTTTCATGATCGGTATGTATGACAAACCCATGCGGTCTAAGGTAATGCTCCCAAACATGTAACACACGCACTAAAGCAAACAATTCGTTGTCATAGATGGGTAGTTAAGTTGAGCACCGGAAAGTTTTTCACTAAAATAAGCAATAGCTCGTTTTTCTTGCATCAAAACTCCACCAATTCCGGTACCACTTGCATCGCAACGAACCTCAAAAGTTTTGTCAAAGTTGGGTAAAGCGAGAATCGGAGCATGAGTAAGCAAAGATTTGAGCTCATCAAAAGCGGTTGATTGCAAAGGTCCCCAAACAAAAGGAGCATTCCTCTTGCTCAAACGTGCAAAGGAGCGGCAATAGTGCTAAAATCTTTCACAAAGTGACGATAAAAACCCGTAAGGCCAAGAAAACTTCACACTTGTTGCAAATTGGTGGGTTGGGGCCAATTTTTTATTGCTTTAGTTTTAGATTCATCAACATGGACACCCTTGGAAGAGACAACAAAACCCAAGAAAACCACTTTGTCAACACCAAATGTGCACTTTTTCATGTTGGCATAAAGACTTTCCTTGCGAAGTGTTTGCAAAATGGCCCTAACATGATTAAGATGCTCTTTCATGGTTTTGCTAAACACAAGGATATCATCGAAGTAAACCACAACAAAGACTCTAATATAAGGGCGAAGTACATGATGCATGAGACGCACGAAAGTACCGGGAGCTTCCGATAAATCCATAGGCATGACTAACCATTCATATAAGCCAAATTTGGTTTTGAAAGCGGTTTTCCATTCATAACCCTCTTGTATGCGGATTTGATAATAGCCACTTTTAAGATCAATTTTTGAGAAAAAGTTGGCTCCACTAAGTTCATCAAGCATATCATCTAAGCGAGGAATGGAATGCCTATAGCGAACAGTAATAGCATTTATGGGTCTACAATCGGAACACAAGCGAAAACTACCGTCTTGCTTGGGCACAAGTACAACGGGAACGGCAGAAGGGCTTAAGCTTTCACGTACATGACCGTTGTCGATGAGTTGTTGTACTTGCCGTTGAATCTCCTTTGTCTCTTCGGGGTCGACGCGGTAGGGAGCCTTGTTTGGAAGAGGAGCGCCGGGGATGAGGTCGATTCGATGCTCAATGCCTCGAAGAGGAGGGAGACCCGAAGGTAGCTCATCGGGGAAAACATCTTGAAATTCCTGCAAAAGAGATTGAAACACCAAAGGTAGCTCGTGAGCGGTGTTAGTTTTTGGTTCTCCATCCTTTCACACAAGGACAAAGTGCATCACACTCGATGGGTTCTCACACACTTCTCTCATCTCACTTTTTGTGGCAAATAGTATGAGGTTTTTCTCTCTAGGCGAAGAGGCGCTCAAGTTTGGCTTGTGGCTCTCACTCACGTTTGGGTGGCTCACTTTCTCACTCTTCTCTCCATGATGGGTGGCTTGCTTGTCGGCTATCAATTGACTAGGAGACATAGGTCGGAGCACATATTCCTTCCCTTTCATCTTGAAGCTATAGTGATTGTGATACCGGGCTATTCCGGTGTAGGCCGATCTTTCACGTTTGGAGTGGGATCCCTCGAAGAACACGATGAACACGGGGAAGAACGGAGAGAAATCACAAGGGGAAACACTCAAGAACAAGTCCGATCACACATCCACTAGACAATCAAACACACAAGATCCACAAGGTACATGAACAACATAGAGAAAGATACAAGGTAGAGTTCATCGCATGTCCAAAGGAGTTGGGGGCTTGAATCCTAGAAGGATCTTCCCATGAAGGGGTCTTGATGATATCCCGTAGGATCTTCTCCTAGATGGAGGTCTTGGCCTCCAATGGAGTAGTGGTCTCTCTCTCAAGAGTAGAGATAGGTAGGAGCAAAGCTCACATACAAATGAGCTATAACTTTGCTAACCTAGAAAGGAGGTGGAGGTGGTCTATTTATAGTCTAAGCCACGAAGGGGTAAGTGGGAGAGGGATACAAGGCCAAAGGCCCGCGGCTGCGCACAAGCAGGGCAGTAGTACCGGACACATAGGCGGTAGTACCGCTTTCGTTGGGCGGTAGTACCGCCCTTTTTGGACTGGGCAGGTCCTTCTTCTTCCGTCTTCGCTTCCATGCTTCCCTCGCGGACGGTGCAGGCGTTCCTTGGCGCTTACACTCCTCCTCGTCATTCATGAAGCTCCGACAATACCTATGCATGCACACGAGTGGAGTGTCAAGTAGTATACCATCCTTGAAGGGGTCAAGTGAACACGTGTAAAGGAGAAGATTCACCTTTATGTATGAGAAGTAGAGGTCGCACGTGTCACTTGCCAAACAAACTCTTGACATGGTGATGTTCGTAGGATGCTCCGCATCATCCCCTCCCCCTTGGGAAAGATCCGACCTCGGATCGAAAACCAAATCACCATGGGAAAGAGATGGCGTCGTCGTGTAGGAGTGGTCAATCACCAAGTTCTCGTCATCTTGAAGCTCGAAATGGGCACTCTCCAATGTCGCACCATCTTGTGATTCCTTCAAAAGGAGCAAATAGAACAAACACTTGGGAAAACAAATGTGGTTAGCGTTAGTGCAAACCAAGCATTCAAGAGGTGATAAACCAAACAAGTGTTGTCATCAAGCATAGCATAGGGTGTAACAAAGGATTGTGACATGGCATGTAAGCATATCAATCGAGCACAAGCAAAAATATCAGGGGAACAAACATGTAAATGTGAGGTAGAGATGCAAATATGTGTGACAAGAGCATAAGCATCTACCTCGAGGTCATAGCAAGCATTCACAAATTGCTCAATGAAAGGTCTATGGTAGGCATAGGAAAGATTCACAACACCAAATAAAATGAAGTGTCTAAACACATGGGTCAAGTGCAAGACAATCCAAGCATAACGTGCATAGGGTGTAGTGAATATAGTGTGGCACTCAACACAATAGAAAGAGCAAATGTTCATCATGTGTGAGGTAGTCAAGTCAAGCTTCAGACAAGCAATGGGACATGGCATATGTGAAGAAATGACATTGGTGCAACCAAGCATATCATAGGGGCAAGTAATCCAAGAATTGGATGCAACACACAAGGCATATATATCATGATGCATGGGAATGTGATAATGGCAAGTCAAAGCAAGATCTCTAGCAAGTGCGCAATCAAGTGGTCCAAGATGACCAATAAGTCTTATGGTGCAAGCAACACAAGTAGTATGATCCGCAATATCCATGCTCAAGAAAGATGTCACCTTGAAGGCATTTCCTTGTGCATTCTTCACAATGCCGAAGCGCAAGCAAACGCGGTGTAGAAGCGAGTCGTGGTAGAATGTATGAGGCTCGCTCTCAAGAGCTCGAATGGTCAACTCACGTGAAGTGGAAGTCGAAACAAAGTCCAAGTATCCTACACATGCACACAACAAAACAAAGAACGTATGCACATGGTAGATAAACACATCATCCATCATGATGGTTCTCTGTTCTTGCACATAACCCATTAGAAGCACAAGTGCATGAATAATATGAGGCAACAATTGCTATATTCATGGCACTAGGTATATGGTGCAAAGAGGGAAGACAAGCATGCTTCACAAGGAGTATGTCAAAATCTCGAATTATATGCGAGAATGCTATGGGGGCAATCTCATGAACAAGAAGAGAATCATTGTTGCACTCAATACATGGCATATCATCTAGCATGAGAGAGGCAACACATGGAGATATATGACAAGAAGCAATATGAATCATGTGCAAAGCATATAGATGATGGTCATCAACCGCATGAAATGAGCAAGTATGAGTCATTGGTTGATGATGACATCAATACCACTGTTACACCCACAGCCCCTGCTGCTATACATACTGGACCAATTACTAGAGCTCGCGCACGCCAACTAAATTACCAGGTACTTTCGTTTCTTGGTAATGATTCTAATGTTCATGAGAATATGATGCTGCCTAAATTGGATACATTTGTTTTGCTTACAAATGAAGGGCCTAGCTTGGAGAAGGATGAACATTGGAGCAAGAACACACATGGAGTTGATGGCATGTGCAAGGGGATCAAGAACGGAGTTACAAGTGATGATTTCAGGACTTTGAAGCCAATAATATTCGTCCATAGGCTATTCTAGGTGCTGCGTCACCTTATTATTGGGCCAGGCCCATGTAATTTCGAAATACATTAGTATAGGCTATTTTTAGAGTCCGTATGTGTGGGGAAACAAGAGATAGGGTTAGTTTCGGACCCCTCCACCAAGGGCCACGAAATTCACCCCCTCTTCCTCCATATTTACAGCCCTTAGGGCACCGTTTAGACTTGGGTTTTGTTTAGATCAAAAGTTCGCCATAGCTGCAACCCGCATTTCGCTTGTGTTCAACGACTGCACAAAGGCGCCACAGTAACCCCACCTTGATCAATAAAGCTTTCATCTTATATTCGCAATATCCAGATTGCAATCTCAGTTTCTTGCTTGTTCTTCGCTTTGCTCGCAGGAAATAGACCCTCGTGGTCAGGTTGATCGTGCTCGGCGTGGTCAATAACCTCTCGGAGTTGGTTTAGCGATTGCTATATGCGGACGTCCTCGCACGCTCGTAGTCGGATCGTCAAAGTCGACTTCCACCAAAGCGAAATCCACCATCTCATCGAAAGACGGGACACCTCTGCCTCTATCATTGGTGATGCAACATAAGCAAGCATAGTAATCAAATTGTGCAAAGTAGTGGAGCGAAGATGCAACACACTAGAGTAAATCATGGCAATCATGTCATGTGAGCAAATAGGCATAGGTAATGCACATGAAATATTGCAAGTACAAGCACAAAGCAAGATCATAGTATCATCATAGGAATGGGTCATAAATGGAACATGGCAATAACAAGCAATGTCTCCACCAAGCTTGCAAATACACATACAAATGCTATAGTCAATCAACATGTGTAATGCAAAGCATGGGTCACAAATGCATGGCAAAGGCATAGGAATGAGCATATCATGAAAAGTGAACATGGCAAGATGGGCATATGATATGTAATGAACAATAACCCAAATCCAAGTGAGGGCCATGTAGAAGAAATGCCAAGTCTTTGCGCCAAGAGAGCGGTGGGAAAAATGATCCATGAGATCCCAAATCATCGTTGCTCTCTAGAGCTCGTTTTGTCAACTCGTGGGATTGCGAGGTTGACACGTATTCATGGGTACCTACACAAAAGATACACAAACCAAAGAAATTGTGCGCGTGGTAAATGTACACATCATCCATCATGATGTGTATGTGCACATGTGAGTTAGCACAAGATAAGAAATGCTCAAAGAAATTTGATGCATGGTATAAGAACATGTCATCCATCATGAAAGAATAGTTATTGTGTATGACATGATGGGGACACAAATTGAGAATGCAAGTATGTGGCACATCAACAGCATGTTTATTCATGGGGAGCATATGGTGCACACAAGTATGGGGATCATGCAATGAATGGGATGGATCAAAATCTCCTAAAATGTACGAGGAAACTATGGGGGCCTCCTCATGAGCAATAGCGGAAATATCATATGGAGAAAATGGACAACATCCAAAACAATGCATATCCGAAGCTAGGTGGTCATGGCATGGCATATGAGATAAATGATGCAAAGGGAGCATATCAATATCATCACAAGAAAAACAAATGCCAATAACCATGGGCTTGTCATCTATGCCATAAGTGCAAATTGGGTTCATGTTAATGTCATATGCATAGTCACTACGAAGAGATTGCAAATAAGACATATGGTGGATCTCATGCATATCATATGACAAGTCAAGCGGATTATCAAACATGATGTCACCTAAAGAATTGTCACATGAAATACTATGTAACATGGCATCACAACTAATAGACTCCACATGAGAATCATCATACTTATCATAAATGGGCAAATCATCACATGGGGAAATCATACTAGCATGAAGCAAGGTACTAGGTGGATCAACATCATGCAAGCAATCAATCTCAAGAATGTCCACTAGTGGGACTAGAGCATCACTGTCACCTATGTTACCTTTGTCATTCCACTCAAGTTGTGTAGGTGAGGTGGGAAAGACCAAATGGTGGTCATCTTCATCTTGATGGAACCATGTCGGGGGTGTATCATATTCCACCATGGCCATCGTGTTATCCAAAGGGAGGACAAAGTCGTCGAGGATCGGCGCATCATCATAAATGGGACCTAGCACCAAATGAGAAGACACAATAGAGGTAGAGGTCAAGTTGTTAGAAATGCAAATGGCCTCACGAGACCTATCAACTATCTCACTCTCTCTATGTGGTGGTTCACTCACTCCCTCAAAGTAGGTGCACTCAAAGTCACATATGGTGGAGTCACTCATCTCACTTAAGTGGTGGGGGTTGTGGCTCTCCTCACATGGGATTTGTGGCAACACATCATATATGGGGCTAGTGGTGAAGTCACTCTTACTCTCAATATGGTGGCATAAGTCACTCAAGTCATCATACGTCAACGTGGTCGAAGGGAAAATCCCATGCTCAACCATCTCGTCACCGTCGCCGTGGATGAAGGCCGAAGATGGCACATCATCACTCTCGCCTCCGAAGATGGAAGCATCATCCTTGCTCGCCACCTTGTCGCTTGCCTTCAAAGCTTGGTCCTTGAAGGTCTCCGTAGTCGTACTTGTCGCCGCACCATCTTGAAAAAGAGTCAAGGTAGACTCGACATCATCAATGCCACAAAGAGGGATGGCGGTGAAGTCGCACTTGGGAGCATCGTCTAGGAGCTTGTCTGGCTTGGACATCATGATGGTACTAGCCTCATGCCTGTCGTAGAGCTTGATCGCCGCGAAGTTTGCTTGGGGTGGAGAAGCCCTGGCTTCATGAGTTCTTGTTCCGCCTTGAGAGCACTAATGTAGTAGTCGTCGATGGACTTGCAGTTCTGAGGAAGACTGTCTTGGAGATGTTGTTGTGCAATCCCATCATGAAGTGGAACATCATTGACATGGGGTCGTCCACGCCGGCTCGTCGCAAGGCAATCTTCATCTCCTTGAAGTACTTGTCGATGGACTTGGATCCTTGGGTGGTGTTCTCCAATTGGCGTCGAAGTTGTTCCGTGTAGGTTGGAGGCACAAACTCTCGCCGTAAAGCTCTCTTCATCTTGGGCCAACTCATGTCGTAGTACTCTGAAGGTGTGTGAAGCCACCATGCCAATGCGTAGTCGTGGAAGTTTCTTGTGGCGCACTTCACTTGATCTTCGGGAGGAACTTGATGTAGCTTGAGGTAGTCGTCCATTAAGCGCTCCCACTCGAGGTACTCCTCGGGTTCTTGAGTCCCATAGAAAGGAATCGCATGGTCGATGTCGAGGTCGTAGTAGCTCGGGGAAGTCGCGGACTTGAGCTTGGGGAGCTTCTCTTGAGCGTAGTCTTGAGGTGCTTGTTGGCGAAGATGCTGTATGTCCGTAGGCGAAGATGCCTTGAAGTCGCTTGGCGAAGATGCCAAGGGAGATGGTGAAGTCGTTGAGCGGTTGTTGGTGTTGAGCTCTTGACCTTCACATTCTTGTTGGTGATGGTATCGATGTGATGAGGACATCAATACCATTGTTACACCCACAACCCCTGCTGCTATACATACTGGACCAATTACTAGAGCTCGCGCATGCCAACTAAATTACCAGGTACTTTCGTTTCTTGGTAATGATTCTAATGTTCATGAGAATATGATGCTGCCTAAATTGGATACATTTGTTTTGCTTACAAGTGAAGGGCCTAGCTAGGAGAAGGATGAACATTGGAGCAAGAACAAGCATGGAGATGATGGCATGCGCAAGGGGAACAAGAACGGAGTTACAAGTGATGATTTCAGGACTTTGAAGCCACCATAATGAGTGCATGAAGCCTTGGACGAAATATACAAGATGCCACTACATAAATTTCGTCCAGTGGCTATTCTAGGTGCTGCGTCACCTTATTATTGGGCCAGGCCCATGTAATTTCGAAATACCTAAGTATAGGCTATTTTTAGAGTCCGTATGTGGGGAAACAAGAGATAGGGTTAGTTTGGACCCTCCACCAAGGGCCAAGAAATTCACCCCCTCTTCCTCCATATATACAGCCCTTAGGGCACCGTTTAGACTTTGGGTTTTGTTTAGATTAAAAGTTCGCCATAGCTGCAACTTCGCTTACTTCGTTCGTGTTCAACGACTGCACAAAGCGTCCACAGTAACCCCACCTTGATCAATAAAGCTTTCATCTTATATTCGTAATATCCAGATTGCAATCTCAGTTTCTTGCTTGTTCTTTGTTTGCTCGCAGAAACAGACCTTCGAGGTCGAGTTGATCATGCTCCAAATGGTCAATAACCTCTCGGAGTTGGTTTAGCGATTGCTAAGCGCGACGCCCTCGCACGCTTCGTAGTCGGATCGTCAAAGTCGACTTCCACCAAAGCGAAATCCACCATCTCATCGAAAGACGGACACCTTTGCCTCTATCAAGTGGTATCAGATTTCCGTGTTGCTCGGTGAGATTTTACGATTTTCGTAGTTTTGATCGAGTCTGTTTTTCATACCTATAGTACGAAAAAGCCACAAAAAAATTAGGGTTAGTTCTTCCTATCCGAACCAGTCGAGCCTTTGCATAATCTTTTACAGATTTGCATTGTTGAATTTGCGGTTGCATCGTCGTGTCTAGTTGCTGGTCTTAGAGTCTAGTCTTTTAGAGTTTTGAGTTCTGGTCATAAGTTGTCATGCCGCCGCCGCACCATCATCATCGCCCTGCCATCTACCACCACCGCTTATCCGCCACCGCTTCGAATCCGTATCCATATACCACCACCGCTTATCCGCCACCGCTTCGAATCCGTATCCATATACCACCACCGCTTATCCGCCACCGCTTCGAATCCGTATCCATATACCACCACCACTGCCATATATCACCACCGCTGCCATCTACCACCATATATCCACCACCAATCCGAGTTCCTTGCATATTAGGTTTGTTTTCAGGATCCATCTAGTTTTCTGATTCGTGTTTCCTTGTCTGAGTAGGTTTCGGATTCCAGCAATCTTTTGCCGTCCGTAGAAGAGGTTGGTTTCCAAAAAAAATAAAAAAAAATTCCACCCTCCATTTAGACCCAAAATTTTCCAAAAACGCACTGGACAAAAACAGTTCTGGCTATCCTATTTTTAGGAGTTTCTAAGCGTATTGAGCCAGTCGCCGTTATAGAAAGTTTTTTTTGAACAGTTTCCTGTTTTTGGGTCCGGGCAGTCGAAAAAAAAAATTGGTCAAAAAATTTTGTACCCATCCCGTCGGTTTGACACAGGAAGAGTTTTGAGACGATCGCCATTATAGTGATTTTTCGCAAAAAAAGCAAAAAAAAAAGCGCAAAAAAGAGCGAAAAAAAATTCGGAGTGTGCTTTTCCCTTGTTTACGTGCAGCGCCGTGATTTTGTTAGTGTTCTAGGCTCGCGTCTCTAGCACGGTCTAGCCTAGGACCAGCACATCTATCGTCGTTGAGCGCTTATTCAACTTTGCATCTCTGAATTGATTATTGTTGACCTTTTTGCTACCATATTATAAGCCTTCCCAGCTCCACATACATCTACGTCGTGCGCTTGATTCTCCCCGTAATCGCTATATCCAAGCTTTGAGAGTTTTGACTACAACGGTTGCCGATCACCACCGCTTCTTTGGGTAAGAACTGGTAAGAATTTGAGATTTGCTTGACGGGTTTGTGATACACCACCACCACTTCTTAGTAGTTTGTAGGATCATATTCTTGTGTGTTTCTATTTGCTGCTAACCATGGTAGGAACACAAGCCGACGAGACTGATTGGGAGAAGCTGACGAACAAACAGCTACATGATAAGTTTCAGCAAATGATGATTGGACAGGTGCAAGATGTGCTAAACAGATTTGACGAGGCCATGGAGAAGATAGATGGCATTGAGAAGACGTTTGAAACAAAGCTTGATAGCAAGTTTGATGAATTGCTCGCGCGTTTTCCACAACCACCGCCGGCTGCACCTATCGCACCTCTCAAGAACGACAACAACTACGCCCCTTCCGAATCAAGTATGGACGAGCTCAGCGTGTTCCTATTGAGCCAGACAATATTCGGGTGCCGCTGCTCATCGCTGTTGGTGCTTCTTTGGATCCTGCTACTGCTGCTGCTGGTACCGAGGAGGATGATTATGTGGGAGATTACGAGGATGAGGTTCATCAACATCAGAACTACGTCCAACCACCAGCACCACAACCACCAGGTCGTCCACATGCAAATAATGGCAATGTTAGGGCTCCCCCTTAGGTACGAGATCATGACCATCTCCCTAAACTGAAATTGAATATTCTACCATTTGAGGGTAGATATGTTCCTGATATATATCTTACTTGGGAGTTAGAAACTGAACAACGATTTACATGTTTACAATATCCCGAGGAGAGACGTGTTCTCGCTGCTGTTTGTGCTTTCACTAGCTTTGCATGTGTTTGGTGGTCTCGAACATTGTAGATTATATCCTGTTCCAGCTACTTGGGCTGCTTTGAAAACTGCTATGCGTACTCGTTGGGTTCCACCATATTATCAACGTGAATTACTTCAAAAATTGCAGCGCTTAAGACAAGGTAAAATTCAGTAGAAGAATATTATCGGGAATTACAAACTGGCTTGATTAGATGTGGTATTGTTGAGGAGAATGAAGCTATGCTTGCACGTTTTACGGGTGGATTAAATAGAGGTATTCGACCATTCTAGACTATAAGGATTATAATAATATCACTCGCTTATTCCATCTTGCTTGTAAAGCTGAACGTGAAGTGCAGGATCGACGGGCATTGGCGCCGCACTAACTTTTCTCGCAGTCGACCTTCATCATGGACACCACGTGCATCATCTACTTCCACCGCACCATCACCTCCTTCAGTGCCACCTCCAACCGTGATACAAGAAAGCGGCACAACCACCACTATCGCCAAGAGCACACCCGCCGGGCTCTGCACAGAGCTCTTCTTCTTCCATGGCGTCAACAGGGCACACAAGTGATATTATTTGTCGTCGATGTAAGGGAAGAGGACATTTTATGAGAGAATGCAAATCTCAGCGTGTGATGATTGCTACGAGGATGGTGGGTATGAGTCCGCTAGTGACTATGATGAGGAGACGTTGGCTCTTATTACACGTGAAGAACACGGTGGAGATGATTACGATCATGAGACGCAATACATGGCTCCTCAAGACGCTGATAGGTATAAATGTTTAGTTGCTCAACGTGTTTTGAGTGTGCAGTCACACAAGCTAAGCAAAATCGAGGCACAATTTGTTCCATACCAAGGAGTTGTGAAGGAACGCTACATGCGCGTCATCATAGACGGAGGGAGCTGCAACAACTTGGCTAGCATGGAGATGGTGGAGAAGCTATCTCTCACCACAAGACCACATCCACATCCTTACTACATGCAATGGTTCAACAACAGCGGCAAGGTTAAGGTAACACGTACTGTTCGTGTGCACTTTAGTATCTCTACATATGCTCATTATGTTGATTGTGATGTGGTACCTATGCAAGCATGTTCCTTATTACTTGGTCGACCATGGCAATTTGATAAAAATTCTGTACACCATGCACTACTAGGAAAAAGGCTTCTAATGGCGCACCGGTTTTGCCTACTAATGGCGCACTACCGGTGCGCCATTAGCATCACGCCACTAGAATTTTTTCTAATGGCGCACTGTAGCGCCATTAGAATCTGATATTCTAATGGCGCATCACTGGTGCGCCATATAAGTAGGCTCTGATGCGCCATTAGTATCTGGTATACTAATGGCGCACCACATAGGAGTGCGCCGTTAGTAACAATTTTTTTTCAATTTTTTTTTGCAGAATTTGTTTTAAATATTTTTTTTCAAAATTTCCAATTTTTTTTTAGTTTTTTTCTTAATCTCAGGTCACTATGGCTTAATCTCGAGTCAATATGCTTAATCTCAGGTCAAATCGCACTCCATGGTCAAACTTCCCGAAAGGTCACCCATCCTCTCACTACTCCACTGAGCACGCTTAACTTCCGTGTTCTATTCTCCTCGCTTCCAAGTCTGCACTTGTTGTTTTCCTGACAATAGTAAGATGTCAATCCTATTAACCTCAGGAATTTAGCTTGAGCATGTACTGACACATTTCACTGTTTGAGTTTGAAACTATTGTTCTAAAAAATTAGTAACACTAATATTTTTCTTGAATAATTAGTTCGCACACAGTTTGACCAGATTTGACCACAGTTTGACCATAGTTTGACCAGATTTGACCAAAATTCAAAAAAACTAAAAAAAATATTTATTAACACTAATATTCTTGAATAATTAGTTTGACCATAGTTTGACAAGATTTAACAAAAACTAAAAAAACTAATTTTTTTTTGAATTTTTTTGCCTCCGGATCTTAAAAGCCCTGTAACTTTTTTTCTGTTAGGCTTTTGAGGATTTTAAAAATGTTTAACGGGGTTCCCCCGATTAAATTTGGATGTAACTTTTCGAGTAGATGATTTTTCATATATAAAACTTTTTAATCCGAGTTCGTATGCAAAAGTTATGCCCATTTTACAAATTTTCAGAGAGATTTTACAAATAAAGTCGAAATTTGTATTTGTAAATTTTCCCAACAACTAGACCACATATCACATGGGAAACTTATTTTCTTTTATTTTTTTGACATTTTTATCATTTTTGATAATTTTTTTTAAAACTGAAAAGGCGGTCCACAGGGGGGGGGGTTGCATTCGGTGGAAGCTGGGCAAACTACTAATGGCGCACCGTGGGGTGGTGCGCCATTAGTAGTTAAAACTAGTAATGGCGCACTGTCCACTGGTGCGCCATTACTAACAAAAATTTTATAATTTTTTTATAATTTTTTTTTACTTCTTTTTTCAAAACTTCTAATGGCGCTACTAGTTAAAACTAGTAATGGCGCACCACACCCTTGGTGCGCCATTAGAAGTTTTGAAAAAATTAAAAAAAAATTTACTAATGGCGCACCGTGGGATGTGGTGCGCCATTAGTATTTGGAAACTAATGGCGTACCAACACATGGTGCGCCATTAGTATATAGTAATGGCGCACCACATGTCTGGTGCGCCATTAGTGTCAATTCCATCTATAGCCCTTTTCCTAGTAGTGATGGTAGAAACAATCAGTATACTCTTGTTCATCAGGATAAAAATATTACTTTGCTTCCTATGACTCCTGAGTCCATTTTGAAAGATGGTATTAATAGAGCTAATAAAGCAAAACAGGAGAAAAATAAGAGTGAAAATCAGATTGTGGCAAAAGAATTTGAGCAACATATGAAGCCTAATAGTAAACCATCTAGTGTTGCTTCTGAAATTAAATTGAAAAGTGCATGTTTACTTGCCACTAAATCTGATATTGATGAGCTAGATTTTAGCAAATCTGTTTGCTATGCTTTTGTGTGCAAAGAGGCATTATTTTCATTCGAGGACGTGCCTTCCTCTTTGCCTCCTGCTGTCACTAACATTTTGCAGGAGTTCACTAACGTCTTTCCACAAGACGTGCCACCGGATTACCGCCTATTCGAGGGATTGAGCATCGATTGACTTAATTCCGGTGCTTCACTACCAAACCGTCGCCATACCGCACCAATCCAGAGGAGACGAAGGAGATTATCGTCAAGTACAAGAGCTTCTCAACAAAGGTTATATACGCGAATCCCTTAGTCCTTGTGCTGTTCCTATTATTCTAGTGCCGAAAAAGGATGGTACATCGCGTATGTGTGTTGATTGTAGAGGCATTAATAATATTACTATTCGTTATCGCCATCCTATTCCTAGGCTAGATGATATGCTTGATGAATTGAGTGGCTCTACAATATTCTCCAAAGTTGATTTATGTAGTGGATACCATCAAATTCGTATGAAATTGGGGGATGAATGGAAAACAACATTTAAAACTAAGTTTGGATTATATGATTGGTTAGTCATGCCTTTTGGGTTAACTAATGCACCTAGTACTTTTATGAGATTAATGAACGAAGTTTTACGTGCTTTCATTGGACGATTTGTGGTAGTTTACTTTGATGACATATTGATTTATAGCAGATCTTTGGAGGAACATTTGGAACATTTACGTGTTGTTTTTATTGCTCTCGTGATGCACGTTTGTTTGGTAACCTTGGGAAGTGCACCTTTTGCACCGACCGAGTGTCTTTTCTTGGCTATGTTGTTACTCCACAGGGAATTGAAGTTGATAAAGCAAAGATTGAAGCTATTGAGAGTTGGCCACAGCCCAAAACGGTCACACAAGTGAGGAGTTTTCTTGGCCTCGCTGGATTCTATAGGCGTTTTGTGAGAGATTTCAGCACCATTGCTGCACCTATCAATGAGCTTACAAAGAAGGATATGCCTTTTGTTTGGGGTACCGCACAGGAAGAAGCCTTCACGGTGTTGAAAGATAAGTTGACACATGCTCCTTTACTCCAACTTCCTGATTTTAATAAGACTTTTGAGCTTGAATGTGATGCTAGTGGAATTGGATTAGGAGGTGTGTTATTACAAGATGGCAAACCTGTTGCATACTTTTCTGAAAAATTGAGTGGGCCTAGTCTGAATTATTCTACTTATGATAAAGAATTATATGCTCTTGTTCGGACTTTAGAAACATGGCAACATTACTTATGGCCCAAAGAATTTGTTATACATTCGATCATGAATCTTTGAAACATATTAAAAGTCAAGCTAAACTGAATCGTAGACATGCTAAATGGGTTGAATTCATTGAGACTTTCCCTTATGTCATTAAACACAAGAAGGGTAAAGAAAATGTTATTGCTGATGCATTGTCTCGTCGCTATACTATGCTTTCACAACTTGACTTCAAAATATTTGGTTTGGAGACCATCAAAGATCAATATGTGCATGATGCTGATTTTAAAGATGTATTGCAGAATTGTAAAGAAGGAAGAACATGGAACAAGTTTGTCATTAATGATGGATTTGTGTTCAGTGCTAACAAGCTATGCATTCCAGCTAGCTCCGTTCGTCTTTTGTTGTTGCAGGAGGCACATGGAGGAGGACTAATGGGACACTTTGGCGTGAAAAAGACGGAGGACGTACTTGCTACACATTTCTTTTGGCCGAAGATGAGACGGGATGTTGAGCGTTTTATTGCTCGCTGCACTACATGTCAAAAAGCTAAGTCACGACTCAATCCTCATTATTTATATATGCCTTTGCCTGTACCTAGTGTTCCTTGGGAGGATATATCTATGGACTTTGTTTTAGGTTTACCTAGAACAAAGAAGGAGAGGGATAGCATATCTGTTGTCGTGGATAGATTCTCGAAAATGGCACACTTTATACCATGTCATAAAAGCGATGATGCTGTTAATGTTGCTGATTTGTTCTTTCGTGAAATTATTCGCTTGCATGGTGTGCCAAATACTATTGTTTCAGATCGTGATACTAAATTTCTTAGCCACTTTTGGAGATGTTTATGGGCTAAGTTGGGGACTAAACTGCTTTTTAGTACTAGTTGTCACCCCCAAACTGATGGACAAACTGAAGTAGTCAATAGAACATTGTCTAGTATGCTTAGGGCTGTTCTAAAGAATAATAAGAAAATGTGGGAGGAATGATTGCCTCATATTGAATTTGCTTATAATTGTTCATTGCATTCTACTACTAATATGTGCCCTTTCGAAGTTGTGTATGGTTTCCTACCTCGTGCACCTATTGATTTGTTGCCTCTTCCATCTTCGGAGAAGGTTAATTTTGATGCTAAAGAACGTGCTGAATTGATTTTAAAAATGCATGAGTTAACTAAGGAAAACATTGAGCGTATGAATGCTAAATATAAACTTGCTGGAGATAAGGGTAGAAAACATGTTGAGTTTGCACCGAGATCTTGTTTGGTTACATTTATGAAGGATAGATTTCTGATTTGCAAAATCAAAGCTAATGCCACGTGCTGCTGGTCCCTTTAAGGTGTTGGAGAAAGTAAATGATAATGCATATAAACTTGAGCTGCTGCAGATTTTGGGGTTAGTCCTGTTTTAACATTGCAGATTTGAAGCCTTATTTGGGTGAGGAAGATGAACTTTAAATCGAGGACGACTTCATTTCAAGAAGGGAGGATGATGAGGACACCAATACCATTGTTACACCCACAGCCCCTGCTGCTATACATACTTGGACCAATTACTAGAGCTCACAAGACGCCAACTAAATTACCGGTACTTTCGTTTCTTGGTAATGATTATAATGTTCATGAGAATATGATGCTGCCTAAATTGGATACATTTGTTTTGCTTACAAATGAAGGGCCTAGCTTGGAGAAGCATGAACATTGGAGCAAGAACAAGCATGGAGATGATGGCATGCGCAAGGGGAACAAGAACGAAATATACAAGATGCCACTACATAAATTTCGTCCAGAGGCTATTCTAGGTGCTGCGTCACCTTATTATTGGGCCAGACCCATGTAATTTCGAAATACTTAAGTATAGGCTATTTTTAGAGTCCGTATGTGTGGGGAAACAAGAGTTAGGGTTGGTTTCGGACCCCACCCTCAAGGGCCACGAAATTCCCTCCTTTTCCCCCATATATACAACCCTTAGGGCGTCGTTTAGACTTTGGGTTTTGTTTAGATTAAAAGTTCGCCATAGCTGCAACCGCAGCGTGCCGTTTGTGTTCAACGACTGCACAAAGGCATCACAGAACCCCACCTTGATCAATAAAGCTTTCATCTTATATTCGCAATATCCAAATTGCAATCTCAGTTTCTTGCTTGTTCTTCGTTTGCTCGCAGAAAACAGACCCTCGTGGTCGTTGATCGTGCTCGGCGTGGTCAATAACCTCTCGGAGTTGGTTTAGCGATTGCTAAGGCGCGACGTCCTCGCACGCTCGTAGTCGGATCGTCAAAGTCGACTTCCACCAAAGCGAAATCCACCATCTCATCGAAAGACGGGACACCTTTGCCTCTATCACGATGCCGATGTGATCTTGCCGGAGATGGTAGCTCGGAAGGATGTGCTCTTGAGCGTCTTCTTGAAGATGAGGAAGATTGCTTGTAGGACTTGATGAGGGCTTTGATCTCCTCCATTTTAGCTTGCATCTTGGCGTCGTAGTTGTTTTCCATGGCATCGAACTCGTCATTGTTGTTGTAGACCGAAGGTAAAATGCCTTGCCTATCCATCACAAGACTCGAGTAGAGGTGAGTAGGAAATGAGATAAACAATACCAAGTTACCTTTCCCCAAAGTTTAGGATGTATCCCGTTTCACTCAATGTGAGATGAAAGAATAGTGGAATTGGTACCAGACATGTTCACTCACACCTATCAAGTAAAGCTTATGGTAGAGCTCGGTGAGGATAGTGGCACAAAAATTTGATGCAAAATGTTCGCAAGAGTCAATAATGTTGAAAGAGATTCACAAATTTGCAAGCGAAACAAGTAGACCAATAGCAATATGTGGCACACGGAAACACACACACAGATAGATAAATGGGGTCGTGCAACCAAGGAATAAGCACAAAATGTGGAATCCACGGAAAATGGTCGTGTTGCACAACTCAAGAGAGACGCCAGCGCGATTGCTCAATAGGCGGATACGACACTTGTGCACAACCTATAAGATGCAAAATGGATAAACTTTCTATCCCAAGTATGCTATATATGTATGGTTCCCGGTATTTCTCACACAATGATCCAAATAATCAAGTATGATACCATATGATATATTTTGATGCTATGGCTATTGCTTACAAGCTCTTTGCTCTCTTTCTTTGCTTAAAAGCTTTATTCTGTCTTCTTTTTTTATGGCTGCTTTTGCACAAATGCACAAACCAAGATAGCAATTGTGTATATGTGGGAACAAACTTGTGACACAAGATATGATACCAATATATGCACCACGATGATACGGTATGTATGCTATGGGAAGTATGATCACTAATGTGCACAAGTCACGTTGCCGGCAATACTCAAATGGCTAGTCTCGATAGGCAAGTAACGCAAAATGGGCTAGGGGTTATCAATACAATTTGCAAGGGGAATATACAATGGTGTCGTCGAGGTTACCATCCTTTGGGATGATGAGTGGTGGTGTTCTTGATGTTGATATCAAGATGATGGAGACTCGTCCCTAAGTAGCCGAAACACCTTAGGAAACGGAAAAACCGCGAACTCAAAATCTCAAATGACAAATGTCAAATGGTGGTAGCGGAATGCGGTGGCGGTTTGCACATGGCACATGGCAATGCGGAAGTGGGATGTTGAAGTTGTCATCCCTAAGTAGCCGAAACACCTTAGGAGACACAAGCCACAACTCAAACAAGCTCAAACAAATTTGGGTTAAGTTGGGGAAGTCGGTAGTGACTATGCGGATGATATGGTTGAGGGCCTAGGCAAATTTGCCAAATTTTGGAAAATTTGATGGAGTCAAATGGTGTTTGTAGTATTTTTGTGGGATGGGGGATGTCAATAGCTGCAAAGCGAGCTAAAGAACGTCAAAAACGGACTCCGGATGAACTAGTTATGGGCAAAACGATGAAACTTGGAACGCTGAAACTGGGAGGGGCGGTAGTACCGCTTGTGATGGGCGGTAGTACCGCTCGTGTCGGGATTTTTTGACTGTTTCAGGCTGAAACTGGGCTGGGGGCGGTAGTACCGCTTGTGGGGGCGGTAGTACTGCTTGTGGTGCTCAGCGGTAGTACCGCTCGGTGGGGCGGTAGTACCGCTCGGGTCGGGATTTTTCGCAGATCGAATCGAGGCGCGATTTTGGGCCGGAAAAGGATGATTTCAGGGGCAAAATTGGATGGATTTCGTGGATGGGAAGTGGAAAAACTTGGGGAGATGCTAGATCCACTCGAAACCAAGCAAATCCATGAATCAAAATCAACAAAACATCATCAAACCAACAAATCACAAAAAAAATTGGGGGCTATTTTTGGTGGGGATTTTCGGATTCAGGACGAAAACAACAAATCAAGCTAGAAAACATGGGGTAGGGGCTCCAAAAACGTGATCAACGTGGCTCATGATACCAGATGATACGGGGCTATTCCGGTGTAGGCCGATCTTTCATGTTTGTAGTGGGATCCCTCGAAGAACACGATGAACACGGGGAAGAACGAAGAGAAATCACAAGGGGAAACACTAAAGAACAAGTCCGATCACACATCCAGTAGACAATCAAACACACAAGATCCACAAGGTACATGAACAACAGAGAGAAAGATACAAGGTAGATTTCATCCCAAATCCAAAGGAGTTGGGGGCTTGAATCCTAGAAGGATCTTCCTATGAAGGGGTCTTGATGATATCCCGCAGGATCTTCTCCTAGATGGAGGTCTTGGCCTCCAATGGAGTAGTGGTCTCTCTCTCTCAAGAGTAGAGATAGGTAGGAGCAAAGCTCACATACAAATGAGCTATCACTTTGCTAACCCAAAAAAGGATGTGGAGGTGGTCTATTTATAGTCTAAGCCACGAAGGGGTAAGTGGGAGAGGGATACAAGGCCAAAGGCCCGCGGCTGCGCACAGGCAGGGCGGTAGTACCGGACACATAGGAAGTAGTACCGCTTGAGTGGCAGTACAACTTGCTTTGGGCGGTAGTACCGCCCTTTTTGGACTGAGCAGGTCCTTCTTCTTCCGTCTTCGCTTCCATGCTTCCCTCGTGGATGGTGTAGGCGTTCCTTGGCGCTTACACTCCTCCTCGTCATTCGTGAAGCTCCGACAATACCTATGCATGCACACGAGTGGAGTGTCAAGTAGTATACCATCCTCGAAGGGGTCAAGTGAACACGTGTAAAGGAGAAGATTCACCTTTATGTATGAGAAGTAGAGGTCGCACGTGTCACTTGCCAAACGAACTCTTGACATGGTGATGTTCGTAGGATGCTCCGCATCAGATTGGTACGCCCATTGTGGATAAAACCACGGTCGAATTGCCATGTCGACCGAGAAGGAGGTAGCAAACGGTCATTGGGACCACATCACACTCCAAAGTGTCCTCATAAGCACCAATTTTGAAGGAGACTTGGACCGTATGCTCAACTCGGATAGTGCCGGAGTCACTTAGCCATTGAACCTTATAAGGGTGCGGATGCTTCCTCTTGACCAATTGAAGCTTGGAGCATAGACCTCCATAGATGATGACCTTGACGGACCTTCCGTTGATGCCGGCCTTGGTGTGGAAGATGTGGCACCGTTGGTCTTCTTCTTGGTGGTGTTGAAGCGTCAAGACCTTGGAGACCACGAGAGAGGGACTTGAATCATTGTCACAAAAGACTTGGTCATCTTCATCTTTGTTCACGCGCCGGTGCATGGCCACGTGCTCAATGGCTTCCATTTCTTCTTCACTCATTGAGTCGTATCTGCCATCATCGTTGAAGATCATTGTTCGCTTGTTGGTGCATTGGAAGGACTTGTGGCCTCGGCCGCCACATGTGAAGCACTTGATTGAACTTGTCTTAACGGGATCATCGGGAGGCGCCGAAGATGAAGGAGTCTTGGATTTGTAGGTGCTTGTCGGAGGACGAGTCGAGGAAGGTGCCACTTCCTTGGAACTTGACTTGTTGCCGGTACTTGGTGATGCTCGAGTTGATGTAGGAGATGCCGAAGTCGCGGGAGCTAGAGAGTAGGAGCCGTAGGTCTTGGACGAGTACTTGGTGTATTTGAAGTCATCTTTCACTTGTCATTTGGCCTTGGTCGCTTGATGAACTAGTTCAAGAAGGTTGGAGTATGGTTGGAAGTCGGCGATCCGCTTGATTGGGTGGTTGAGGCCATTCAAGAAGCGTGCCATTGTTTGCTCGTCATCTTCCTTGACATTGGCTCGTATCATGGCAATCTCCATTTCTTGGTAGTATTCTTCCACCGTCTTGATGCCTTGCTTGAGGAGTTGCAACTTCTTGAAAAGATCTCGAGTGTAGTGAGTAGGCACAAAGCGGGCTCTCATGACTTCCTTCATGGCATCCCAAGTTGTGATTGGTGGTTCGCCTCTTGTATGTCGTCGCTCGATCACTTGTTCCCACCAAATGAGGACGTAGTCTTGGAACTCGAGGCAGGCCATGGCTATCTTCTTTTCTTCATCGTAGTTGTGGAATATTGTGAATATGGATGAAGTATTGATAAAAGTGGGGTTTCATAAGCGGTCTTGGTCTGGTCGTTGGACACAAGCGAAGTACACAAAGTTGCAGCAATGGCTACTTTTAACTAAATAAAACCCAAGTCTAAACGATGCCTTAAGGGCTATATTTATAGGGAAAAGAGAGGGGATTTTGTCCACCCTTGGCAAGGTGGGATTAAAACACCTCCTCAATCGTTTTCCCTAGAATATGGACTCTAAAAATAGATTACATGGGCCTGGCCCAAAATAAGGTGGTGCAACACCAGTAATAAGCTATGGACAAAATTTATGAAAGGCCATCTTGTATATCTCGTCCATCATCTTGTATGTCATCATGATGGCTTCAAAGTCCGGAAATCTCCACTTGAACCTCCGTTCTTGTTCTCTTCGCACGCACCTTCATCTCCGTGCTTGACAATGCTCCAATGTTCAACCTTCTTGTCCCTTCTAGGCCCTTCAATTGCAAGCAACACAAATGTATCTAAGTTAGGCAGCATCATATTCTCATGAACACTAGAAACATTACCAAGAAACGAAAGTACCTGATAATTTAATTGGTGTATCTGAGCTCTAGCAACTGTTCCCAGAGGTAAAACAGTAGGGGATATAGGTGTAACTGTGGTAGCCATGTCCTCATCATCCTCCCCTTCTTGAAAACAAAGCCATCCTCGGTGTTGCTTAATTTGAAATCTGGCTAACAAAAGAGACAAGGTGTACATGTTGTATATGTATATGTCATCCATTTTCACTGATCTCAGTTGGGGCACATGTGACACAGTTATACAAGAGCACCCTTCAGAAGTCATGAAATATAAAGCCAATATATTATCACAAGAAGTCAAAGGCATGAAAAAATTGCAACTCAGTTTGCACATATAAGTGAAGCTCTTATTCACATCAAAAGATTGACAATGATTATCATTAAACCATGCCAACATTGATGAAGCATCACCAAGATTAGAGGTCATATCAAAATGATTAAACATTGGCACAATTATTTCCAAACGTATTTGATCCAAATATGATTTATTCCCTGATTCACTTGATTATTTTGCATCGATAGTTAATTCAATGGCTTCACTCAAAATTGTTTGATTACATGGCAAATACAAATCATCAACATAGTTCTCTAAAATAGCTGGTGTGATCAAAGTAGTGGGTAGCTCATCGCATGGTGCATTTAAATTGACAAAACATTCATCATAGTCATGTGGAGGTGGAAGATTAGTACCTTTGTCATTACCTCTTATGATCAACTCAGATGATGTAGGCACTCTTGGTGGAGGTGATGTAGTCCTCACAACAACGGATATGGTTGTCGTAGTATGCCTAGTAGTTGAAGGGACAACCGTATCAACTCTTGGAATGTGCATCTCGCGCTTGTTCTCCTTGTGAGCAACATGTCGTTTTATTTCCTGTTCAGCTTTGCAAACAAGATGAAACAAATGTCCATAGGATAACACTTCATGAATTAGTATCTCCTGAATGTCACGATTTAATCCTCCCCAAAATATATCCATAAAATCTTCTTCACTTTCTTCTAAAGAGGAATGCAACAAGGTAGTTTGTAAAGTATCATAATATTTCAATACGGTGTCACTACCTTGTTTTAAATGTTGCAACTTTTTAATCATGTCACGAGTATAATAAGCGGGAACGAAAGTATGTCGCATGGCAAGTTTCAAATCATCCCAAGTAGTAGGTATATCATTAGGGTGTAACCGACAATATTCACTCCACCAAACTATAGCATAACCAGTGAAAGAACCAACCGCAACCTTAACTTTTTTATGTTCATCAAAATTATTGGAAGCAAATATATTATTTATTTGAAACTCCCATTCAATATATAAAGCAGGTCTAAAACGGCCATTAAATGGTGGTATAGAAACATTAACCTGATCATGTGCATTTGGATGTTTGTGCACCTGTCGTGACAGTTGTGGTATTTGCATAGGTGATGGCACGTCTCCCATGATCGATAAACCCCATGAATTGACTCTAGATCCTGTCATGATTAGTAGAAACAAGAAAGAATATCCAAAACTAATGTTCCTATGAACTACTGGGAAGTGATGGGAAAACGCTCACAGTATAGCAAATAAAAGTCTTACAAGTTCTTACCATGTAGCAGGTGGTGACCGGCAACCAGCGGTGTCAAATAACTCCAAGAGTTGGATAAAGCGATTGCCAGGTGAACATATGTATGCACGATGTAGAAATATGTGGAGCTGGTTGGCTTTATATATGTAGGAAAAAAGATGCTACGACCACGTTAATTAATGCAAGCTGAAAATTCGTTCAAAGTGGTCGAGTGCTGGTCGTAGGCTAGACTATACTAGAGACGCAAGCCTAAGACACAAATGAAATTCACGCGACAACTGACCGGCCCCTTTTATTTCTTTGCAGTCAAATTTATGAGTCCAAAGGTACTGTGCAGTGTAACAAACGAAAGCTCAACTGTCCAAGAAGTACTGCTCTTCTCTTCTTCTTCTTCTTTTTTTATTGTTCTCATAGTTTGCAAGGCAATCAAACCCACCAGCCGTATGCACTTCCTTTCTAAAATCCAACATGCAACAATCCTCCTTATCCTCTTTTTTTTTGAAATTATCCATGTGCACACCAAAAACCGATCCGCAGTAAGTTTTTTTGTCTAAACTAACAAGATCAGATCGATCCACAAAATTTGTCAACGCAATCTCTCTCTTTTTTTCTTTCCAAAGAAAACTGCTCAACAAAATTTACTACTACCAACAGAAACGATCAGCACTTGCCTTCTTCAATTTTTTTACTTCTTTCCAAACAAACAGCAAATCTTTCCTATTTAGTGATTGGCTTTTCTTATTTTCTTACTAGAACACTTCCAAAACGTGATTTCTAGCAGATCTCTTTCCGAATTTACTTGATGCCCTATGGAAACTGGTCTGAAGCAAAAATTCTTGCCGAATCTAACTTTCCAAAAGGTCAGCGATTTTTTTTTGCGCTGGTCACTTTCCAAAGGTAGGGTGAAATCCTTTATCATCTCCTCATTTTTCCCTCTTTCCAAACAAACTACAAGTCCAAATGGAAATAGATCCGAACAAAACTTTTCTTACTCTGTTTTTTTAGGAAAAAAATAACGCCCAGCCTTGACCGAATATTTTTCTTTCCTTTTTAAATCTTTCCTATTTAAATCCTTCCAAAACAACTACCAAACAGACCTGCCGTAGCCTCTTTTTTTACCAACGAAATCTCCCCAGCCCAAAACGGAAGCTCTTATTGTGGGAAATCAGGCCAATATTTTTCTTTCCTTACAAAACTGCACGACTTTTTATTTTCCTTAGGAAACGCAATGGAATCAGCCCCTTTTTTTCTCGCTGAACGCACTTTCCAAAGGACAACTCCTTCGACGTGAGCTCTGACACTCCAAGGCTATCAAATCTTTTGTGAGGAAACAAACCCCAAAGGAATAAAACGGATCAGTTTTTTTAATTCTTTCCGCTATCCACGGCAGCACCTTCTCTTCCGAAAAAATACTTGATCCGAGTCCCAAGGCAAAACCGATGTGTCTTTTCTTTGGACACACAAGAACCTTCCAATAAAGAAAATCCCGTACAATGCTCGATCCCCAACAACAGATGGGCACTTCCCTTTTTTTTGTGCGATCACAACTACCTGAACATGCATGCACAACGGACCAGCTTATTTTTTTTCTTTCTCAAACCACCAATCGTGGCACACAAGGGTACGGCTCCAACAATATCGAACTAGTACGGCTGCTATTCTTTTCCCGTTGAACTGCTCACGGTTCCCACGAGAATTAATTCCAACAACCGTACAAAAAAAATATTGGCTGCACTCTTTAAACGCTCCTCTTTTCTTGGAAGGATAATCCCAACTTTCCAAGTATTTGTGCACAACCAAATCCAGAACTTGTGTGTAATCCTTTCTATGTTCCTTCCAGACACGTCACCTCTTTTCTTTTTCAAGATGAATCAAGATTGTGACGAACGATCACATCGGATTAATGGCGGTGATGCGGCAGCAGAATATGACAATGAGGTGGATGATGGTGTATGTGGATGCGGCGTGAACAAAACGTGATTAGAACTCGAAACTCTAAAAGACTAGACACCAAAACCAGCAACTCAACACACGATGCAACCGAAAATTCAACAATGCAAAACTAAGTGATAATAGCGAAAGGCTTAGACTGTCTCAGACAGGGATGAACTAATCCACAATTTTTTTGTGGCTTTTTCTTGGACTCTAGGTATGAGAAACAGATGCAATCTACACTACGAAAAACTAGAAATCTCAACGAGCAACCTGAAAACTGATACCACTTGATCGAGGCGAGGGTCCCAATCTTTCGATGAGATGATAACTATCGATTTCGTGGAGACGACTATGACAATCCGACTACAAACGTGCACGACGTTGCGCCTTAGCAATCGCTAAACCAACTCTGAGAGGTTATTGACCATGTTGCAAGCAATCGAAGAACAAGCAAGAATATGATTAAGCAATCTGAATATTGCGAATATGGATAAAGTATTCATAAAAGTGGGGTTTCATAAGCGGTCTTGGTCTGGTCGTTGGACACAAACGAAGTACACGAAGTTGCAGCGATGGCTAACTTTTAACTAAATAAAACCCAAGTCTAAACGATGCCTTAAGGGCTATATTTATAGGGAAAAGAGAGGGGATTTTGTCCACCCTTGGCAAGGTGGGACTAAAACACCTCCTAAGTCATTTTCCCTACAATATGGACTCTAAAAATAGATTACATGGGCCTGGCCCAAAATAAGTTGGCGCAACACCAGTAATAATGTATGGACAAAATTTATGAAAGGCTATCTTGTATATCTCGTCCATCATCTTGTATGTCATCATGGTGGCTTCAAAGTCCGGAAATCTCCACTTGAACCTCCGTTCTTGTTCTCTTCGCACGCACCTTCATCTCCGTGCTTGACAATGCTCCAATGTTCAACCTTCTTGTCCATTCTAGGCCCTTCAATTGCAAGCAACACAAATGTATCTAAGTTAGGCAGCATCATATTCTCATGAACACTAGAAACATTACCAAGAAACGAAAGTACCTGATAATTTAATTGGCGTATCTGAGCTCTAGCAACTGTTCCCAGAGGTAAAATAGTAGGGGATATGGGTGTAACTGTGGTAGCCATGTCCTCATCAGAAACTAACCCTATCTCTTGTTTCCCCACACATACGGACTCTAAAAGTAGCCTATACTTATTTATTTCAAAATTACATGGGCCTGGCACAATAATAGGGTGACGCAGCACCTAGAATAGCCTCTTGACAAAATTTATCAAGTGGCATCTTGTATATTTCGTCCAAGGCTTCATGCACTCATTATGGTGGCTTCAAAGTCCTAAAGTCATCACTTGTAACTCCGTTCTTGTTCCCCTTGCGCATGCCATCATCTCCATGCTTGTTCTTGCTCCAATGTTCATTCTTCTCCAAGCTAGGCCCTCATTTGTAAGCAAAATAAATGTATCCAATTTAGGCAACATCATATTCTCATGAACATTAGAATCATTACCTAGAAATGAAAGTACCTGCTAATTTAATTAGCGTGCGCGAGCTCTAGTAATTGGTCCAGTGTGTATAGCAACAGGGGCTGTGGGTGAAACAATGGTATTGATGTCCTCATCAGGTACATGGGCTTAGCCCAACTCGCGCACGCAGGCGGGGTCCGGATGATCCGGGAGGAGGCCCAGATGAGCTGGTGACGCAGGCGGTGGCGGTGCAGGTCCGAACGTCCGGCTGGGGGTCCGGATGATCCGGGACGGCGTCCGGATGATCAGGCTTCAGGGAGGAGCTTCGGGTGTCTTCGGCGCGAATTAGCCGGATCGTCCGAACCGGGGTCCGGATCGTCCGGGCTATGTCCGAATCATCCGGGCCCTCGTCCGTATCGTCCGGCCAGCCTGGGACTTGGCATTTTTCCTCTCCGTCTTCACGCATGTCTTCCGCTTCTGGTTCTCCTTGCTTCCTAGCTTCTCCAAGGCTAACTCCTTGGTACCCGAGTATGCAAAGCGTCTTCGGTTGAGGTAGTAGCCATGTCTCGTGTGAATCGAAGGGAGTTGTGATGATAGGGGCAAAGGTGTCCTGATGTTTCGATGAGATAGCAATCGATTTCTGTGGGAGTCGACTTTGACGATCCGACTACGAACGTGCGAAGACGTCGCGCCTTAGCAATCACTAAATCAACTTCCGAGGGATTATTGAGCACGCCGGAGCACGATCAACCTGACGACGAGCGTCTATTTCCTGCGAGCAAACCAAGAACAAGCAAGAAACGGAGATTGCAATCTGGATATTGCGAATAAAAGAGGAAAGCTTTATTAATGAAGGTGGGGTTCTGTGATGCCTTGGTCTGGTCGTTGAACACAAACGAAGTACGCGAAGTTGCAGCTATGGCGAACTTTTAATCTAAACAAAACCCAAAGTGTAAATGACACCCTAAGGGCTGTATATATGGAGGAAGAGGGGGGGAATTTTGTGGCCCTTGGAGGTGGGGTCCGAAACCAACCCTAACTCTTGTTTCCCCACACATACAGACTCTAAAAATAGCCTATACTTAAGTATTTCAAAAATACATGGGCCTGGCCCAATAATAAGGTGACGCAGCACCTAGAATAGCCTCTAGACGAAATTTATGAAGTGGCATCTTGTATATTTCATCCAAGGCTTCATGCACTCCTTATGGTGGCTTCAAAGTCCTGAAATCATCACTTGTAACTCCGTTCTTGATCCCCTTCCGCATGCCATCAACTCCATGCGTGTTCTTGCTCCAATGTTCATCCTTCTCCAAGCTAGGCCCCTTCATTTGTAAGCAAAACAAATGTATCCAATTTAGGCAGCATCATATTCTCATGAACATTAGAATCATTACCAAGAAACAGAAGTACCTGGTAAATTAATTGGCGTGCGTGAGCTCTAGTTATTGGTCCAGTATATGTAACAGTAGGGGCTGTGGGTGTAACAATCGTATTGATATCCTCATCATCCTCCCTTTCTTGAAATGAAGTCGTCCTCGACGGAAGCTCATCTTCCTCACCCAAATAAGGCTTCAAATCTGCAATGTTAAAAGTGGTACTAACCCCAAAATCTACAGGTAGCTCAAGTTTATATGCATTATCATTTTCTGTAACACCTTAAAAGGACCATCAGCACATGGAATTAGCTTTGTTTTGCGCAAATTAGGAAATATATCCTTATGCAAATGTAACCAAACAAGATCTCCAGGTGCAAACACAACATGTTTTCCACCCTTATCTCCAGCAAGTTTATATTTAGCATTCATACGCTCAATGTTTTCCTTAGTTAACTCATGCATTTTTAAAATCAATTCAACACATTCTTTAGCATCAAAATTAACCTTCCCCGAAGATGGAAGAGGCAACAAATCAATAGGTGCACGAGGTAGGAAACCATACACAATTTCAAAAGGGCACATCTTAGTAGTAAAATGCAAGGAACGATTATAAGAAAATTCAATATGAGGCAAGCATTCTTCCCACATTTTCTTATTATTCTTCAAAACAGCCCTAAGCATAGTAGACAATGTTCTATTGACTACTTCAGTTTGTCCATCAGTTGTGGGTGACAAGTAGTACTAAAAAGCAGTTTAGTCCCAAACTTAGCCCATAAACATCTCCAAAAGTGGCTAAGGAATTTAGTATCACGATCTGAAACAATAGTATTTGGCGCACCATGCAAGCGAATAATTTCCCGAAAGAACAAATCAGCAACATTAACAACATCATCGCTTTTATGACATGGTATAAAGTTTGCCATTTTTGAAAATCTATCCGTGACAACAAATATGCTATCCCTCCCCTTCTTTGTTCGAGGTAAACCTAAAACAAAGTCCATAGATATATCCTCCCAAGGAACACTGGGTACAGGCAAAGGCATATATAAACCATGAGGATTTAGTCGTGACTTAGCTTTTTGACATGTAGTGCAGCGAGCAACAAAACGCTCAACATCCCGTCTCATCTTTGGCCAAAAGAAATGTGTAGCAAGTACGTCCTCCGTCTTGTTCACGCCAAAGTGTCCCATTAATCCTCCTCCATGCGCCTCCTGCAACAACAAAAGACGAACAGAGCTAGCAGGAATGCATAGCTTGTTAGCACGGAACATAAAGCCATCATTAATAACGAACTTGTTCCATGTTCTTCCTTCTTTACAATTCTGCATTACATCTTTAAAATCAGCATCATGCACATATTGATCTTTGATGGTCTCCAAACCAAATATTTTGAAGTCAAGTTGTGAAAGCATAGTATAGCAATGAGACAAAGCATCAGCAATAACATTTTCTTTACCCTTCTTGTGTTTAATGACATAAGGGAAAGTCTCAATGAATTCCACCCATTTAGCATGTCTACGATTCAGTTTAGCTTGACTTTTAATATGTTTCAAAGATTCATGATCAGAATGTATAACAAATTCCTTGGGCCATAAATAATGTTGCCATGTCTCTAAAGTCTGAACAAGAGCATATAATTCTTTATCATAAGTAGAATAGTTCAGACTAGGCCCACTCAATTTATCAGAAAAGTATGCAACAGGTTTGCCATCTTGTAATAACACACCTCCTAATCCAATTCCACTAGCATCACATTCAAGCTCAAAAGTCTTATTAAAATCAGGATGTTGGAGTAAAGGAGCATGTGTCAGCTTATCTTTCAATACCGTGAAGGCTTCTTCCTGTGCAGTACCCCAAACAAAAGGCACATCCTTCTTTGTAAGCTCGTTGAGAGGTGCAGCAGTGGTGCTGAAATCTCTCACAAAAGGCCTATAGAAACCAGCGAGGCCAAGGAAACTCCTCACTTGTGTGACCGTTTTGGGCTGCGGCCAAGTCTCAGTAGCTTCAGTCTTGGCTTTATCAACTTCAATTCCCTGTGGAGTAACAACATAGCCAAGAAAAGATACTCGGTCGGTGCAAAAGGTGCACTTCCCAAGGTTACCAAACAAACGTGCATCACGTAGAGCAATAAAAACAGCACGTAAATGTTCCAAATGTTCTTCCAAAGATTTGCTATAAATCAGTATATCATCAAAATAGACTACCACAAATCGTCCAATGAAAGCACGTAAAACTTCGTTCATTAGTCTCATGAAAGTACTAGGCGAATTAGTTAACCCAAAAGGCATGACTAACCACTCATATAAACCAAACTTAGTTTTGAATGATGTTTTCCATTCATCACCCAATTTCATACGAATTTGATGGTATCCACTACGCAAATCATCTTTGGGGAATATTGTAGAGCCACTCAATTCATCAAGCATATAATCTAGCCTAGGAATAGGATGACGATAATGAATAGTAATATTATTAATGCCTCTACAATCAACATACATACGCGACTTACCATCCTTTTTAGGCACTAGTATAATAGGAACAACACAAGGACTAAGAGATTCGCGTATATAACCTTTGTCGAGCAGCTCCTGTACTTGACGCATAATCTCCTTCGTCTCCTCTGGATTGGTACGGTATGGTGCACGGTTGGGTAGCGATGCACCGGGAATTAAGTCAATTTGATGCTCAATCCCTCGAATAGGTGGTAATCCTGATGGCACGTCTTGTGGAAATACGTCAGCGAACTCCTGCAAAATGTTAGTGACAGCAGGGGGCAAAGAGGAAGGCACGTCCTCGAATGAAAATAATGCCTCTTTGCACACAAAAGCATAGCAAACAGATTTGCTAAAATCTAGCTCATCGATATAAGATTTGGTGGCAAGTAAACATGCACTTTTCAATTTAATTTCAGAAGCAACAGTAGATGGTTTATTATTAGGCTTCATTTGTTGTCAAATTCTTTTGCCACAATCTGATTTTCACTCTTATTTTTCTCCTCTTTTGCTTTATTTGCTCTATTAATATCATCTTTCAAAATGGAATCAGGAGTCACAGGAAGCAAAGTAATAAATTTATCCTTATGAACAAGAGTATACTGATTGTTTCTACCATGGTGTACAGAATTTTTATCAAATTGCCATGGTCTACCAAGTAATAAGGAACATGCTTCCATAGGTACCACATCACACTCAACATAATCAGCATATGTGGAGATACTAAAATGCACACGAACAGTACGTGTTACCTTAACCTTGCCGCTGTTGTTGAACCATTGGATGTAGTAAGGATGTGGATGTGATCTTGTGGTGAGAGATAACTTCTCCACCATCTCCTTGCTAGCCAAGTTGTTGCAACTCCCTCCATCTATGATCACGCGAACAGAAAGTTCCATCACAACTCCCTTTGTATGGAACAAACTATGCCTCTGATTTTGCTAAGCTTGTGTAACATGCACATTCAAAACACGTTGAGCAACTAAACATTCATACCTGTCAGCATCTTCAGGAGCCATGTATTGCATCTCATGATCAGAATCGTCTCCACCGTGTTCTTCACGTGTAATAAGAGCCCAAGTCTCCTCATCATAGTCACTAGCGGACTAATACCCACCATCCTCAGTAGCAATCATCACACGCTGAGATTTGCATTCTCTCGCAAAATATCCTCTTCCCTTACAACGACGACAAATAATATCATTGGTGTGCCCTGTTGATGCCATGGAAGAAGACGAACTCCGTGCAGGACCGATAGGTGTGCTCTTGGCAGGTAATGGTGGTTGTGCCTGCTTCCTTGTATCACGGCTAGAGGTAACAGCTGATGGAGGTGTCGGTGCAGTAGAATGTGTGGAAGTAGAGGATGCACGCGGTGTCCATGATGAAGGTCGACCTGCAGAAAAGTTAGTCCACGCCAATGCCTGTCGATCCGGCACTTCACGTTCAGCTTTACAAGCAAGATGGAATAAACGAGTGATATTATTATAATCCTTATACTCTAGAATGGTCTGAATCTCTCTATTTAATCCACCCATAAAACGTGCAAGCATAGCTTCATTCTCCTCAACAATACCACATCTAATCAAGCCAGTTTGTAGTTCCTGTCTTCTACAGAATTTTTCCCTTGTCTTAAGCGCTGCAATGTTTGAAGTAATTCACGTTGATAATATGGTGGAACCCAACGAGTACGCATAGCAGTTTTCAAAGCAGCCCAAGTAGCTGGAACAGGATATAATCTACAATGTTCAGACCACCAAACACATGCAAAGCTAGTGAAAGCACAAACAGCAGCAGGAACACGTCTCTCCTCAGGATATTGTAAACATGTAAATCGTTGTTCAGTTTCTAACTCCCAAGTAAGATATATATCAGGAACATATCTACCCTCAAATGGTGGAATATTCAATTTCAGTTTAGGGAGATGGTCATTATCTCGTACCTGAGGGGGAGCCCTAACATTGCCATTATTTGCAAGTGGACGACCTGGTGGTTGTGGTGCTGGTGGTTGCACGTAGTTCTGGTTTTGATCAACCTCATCCTCGTAACTCCCGCATAATCATCCTCCTCCCCATCAGCAGCAGGAGCCACAGAATTATCAACAACAGCACCAACAGTTTGGCCAGGCTGAAGAGGAACACGGGTGCTCGGCGGAGGGCTGTTTCACGATGTGGAGGTAGTCGTTGTTGTTGTTATTGTTGTTGCAGAGGTGCGGTAGGTGCAGCCGGTGGTGGAAGACGCGCAAGAAGTTCATTAAATATGTTATCGAGCTTTATTTTGAATGTCTTCTCAAGGCCAGTGATCTTCTCCATGGCCTCTTCAAAATTGTTCAGCACATCTTGCACCTGTTCAATCATCATTTGCTGAAACTTATCATGAAGCTCCTTGTTCGTTAAGTTCTCCCAGTCAATCTCGTCGACTTGTGATCCTGGCATGGTTAGCAGCAATAGAAACCCACAAGAATATGATCCTACAGACTACTAACAAGTGGTGGTGGTGGTGGCTGTCACAAATCCGTCAAGCAAAACTCAAATTCTTACCAGCTCTTACCTAGCAGCAGGCGGTGATCGGCAACCGATGTAGTCAAAACTCTCAAAGCTTGGATAAAGCGATTACCAGGGAGAGTCAAACGCACGATGTAGATGTATGTGGAGTTGGGAAGGCTTATAATATGGTAGCAAAAATGGTCAGCAATAATCAATTCAGATATGCAAAGTTGAATAAACGCTCAACGATGGTATTGTGCTGGTCCTAGGCTTGACCGTACTAGAGACGCGAGCCTAGAACACTAACAAAATCACGGCGCTGCACGTAAACAAGGGAGGAGCACACTCTGATTTTTTTTTATTTTTTTCACTTTTTTTGCACTTTTTTCCTCTTTTTGTTTTGCTCCCAGACAATTTTTTTTCGAAAAAGTCTACAAATGTCCTAAAAACTGCCTAGCCAGAATTTTCCAGACTTAGTTTTTTTTAAACTGGAACTATTTTTCTTCTACGGATGGCTCGAAAGTTGGGGAGTCCTACTCTGTCACGACTTGGAGTACCGCGTGATCTGGAAATCGAGAACAAAGTAACAATTACTGGACTCGGACTAGGACTGGTGGCGGAGATGAATCTGGTGGAAACTCGGACTAGTGGCGGAGATGAATCTGGTGGAAACTCGGACTAGTGGCGGATATTTGCAGGGCGGTGGAAGACGGACTGGTGGCGAATCTGTGATGGAGGTCGACTCGGATTAGCGTGATGGCGATGATATGCGGTATATGGGAGCGGCGATGACGATGGTGGTATATGGCAGTGGTGATCACGATGGTGGTATATGGCAGCGGTGATGATGATGGTGGTATATGGCAGCGGTGATGACGATGGTGCGGCGGCGGCGTGACAACTTGTGAGCAAAACTCGAAACTCTAAAGGACTAGACTCTAGGACCAGCAACTTGACACGACGATGCAACCGCAAATTCAACAAAGCAAATACCAAAAAGATTATGCAAAGGCTCAGATTGGTTCGGATAAGATGAACTAACCCTAATTTTTTTTGGCTTTTTCGTGGACTATAGGTATGAAGAACAGACTCGATCTAAACTACGAAAAACTGTAAAATCTCACCGAGCTACCTGGAAATCTGATACCACTTGATAGGGGCAAAGGTGTCCCGATGTTTCGATGAGATAGCAATCGTTTTATGTGGGAATCGACTTTGACGATCCGACTACGAACATGCAAAGATGTCGCGCCTTAGCAATCGGTAAACCAACTTCCAGGGGTTATTGACCACGCCGGAGCACGATCAACCTGACCACGAGGGTCTATTTCCTACGAGCAAACGAAGAACAAGCAAGAAACTGAGATTGCAATCTGGATATTGCGAATAAAAGAGGAAAGCTTTATTAATGAAGGTGGGGTTCTGTGACGCCTTGGTCTGGTCATTGAATAAAAACGAAGTACGCATGATGAGGACATGACTACCTTGGATAAGACCAAAAATATTGCATACATGCATATTTGTCAGGTGATTTATAGTGCAAACTATTCAATAATCTATTTAGGTTATCCAGAACAAAAATACTTCACATACTTTTGTGTTTTGTCTAATTGCAGGTGTACGGGACATTTGTACAATCCACATATGAAGATAAGGGAAAAGGAGAAGTTTAGGTGCTGTTCAAAAAGTCCTCTCACGTCACTTTTGGGCCAAGAGGGATATAGTCCAAGTCTCTCATGTTCTGGATTCAGATTCGGATTGCACAGACATACCTGACTCAAAATGCCAACACCTTTTTCATACGGACTCCGAATTGGGTGATTCTTTTTTTGTTGGAAAGTAGATTTCATGCTCTTTCCAACCCAATTGGAATCACCTTAAAATACGTCCGGAGCGTTGAGTTATGGACGAAACAATCTGAAGCTGCACCAGAATCCGAGTCAAACTACATGTCCAAAGGTGTTACGTCACCTTCACTTGGGCCCATTGGCCTTGTACGACCTAGGGTTAGTTTTAGGCTACCTTGGGACGTCCTCCCACCTCCTTGGCCGCCACCCCTTGCTCCTATATAAGTAGATCCATCTAGTAGCTTTTCTCTTGGGATTTGTTTAGTTAAAAGTTAGCCAACGCAACTTCGTGTACTTCGTTTGTGTCCAACGACCAGACCAAGACCACTTTCGGATCCCCACCATTATCAATACTTCATCCATATCCGCAATATTCAGATTTCTTTATCATATTCTTGCTTATTCTTCGATTGTTTGCAGGAATAGACCTTCGTGGTCAGGCTGATCGTGCTTCCGGCATCGGCAGTAACCTCAGGAGATTTGATGAGGACATCAATACCATTGTTACACCCACAGCCCCTGCTGCTATACATACTGGACCAATTACTAGAGCTCGCGCACGCCAACTAAATTACCAGGTACTTTCGTTTCTTGGTAATGATTCTAATGTTCATGAGAATATGATGCTGCCTAAATTGGATACATTTGTTTTGCTTACAAATGAAGGGCCTAGCTTGGAGAAGGATGAACATTGGAGCAAGAACAAGCATGGAGATGATGGCATGCGCAAGGGGGACAAGAATGGAGTTGCAAGTGATGATTTCAGGACTTTGAAGCCACCATAATGTGTGCATGAAGCCTTGGACGAAATATACAAGATGCCACTTCATAAATTTCGTCCAGAGGCTATTCTAGGTGCTCGTCACCTTATTATTGGGCCAGGCCCATGTAATTTCGAAATACATTAGTATAGGCTATTTTAGAGTCCGTATGTGTGGGAAACAAGAGATAGGGTTAGTTTGGACCCCTCCACCAAGGGCCACGAAATTCTCCCCCTCTTCCTCCATATATACAGCCCTTAGGGCACCGTTTAGACTTTGGGTTTTGTTTAGATTAAAAGTTCGCCATAGCTGCAACTTCGCGTACTTCGTGTGTGTTCAACGACTGCATAAAGGCGTCCACAGAACCCCACCTTGATCAATAAAGCTTTCATCTTATATTCGCAATATCCAGATTGCAATCTCAGTTTCTTGCTTGTTCTTCGTTTGCTCGCAGGAAATAGACCCTCGTGGTCGTTGATCGTGCTCGGCGTGGTCAATAACCTCTCGGAGTTGGTTTAGCGATTGCTAAAGCGCGACGCCCTCGCACGCTCGTAGTCGGATCGTCAAAGTCGACTTCCACCAAAGCGAAATCCACCATCTCATCGAAAGACGGGACACCTCTGCCTCTATCAAGTGGTATCAGATTTCCGTGTTGCTCGGTGAGATTTTACAGTTTTTCGTAGTTTAGATCGAGTCATTCTTCATACCTATAGTCCACGAAAAAGCCAAAAAAATTAGGGTTAGTTCATCCCGTCCAACCAATCTGAGCCTTTGCATAATCTTTTACAGATTTGCTTTGTTGAATTTGCGGTTGCATCGTCGTGTCAAGTTGCTGGTCTTAGCGTCTAGTCTTTTAGAGTTTCGAGTTCATTCACAAAGTTGTCACGTCGCCGCTGCCATATACCACCACCACATATTCACCGCCAATCCGAATCCATATACGCCACCACATATCCGCCGCCATCACGCCCATCCGAGTCCACCTGCAACATATATCCGCCACCAGTCCGAGTTCCACCAGATTCATCTCCGCCACTAGTCCGAGTTCCACCAGATTCATCTCCGCCACCAGTCCGAGTTCCACCAGATTCATCTCCGCCACCAGTCCTAGTCCGAGTCCAGTAATTGTTGCATTGTTCTCGATTTCCAGATCACGCGATACTCCGAGTCGTGACAGAGAGGACTCCCAACTTCCAAGCCATCCGCAGAAGAAAAATAGTTCCAGCTTAAAAAAAAAAAACTAAGTCTGGAAAATTCTGGCTAGGCAGTTTTTAGACCATTTGTAGACTTTTCCGAAAAAAAAAGAGGAAAAAAAAGTGCAAAAAAAAAAAAAAAAAAAAAGAAAAAAAAATTCAGAGTGTGCTCCTCCCTTGTTTACGTGCAGCGCCGTGATTTTGTTAGTGTTCTAGGCTCGCGTCTCTAGTACGGTCTAGCCTAGGACCAACCTGACAAGTCGTTGAGCGCTTATTCAACTTTGCATCTCTGAATTGATTATTGCTTGACATTTTTGCTACCATATCATAAGCCTTCCCAGCTCTACATACATCTACGTCGTGCGCTTGATTCTCCCCGTAATCGATATATCCAAGCTTTGAGAGTTTTGACTACAACGGTTGCCGATCACCACCGCTTTGGTAAGAACCGGTAAGAATTGAGATTTGCTTGACGGGTTTGTGATACACCACCACCACTTCTTAGTAGTCTGAGGATCATATTCTTGTGTGTTTCTATTTGCTGCTAACCATGGTAGGATCACAAGCCGATGAGACTGATTGGGAGAACTCGACGAACAAACAGCTACATGATAAGTTTCAAGAAATGATGATTGGACAGGTGCAAGACGTGGTAAACAGATTTGACGAGGCCATGGAGAAGATAGATGGCATTGAGAAGACGTTTGAAACAAAGCTTGATAGCAAGTTTGATGAATTGCTCGCGCGTTTTCCACAACCACCGCCGGCTGCACCTATCGCACCTCTGCAAGAACGACAACAACTACGCCCCTTCCGAATCAAGTATGGACGAGCTCAACATGTTCCTATTGAGCCAGGACAAAATTCTGGTGCCGCTGCTACTGCTGTTGGTGCTTCTTTGGCTCCTGCTCTGCTCGCTGCTGGTGGTACCGAGGAGGATGATGAGTATGTGGACGATTATGAGGATGAGGTTGATCAACATCAGAACTACGTGCAACCACCAGCACCACAACCACCAGGTCGTCCACATGCAAATAATGGCAATATTAGGGCTCCCCCTCAGGTACGAGATCATGACCATCTCCCTAAACTGAAATTGAATATTCCACCATTTGAGGGTAGATATGTTCCTGATATATATCTTACTTGGGAGTTAGAAACTGAACAACGATTTACATGTTTACAATATCCCGAGGAGAGACGTGTTCTGCTTCTTGTTTGTGCTTTCACTAGCTTTGCATGTGTTTGGTGGTCTGAACATTGTAGATTATATCCTGTTCCAGCTACTTGGGCTGCTTTGAAAACTGCTATGCGTGCTCGTTGGGTTCCACCATATTATCAACGTGAATTACTTCAAAAATTGCAGCGCTTAAGACAAGGAAAAACTCAGAGAAGAATATTATCGGGAATTACAAACCGGCTTGATTAGATGTGGTATTGTTGAGGAGAATGAAGCTATGCTTGCACGTTTTACGGGTGGATTAAATAGAGATTCAGACCATTCTAGACTATAAGGATTATAATAATATCACTCGCTTATTCCATCTTGCTTGTAAAGCTGAACGTGAAGTGCAGGATCGACGCATTGGCGCCGCACTAACTTTTCTCGCAGTCGACCTTCATCATGGACACCACGTGCATCATCTACTTCCACCGCACCATCACCTCCTTCAGTGCCACCTCCAACCGTGATACAAGAAAGCAGGCACAACCACCACTATCTCGCCAAGAGCACACCTGCCGGGCTGCACAGAGCTCTTCTTCTTCCATGGCGTCAACAGGCACACAAGTGATATTATTTGTCGTCGTTGTAAGGGAAGAGGACATTTTATGAGAGAATGCAAATCTCAGCGTGTGATGATTGCTCTTGAGGATGGTGGGTATGAGTCCGCTAGTGACTATGATGAGGAGACTTTGGCTCTTATTACACATGAGGAACACGGTGGAGATGATTCGATCATGAGACACAATACATGGCTCTTGAAGATCTTGACAGTATGAATGTTTAGTTGCTCAATGTGTTTTGAGTGTGCAGGTTACACAAGCTGAGCAAAATCAGAGGCATAATTTGTTCCATACAAAGGAGTTGTGAAGGAACGTTCTATTCAAGTCATCATAGATGGAGGGAGCTGCAACAACTTGGCTAGCATGGAGATGGTGGAGAAGCTATCTCTCACCACAAGACCACATCCACATCCTACTACATCCAATGGTTCAACAACAGCGGCAAGGTGAAGGTAACACGTCTCTGCTCGTGTGCATTTTAGTATCTCTACATATGCTGATTATGTTGATTGTGATGTGGTACCTATGCAAGCATGTTCCTTGTTACTTGGTAGACCATGGCAATTTGATAAAAATTCTGTACACCATGGTAGAAACAATCAGTATACTCTTGTTCATAAGGATAAAAATATTACTTTGCTTCCTATGACTCTGAGTCCATTTTGAAAGATGATATTAATAGAGCTAATAAAGCAAAACAGGAGAAAATAAGAGTGAAAATCAGATTGTGGCAAAAGAATTTGAGCAACACATGAAGCCTAATAATAAACCATCTACTGTTGCTTCGAAATTAAATTGAAAAGTGCATGTTTACTTGCCACCAAATCTGATATTGATGAGCTAGATTTTAGCAAATCTATTTGCTATGCTTTTGTGTGCAAAGAGGCATTATTTTCATTCGAGGACGTGCCTTCCTCTTTGCCCCTCGCTGTCACTAACATTTTGCAGAGTTCACGACGTCTTTCCACAAGACGTGCCACCGGATTACCACCTATTCGAGGGATTGAGCATCAAATTGACTTAATTCCGGTGCATCATTACCCAACCGTGCACCATACCGTACCAATCCGAGGAGACGAAGGAGATTATCGTCAAGTACAGGAGCTGCTCGACAAAGGTTATATACGCGAATCCCTTAGTCCTTGTGCTGTTCCTATTATTCTAGTGCCGAAAAAGGATGGTACGTCACGTATGTGTGTTGATTGTAGAGGCATCAATAATATTACTATTCATTATCGTCACCCTATTCCTAGGTTAGATGATATGCTTGATGAATTGAGTGGCTCTACAATATTCTCCAAAGTTGATTTGCGTAGTGGATACCATCAAATTCGTATGAAATTGGGAGATGAATGGAAAACAGCATTTAAAACTAAGTTTGGATTATATGAGTGGTTAGTCATGCCTTTTGGGTTAACTAATGCACCTAGTACTTTCATGAGATTAATGAACGAAGTTTTACGTGCTTTCATTGGACGATTTGTGGTAGTCTATTTTGATGATATACTGATTTATAGCAAATCTTTGGAAGAACATTTGGAACATTTATGTGCTGTTTTTAATGCTCTACGTGATGCACGTTTGTTTGGTAACCTTGGGAAGTGCACCTTTTGCACCGACCGAGTATCTTTTCTTGGCTATGTTGTTACTCCACAGGGAATTGAAGTTGATAAAGCCAAGATTGAAGCTATTGAGAGTTGGCCGCAGCCCAAAACGGTCACACAAGTGAGGAGTTTCCTTGGCCTCGCTGGTTTCTATAGGCGTTTTGTGAGAGATTTCAGCACCATTGCTGCACCTCTCAATGAGCTTACAAAGAAGGATGTGCCTTTTGTTTGGGGTACCGCACAGAAGAAGCCTTCACGGTATTGAAAGATAAGTTGACACATGCTCCTTTACTCCAACTTCCTGATTTTAATAAGACTTTTGAGCTTGAATGTGATGCTAGTGGAATTGGATTAGGAGGTGTGTTATTACAAGATGGCAAACCTGTTGCATACTTTTCTGAAAAATTGAGTGGGCCTAGTCTGAATTACTCTACTTATGATAAAGAATTATATGCTCTTGTTCGACTTTAGAAACATGGCAACATTATTTATGGCCCAAAGAATTTGTTATACATTCGATCATGAATCTTTGAAACATATTAAAAGTCAAGCTAAACTGAATCGTAGACATGCTAAATGGGTTGAATTCATTGAGACTTTCCCTTATGTCATTAAACACAAGAAGGGTAAAGAAAATGTTATTGCTGATGCATTGTCTCGTCGCTATACTATGCTTTCACAACTTGACTTCAAAATATTTGGTTTGGAGACCATCAAAGATCAATATGTGCATGATGCTGATTTTAAAGATGTATTGCAGAATTGTAAAGAAGGAAGAACATGGAACAAGTTTGTCGTTAATGATGGATTTGTGTTCCGTGCTAACAAGCTATGCATTCCAGCTAGCTCCGTTCGTCTTTTGTTGTTGCAGGAGGCGCATGGAGGAGGACTAATGGGACACTTTGGCGTGAAGAAGACGGAGGACGTACTTGCTACACATTTCTTTTGGCCAAAGATGAGACGGATGTTGAGCGTTTTATTGCTCATTGCACTACATGTCAAAAAGCTAAGTCACGACTCAATCCTCATGGTTTATATATGCCTTTGCTGTACCTAGTGTTCCTTGGGAGGATATATCGATGGACTTTGTTTTAGGTTTACCTAGAACAAAGAAGGGAGGATAGCATATTTGTTGTCGTGGATAGATTCTCGAAAATGGCACACTTTATACCATGTCATAAAAGCGATGATCTTGTCAATGTTGCTGATTTGTTCTTTCGTGAAATTATTCGCTTGCATGGTGTGCCAAATACTATTGTTTCAGATCGTGATACTAAATTTCTTAGCCACTTTTGGAGATGTTTATGGGCTAAGTTGGGGACTAAACTGCTTTTAGTACTACTTGTCACCCCAAACTGATGGACAAACTGAAGTAGTCAATAGAACATTGTCTACTATGCTTAGGGCTGTTCTAAAGAAAAATAAGAAAATGTGGGAGGAATGCTTGCCTCATATTGAATTTGCTTATAATCGTTCATTGCATTCTACTACTAAGATGTGCCCTTTTGAAGTTGTGTATGGTTTCCTACCTCGTGCACCTATTGATTTGTTGCCTCTTCCATCTTCGGAGAAGGTTAATTTTGATGCTAAAGAACGTGCTGAATTGATTTTAAAATGCATGAGTTAACTAAGGAAAACATTGAGCGTATGAATGCTAAATATAAACTTGCTGGAGATAAGGGTAGAAAACATGTTGTGTTTGCACCGGAGATCTTGTTTGGTTACATTTGCGTAAGGATAGATTTCTGATTTGCGCAAATCAAAGCTAATGCCACGTGCTGCTGGTCCCTTTAAGGTGTTGGAGAAAGTAAATGATAATGCATATAAACTTGAGCTGCTGCAGATTTTGGGGTTAGTCCCACTTTTAACATTGCAGATTTGAAGCCATATTTGGGTGAGGAAGATGAACTTCCGTCGAGGACGACTTCATTTCAAGAAGGGAGGATGATGAGGACATCAATACCATTGTTACACCCACAGCCCCTGCTGCTATACATCTTGGACCAATTACTAGAGCTCACAAGACGCCAACTAAATTACCGGTACTTTCGTTTCTTGGTAATGATTCTAATGTTCATGAGAATATGATGCTGCCTAAATTGGATACATTTGTTTTGCTTAAAAATGAAGGGCCTAGCTTGGAGAAGGATGAACATTTGAGCAAGAACAAGCATGGAGATGATGGCATGCGCAAGGGGGACAAGAATGGAGTTGCAAGTGATGATTTCAGGACTTTGAAGCCACCATAATGAGTGCATGAAGCCTTGGACGAAATATACAAGATGCCACTTCATAAATTTCGTCCAGAGGCTATTCTAGGTGCTGCGTCACCTTATTATTGGGCCAACCCATGTAATTTCGAAATACATTAGTATAGGCTATTTTTAGAGTCCGTATGTGTGGGGAAACAAGAGATAGGGTTAGTTTCGGACCCCTCCACCAAGGGCCACGAAATTCACCCCCTCTTCCTCCATATATACAGCCCTTAGGGCACCGTTTAGACTTTGGGGTTTTGTTTAGATCAAAAGTTCGCCATAGCTGCAACTTCGCAGCATTTCGTTTGTGTTCAACGACCGCACAAAGGCGTCCACAGAACCCCACCTTGATCAATAAAGCTTTCATCTTATATTCGCAATATCCAGATTGCAATCTCAGTTTCTTGCTTGTTCTTCGTTTGCTCGCAGGAAATAGACCCTCGTGGTCAGGTTGATCGTGCTCCGGCGTGGTCAATAACCTCTCGGAGTTGGTTTAGCGATTGCTAAGGCGCGACGTCCTCGCACGCTCGTAGTCGGATCGTCAAAGTCGACTTCCACCAAAGCGAAATCCACCATCTCATCGAAAGACGGGACACCTCTGCCTCTATCAAGATTGGTTTAGCGATTGCTAAGGCGCAACGTCGTGCACGTTTGTAGTCGAATCATCGAAGCCGACTCCACCAAATCGATAGTTATAATCTCATTAAAAGATCGGGACACCTCCGCCTCTATCAAGTGGTATCAGTTTTCAGGTTGCTCGGTGAGATTTTCCAGTTATCCCTAGATTCGTTTTATTTTCTTACCTATTGTCCAAGAAAAAGACACAAAAAAAGTTAGATCTATTCATCCTTTGTGCTAGCCAGTCCAAGCCTTTGCAATTTTCTTTTCATTGTTTGCATTATTGAATTATCGGTTGTATCATCGTGTCGAGTTGCTGGTCTTAGTGTCTAGTTCCTTCAGAGTTTCGAGTTCTGTTCACATTAGTCACGCTGCCGCTGCATCATTATCCCTTCCGCTGTCCATCATCCCATCCATCAATTTCCACCACGTGCTACGCACTGCTCATTTTCATAATCATAGTTGAGGTCATTCACATCTTGGCCTGATCCAATCTGCATCTTATCTAGTTTGTCTTGGAAAGAGGGAGAAAAAAAAGGTAGAGAAAAAAAAGAAAAGAAGAAAAAGAAAAAGAGAGAAGAAAAAAGTGTGAGGAAAAAAAAGAGAAGAGAAAAATTCGGATCTATCTAGAGTCAATCTCGTAGTTGAATCCGGATTGCAATCTGTTTTGTGCACTGTTTAGTAAAATAGGCATAACTTTCTGATACAAAGTCCGTTTTGGCTCCGCGAGTACTCAAATGAAAGCTAGCGACGAGACGCATGTAAATAGTTGCTGAATCTAGTTCCATATTTGGCACCTCAAAATCGGCTTCTAAATAGGTCTTTTTGCCCTCCGAAGTTCTCGAACACAGCTTGTTCCAGTTTTTCGGGCCAGTTTTAGAATTTTTTGACTCCTCATATCAACTCAGAATTGAGTGATCCTTTTTGCATGAGAAAGCTTGAGTTAGTAGAATTCTTTGAAAAAAATTATCCGAAAATTGGCTCAAACTTTTCAAGAGGAAAGTTGGAGAGAGAGTTGTTGTATATCCTGCTTGGCAGTTGTTTTTCATCATTATCTTTACTGGCGTTGTGATCTTCACTTATATCTTGCTGTCCAGAGATACGTAGTATCCTTCATTGATGCTAGTTGTGCTATGTCGTGACCTCATTAGTGTTCTAGGCTCGCGTCTCTAGTCCGGTCTAGCATAGGACCAGCACAGTACCGTCGTTGAGCATTTATTCAACATTGCATCTTTGAATTGATTATTGCTAATTTTTGCTACCATATATAGCCAACCCAGCTCCACATATTTCTACATCGTGTATACATACATTCCCCTGGCAATCTGATAGAGGCGGAGGTGTCCCGATCTTTCGATGAGATGATAACTATCGATTTGGTGGAGACGACTTTGACGATCCGACTACAAATGTGCACGACGTTGCGCCTAAGCAATCGTTAAACCAACTCCGAGAGGTTATTGATCACGTTGGAGCACGATCAACCTGACCACGAAGGTCTATTCCTGCAAGCAATCGAAGAACAAGCAAGAATATGATAAAGCAATCTGAATATTGCGAATATATATGAAGTATTGATAATGGTGGGGATCCGTAAGCGGTCTTGGTCTGGTCGTTGGACACAAACGAAGTACACGAAGTTGCAATGGCTAACTTTTAACTAAACAAATCCCCTAGGGAAAAGCTACTAGATGGATCTATTTATATAGGAGCAAGGGGTGGCGGCCAAGGAGGTGGGAGGACGTCCCAAGGCAGCCTAAAACTAACCCTAGGTCGTACAAGGCCAATGGCCCAAGTGGAGGTGACGTAACACCTTTGGACTTGTAGTTTGACTCGGATTCTGGTGCAGCGTCAGATTGTTTTGTCCACAACTCAACGCTCCGGACGGATTTTAAGGTGATTCCAATTGTGCTGGAAAGAGCATGAAATCTTCTTTCCAACAAAAAAAGAATCACCCAATTCGGAGTCCGTATGAAATAGTTGTTGGCGTTTTGAGTCAGGTATGTCTGTGCAGTCCGAATCTGAATCCAGAACGTGAGAGACTTGGACTCTATCTTCTCTTGGGCCAAAAGTGACGTGAGAGGACTTTTTGAACAGCAAATAAACATATCTTTCTTCCTTATCTTCATATGTGGATTGTACAAAGGTCCCATACACCTGCAATTAGACAAAACACAAAAGTGTGTGAAGTATTTTTGTTCTGGATAACATAAATAGATTATTGAATAGTTTGCACTAGAAATCACCTGACAAATATGCATGTATGCAATATTTTTGGTCATATACAAGGTACTCATGTCCTCATCATCCTCCCCTTTTTGAAAATAAAGCCGTCCTCGGCGTTGCTTAATCTGAAATGTGGCTAACAAAAGAGACAATGTGTACATGTTGTATATGTATACGTCATCCATTTTTAATTCCCTTGATTTTTGCATATATGACACATGAATAGATGAGTAACTTGCATAGTTCATAAAATCTAAAGCCAACACATTAGCACAAGAGCTAGAAGGCATGAAAATATTGCGACTCAGTTTGCACATATAAGTGAAGCTCTTATTTATTTCAAAAGATTGACAATGTTCATCATTAAACCATCCCAACATTGGTGAATAAACCTTATTTGAATCAAATTTACATGCTACAACATGCTTAGATAAGCAAACATGCAATGAGTCATTCGACATAGAATCATCACCAAGATTAGAGGTCATATCAAAACGATTAAACATTGATTCTTTTGCATCAACAGTTAATTCAATTGGTGCTCTCAAAATTGTTGGTATTTCAGTTGTTTGATCACATGGCAAAGTCAAATTATCAACATAATCCTCTAAAATAGGTGGTGTGATCAAAGTAGTGGGTAGCTCAACACATGATGTATTCAAGTTAACTAGGGATGCGTCATTCTCATGTGAAGTTATATCATCAATACCTTTACTGTTACCTTGTCGCAAAGGCGTAGCTGATGTATGTACAGACGTAGACAACGCACCATATTCTTGAGATGATGTCGCGCTCACAATCCGAGGTGGGGCTGCTCTAGTAGGTGCAACGGTGGAGGAACCAACCGGCGGTGGTGAGCATGAACTAGAATAGTAGTTGTTGTAGTCACCCAATGCATCCTCCTGTAACTGTCTCTCAAAGGTACAAGCACGAACATACATACCAGTAATGCAACGAGGAATATACTGAAATCTTGCCTGAATATCATGGTTCAAACCACCAAAAATCTATTCATTGTATCATCCTTAGATTCTTCTATGTCACAATGATGCATATAAGATTTGAACTCTTTGTAGTAAGCATGGACAGTGTTGTTGCCTTGTTTAAATTGTTCAAATTTGCGAAGCAATTCACGGCGATAGTAAGGAGGGAAAAATGTTGTCTCATTACATATTTCAAATCTTTCCAAGTTGTGGGTTGGTTATCAATATTTTTCTTACAATGCACACTCCACCAAACTGAAGCAAAACCAGTAAATGCTCTAGTGGCAGCTCGTACCGCCAAGTTCAGAAAAGTCATGGTTACTAAAAACTTGTTCTACTTCAAACTCCCAAGCTAGATAAATAGCAGGATTAAATCTACCCTCAAATGACGGTAAAGAGATAACCTGACCATGTGGTTGTGTGTGTTGTCCCAACTCTCGTGATGGTGAAGATGTGTCCGTCGTCCAAGAACTTCTATCTCCGGAACCTGTCATGATTAGTAGAAACAAGAAACAAAATTCCAGAATAATGTTCCTATGAACTACTAGGATGTGGTTGTGAAGTGCTCACAATAAAGCAAATATCAATATCTTACAAGTTCTTACCATGCGGCAGGTGGTGACAGGCAACCAGCGATGTCAAATAACTCCGAAGATTGTGTAAAGCGATTGCCAGGGGAACGTACATATACACGGTGTAGAAATATGTGGAGCTGGGTTGGCTATATATGGTAGCAAAAGATTAGCAATAATCAATTCAGAGATGCAATGTTGAATAAACGCTCAACGACGGCACTGTGCTGGTCCTAGGCTAGACCGGACTAGAGACGCGAGCCTAGAACACTAATGAGGTCACGGCGTAGCACAACTAGCATCAATGAAGGTTACTAAGTAGCTCTTGACAGCAAGATATAAGTGAAGATCACAACGGTAGTGAAGATAATGATGAAAAGAACTACCAAGCAGGACATACAACAACTCTCTCTCCAACTTTCCTCTTGAAAAGTTTGAGCCAATTTTCTAATAAATTCTTTCAAAGAATGCTACTAACTCAAGCTTTCCAATGCAAAAAGAATCACTCAATTCCGAGTTGATATGAGGAGTCAAAGAATTCTAAAACTGGCCTGAAAAATTGGAACAAGCTGTGTTCACGAACTTCAGAGGGCAAAAAGACCTATTTAGAAGCCGATTTTGAGGTGTCAAATATTGAACTAGCTTCTGCAACTATTTAGATGCGGCTCGTCGCTAGCTTTAATTTGAGTACTCACGGAGTCAAAACGGACTTCGTATGAGGAAGATACACCTGTTTTACTGAACAGTGCGCAAAACAGATTCGAATCCGAATTCAGGTACGAGATTGATTCTAGATAGATCCGATTTTTTTTCTTCTCTCTTTTTTTCCTCACACTTTTTTTTTCTTTTTTTCTCTCTCTTTTCTTTTTTTTTTTCCTTTTTTCTTTTTTTCTCTTTTTTTTCCCTCTTTCCAAGACAAACTAGATAAGATGCAGATTGGATCTGGCGAAGATGTGAATGACCTCAACTATGATTATGACAATGAACAGCGCGTAGCACGTGGTGGAAATTAATAGATGGGATGGTGGACAACGGAAGGCATAATGATGCAGCGGCGGCGTGACTAATGTGAACAGAACTCGAAACTCTAAAGGAACTAGACACTAAGACCAGCAACTCAACACGACGATGCAACCGATAATTCAATAATGCAACCAATGAAAAGAAAATTGCAAAGGCTCAGAGTGGCTTGGACAAAGGGTGAATAGATCTAACTATTTTTTGTGGCTTTTTCTTGGACAATAGGTAAGAAAATAAATCTAATCTAGGGAAAACTGGAAATTCTCACCGAGCAACCTGAAAACTGATACCACTTGATAGAGGCGGAGGTGTCCCGATCTTTCGATGAGATGATAACTATCGATTTGGTGGAGACGACTTTGACGATCCGACTACAAATGTGCACGACGTTGCGCCTAAGCAATCGTTAAACCAACTCCGAGAGGTTATTGATCACGTTGGAGCACGATCAACCTGACCACGAAGGTCTATTCCTGCAAGCAATCGAAGAACAAGCAAGAATATGATAAAGCAATCTGAATATTGCGAATATATATGAAGTATTGATAATGGTGGGGATCCGTAAGCGGTCTTGGTCTGGTCGTTGGACACAAACGAAGTACACGAAGTTGCAATGGCTAACTTTTAACTAAACAAATCCCCTAGGGAAAAGCTACTAGATGGATCTATTTATATAGGAGCAAGGGGTGGCGGCCAAGGAGGTGGGAGGACGTCCCAAGGCAGCCTAAAACTAACCCTAGGTCGTACAAGGCCAATGGCCCAAGTGGAGGTGACGTAACACCTTTGGACTTGTAGTTTGACTCGGATTCTGGTGCAGCGTCAGATTGTTTTGTCCACAACTCAACGCTCCGGACGGATTTTAAGGTGATTCCAATTGTGCTGGAAAGAGCATGAAATCTTCTTTCCAACAAAAAAAGAATCACCCAATTCGGAGTCCGTATGAAATAGTTGTTGGCGTTTTGAGTCAGGTATGTCTGTGCAGTCCGAATCTGAATCCAGAACGTGAGAGACTTGGACTCTATCTTCTCTTGGGCCAAAAGTGACGTGAGAGGACTTTTTGAACAGCAAATAAACATATCTTTCTTCCTTATCTTCATATGTGGATTGTACAAATGTCCCATACACCTGCAATTAGACAAAACACAAAAGTGTGTGAAGTATTTTTGTTCTGGATAACATAAATAGATTATTGAATAGTTTGCACTAGAAATCACCTGACAAATATGCATGTATGCAATATTTTTGGTCATATACAAGGTACTCATGTCCTCATCACAATCGCTTTACACAACTTCAAAGTTACTTGACACCGCTGGTTGCCTGTCACCACCTGCCGCGTGGTAAGAACTTGTAAGATATTGATATTTGCTTTACTGTGAGCATGTTACAACCACATCCTAGTAGTTCATCGGAACATTATTCTTGAATTTTGTTTCTTGTTTCTACAAATCATGACAGGTTCCGAAGATAGAAGTTCTTGGACGACGAACACATCTTCACCATCACGAGAGTTGGGACAACACACACAAGCACATGGCCAGGTTAGCTCGTACGATCATTTGAGGGTAGATTTAATCCTGCTATTTATCTAGCTTGGGAGCTTGAAGTAGAACAAGTTTTTAGTCACCATGACTTTTCTGAACTTGAGCGAGTACGAGCTGCCACTAGAGCATTTACTGGTTTTGCTTCTGTTTGGTGGAGTGTGCATTGTAAGAAAAACATTGATAACCAACCGACAACTTGGAAAGATTTGAAAGATGTAATGAGAAAACAATTTTTCCCTCCTTACTATCGTCGTGAATTGCTTCGCAAATTTGAACAATTTAAATAGGGAAACAAGACTGTTCATGCTTACTACCAAGAGTTCAAATCTTGTATGCATCATTGTGACATAGAAGAATCTGAGGATGATACAATGAATAGATTTTTTGGTGGTTTGAACCATGATATCCGTGCAAGATTTCACTATATTCCTCATTGCATTACTGGTATGTATGTTCGCGCTTGTACCTTTGAGAGACAGATACAGGAGGATGCATTGGGTGACTACAACAACTACTATTCCAGTTCATGCTCACCATCGCCGGTTGGTTCCTCCATCGTTGCACCTACTAGAGCAGCCCCACCTCAGATTGTGAGCGCCACATCATCTCAAGAGTATGGTGCATTGTCAACGTCCGTACCTACATCAGCTACGTCTTTGCGACAAGGTAACAGTAAAGGTATTGATGATATAACTTCACATGAGAATGATGCATCCCTAGTTAACTTGAATACATCATGTGTTGAGTTACCTATTGATTTGAGCACGCCACCTAGTTTAGAGAATCATGTTACTATCATGAATGGATCATGTGAGCAAATAACTAAAATACCAACAATTTTGAGGTCGTTCATTGAATTAACTGTTGCTGTCAAAGAACCATGTGAATCAGGACATAATTCAGATTTGGATCAAATACATTTTAAAATAATTCTGCCAATGTTTAATAATTTTGATATGACCTCTAATCTTGGCGATCATTCTGTGTCAAATGACTTATTGCATGTTTTCTTATTTAAGCATGTTGTAGCATGTAAATTTGATGCACGTAAGGTTTATTCACCAAGGTTGGGATGGTTTAATGATGAATATTGCCAATCTTTTGATATGAATAAGAGCTTCACTTATATGTGCAAACAAGGTTGCAATATTTTCATGCATTCTACTTATGATAATGTTTTGGCTTTATATTTTATAATCTATGAAGGTTCCTCATATATACATGTGTCATATGTGCAAAAATCAAGGGAAGTAAAAATGGATGACATATACATATACAACATGTACACCTTGTCTGTTTTGTTAGCCACATTTCAGATTAAGCAACACCGAGGACGGCTTTGTTTTCAAGAAGGGGAGGATGATGAGGACATGACTACCTTGGATAAGACCAAAAGTATTGCATACATGCATATTTGTCAGGTCATTTCTAGTGCAAACTATTCAATAATCTATTTATGTTATCCAGAACAAAAATACTTCACATACTTTTGTGTTTTGTCTAATTGCAGGTGTATGGGACATTTGTACAATCCACATATGAAGATTAGGGAAAAGGAGAAGTTTAGGTGTTGTTCAAAAAGTCCTCTCACGTTACTTTTGGGCCAAGAGAAGATAGAGTCCAAGTCTCACGTTCTGGATTCAGATTCGGACTGCACAGACATACCTGACTCAAAACGCCAACAACTTTTTCATACGGACTCTGAATTGGGTGATTTTTTTGTTGGAAAGTAGATTTCATGCTATTTCCAACCCAATTGGAATCACCTTAAAATCCGTCCGGAGCGTTGAGTTATGGACGAAACAATCTGACGCTGCACCAGAATCTGAGTCAAACTACAAGTCCAAAGGTGTTACGTCACCTCCACTTGGGCCCATTGGCCTTGTACGATCTAGGGTTAGTTTTAGGCTACCTTGGGACGTCCTCCCACCTCCTTGGCCGCCACCCATTGCTCCTATATAAGTAGATCCATCTAGTAGCTTTTCCCTTGGGATTTGTTTAGTTAAAAGCTAGCCAACGCAACTTCGTGTACTTCGTTTGTGTCCAACGACCAGACCAAGACCACTTTCAGATCCCCACCATTATCAATACTTTATCCATATTCGCAATATTCAGACTGCTTTATCATATTCTTGCTTATTCTTCGATTGCTTGCAGGAATAGACCTTCGTGGTCAGGCTGATCGTGCTTCCGGCATCGTCAGTAACCTCAGGAGATTGGTTTAGCGATTGCTAAGGCGCAACATCGTGCATGTTTGTAGTCAGATCGTCGAAGTCGACTCCACCAAATCGATAGTTATTATCTCATCGAAAAATCGGGACACCTCCGCCTCTATCAACGCGAAGTTGCAGCTATGGCGAACTTTTAATCTAAACAAAACCCAAAGTCTAAATGACGCCCTAAGGGCTGTATATATGGAGGAAGAGGGGGGAATTTCATGGCCCTTGGAGGAGGGGTCCGAAACCAACCCTAAATCTTGTTTCCCCACACATACGAACTCTAAAAACAGCCTATACTTAAGTAGTTCGAAATTACATGGGCCTGGGCCAATAATAAGGTGATGCAGCACCTAGAATAGCCTCTAGACAAAATTTATGAAGTGGCATCTTGTATATTTCGTCCAATGCTTCATGCACTCCTTATGGTGGCTTCAAAGTCCTGAAATCATCACTTGTAATTCCGTTCTTGATCCCCTTGCGCATGCCATCAACTCCATGCGTGTTCTTGCTCCAATGTTCATCCTTCTCCAAGATAGGCCCTTCATTTGTAAGCAAAACAAATGTATCCAATTTAGGCAGCATCATATTCTCATGAACATTAGAATCATTACCAAGAAACAAAAGTACCTGGTAATTTAATTGGCGTGCGCGAGCTCTAGTAATTGCTCCAGTATATGTAACAGTAGGGGCTGTGGGTGTATAAATGGTATTGATGTCCTCATCATGTGAGAGGAGTGATGTCACCTCGGTTTGAAGAGCTCTTGCACGTGCTCGAGTCATAGGTCCAAGTTATGTTGTAGGAGATGTCGATGCGTCCATGGGGATGATCGTGGGATGCTCCGCATCACAAGTCACCTCCAAGCAACATATGCACGACGACGATGAACGACATCTACTATGAGCTCAAGCACGACAACGACATCATCATCATGAAGATGCTCCACAAGCGCAAATGATGAGGACATCAATACCATTGTTACACCCACAGCCCCTGCTGCTATACATACTGGACCAATTACTAGAGCTCGCGCACACCAACTAAATTACCAAGTACTTTCATTTCTTGGTAATGATTCTAATGTTCATGAGAATATGATGCTGCCTAAATTGGATACATTTGTTTTGCTTACAAATGAAGGGCCTAGCTTGGAGAAGGATGAACATTGGAGCAAGAACAAGCATGGAGATGATGACATGCTAAGGGGACAAGAATGGAGTTACATGTGATGATTTCAGGACTTTGAAGCCACCATAATGAGTGCATGAAGCCTTGGACGAAATATACAAGATGCCACTTCATAAATTTCGTCCAGAGGCTATTCTAGGTGCTCACACACCTTATTATTGGGCCAGCCCATGTAATTTCGAAATACATTAGTATAGGCTATTTTAGAGTCCGTATGTGGGGAAACAAGAGATAGGGTTAGTTTCGACCCTCCACCAAGGGCCACGAAATTCACCCCTCTTCCTCCATATATACAGCCCTTAGGGCACCGCTTAGACTTTGGGTTTTGTTTAGATCAAAAGTTCGCCATAGCTGCAACTTCGTACTTCGCTTGTGTTCAACGACTGCACAAAGCGCCACAGAACCCCACCTTGATCAATAAAGCTTTCATCTTATATTCGCAATATCCAGATTGCAATCTCAGTTTCTTGCTTGTTCTTCGTTTGCTTGCAGGAAATAGACCCTCGTGGTCAGGTTGATCGTGCTCCGGCGTGGTCAATAACCTCTTGGATTTGGTTTAGCGATTGCTAAGGCGCGACGTCCTCGCACGCTCGTAGTCGGATCGTCAAAGTCGACTTCCACCAAAGCGAAATCCACCATCTCATCGAAAGACGGGACACCTTTGCCTCTATCAAGTGGTATCAGATTTCCAGGTTGCTCGGTGAGATTTTACAGTTTTTCGTAGTTTAGATCGAGTCTGTTCTTCATACCTATAGTCCACGAAAAAGCCACAAAAAAAATTAGGGTTAGTTCATCCCATCCGAACCAATCTGAGCCTTTGCATAATCTTTTACAGATTTGCTTTGTTGAATTTGCGGTTGCATCGTCGTGTCAAGTTGCTGGTCTTAGCGTCTAGTCTTTTAGAGTTTCGAGTTCTGTTCACAAAGTTGTCACGTCGCCGCCGCCATATACCACCACCACATATTCACCGCCAATCCGAATCCATATACGCCACCACATATCCGCCGCCATCACGCCCATCCGAGTCCACCTGCAACATATATCCGCCACCAGTCCGAGTTCCACCAAATTCATCTGCGCCACCAGTCCGAGTTCCACCAGATTCATCTTCGCCACCAGTCCGAATTCCACCAGATTCATCTCCGCCACCAGTCCTAGTCCGAGTCCAGTAATTGTTGCATTGTTCTCGATTTCCAGATCACGCGATACTCCGAGTCGTGACAGCAGAGGACTCCCCAACTTTCGAGCCATCCGCAGAAGAAAAATAGTTCCAGTTTCAAAAAAATAAATTCTCGCTAGGCAATTTTTAGACCATTTGTAGACTTTTTCGAAAAAAATTTGTTGCAGAGCAAAAAAAAAGAGGAAAAAAGTGCAAAAAATAAAGGAAAAAAAAAGAGAAAAAAAAATTCAGAGTGTGCTCCTCCCTTGTTTACGTGCCGCGCCGTGATTTTGTTGGTGTTCTAGGCTCGCGTCTCTAGCACAGTCTAGCCTAGGACCAACCAAGATCACCGTCGTTGAGCGTTTATTCAACTTTGCATCTCTGAATTGATTATTGCTGACCTTTTTTTGCTACCATATTATAAGCCTTCCCAGCACCACATACATCTACGTCGTATGCTTGATTCTCCCCGTAATCGCTATAGCCAAGCTTTGAGAGTTTTGACTACAACGGTTGCCGATCACCGCCTTCTTTGGGTAAGAACTGGTAAGAATTTGAGATTTGCTTGACGAATTTGTGACTGTCCACCACACCACCACCACCACTTCCTAGTAGTCTGTAGGATCATATTCTTGTGTGTTTCTATTGCTACTAACCATGGCAGGATCACAAGCCGATGAGACTGATTGGGAGAACCTGACGAACAAACAGCTACATGATAAGTTTCAGCAAATGATGATTGGACAGGTGCAAGATGTGCTAAACAGATTTGATGAGGCCATGGAGAAGATAGATGGCATTGAGAAGACGTTTGAAACAAAGCTTGATAGCAAGTTTGATGAATTGCTCGCTGCGTTTTCCACAACCACCGCTGGCTGCACCTATCGCACCTCTCAAGCAACGACAACAACTACGCCCCTTCCGAATCGGTATGGACGAGCTCAGCGTGTTCCTATTGAGCCAGGGCAAAATTCTGGTGCCGCTGCTATCGTTGTTGGTGCTTCTTTGGCTCCTCGCTATCTGCTGCTGGTGGTACCGAGGAGGATGATGAGTATGTGGACGATTATGAGGATGAGGTTGATCAACATCGAACTACGTGCACCCACCAGCACCACAACCACCAGGTCGTCCACATGCAAATAATGGCAATATTAGGGCTCCCCTCAGTGCGAGATCATGACCATCTCCCTAAACTGAAATTGAATATTCCTCCATTTGAGGGTAGATATGTTCTGATATATATCTTACTTGGGAGTTAGAAACTGAACAACGATTTACATGTTTACAATATCCCGAGGAGAGACGTGTTCTGCTGCTGTTTGTGCTTTCACTAGCTTTGCATGTGTTTGGTGGTCTGAACATTGTAGATTATATCCTGTTCCAGCTACTTGGGCTGCTTTGAGAACTGCTATGCGTACTCGTTGGGTTCCACCATATTATCAACGTGAATTACTTCAAAAATTGCAGCGCTTAAGACAAGGAAAAACTCAGAGAAGAATATTATCGGGAATTACAAACCGGCTTGATTAGATGTGGTATTATTGAGGAGAATGAAGCTATGCTTGCACGCTTTCGGGTGGATTAAATAGAGAGATTCAGACCATTCTAGACTATAAGGATTATAATAATATCACTCGTTTATTCCATCTTGCTTGTAAAGCTGAACGTGAAGTGCAGGATCGATGTGCATTGGTGCGCACTAACTTTTCTCGCAGTCGACCTTCATCATGGACACCACGTGCATCATCTACTTCCACCGCACCATCACCTCCTTCAAAGCCACCTCCAACCGTGATACAAGAAAGCAGCACAACCACCACTATCTGCCAAGAGCACACCGCCGGGCCTGCACAGAGTTCTTCTTCTTCCATGGCGTCAACAGGGCACACAAGTGATATTATTTGTCGTCGTTGTAAGGGAAGAGGACATTTTATGAGAGAATGCAAATCTCAGCGTGTGATGATTGCTCTTGAGGATGGTGGGTATGAGTCCGCTAGTGACTATGATGAGGAGACTTTGGCTCTTATTACACATGAGGAACACGTGGAGATGATTCTGATCATGAGACACAATACATGGCTGCTCAAGATCTTGACATGTATGAATGTTTAGTTGCTCAACGTGTTTTGAGTGTGCAGGTTACACAAGCTGAGCAAAATCAGAGGCATAATTTGTTCCATACAAAGGGAGTTGTGAAGGAACGTTCTATTCACGTCATCATAGATGGAGGGAGCTGCAACAACTTGGCTAGCATGGAGATGGTGGAGAAGCTATCTCTCACCACAAGACCACATCCACATCCTTACTACATCCAATGGTTCAACAACAGATGCAAGGTTAAGGTAACACGTCTTCGCTCGTGTGCATTTTAGTATCTCTACATATGCTGATTATGTTGATTGTGATGTGGTACCTATGCAAGCATGTTCCTTATTACTTGGTCGACCATGGCAATTTGATAAAATTTCATACACCATGGTAGAAACAATCAAGATACTCTTGTTCATAATGATAAAAATATTACTTTGCTTCCTATGACTCCTGAGTCCATTTTGAAAGATGATATTAATAGAGCTAATAAAGCAAAACAGGAGAAAAATAAGAGTGAAAATCAGATTGTGGCAAAAGAATTTGAGCAACATATGAAGCCTAATAGTAAACCATCTAGTGTTGTTTCTGAAATTAAATTGAAAAGTGCATGTTTACTTGGCACTAAATCTGATATTGATGAGCTAGATTTTAGCAAATCTGTTTGCTATGCTTTTGTGTGCAAAGAGGCATTATTTTCATTCGAGGACGTGCCTTCCTCTTTGCCCCCTGCTGTCACTAACATTTTGCAGGAGTTCGCTAACGTCTTTCCACAAGACGTGCCACCGGGATTACCACCTATTCGAGGGATTGAGCATCAAATTGACTTAGTTCCCGGTGCATCATTACCCAACCGTGTACCATACCATACCAATCCAGAGGAGACGAAGGAGATTATGCGTCAAGTATAGGAGCTGCTCGACAAAGGTTATATACGCGAATCCCTTAGTCCTTGTGTTGTTCCTATTATTCTAGTGCCGAAAAAGGATGGTACATCACGTATGTGTGTTGATTGTAGAGGCATTAATAATATTACTATTCGTTATCGTCACCCTATTCCTAGGCTAGATGATATGCTTGATGAATTGAGTGGTTCTACAATATTCTCCAAAGTTGATTTGCGTAGTGGATACCATCAAATTCGTATGAAATTGGGAGATGAATGGAAAACAGCATTTAAAACTAAGTTTGGATTATATGAGTGGTTAGTCATGCCTTTTGGGTTAACTAATGCACCTAGTACTTTCATGAGATTAATGAACGAAGTTTTACGTGCTTTCATTGGACGATTTGTGGTAGTCTATTTTGATGATATACTGATTTATAGCAAATCTTTGGAACAACATTTGGAACATTTACGTGCTGTTTTTAATGCTCTACGTGATGCACGTTTGTTTGGTAACCTTGGGAAGTGCACCTTTTGCACCGACCGAGTCTCTTTTCTTGGCTATGTTGTTACTCCACAGGGAATTGAAGTTGATAAAGCCAAGATTGAAGCTATTGAGAGTTGGCCGCAGCCCAAAACGGTCACACAAGTGAGGAGTTTCCTTGTCCTCGCTGGTTTCTATAGGCGTTTTGTGAGAGATTTCAGCACCATTGCTGCACCTCTCAATGAGCTTACAAAGAAGGATGTGCCTTTTGTTTGGGGTACCGCACAGGAAGAAGCCTTCACGGTATTGAGAGATAAGTTGACACATGCTCCTTTACTCCAACTTCCTGATTTTAATAAGACTTTTGAGCTTGAATGTGATGCTAGTGGAATTGGATTAGGAGGTGTGTTATTACAAGATGGCAAACCTGTTGCATACTTTTCTGAAAAATTGAGTGGGCCTAGTCTGAATTACTCTACTTATGATAAAGAATTATATGCTCTTTTTCGGACTTTAGAAACATGGCAACATTATTTATGGCCCAAAGAATTTGTTATACATTCTGATCATGAATCTTTGAAACATATTAAAAGTCAAGCTAAACTGAATCGTAGACATGCTAAATGGGTTGAATTCATTGAAACTTTCCCTTATGTCATTAAACACAAGAAGGGTAAAGAAAATGTTATTGCTGATGCATTGTCTCGTCGCTATACTATGCTTTCACAACTTGACTTCAAAATATTTGGTTTGGAGACCATCAAAGATCAATATGTGCATGATGCTGATTTTAAAGATGTATTGCAGAATTGTAAAGAAGGAAGAACATGGAACAAGTTTGTCGTTAATGATGGATTTGTGTTCCGTGCTAACAAGCTATGCATAACAACTAGCTCCGTTCGTCTTTTGTTGTTGCAGGAGGCGCATGGAGGAGGACTAATGGGACACTTTGGCGTGAAGAAGACGGAGGACGTACTTGCTACACATTTCTTTTGGCCAAAGATGAGACGGGATGTTGAGCGTTTTATTGCTCATTTGCACTACATGTCAAAAAGCTAAGTCACGACTCAATCCTCATGGTTTATATATGCCTTTGCCTGTACCTAGTGTTCCTTGGGAGGATATATCTATGGACTTTGTTTTAGGTTTACCTAGAACGAAGAAGGGAGGATAGCATATTTGTTGTCGTGGATAGATTCTCGAAAATGGCACACTTTATACCATGTCATAAAAGCGATGATGTTTGTCAATGTTGCTGATTTGTTCTTTCGTGAAATTATTCGCTTGCATGGTGTGCCAAATACTATTGTTTCAGATCGTGATACTAAATTTCTTAGCCACTTTTGGAGATGTTTATGGGCTAAGTTGGGGACTAAACTGCTTTTAGTACTACTTGTCACCCCCAAACCGATGGACAAACTGAAGTAGTCAATAGAACATTGTCTACTATGCTTAGGGCTGTTCTAAAGAAAAATAAGAAAATGTGGGAGGAATGCTTGCCTCATATTGAATTTGCTTATAATCGTTCATTGCATTCTACTACTAAGATGTGCCCTTTTGAAGTTGTGTATGGTTTCCTACCTCGTGCACCTATTGATTTGTTGCCTCTTCCATCTTCGGAGAAGGTTAATTTTGATGCTAAAGAACGTGCTGAATTGATTTTAAAATGCATGAGTTAACTAAGGAAAACATTGAGCGATGAATGCTAAATATAAACTTGCTAGAGATAAGGGTAGAAAACATGTTGTGTTTGCACCTGGAGATCTTGTTTGGTTACATTTGCGTAAGGATAGATTTCCTGATTTGCGCAAATCAAAGCTAATGCCACGTGCTGCTGGTCCCTTTAAGGTGTTGGAGAAAGTAAATGATAATGCATATAAACTTGAGCTTCCTGCAGATTTTGGGGTTAGTCCCACTTTTAACATTGCAGATTTGAAGCCATATTTGGGTGAGGAAGATGAACTTCCGTCGAGGACGACTTCATTTCAAGAAGGGTAGGATGATGAGGACATCAATACCATCGTTACACCCACTGCCCCTGCTGCTATACATACTGGACCAATTACTAGAGCTCGCGCACGCCAACTAAATTACATGGTACTTTCATTTCTTGGTAATGATTCTAATGTTCATGAGAATATGATGCTGCCTAAATTGGATACATTTGTTTTGCTTACAAATGAAGGGCCTAGCTTGGAGAAGGATGAACATTGGAGCAAGAACAAGCATGGAGATGATGGCAGGCGCAAGGGGGACAAGAACAGAGTTGCAAGTGATGATTTCAGGACTTTGAAGCCACCATAATGAGTGCATGAAGCCTTGGACGAAATATACAAGATGCCACTTCATAAATTTCGTCCCGAGGCTATTCTAGGTGCTGCGTCACCTTATTATTGGGTCAGGCCCATGTAATTTCGAAATACATAAGTATAGGCTATTTTTAGAGTCCGTATGTGTGGGGAAACAAGAGATAGGGTTAGTTTCGGACCCCTCCACCAAGGGCCACGAAATTCACCCCCTCTTCCTCCATATATACAGCCCTTAGGGCACCGTTTAGACTTTGGGTTTTGTTTAGATTAAAGTTCGCCATAGCTGCAACTTCGCGTGCCGTTTGTGTTCAACGACTGCACAAAGACGTCTCAGAACCCCACCTTGATCAATAAAGCTTTCATCTTATATTCGCAATATCCAGATTGCAATCTCAGTTTCTTGCTTGTTCTTCATTTGCTCGCAGGAAACTGACCCTCGTGGTCAGGTTGATCGTGCTCCGGCGTGGTCAATAACCTCTCGGAGTTGGTTTAGCGATTGCTAAGGCGCGACGTCCTCGCACGTTCGTAGTCGGATCGTCAAAGCCGACTTCCACCAAAGCGATATCCATCATCTCATCGAAAGACGGGACACCTTTGCCTCTATCACAGATTTGACGAGGCCATGGAGAAGATAGATGGCATTGAGAAGACGTTTGAAACAAAGCTTGATAGCAAGTTTAATGAATTGCTCGTGCGTTTTCCACAACCACCGCCGGCTGCACCTAACACACCTCTACAACAACAACGATGACGACTACCTCCACATCGCGAAACAGCCCTCCGCCGAGCGAGCCGTGTCCCTCTTGCATTTGGCCAAACTGTTGGTGCTGCTGTTGATACTTCTGTGGCTCCTGCTGCTGATGCAGAGGAGGATGATTATGTGGGAGATTACGAGGATGAGGTTGATCAAAATTAGAACTACGTGCAACCACCTGCACCACAACCACCAGGTCGTCCACATGCAAATAATCACAATGGTAGGGCTCTCCCTCAGGTACGAGATCATGACCATCTTCCTAAACTGAAATTGAATATTCCACCATTTGAGGGTAGATATGTTCCTGATATATATCTTACTTGGGAGTTAGAAACTGAACAACGATTTACATGTTTACAATATCCTGAGGAGAGACGGGTTGCCGCTGCTGTTTGTGCTTTCACTAGTTTTGCATCTGTATGGTGGTCTGAACATTGTAGATTATATCCTATTCCAACTACTTGAGCTGCTTTGAAAACTGCTATGCGTACTCGTTGGGTTCCACCATATTATCAACGTGAATTGCTTCAAAACTTGCAGCGCTTAAGACAAGGGAAAAATTCTGTAGAAGAATATTATCAGGAATTACAAACTGGCATGATTAGATGTGGTATTGTTGAGGAGAATGAAGCTATGCTTGCACGTTTTATGGGTGGATTAAATAGAGAGATTCAGACCATTCTAGAGTATAAGGAGTATACTAATATCACTCGATTATTCCATCTTGCTTGTAAAGCTGAACGTGAAGTGCAGGATCGACAAGCATTGGCGCGAACTAACTTTTCTGCAGGCCAACCTTCACCATGGACACCGCGTGCATCTTCTACTTCAACTACACCAGCAGCTCCATCAGGTGCCACCTCCAGCCGTGATACAAGAAAGCAGGCACAACCACCATTATCTGCCAAGTGCGCACCTGCCGGGCCTCCACAGAGTTCTTCTTCCATGGCATCAGTTGGGCACACAAGTGATATTATTTGTTGTCATTGTAAGGGAAGAGGTCATTATGCGAGAGAATGCAAATCTCAGCGTGTGATGATTGCTACTGAGGATGGTGGGTATGAGTCCGCTAGTGACTATGATGAGGAGATTTTGGCTCATATTACACGTGAAGAACATGGTGGAGATGATTCTGATCGTGAGACGCAATATATGGCTCCTGAAGACGCTGACAGGTATGAATGTTTAGTTGCTCAACGTGTTTTGAGTGTGCAAGTCACACAAGCTGAGCAAAATCAGAGGCACAATTTGTTCCATACAAAGGGCGTTGTGAAGGAACATTCTGTGCGCGTCATCATAGATGGAGGGAGCTGCAACAACTTGGCTAGCATGGAGATGGTGGAGAAGCTATCTCTCACCACAAGACCACATCCACATCCTTACTACATCCAATGGTTCAACAACAGCGGCAAGGTTAAGGTAACACGTACTGTTCGTGTGCATTTTAGTATCTCTACATATGCGGATTGTGTTGATTGTGATGTGGTACCTATGCAAGCATGTTCCTTATTACTTGGTCGACCATGGCAATTTTCTAAAAATTCTGTACACCATGGTAGAAACATTCAGTATACTCTTGTTCATAAGGATAAAAATATTACTTTGCTTCCTATGACTCCTGATTCCATTTTGAAAGATGATATTAATAGAGCTAATAAAGCAAAACAGGAGAAAAATAAGAGTGAAAATCAGATTGTGGCAAAAGAATTTGAGCAACAAATGAAGCCTAATAGTAAACCATCTAGTGTTGCTTTTGAAATTAAATTGAAAAGTGCATGTTTACTTGCCTCTAAATCTGATATTGATGAGCTAGATTTCAGCAAATCTGTTTGCTATGCTTTTGTGTGCAAAGAGGCATTATTTTCATTCGAGGACGTGCCTTCCTCTTTGCCTCCTGCTGTCACTAACATTTTCCAGGAGTTCGCTGATGTCTTTCCAATAGACGTGCCACCGGGATTACCTCCCATTCGAGGGATCGAGCATCAGATTGACTTAATTCCCGTCAAGTACAGGGATTACCCAACGATAGCCACCTATAAACGAGTGATATTAGTGCAGTTGAAGTAGATGATGCACGCGGTGTCCATGATGAAGGTCGGCCTGCAGAAAAGTTAGTTCGCGCCAATGCTTGTCGATCCTGCACTTCATGTTCAGCTTTACAAGCAAGATGAAATAAACGAGTGATATTAGTATACTCCTTATACTCTAGAATGGTCTGAATCTTAATCCACCTATAAAACGTGCAAGCATAGCTTCATTCTCCTCAACAATACCACATATAATCATGCCAGTTTGTAATTCCTGATAATATTCTTCTACAAAAAATTTTCCTTGTCTTAAACACTGCAATTTTTGAAGCAATTCACGTTGATACTATGGCGGAACCCAACGAGTACGCATAGCAGTTCTCAAAGCAGCCCAAGTAGTTGGAATAGGATATAATCTACAATGTTCATACCGCCATACACATGCAAAACTAGTGAAAGCACAAACAGCAGCAGCATCCCGTCTCTCCTCGGGATATTGTAAACATGTAAAACGTTGTTCAGTTTCTAACTCCCAAGTAAGATATATATCAGGAACATATCTACCCTCAAATGGTGGAATATTCAATTTCAGTTTGAATATGGTCATTATCTCGCACTGAGGTGGTGGTGCAGCCTACCGCTATGAATATATACCGAGGTCGACCTGCTGGTGGTGGTGCTGGTGGCTGCACGTAGTTCAAATTTTGATCAACCTCATCCTCATAATAGTCCTCCACCTCTGCGATAAAAGCAGGAGCTGCTGTAGCACCAACAGCAGAGCAGCCGCACCGAATTTTGTCCTGGCTCAATAGGAACACGTTGTGCTCGTCCATACTGATTCGGAAGGGGGCGTTGTTGTTGTTGTTGTTGTTGTTGTTGTTGTTGCAGAGGTGCGATAGGTGTAGCCGGCAGTGGTTGTGGAAAACGCGCGAGCAATTCATTAAACTTGCTATCAAGCTTTGTTTCGAACGTCTTCTCAATGCCATCTATCTTCTCCATGGCCTCGTCAAATCTGTTTAGCACATCTTGCACCTGTCCACTCATCATTTGCTGAAATGTATCATGTAGCTGTTTGTTCGTCAGGTTCTTCCAATCAGTCTCATCGGCTTGTGATCCTACCATGTTAGCAGCAAATAGAAACACACAAGAATATGATCCTACAGACTACTAAGAAGTGGTGGTGGTGTATCACAAACCCATCAAGCAAATCTCAAATTCTTACCAATTCTTACCTGCGGCGGTGGTGATCAAGAACCGTTGTAGTCAAAACTCTCAAAGCTTGGATAGAGCGATTACTGGGAGAGTCAAATGCACGACGAGATGTATGTGGAGCTGGGAAGGCTTATAATATGGTAGCAAAAAAAGGTCAGCAATAATCAATTCAGAGATGCAAAGTTGAATAAACGCTCAACGACGGTACTGTGCTGGTCCTAGGCTAGACCGTGCTAGAGACGCGAGCCTAGAGCACTAACAAAATCACGACACTGCACTTAAACAAGGGAAAAGCACACTCTAAAAAAAATCGCTCTTTTTTTTGCGCTTTTTTTTTGCGCTCCTCTTTCTATTTTTTGTCGAAATTCACTATAATGGCGAGTGTCTCAAAACTCCTCCCAAGTCAAGATAACCGGATGGGCACGAAATTTTTTCGGCCAATTTTTTTTTCGACTGCCCGGACCCAAAAACTAGAAACGGGTCCAAAAAAACTTTCTATAACGGCGACTGTCTCAATACGCTTAGAAAGACCTAAAAACAGGATAGCCAGAATTTTTTTTGTCCAGTGCGTTTTTGAAAAATTTTGGGCCTAAACGGAGGGTGGTTTCCGGACTCTGTTTTTTTTGAAACCAACCTCTTCTACGGACGACAAAGGATTGCTGGAATCCGAAACCTACTCAGACAAGGAAAAGACAAATCTGGAAATAGATGGATCTCGAAAGTTAACCTAATATGAGATGGACTCGGAGTGGTGGTAGTATATGGATGTGGGTCGATGGTGGTATATGGACTCGGATCGGTGTTGGTATGTGGACTCGGAGCGGTGGCAGATAAGCAGGATGGTAGATGGCAGGAACGACGTATCTGGTGTGGTGGTGGTATATGGCAGCGGATGATGATGGTGCGGCGGCGGCATGAAGACCCGTTAACAGAACTCGAAACTCTAAAAGACTAGACACTAAGACCAGCAACTAGACACGACGATGCAACCGAAAATTCAACAAAGCAAAATACTGAAAAGACTATGCAATGGCTTAGACTGGTTCGGATATGATGAACTAACCCTAATTTTTTTTTGCTTTTTCGTGGACTATAGGTATGAAGAACAGACTCGATCTAAACTACGAAAAACTGTAAAATCTCACCGAGCAACCTGGAAATCTGATACCACTTGATAGAGGCAAAGGTGTCCCGTCTTTCGATGAGATGATGGATTTTGCTTTGGTGGAAATCGACTTTGACGATCCGTGATGCGGAGCATCCCACGGTCATCCCCATGACGAGACCTCGAACATACGCCATTGGAATTAAGGTGAACCCTCTCTTCTTCGAGTACATCATGAATATCCATTGGACTTGCTTGCTACCCCACCAAAGTGCTCTATGTGTCCTTAGGTACGAAGACCGACGACCACAAGCAGGTAAGGGACACCCCAAAGGAGTTGGAGAAGGACCACAAGGCCACAAGGAGGAAGAAGGAGTGCAACAGGATCAACACTGCACCTCCCAGGCGACCTTGTGCCCACGAGCCTCGAAGACCCCGTGCGCACGGACTACTCAGAGAGTTGGCGCTGGAGCACCCCGTGCGCACGGGCCTGTACCGTGCCCACGGGAACCCCGTGCGCACGGGCCCAACTTACCTCGTGCGCACGGCCCCTACAGCATGGACGGCTGTGATTGGTGTTTGGGCCTCCTCTTCATCCACTTCGCCCCCATGCCTATATATTCCGTACCTAGACCATATGTTAGGGGAAGCAAAGTAGTTGATAGACATTTGTGAGCTTTGGTCCATGGATCCACTCCACTAGGAGATCAAGACCTCCTCTTGGAGTGACCAAACATCAAGACCTCCTCCTTGGGGAAGGATCCCAATCATAGGAGCATCAAGCCCTCATCTCCTTCATAGGATTTGGGATGAACTCTACCATGTATCTTATTTCCCTTTGTTGTTCATGTACCTTGTGGATCTTGTGTGTTTGATTGTCTAGTGGATGTGTGATTTGACTTGTTCTTGAGTGATCCTCTTGTTTTCCCTCTTTTGTTCATCTTGTTCTTGGCGATTCCCCTCCAATTCGTGAAAGATCTCTCCATAGGGTTCCACCCTACATCATCTTGGTATCGTGAGACATGGTTGATCACGAAATTGGAGCCCCCCTCTTTGTTTTCTAGCCTTGTTTTGTGTGATTTCGTCCTAAATTCGAAAATTCCCCACCAAAAATAGCCCCAAATTTTTTTGTGATTTGTTGGTTTGATGAGATTTTGTTCGATTTGATCCATGGATTTGCTTTGTTTCAAGTGGATCTAGCCTTCCCCCATCTTTTCCCCACCATCCATCCCCACAATCTCCCCAATTTTGCCCAAGAAATCTTCAATTTCCGCCCCAAAATCTCGAAATTTCCGCCCACCCCGTGCCCACGGACCCTAGACCCCGTGCGCACGGGCCCCCGAAAAGTCTCTGGACACCCCGTGCCCACGGGCTTGTACCGTGTGCACGGGACCCCGTGCCCACGGGCTCCTACCCCCGTGCGCACGACCCCCCGAGGTCAGCCGCGAGCAGTTCACACTTTTGCCCATAACTTCCACATCAGGAGTCCGATTTTCGCGCTCTTTAGCTCGTTGAGTAGCTATTGACATCCCCCGTCCACCTACATAGGTTCCATCTCCATTTGACTCCATCAAAATTTTGTCATTTTGGCAAGATTGCCTAGGCCCTCCACCATATCATCCGCTACACCACCATCAACTTTCGCAACCTAACCCTTTTTGCTCCATTTAGCATTTGTGGTTGTTTGAGTGGCGACGTGAGTCTCCTAAGGTGTTTCGGCTGCTTCTTCATCAACCACCACCACCATGATGAGGACATCAATACCATTGTTACACCCACAGCCCCTGCTGCTATACATAACCTCTCGGAGTTGGTTTAGCGATTGCTAAGGCGCGACGTCCTCGCACGCTCGTAGTCGGATCGTCAAAGTCGACTCCCACCAAAGCGAAATCCACCATCTCATCGAAAGACGGACACCTCTGCCTCTATCAAGTGGTATCAGATTTCCGTGTTGCTCGGTGAGATTTTACAGCTTTTCGTAGTTTAGATCGAGTCTGTTCTTCATACCTACAGTCCACGAAAAAGCCAAAAAAATTAGGGTTAGGTCATCATATCTGAACCAATCTGAGCCTTTGCATAATCTTTTCTCATTTGCGTTGTTGAATTTGCGGTTGCATCGTCGTGTCTAGTTGCTGGTCTTAGAGTCTAGTCTTTTAGAGTTTCGAGTTCGGTCATAAGTTGTCACGCCGCCGCACCATCATCATCGCCTCGCCATCTACCACCACCGCTTATCCGCCACCGCTTCGAATCCGTATCCATATACCACCACCGCTGCCATATACAACCACCGCTGCCATATACCACCACCATATATCCACCACCATTCCGAGTTCCTTGCATATTAGATTTGTTTTCGGGATCCATCTAATTTCCGATTCGTGTTTCCTTGTCTCGAGTAGGTTTCGATTCCAGCAATCTTTTGCCGTCCGAAACCACCTCCGCTTAGGCCCAAAATTTTCCAAAACGCACGGGATAAAAAATTTTCGGCTATCCTATTTTAGGTGTTTCTAAGCGTATTGAGCGCCGCCGTTATAGAAAGTTTTTTGACCCGCTTCAGTTTTGGGTCCGGCAAAAAAAAAAAAAATTTGGTCGAAAAATTTCGTGCCCATCCCGTCGATTTGACACTGGAAGAGTTTTGAGACACTCGCCATTATAGTGATTTTTCGCAAAAAAAAAGCAGCAAAAAAAAAAAGCAGCGAAAAAAAAAGCGAAAAAACAAAATTCAGAGTGTGCTTTTCCTTTGTTTACGTGCAGCGCCGTGATTTTGTTAGTGTTCTAGGCTCGCGTCTCTAGCACGGTCTAGCCTAGGACCAGACAAGATACTGTCGTTGAGCGCTTATTCAACTTTGCATATCTGATTTGATTATTGCTGACCCTTTTGCTACCATATTATAAGCCTTCCCAGCTCCACATACATCTACATCGTGCGCTTGATTCTCCCCGTAATCGCTATAGCCAAGCTTGGAGAGTTTTGACTACAACGGTTGCCGATCACCACCGCTTCTTTGGGTAAGAACTGGTAAGAATTTGAGATTTGCTTCACGGATTTGTGACTGCCCACCACACCACCACCACCACTTCCTAGTAGTCTGTAGGATCATATTCTTGTGTGTTTCTATTGCTGCTAACCATGGCAGGAACACAGCCGATGAGACTGATTGGGAGAACCCGACAAACAAACAGCTACATGATAAGTTTCAGCAAATGATGATTGGACAGGTGCAAGATGTGGTAAACAGATTTGACGAGGCCATGGAGAAGATAGATGGCATTGAGAAGACGTTTGAAACAAAGCTTGATAGCAAGTTTGATGAATTGCTCGCTGCGTTTTCCACAACCACCGCGGCTGCACCTATCGCACCTCTGCAAGAACGACAACAACTACGCCCCTTCCGAATCAAGATGGACGAGCTCAGCGTGTTCCTATTGAGCCAGACAAAATTCTGGTGCCGCTGCTACTCTGCTGTTGGTGCTTCTTTGGCTCTCTCACATCGCTGCTGCTGGTACCGACGAGGATGATTATGTGGAAGATTACGAGGATGAGGTTGATCAACATCGAACTACGTGCAACCACCAGCACCACAACCACCGGTCGTCCACATGCAAATAATGGCAATGTTAGGGCTCCCCTCAGTACGAGATCATGACCATCTCCCTAAACTGAAATTGAATATTCCACCATTTGAGGGTAGATATGTTCCTGATATATATCTTACTTGGGAGTTAGAAACTGAACAACGATTTACATGTTTACAATATCCTGAGGAGAGATGTGTTCCTGCTGCTGTTTGTGCTTTCACTAGCTTTGCATGTGTTTGGTGGTCTGAACATTGTAGATTATATCCTGTTCCATCTACTTGGGCTGCTTTGAAAACTGCTATGCGTACTCGTTGGGTTCCACCATATTATCAACGTGAATTACTTCAAAAATTGCAGCGTTTAAGACAAGGAAAAATTCTGTAGAAGAATATTATCGTGAATTACAAACGGCTTGATTAGATGTGGTATTGTTGAGGAGAATGAAGCTATGCTTGCACGCTTTCGGGTGGATTAAATAGAGAGATTCAGACCATTCTAGACTATAAGGATTATAATAATATCACTCGCTTATTCCATCTTGCTTGTAAAGCTGAACGTGAAGTGCAGGATCGATGTGCATGGGCGCCGCACTAACTTTTCTCGCAGGTCGACCTTCATCGTGGACACCACGCATCATCTACTTCCACCGCACCATCACCTCCTTGGTGCCACCTCCAACCGTGATACAAGAAAGCAGGCACAACCACCACTATCTCGCCAAGAGCACACCGCTGGCCTGCACAGAGCTCTTCTTCTTCCATGGCGTCAACAGGCACACAAGTGATATTATTTGTCGTCGTTGTAAGGGAAGAGGACATTTTATGAGAGAATGCAAGTCTCAGCGTGTGATGATTGCTACGAGGATGGTGGGTATGAGTCCGCTAGTGACTATGATGAGGAGACTTTGGCTCTTATTACACATGAGGAACACGGTGGAGATGATTCTGATCATGGGACACAATACATTGCTGCTGAAGATGCCGACAGTATGAATGTTTAGTTGCTCAACGTGTTTTGAGTGTGCAGGTTACACAAGCTGAGCAAAATCAGAGGCATAATTTGTTCCATACAAAGGAGTTGTGAAGGAACGTTCTATTCGTCCATCATAGATGGAGGGAGCTGCAACAACTTGGCTAGCATGGAGATGGTGGAGAAGCTATCTCTCACCACAAGACCACATCCACATCCTTACTACATCCAATGGTTCAACAACAGCGCAAGGTGAAGGTAACACGTCTTCGTTCGTGTGCATTTTAGTATCTCTACATATGCTGATTATGTTGATTGTGATGTGGTACCTATGCAAGCATGTTCCTTGTTACTTGGTAGACCATGGCAATTTGATAAAATTTGTACACCATGGTAGAAACAATCAAGATACTCTTGTTCATAAGGATAAAAATATTACTTTGCTTCCTATGACTCCACGAGTCCATTTTGAAAGATGATATTAATAGAGCTAATAAAGCAAAACAGGAGAAAAATAAGAGTGAAAATCAGATTGTGGCAAAAGATTTTGAGCAACACATGAAGCCTAATAATAAACCATCTACTGTTGCTTCGAAATTAAATTGAAAAGTGCATGTTTACTTGCCACCAAATCTGATATTGATGAGCTAGATTTTAGCAAATCTATTTGCTATGCTTTTGTGTGCAAAGAGGCATTATTTTCATTCGAGGACGTGCCTTCCTCTTTGCCCCTCGCTGTCACTAACATTTTGCAGAGTTCGCCGACGTCTTTCCACAAGACGTGCCACCGGATTACCACCTATTCGAGGGATTGAGCATCAAATTGACTTAATTCGGTGCATCATTACCCAACCGTGCACCGTGCACTGCACCAATCCAGAGGAGACGAAGGAGATTATGCGTCAAGTACAGGAGCTGCTCGACAAAGGTTATATACGCGAATCCCTTAGTCCTTGTGCTGTTCCTATTATTCTAGTGCCGAAAAGGATGGTACGTCACGTATGTGTGTTGATTGTAGAGGCATCAATAATATTACTATTCGTTATCGCCACCCTATTCCTAGGCTAGATGATATGCTTGATGAATTGAGTGGCTCTACAATATTCTCCAAAGTTGATTTGCGTAGTGGATACCATCAAATTCGTATGAAATTGGGAGATGAATGGAAAACAGCATTTAAAACTAAGTTTGGATTATATGAGTGGTTAGTCATGCCTTTTGGGTTAACTAATGCACCTAGTACTTTCATGAGATTAATGAACGAAGTTTTACGTGCTTTCATTGGACGATTTGTGGTAGTTTATTTTGATGATATACTGATTTATAGCAAATCTTTAGAAGAACATTTGGAACATTTACGTGTTGTTTTAATGCTCTACGTGATGCACGCTTGTTTGGTAACCTTGGGAAGTGCACCTTTTGCACCGATCGAGTATCTTTTCTTGGCTATGTTTTTACTCCACAGGAATTGAAGTTGATAAAGCCAAGATTGAAGCTATTGAGAGTTGGCCGCAGCCCAAAACGGTCACACAAGTGAGGAGTTTCCTTGGCCTCGCTGGTTTCTATAGGCGTTTTGTGAGAGATTTCAGCACCATTGCTGCACCTCTCAACGAGCTTACAAAGAAGGATGTGCCTTTTGTTTGGGGTACCGCACAGAAGAAGCCTTCATGGTATTGAAAGCTAAGTTGACACATGCTCCTTTACTCCAACTTCCTGATTTTAATAAGACTTTTGAGCTTGAATGTGATGCTAGTGGAATTGGATTAGGAGGTGTGTTATTACAAGATGGCAAACCTGTTGCATACTTTTCTCGAAAAATTGAGTGGGCCTAGTCTGAATTACTCTACTTATGATAAAGAATTATATGCTCTTGTTCGGACTTTAGAAACATGGCAACATTATTTATGGCCCAAAGAATTTGTTATACATTCGATCATGAATCTTTGAAACATATTAAAAGTCAAGCTAAACTGAATCGTAGACATGCTAAATGGGTTGAATTCATTGAGACTTTCCTTATGTCATTAAACACAAGAAGGGTAAAGAAAATGTTATTGCTGATGCATTGTCTCGTCGCTATACTATGCTTTCACAACTTGACTTCAAAATATTTGGTTTGGAGACCATCAAAGATCAATATGTGCATGATGCTGATTTTAAAGATGTATTGCAGAATTGTAAAGAAGGAAGAACATGGAACAAGTTTGTCGTTAATGATGGATTTGTGTTCCGTGCTAACAAGCTATGCATTCCAGCTATCTCCGTTCGTCTTTTGTTGTTGCAGGAGGCGCATGGAGGAGGACTAATGGGACACTTTGGCGTGAAGAAGACGGAGGACGTACTTGCTACACATTTCTTTTGGCCAAAGATGAGACGGGATGTTGAGCGTTTTATTGCTCACTGCACTACATGTCAAAAAGCTAAGTCACGACTCAATCCTCATGGTTTATATATGCCTTTGCCTGTACCTAGTGTTCCTTGGGAGGATATATCGATGGACTTTGTTTTAGGTTTACCTAGAACAAAGAAGGGGAGGGATAGCATATTTGTTGTCGTGGATAGATTCTCGAAAATGGCACACTTTATACCATGTCATAAAAGCGATGATCTTGTCAATGTTGCTGATTTGTTCTTTCGTGAAATTATTCGCTTGCATGGTGTGCCAAATACTATTGTTTCAGATCGTGATACTAAATTTCTTAGCCACTTTTGGAGATGTTTATGGGCTAAGTTGGGGACTAAACTGCTTTTAGTACTACTTGTCACCCCCAAACTGATGGACAAACTGAAGTAGTCAATAGAACATTGTCTACTATGCTTAGGGCTGTTCTAAAGAAAAATAAGAAAATGTGGGAGGAATGCTTGCCTCATATTGAATTTGCTTATAATCGTTCATTGCATTCTACTACTAAGATGTGCCCTTTTGAAGTTGTGTATGGTTTCCTACCTCGTGCACCTATTGATTTGTTGCCTCTTCCATCTTCGGAGAAGGTTAATTTTGATGCTAAAGAACGTGCTGAATTGATTTTAAAAATGCATGAGTTAACTAAGGAAAACATTGAGCGTATGAATGCTAAATATAAACTTGCTGGAGATAAGGGTAGAAAACATGTTGTGTTTGCACCGGAGATCTTGTTTGGTTACATTTGCGTAAGGATAGATTTCTGATTTGCGATATCAAAGCTAATGCCACGTGCTGCTGGTCCCTTTAAGGTGTTGGAGAAAGTAAATGATAATGCATATAAACTTGAGCTGCCTGCAGATTTTGGGGTCATCCCACTTTTAACATTGCAGATTTGAAGCCATATTTGGGTGAGGAAGATGAACTTCCGTCGAGGACGACTTCATTTCAAGAAGGGAGGATGATGAGGACATCAATACCATTGTTACACCCACAGCCCCTGCTGCTATACATATCGGACCAATTACTAGAGCTCACAAGACGCCAACTAAATTACCGTGTACTTTCGTTTCTTGGTAATGATTCTAATGTTCATGAGAATATGATGCTGCCTAAATTGGATACATTTGTTTTGCTTACAAATGAAGGGCCTAGCTTGGAGAAGGATGAACATTGGAGCAAGAACAAGCATGGAGATGATGGCATGCTAAGGGGACAAGAATGGAGTTACAAGTGATGATTTCAGGACTTTGAAGCCACCATAATGAGTGCATGAAGCCTTGGACGAAATATACAAGATGCCACTTCATAAATTTCGTCCAGAGGCTATTCTAGGTGCTGCGTCACCTTATTATTGGGCCAGGCCCATGTAATTTCGAAATACATTAGTATAGGCTATTTTTAGAGTCCGTATGTGTGGGGAAACAAGAGATAGGGTTAGTTTCGGACCCCTCCACCAAGGGCCACGAAATTCTTCCCCTCTTCCTCCATATATACAGCCCTTAGGGCACCGTTTAGACTTTGGGTTTTGTTTAGATCAAAAGTTCGCCATAGCTGCAACTTCGCGTACTTCCTTTGTGTTCAACGACCAGACAAAGGCGTCACAGAATCCCACCTTGATCAATAAAGCTTTCATCTTATATTCGCAATATCCAGATTGCAATCTCAGTTTCTTGCTTGTTCTTCGTTTGCTCGCAGGAAATAGACCCTCGTGGTCAGGTTGATCGTGCTCCGGCGTGGTCAATAACCTCTCGGAGTTGGTTTAGCGATTGCTAAAGCGCGGCGTCCTCGCCGCGTCGTAGTCGGATCGTCAAAGTCGACTCCCACCAAAGCGAAATCCACCATCTCATCGAAAGACGGGACACCTCTGCCTCTATCACACCACCACTTCCACCATTTGACATTTGTCATTTGAGATTTTGAGTTTGTGGTTATTACCGTTTCCTAAGGTATTTCGGCTACTTAGGGACGGGTCTACATCATCTTGGTATCTACATCAAGAACACCGCTACTCATCATTGCAAAGGACGGTAACCTCGATGACACCATTGTATATTCCCCTTGCAATTGCATTGTTAACCTGATGCGGAGCATCCCACGTTCATCCCCATGTACACTCCGACTACTCTCCAAGCCCCAAGGATACATAAGATGAGACCTCGACTATGCGCCATCGGACACAAGGTGAATTCACTCCTCTTCGAACCGTCACTTTCCGCATATGAGACATGGCTACTACCTCATGCGTGGACCTTGTATACACTCAGGTACAACCAAGATGACCATGGAGAATCCAAGGACCAAGGCCAAGCATGGAAGAGAAGACGGAAGAAAGGAGAAGAAGAAGACGGAGCGGCTGTTGGAGACAGGCCGGACATCCGGACCGCCGTCCGGATCATCCGGGTCCAGCCGGATCATCCGGACCCTCCCCCGGATCATCCGGGTAACGGCGCCGAAGACAACAGAAGCTCCTCGATGAAGCCGGATCATCCGGACGGTCGCCCGGATCATCCGGACCACCGACACCCGGATCATCCGGGCCACCATCCGGATCATCCGGACCCCGCCTGTGTGCGCGACTTGGGCTGAGCCCATGTACCCCTTCGCCCCCTAGCCTATATATAGGACTCCTCCTCCTCACTTTGAGACTTAGCATTGGATTAGCTCATATTTGTGTGAGAGCCTTTGCTCATCCACTCGGTTACTTCTCCTCGGAGATCAGGACCTCCGTCTAGGAGAAGATCCCTCAGCGGATTCAAGACCCCTATCTAGGGAAGAACATCAAGGCCTCCTCTTGGAGATGAACGGTTCCTTTGTATCCTTACCCTAGTTGACTATGTATCTTGTGGATCTCATGTGTGTATGTTGATCTAGCACTTGTGTGATCGATTCCTTGTTGGTTGAGTGATTCTCTCTCGTTTTCCCCGTGTTTCCCCTCGTGCTTCCGCGTGTTCTTCGTGTTTCCTCCGTAGGATCCCCTCCAAACGTGAAAGATCGACGAATTAGGGTTCCACCCTGAATCATAACCCCTAGCCCATTTTGCGTTACTTGCCTATCGAGACTAGCCACTTGAGTATTGTCGGCAACATTACTTGTGCACATTAGTGATCATACTTCACATATCATACATACCATAACATCGTGGTGCATATCTTGGTATCATATCTCGTGTCACAAGTTTGTTCCCGCATATACTCAATTGCTATCTTGGTTTGTGCATTGTGCAAAAGTGGCCATAAAAAAGAGAATAAGCTTTTAAGCAAAAGAAAGAGAGCAAAGAAGCTTGTAAGCAAGTGCCATAGCATCAGACCCCCATTGCAGATAAGATTGTCATATCCGATCATCTTGGATCATCTTGAGAGAAACACCGGGAACAATACATACATAGCATACTTGGGATAGAAGTTTATCCATTTTGCATCTTATAGGTTGTGCACAAGTGTTGTATCCGCCGATTGAGCAATCGTGCTAGCGTCTCTCTTGAGTTGTGCAACACGAGCGTTTTCCGTGGACTCCACATTTTGTGCTCATTCCTTGGTTGCACGACCCCATTTATCTATACGTGTGTGTGTTTCCGTGTACCACATTTGTTATTGATCTACTTGTTTTACTTGTGAATTTGTGAATCTTTTCCAACATTATTGACTCTTCTAACATTTTGCATCAAATTTTTGTGCCACTATCCTCACCGAGCTCTACCATAAGCTTTTACTTGTAGGTGTGAGTGAACAAGTCCGGTACCAATTCCACTATTCTTTCATTTCACATTGAGTGATACAAGATACATCCTCAACTTTGGGAAAAGGTAGCTTGGTATTGTTTATCTCATTTCCTACTCACCTTTGCTCGAGTCTTGTGATGGATAGGCAAGGCATTTTCTCTCCGGTCTACGACAGCAACGATGGCGTGAATGACTACATCACCAAAGCGTCCATCTTCGATCTACAACGACAAATGCAAGGCGCACAATCAAGAGAGCGCATCGAGAACATCTCCATCGCCATTCATCACTCCGAAGCAAGGAGAAGGGACTACATCAACAAGAAGCTTTCCGCACATAAAGAGGAGGAAGATGCAAGGATGGAGGAGATTAGAGCCTTGATCAAGTCTTCGTACCCTTCGTCATCTTCAAGGCGGCGACATTCAAGCCACAAGTCTTCGGAGCACGGCCACGACGCAAGTGCAAATCGTCCTCGTCCACATCTACATGGCGACCACCATCATGTTCGTGATCAACATCGTCATGAAGGGCAAGTCACCTCCAAGCAACATGTGCACGACGATGACGAACGACATCTACTACGAGCTCAAGCATGACAACGACATCATCATCATGAAGATGCTCCACAAGCACAAATGCACAAGTCCCAACAAGCCCTACTTAACGCCAAGTCCAAGCTTCAAGAGCACAAAAGAAGACCGCGAGACGACCACCACCACGACGGCGCTACGGCTACACCAACCACTTTGGCATCTTCGCCAAGTGCTATCAAGTCATCTTCGCCTTTGGACGTACGGCATCTTTGCCTACTTACGACGAGTACGCCTACAACGACTTCATCAAGTCCAAGGCGACGACCTACGAGCGAGGGCGGCACTTCCATCTTCTGAAGCCCCTCAAGGACGATGGCCGTGCATGGGAAACTCCCTTCGATCATGGAGACGAGCTACGAGGTGCCACATCATATGGGCCTCCAACACCAAGACAGCGACAAGAAGGTCAAGCAAGGGCCATCCCCTTCGACCACGGCGATAGGAGTTGGGCATGGAGACATTTGCACCTACATCTCTCCGACACCCACATATGTCGAGATGCCCCATTTGCCATGTGAGGAGAGCCACCACCACATGAGTGACATGAGTGACTCCACCATATGTGACATTGAGAGCATTTCCTATGTGAGGATGAGTGTGACCACAACTAGCCCCACACATGAGAGCATGCCACACATCCTATGTGAGGTTGAGCCCCATTTGAGTGACTCCACCAACCATATGAGTGAATGCATCCTTGAGGGAGTGAGTGAGCGACAACACTTAGTGAGTGAGGTAGTTGACACGACACGTGAGGCCACCATGATTTCTAGTGTGTTTTCTACTTTGGTGCTAGGTCTCCTACATGACGACATGCCTATCCTCGATGAGTCCATCCCTCCAAGGGACAATATCATGGCCATGGTGGACGATGGTGCACCCCCCACATGGTTCCATACGGATGAAGATGACAACGAGACGATCTTCCACACCCCACCTACCACACATGAGCGACACTCCAAAGGTAACATAGGTGATGGTGCTTATCTTGTCCCACTAGTGGACTCTCTTGATAATGATTGCTCCCATGATGTTGACCCACCTATTACCATGCTTCATGCTAGTGAAACTTCATGCGTTGACTTACCTATTTATGATGAATATGATAATGAGCATGTTGAGTTGCCTAGTTGTGATACTATGCTCCATAGGATATCATGTGAAAATTCCATTGGTCACATCATGTTTGGCAATCCATTGAACTTGTCATATGCTATGAGTGAGATCTCCCATATTGCATCTTTATAATCTCAACATAGTAACTATGCATGCCCCATTGAAATAAATCCCATTTGCACTTATGGCATAGATAACGAGATGACGGTCATTGGCTTTTGTTTTTCATGTGATGATATTGCCATGCTTCCTTTACATGATTTTCACAATTCATCTACTATGCCATGCCATGATCACATTGTTCCACATATGCTTTGTTTTGGATGTTGTCAATATTCTCCACGTGATGTTGCTACTCATGCTCATGAGGAGACCCCCATAGTTTCCTCATACTTATTCGGAGATCTTGAAACATTTCATACTTTGCATGATTCCCATGATTGCGTGCACCATATGCATAACATGAACAACAATGCTATCGATATTTCTCATGATGCATTAAATCCTTTGAATCTCCATTATGCCGTACATAATAACAAACCTCTCATGATGGATGACATGTTTCTATATCACGCATCTCATTTGATGTAGTGTGGAACCCTAATTCGTCGATCTTTCACGTTTGGAGGGGATCCTACGGAGGGAACACGAAGAACGCGCGGAAGAACGAGAGGAAATCACGGGGACAAATGAGAGAGACACTCAACCGACAAGAGATCAATCACACAAGGTCTAGATCATCGAAGCACGAGTGATACATGGTCCAAAATCAACAAGGGAAAGATACAAAGGTAACCGTTCTTCTCCCGGAGGAGGCCTTGAATCCATGAGGGGATCTTCCCTTTTAGGGGTCTTGAATCCGATGGATCTTCTCCTAGACGGAGGTCTTGGTCTCCGTGGAGAAGTACCGGTGGATGAGCAAAGGCTCACACACAAATATGAGCTAATCCAATGCTAAGTCTCAAAGTGAGGAGAGGGGGTCCTATATATAGAGTCTGGGGCGAAGGGGTACATGGGCTCAGCCCAACACGTGCGCGCAGGGGCTGGCCGGACGATCCGAACGAGGGTCCGGATGATCCGGGCTGGTCCGGATGATCCGGGTGGGGGCCCGGATGGTCCGGGTGCTCTGCTGGTGACGGCGCAGGGCCGGATGCCCGGCTGGTGGTCCGGATGTCCGGGCGGGATCCGGATGATCCGGGCCGGGGTCCGGATGATCCGGCTTCAGCGTGGAGGTTCTGTTGCCTTCGGTCGATTTAGCCGGATCGTCCGGACCGGGGTCCGGATCATCCGGGCTCTGTCGGATCGTCCGGGCCTCCGTCCGGATCGTCCAGCCTTCCTGGTCCTGGTTGCTTTCTCCTCTCCCTCTTCGCGTATGTCTTCCGCTTCCGATTCTCCTTGCTTCCCAGCCTCTTTATGGTCGACTCCTTGGTGCCTGAGTATGCATAGAGTTTCCGTTTGAGGTAGTAACCAGGTCTCATGTGAATCGAAGGATAGTTGTGAGAGGAGTGATGTCACCTCGGTTTCAAGAGCTCTTGCACGTGCTCGAGTCATCGGTCCTTGTGGTGTTGTAGGTGTTGATGTAGAGTCCATGGGGATGATGGAAGGATGCTCCGCATCATCATTTATTTGAGCATTGGCTATTTTGCGCTCACCGACACATGCATGTGCGCATCATGATGGATGATGTGTACATCTACCACGCACACACAATTTTTCCTTTGTCTTTGTTTTGTGTAGGTACTCACATATACTCGTCAACCTCTCAATCCCAAGAGTTGACGAAACGAGCTCTTGAGAGCAACTATGCTTTGGGATCCCGTGGACTATCCTTACCACCGTTCCCTTCGCACAAGGACTACGCACATCTCTTCTACTTGGCTCTCACACGGCTATGGGCCATTTACCACTTGTCATCTTATGCTCATTTTACCATGTTCACTTTGCATGCTATGCTTGCTTCTATGCCTTTGCCATGCAATTGTGACCCTTGTTTGCATCTACCCATACTTCACCATTATGATATTCCTATGTGTATTTGCATGCTTGGTGGAGATCCTTGTTGCTTTTGCCATGTTTATCATGTGCCTCATGCTATTTTACTCGTATCTTGCTTTCATGCTTGTGATATGTCATGTGCATTATTCATGCCCACTATTTGCACACATGACATGGTTGCCATGATTCCTCCTAGTATGTTGCATCTTCGCACTACTAGCTTGCTTGACTTGATTGCTATGATTGCTTGCTATGTTGCATCACCCATGTTCCCCTATTACTTGCTTTCTTGGGTTGATGACATATATGCTCATGCCTCTCACATGATATATCTTGATCATTGTCTCTTGTGTCTATTAGTTCCCTCTCTCATATCACCTTGTATTGATTGCCAACTTACTATGCTTATTGATCATGGAGACTTTGACACCTTACTTGTGATACATACTTCTTTCCTTGAGCCTCTTATACTTGGTTGTTCTTGCATCATATGCCTCCACACTATGAAATGCTCCCTTGTACCTTCTTATGATGAGCATGATGCATACACTTGTTGGGTATTTTACCACTTGAATGATAGGTTTTGCATTTCCGCTAACCTCATTTGGTTTTCCGAGTGTTTATCATGTTCTTTCATTTTGGAGGATTCACAAGGCGGGGCCATTAGGCGACATATTGGTTATGTGAAGGCATACATGATGTATAACTCCAACATCTTTGGGAACTTTCTTGAGGTGAACTCCTTCTCTTTGAGCCATCCTCAAATACGCATATTGGATGGGTCACTCTTTCATTGTTGTTTCCTTCTTGTTGTCTACATGATACATCTCGTGAACGGAGGAGCGACATTGGAGATTGGCTACATGGACCTTCACATTGAGGAGCGCTCGCACTTATTTTGTGCACCTTCGGAACTCCACTCATGCCTCGACATCGAGCTTTGGTACACCAACACCTCCATATTTGTTGATTGTGCTCATACATGTCATGCTCGATGGACATATCATACTCACCACAAGTTTGCACACCATGCATGGATTGACTCACATCATGCTTGTCTTGTTGCATCTATTTCCATGTCATCTTTGATATATGAGCTTGTGCACTTCCTTAGCAAATTTGTTGTGATCTACCTTGATGGCATATTCATACATCATGATCATATTGTCCACCATCAATTGCATTATAACACACACATGTTGAGCATCCATTGCCATATTCATGCTATTGATAAACCGTCTCACTATGACATCATTTTGCACCGTGGTTGCATAGATCATATTCAAAACACATTTGAGTGCACAATGATTGCATGTCCTCCCATGAATGATTTGTATCTCATTCTACACCATCTTGATAAGCTTCATGCGCTTTGTCACGACCAATCTTGTCGCACGGACTCATTCTTACATGATGGACACTTTGTGTGCGCTAACCATTGTATTTCCGAGTGTTGCTTGTGTTTGCTCTTTTTGCATGTCTATCACTCCGGTGACATCTTGGACTACTTGGATTGCGCCATGTCTTCAACTTCGTCCAACTACAAGTCCGTCTATGACAACCATTTCCATGTTGATGAAATCACGATCCATGGTCAGATCTTTCCCAAGGGGGGGGGAGATGATGCGGAGCATCCCACGGTCATCCCAATGTACACACCGATTACTCTCCACACCCCAAGAGGACATATGATGAGACCTCGAACATACGTCATTGGAATTAAGGTGAACCCGCTCTTCTTCGAGAACATCATGAATATCCATTGGATTTGCTTGCTACCTCACCAAATTGCTCTATGTGTCCTTAGGTACGAAAACCGACGACCACAAGCTGGTGAGGGACACCCCAAAGGAGTTGGAGAAGGACCACAAGGCCACAAGGAGGAAGAAGGAGTGCAACAGGATCAACACTGGACCTCCCAGGCGACCCCGTGCCCACAGGCCTCGAAGACCCCATGCGCACGGACTACTCAAAGAGTTGGCGCTAGAGCACCCCGTGCGCACGGGCCTATACCGTGCCCACGGTGCCCCCGTGCGCACGGGCCTACAGGGTGGACGACTGTGATTGCTTTTTGGGCCTCCTCTTCATCCACTTCGTCCCCATGCCTATATATTCCGTACCTAGACCATATGTTAGGGGAAGCAAAGTAGTTGATAGACATTTGTGAGCTTTGCTCCATGGATCCACTCCACTAGGAGATCAAGACCTCCTCTTGGAGTGATCAAACATCAAGACCTCATGCTTGGGGAAGGATCCCAATCATAGGATCATCAAGCCCTCATCTCCTTCATAGGATTTGGGATGAACTCTACCACGTATCTTATTTCCCTTTGTTGTTCATGTACCTTGTGGATCTTGTGTGTTGATTGTCTAGTGAATGTGTGATTTGACTTGTTCTTGAGTGATCCTCTTGTTTTCCCTCTTTTGTTCATCTTATTCTTGGGGATTCCCCCTCCAATTCGTGAAATATCTCTCCATAGGGTTCCACCCTACATCAATCCGACTACGAACGTGCGAGGACATCGCGCCTTAGCAATCGCTAAACCAACTCCGAGAGGTTATTGACCACGCCGGAGCACGATCAACTTGACCACGAGGGTCTGTTTCCTACGAGCAAACGAAGAACAAGCAAGAAACTGAGATTGCAATCTGGATATTGCGAATATAAGATGAAAGCTTTATTGATCAAGGTGGGGTTCTGTGACGCCTTTGTCTGTCGTTGAACACAAACGAAACGCTGGTTGCAGCTATGGCGAACTTTTAATCTAAACAAAACCCGAAGTCTAAACGGTGCCCTAAGGGCTGTATATATGGAGGAAGAGGGGGGAATTTCGTGGCCCTTGGTGGAGGGGTCCGAAATCAACCCTATCTCTTGTTTCCCCACACATACGGACTCTAAAAATAGCCTATACTTATGTATTTTGAAATTACATGGGCCTGGCCCAATAATAAGGTGACGCAGCACCTAGAATAGCCTCGGGAAAAAATTTATGAAGTGGCATCTTGTATATTTCGTCCAAGGCTTCATGCACCCATTATGGTGGATTCAAAGTCCTGAAATCATCACTTATAACTCCGTTATTGTTCCCCTTGCGCATGCCATCGTCTCCATGCTTGATCGTACTCCAATGTCCATCCTTCTCCAAGCTAGGCCCTTCATTTGTAAGCAAAACAAATGTATCCAATTTAGGCAGCATCATATTCTCATGAACATTAGAATCATTACCAAGAAACGAAAGTACCTGATAATTTAATTGGCGGGCGCGTGCTTTAGTAATTGGTCTAGTATATGTAGCAGTAGAGGCTGTGGGTGTAACAATGGTATTGATGTCCTCATCAGCAAGTACGTCCTCCGTCTTCTTCATGCCAAAGTCTCCCATTAATCCCCGTCCATGCGCCTCCTGCAACAACAAAAGATGAATAGAGCTAGATGGAATGCATAGCTTGTTAGCACGAAACACAAATCCATCATTAACGACGAACTTGTTCCATGTTCTCTCTTCTTTACAATTCTGCAATACATCTTTAAAATCAGCATCATGCACATATTGATCTTTGATGGTCTCCAAACCAATATTTTGAAGTCAAGTTGTGACAGCATAGTATAGCGACGAGACAATGCATCAGCAATAACATTTTCTTTACCCTTCTTGTGTTTAATAACATAAGGGAATGTCTCAATGAATTCAACCCATTTAGCGTGTCTACGATTCAGTTTAGCTTGACTTTTAATATGTTTCAAAGATTCATAATCAGAATGTATAACAAATTCTTTGGGCCATAAATAATGTTGCCATGTCTCTAAAGTCCGAACAAGAGCATATAATTCTTTATCATAAGTAGAATAATTCGGACTAGGCCCACTCAATTTTTCAGAAAAGTATGCAACAGGTTTGCCATCTTGTAATGACAGGCCTCCTAATCCAATTCCGCTAGCATCACATTCAAGCTCAAAAGTCTTATTAAAATCAGGAGGTTGGAGTAAAGGAGCATGTGTCAACTTATCTTTCAACACCATGAAGGCTTCTTCCTGTGCGGTACCCCAAACAAAAGGCACATCCTTCTTTGTAAGCTCATTGAGAGGTGCAGCAATGGTGCTGCAATCTCTCACAAAACGCCTATAGAATCTAGCGAGGCCAAAAAACTCCTCACTTGTGTGACCGTTTTGGGCTGCGGCCAACTATCAATAGCTTCAATCTTGGCTTTATCAACTTCAATTCCCTGTGGAGTAACAACATAGCCAAGAAAAGACACTCGGTCGGTGCAAAAGGTGCACTTCCCAAGGTTACCAAACAAACGTGCATCACGTAGAGCAATAAAAACAGCACGTAAATGTTCCAAATGTTCCTCCAAAGTTCTGCTATAAATTAATATGTCATCAAAGTAAACTACCACCAATCGTACAATGAAAGCCCGTAAGACTTCGTTGATTAATCTCATGAAAGTACTAGGTGCATTAGTTAACCCAAAAGGCATGACTAACCACTCATATAATCCAAACTTAGTTTTAAATGATGTTTTCCATTCATCCCCCAATTTCGTACGAATTTGATGGTATCCACTACGCAAATCAACTTTGGAGAATATTGTAGAGCCACTCAATTCATCAAGCATATCATCTAGCCTAGGAATAGGATGACGATAACGAATAGTAATATTATTAATGCCTCTACAATCAACACACATACACGATGTACCATCCTTTTTTGGCACTAAAATAATAGGAACAACACAAGGACTAAGGGATTCGCGTATATAACCTTTGTCAAGAAGCTCTTGTAATTGACGCATAATCTCCTTCGTCTCCTCTGGATTGGTACGGTATGGTGCACGGTTGGGTAGCGATGCACTGGGAATTAAGTCAATTTGATGTTCAATCCCTCGAATAGGTGATAATCCGGTGGCACGTCTTGTGGAAAGACGTCAACGAACTCCTGCAAAATGTTAGTGACAGCAGGGGGCAAAGAGGAAGGCACGTCCTCAAACGAAAATAATGCCTCTTTGCACACAAAAGCATAGCAAACAGATTTGCTGAAATCTAGCTCATCAATATCAGATTTAGTGGCAAGTAAACATGCACTTTTCAATTTAATTTCAGAAACAACACTAGATGGTTTACTATTAGGCTTCATTTGTTGCTCAAATTCTTTTGCCACAATCTGATTTTCACTCTTATTTGTCTCCTGTTTTGTTTTATTAGCTCTATTAATATCATCTTTCAAAATGGAATCAGGAGTCATAGGAAGCAAAGTAATATTTTTATCCTTATGAACCAGAGTGTAATGATTGTTTCTACCATGGTGTATAGAATTTTTATCAAATTGCCATGGTCAACCAAGTAATAAGGAACATGCTTGCATAGGTACCACATCACAATGAACATAATCAGCATATGTAGAGATACTAAAATGCACACGAACAGTACGTGTTACCTTAACCTTGCCGCTGTTGTTGAACCATTGGATGTAGTAAGGATGTGGATGTGTTCTTGTGGTGAGAGATAGCTTCTCCACCATCTCCATGCTAGCCAAGTTGTTGCAGCTCCCTCCGTCTATGATGACGCGCACAGAACGTTCCTTCACAACTCTCTTTGTATGGAACAAGTTGTGCCTCTGATTTTGCTCAGCTTGTGTGACCTGCACACTCAAAACACGTTGAGCAACTAAACATTCATACTTGTCAGCGTCTTCAGGAGCCATGTATTGCATCTCATGATCAGAATCGTCTCTGCCGTGTTCTTCACGTGTAAAAAGAGCCAAAGTCTCCTCATCATAGTCACTAGCGGACTCATACCCACCATCCTCAGTAGCAATCATCACACGCTAAGATTTGCATTCTTGCGCATAATGACCTCTTCCTTTACAACAACGACAAATAATATCACTTGTGTGCCCTGTTGATGCCATGGAAAAGAAGAGCTCTGTGTAGGTCCGGCAGGTGCGCTCTTGGCAGATAGTGGTGGTTGTGCCTACTTTCTTGTATCACGGCTGGAGGTGGCACCTGATGGAGGTGCTGGTGTAGTGGAAGTAGAAGATGCACACGGTGTCCATGAGGAAGGTCGACCTACAGAAAAGTTGGTGCGCGCCATTGCTTGTCGATCCTGCACTTCACGTTCAGCTTTACAAGCAAGATGGAATAAACGAGTGATATTACTATACTCCTTATACTCCCGAATGGTCTGAATCTCTCTATTTAATCCACCTGTAAAACGTGCAAGTATAGCTTCATTCTCCTCAACAATACCACATCTAATCATGCCAGTTTGTAATTCCTGATAATATTCTTCTACATAATTTTTTCCTTGTCTTAAACGCTGCAATTTTTGAAGCAATTCACGTTGATAATATGGTGGAACCCAACGAGTACGCATAGCAGTTTTCAAAGTAACCCAAGTAGCTGGAATAGGATATAATCTACAATGTTCAGACCACCATACACATGCAAAACTAGTTAAAGCACAAACAGCAGCAGCAACCTGTCTGTCCTCGGGATATTGCAAACATGTAAAACGTTGTTCAGTTTCTAACTCCCAAGTAAGATATATATCAGGAACATATCTACCCTCAGATGGTGGAATATTCAATTTCAGTTTAGGAACATGGTCATGATCTCGTACCTGAGGTGGTGTTGCAGCCCTACCATTGCGATTATATACCTGAGGTCGACCTGCTAGTGGTGGTGCTGGTGGCTGCACATAGTTCTGATTTTGATCAACCTCATCATCATAATCGTCCGCATAATCATCCTCCTCCTCATCAGCAACAGGAGCCACAGAATTATCAACAGCAGCACCAACAGTTTGGCTAGGCTGAAGTGGACACGGCTCGCTCGACGGAGGGTTGTTTCGCCATGTGGAGGTAGTCATTGTTGTTGTTGTTGTTGCAGAGGTGCGGCAGGTGCAGCCGGTGGTGGAAGACGCGCAAGCAATTCAGTAAACTTGTTATCAAGCTTTGTTTCGAACGTCTTCTCAATGCCATCTATCTTCTCCATGGCCTCGTCAAATCTGTTTAGCACATCTTGCACCTGTCTACTCATCATTTGCTGAAATTTATCATGTAGCTGTTTGTTCGTCAGGTTCTCCCAATCAGTCTCATCGGCTTGTGATCCTACCATGGTTAGCAAAGAAATAGAAACACACAAGAATATGATCCTCTGAGACTACTAAGAAGTGGTGGTGGTGTAGCACAAACCCATCAAGCGAATCTCAAATTCTTACCAGTTCTTACCCAGCAGCAGGTGGTGATCGGCAACCGTTGTAGTCAAAACTCTGAAAGCTTGGATAGAGCGATTACCAGGGAGAGTCAAACGCACTACGTAGATGTATGTGGAGCTGGGAAGGCTTATAATATGGTAGCAAAAAAAGGTCAGCAATAATCAAATCAAAGATGCAAAGTTGTATAAGCGCTCAACGACGGTACTATGCCGGTCCTAGGCTAGACTGTGCTAGAGACGCGAGCATAGAACACTAACAAAATCACGACGCTGCACGGAAACAAGGGAGAAGCACACTCTGAATTTTTTTTCCACTCATTTTTTTGCGCTCTTCTTTTTGCGCTCCTTCTTTTTTTGCGCACCTTTTTTCTTCGAAAATCACTATAATGGCGAGTGTCTCAAAACTCTTCCCAAGTCAAGATAACAGGATAGGCACGAAATTTTTTTTCGACCAATTTTTTTTCGACTGCCCGGACCCAAAAAACTGGAAACGGGTCAAAAAAACCTTTCTATAATGGCGACTGTCTCAATAGGCTTAGAAACACCTAAAAATAGGATAGCCAGAATTTTTTTTGTCAAGTGCGTATTTGGAAAATTTTGGGCCTAAACAGAGGGTGGTTTCCGGACTCTTTTTTTTTCGAAACCTACTCAGGCAAGGAAACACGAATAGGAAATTGGATGGATCCCGAAAACAAACCTAATATGCAAGGAACTCGGATTGGTGGTGGATATATGGTGGTGGTGGTGGTATATGACAGCGGTGGTGGTAGCAGTGGTAGTATATGGATATGGATCGGTGGTGGTATATGGATACGGATTGGTGGTGGTATATGGATACGGATTCGGAGCGGTGGTGGTAGATGGCAGGGGCGATGATGATAGTGCGGTGGCGGCGTGACAACTTATGACCAGAACTCAAAACTCTAAAAGACTAGACGCTAAGACCAGCAACTAGACACGACGATGCAACCGCAAATTCAACAAAGCAAAACCCTAAAAAGATTATGCAAAGGCTCAGATTGGTTCGGATATGATGAACTAACCCTATTTTTTTTGTGGCTTTTTCGTGGACTGTAGGTATGAAGAACAGAATCGATCTAAACTATGAAAAACTATAAAATCTCATCGAGCAACCTGGAAATCAGATACCACTTGATATAGGCAAAGGTGTCCCGTCTTTCGATGAGATGGTGGCTATCGTTTTGGAGGAAGTCGACTTTCACGATCCGACTTCGAACGTGTGAGGACGTCGCGCCTTAGCAATCACTAAACCAACTCCGAGAGGTTATTGACCACGCCGGAGCACGATCAACCTGACCATGAAGGTCTGTTTCCTGCAGGCAAACAAAGAACAAGCAAGAAACTAAGATTGCAATCTGGATATTGCGAATATAAGAGGAAAGCTTTATTGATCAACGTGGGGTTCTGTGACGCCTTTGTCTGGTCGTTGAACACAAACGAAGTACGCGAAGTTGCAGCTATGGAGAACTTTAATCTAAACAAAACCCAAAGTCTAAACGGTGGCCTAAGGGCTGTATATATGGAGGAAGAGGGGGTGAATTTCGTGGCCCTTGGTAGAGGGGTCCGAAACTAACCCTATCTCTTGTTTCCCCACACATACGAACTCTAAAAATAGCCTATACTTATGTATTTCGAAATTACATGGGCTTGGCCCAATAATAAGGTGACGCAGCACCTAGAATAGCCTCTGGACGAAATTTATGAAGTGGCATCTTGTATATTTCGTCCAAGGCTTCATGCACTAATTTTGGTGGCTTCAAAGTCCTCAAATCATCACTTGTAACTCCGTTTTTGTTCCCCTTGCGCATGCCAGCATCTCCATGCTTGTTCTTGCTCCAATGTTCATCCTTCTCCAAGCTAGGCCCTTCATTTGTAAGCAAAACAAATGTATCCAATTTAGGCAGCATCATATTCTCATGAACATTAGAATCATTACCAAGAAACGAAAGTACCTGATAATTTAATTGGCGTGCGCGAGCTCTAGTAATTGGTCCATTATATGTAGCAGTAGGGGCTGTGGGTGTAACAATGGTATTGATGTCCTCATCAACAAGAGCTGCTTGACAAAGGTTATATACGCATATCCCTTAGTCCTTGTGCTGTTCCTATTATTCTAGTGCCGAAAAAGGATGGTACATCACGTATGTGTGTTGATTGTAGAGGCATTAATAATATTACTATTCATTATCGTCATCCTATTCCTAGGCTAGATGATATGCTTGATGAATTGAGTGGCTCTACAATATTCTCCAAAGTTGATTTGCGTAGTGGATACCATCAAATTTGTATGAAATTCGGAGATGAATGGAAAACAGCATTTAAAACTAAGTTTGGATTATATGAGTGGTTAGGTCATCTCCAGCCGTTGAGCCCCCCAGGAGGCATTTTTTTCGCCGCTTGGGGGGCTGCCTGCGAAAATTTTTGTTTGGGGTCAAAGAAATTTCCACTCGTTGCTCCCCAACGGCTCGTCTCTCCTCTGCCTTGGCGATGCCACCTCCGAGCGCCGCGGTCGCCGTGGCTCCGGCATATCCGCGGCCACCCTCCTCAAAGCGCACCCGGAGTTGGATGAGATCGAGCGGGAGAAGGTGTGCAGCGTCATGGACACCCTGAAGCTCTCCTACACGGCGCGCCTCCACGCCTCCCAGAACAAACGCCTGCCGCTCCAGGCCGTGCTCAGCGCACTCTACTACGACTAGCTCAAGCTCCGCAGCGCCGGCGTCGACCACGACGATGAGGATAGCAATGCGCGGCCGAGGCCGGGTCGGCGCGCATGCAGGCCAAAGCGGACGCCGGGCTGGCGCGGGAGAACGAGGCACTGCGGTCGGAGCTGGCCCGGATGCGGGTGCACATGTCGTCCGGCGTGCAGCAGAGCAAAGGGAGCGGCTCGAGGATGGCGGCGACAGCGGCGGTGGCGAGGAAGAAAGTGAGCCGTGGACAGGAGGACCGCCGCCCTCGTCCTCGTCCTTCCCGAGCACCAGGACGGGCCGGACCGCCCCTGCCTCGCGTGGCTGCCGGACCGCCCCGCCTCAGCGTGGCAGCCGGACCACAGACCGCCATGCGGTCTCCGGCGTGGCGGCCACGGGCACGGACCCCTCCTCGACGCCCTTCCAGGCCACCCCGTCCTTGCTCCTCTACCATGGCCGTCATGGCCGTCAGTGGCGTCGGCGTTCTGCTCTGCGCGTGCCGCTGCTGCTTCCTCCTACTTGCAGCCGAGCAGCACGACCGCCACGAACCTCGGCCGTGTATGCACGACAGCACGGCGACGAGTAGTCAGCGAGTGGGGAGGCAGGTGCTCTGCCCGGCCGCGAGCTCGGCCCAGCCATGCTCCGCCCCGCCTTGCGCCATGGCCGATCTCGGGAGAAGAGAGAGGAAAAGAGAGGACAAAGGGCGAGGACACGGGCTGGGGCCCAGATGAAAAGAGAGGAGAGAGGGAGGTGGGAGGCTGACGGTGGGCCAGCAACGAGGAAAAGAAGCCGCCGGCACGCCCAGCTGCCCCCAGAGGGCTGGGTTCGGGGTGAGACTACCGGCGCTTTTTTTTGTCAAATCCGGCGAAAAGTGACGCTTTGGGGGCGCGACTGGGAGGATTTTTTGCCGCCAGTGCTAGAAAAGTGGCCTGGGGGGCGTTCCTGGGGGCGCGGCTGGAGATGCCCTAGTCATGCCTTTTGGGTTAACTAATGCACCTAGTACTTTCATGAGATTAATGAACGAAGTTTTACGTGCTTTCATTGGACGATTTGAGGTAGTTTACTTTGATGACATATTGATTTATAGCAGATCTTTGGAAGAACATTTGGGACATTTACGTGCTATTTTTATTGCTCTACGTGATGCACGTTTGTTTGGTAACCTTGGGAAGTGCACCTTTTGCACCGACCGAGTCTCTTTTCTTGGCTATGTCGTTACTCCACAGGGAATTGAAGTTAACAAAGCCAAGATTGAAGCTATTGAGAATTGGCCGCAGCCCAAAACGATCACACAAGTGAGGAGTTTTCTTGGCCTCGCTGGATTCTATAGGCGTTTGGTGAGAGATTTCAGCACCATTGCTGCACCTCTCAACAAGCTTACAAAGAAGGATGTGCCTTTTGTTTGGGGTACCGCACAGGAAGAAGCCTTCACGGTATTGAAAGATAAGTTGACACATGCTCCTTTACTCCAACTTCCTGATTTTAATAAGACTTTTGAGCTTGAATGTGATGCTAGTGGAATTGGATTAGGAGGTGTGTTATTACAAGATGGCAAATCTGTTGCATCCTTTTCTGAAAAATTGAGTGGGCCTAGTCTGAATTATTCTACTTATGATAAAGAATTATATGCTCTTGTTCGGACTTTAGAAACATGGCAACATTATTAATGGCCCAAAGAATTTGTTATACATTCTGATCATGAATCTTTGAAACATATTAAAAGTCAAGCTAAACTGAATCGTAGACGTGCTAAATGGGTTGAATTCATTGAGACTTTCCCTTATGTCATTAAACACAAGAAGGGTAAAGAAAATGTTATTGTTGATGCATTGTCTCGTCGCTATACTATGCTTTCACAACTTGACTTCTAAACATTTGGTTTGGAGACCATCAAAGATCAATATGTGCATGATGCTGATTTTAAAGATGTATTGCAGAATTGTAAAGAAGGAAGAACATGGAACAAGTTCGTCGTTAATGATGAATTTGTGTTCCGTGCTAACAAGCTATGCATTCCAGCTAGCTCCGTTCGTCTTATGTTATTGCAGGAGGCGCATGGAGGAGGACTAATGGGACACTTTGGCGTGAAGAAGACGGAGGACGTACTTGCTACACATTTCTTTTGGCCAAAGATGAGACGGGATGTTGAGCGTTTTATTGCTCGCTGCACTACATGTCAAAAAGCTAAGTCACGACTCAATCCTCATGGTTTATATATGCCTTTGCCTGTACCTAGTGTTCCTTGGGAGGATATATCTATGGACTTTGTTTTAGGTTTACCTAGAACAAAGAAGGAGAGGGATAGCATATTTGTTGTCGTGGATAGATTCTCGAAAATGGCAGACTTTATAGCATGTCATAAAAGCGATGATGCTGTTAATGTTGCTGATTTGTTCTTTCATGAAATTATTCGCTTGCACGGTGTGCCAAATACTATTGTTTCAGATCGTGATACTAAATTTCTTAGCCACTTTTTGATGAGGACATCAATACCATTGTTACACCCACAGCCCCTGCTGCTATACATACTGGACCAATTACTAGAGCTCGCGCACGCCAACTAAATTACCAGGTACTTTCGTTTCTTGGTAATGATTCTAATGTTCATGAGAATATGATGCTGCCTAAATTGGATACATTTGTTTTGCTTACAAATGAAGGGCCTAGCTTGGAGAAGGATGAACATTGGAGCAAGAACACACATGGAGTTGATGGCATGCGCAAGGAGATCAAGAACGGAGTTACAAGTGATGATTTCAGGACTTTGAAGCCACCATAAGGAGTGCATGAAGCCTTGGACGAAATATACAAGATGCCACTTCATAATATTCGTCCATAGGCTATTCTAGGTGCTGCGTCACCTTATTATTGGGCCAGCCCATGTAATTTCGAAATACATTAGTATAGGCTATTTTTAGAGTCCGTATGTGTGGGGAAACAAGAGATAGGGTTAGTTTCGACCCTCCACCAAGGGCCACGAAATTCACCCCTCTTCCTCCATATATACAGCCCTTAGGGCACCGTTTAGACTTGGGTTTTGTTTAGATCAAAAGTTCGCCATAGCTGCAACTTCGTGCCGTTTGTGTTCAACGACTGCACAAAGGCGCCATGTAGAACCCCACCTTGATCAATAAAGCTTTCATCTTATATTCGCAATATCCCGATTGCAATCTCAGTTTCTTGCTTGTTCTTCGCTTGCTCGCAGGAAATAGACCCACGTGGTCGTTGATCGTGCTCGGCGTGGTCAATAACCTCTCGGAGTTGGTTTAGCGATTGCTAAGGCGCGACGCCCTCGCACGCCAGTAGTCGGATCGTCAAAGTCGACTTCCACCAAAGCGAAATCCACCCTCTCATCGAAAGACGGACACCTTTGCCTCTATCAAGTGGTATCAGATTTCCGTGTTGCTCGGTGAGATTTTACAGATTTTCGTAGTTTAGATCGAGTCTGTTCTTCATACCTATAGTCCACGAAAAAGCCAAAAAAAAATTAGGGTTAGTTCATCCCATCCAACCAATCGAGCCTTTGCATAATCTTTTCTGTATTTGCTTTGTTGAATTTGCGGTTGCATCGTCGTGTCAAGTTGCTGGTCTTAGCGTCTAGTCTTTTAGAGTTTCGAGTTCTGTTCACAGGTTGTCACGTCGCCGCTGCCATATACCACCACCACATATTCACCGCCAATCCGAATCCATATACGCCACCACATATCCGCCGCCATCACGCCCATCCGAGTCCACCTGCAACATATATCCGCCACCAGTCCGAGTTCCACCAGATTCATCTCCGCCACCAGTCCTAGTCCGAGTCCAGTAATTGTTGCATTGTTCTCGATTTCCAGATCACGCGATACTCCGAGTCGTGACAGCAGAGGACTCCCCAACTTCCAAGCCATCCGCAGAAGAAAAATAGTTCCAGTTTCAAAAAAAAAAAAACTAAGTCTGGAAAATTCTGGCTAGGCAGTTTTTAGACCATTTGTAGACTTTTCCGAAAAAATTTGTTGCGGAGCAAAAAAAAAAAAGAGGAAAAAAAAGTGCAAAAAAAAAGAAAAAAAATTCAGAGTGTGCTCCTCCCTTGTTTACGTGCAGCGCCGTGATTTTGTTAGTGTTCTAGGCTCGCGTCTCTAGCACGGTCTAGCCTAGGACCAGACAAGATCTGCTGTCGTTGAGCGCTTCTTCAACTTTGCATCTCTGAATTGATTATTGCCGACCTTTTTGCTACCATATTATAAGCCTTCCCAGCTCCACATACATCTACGTCGTGCGCTTGATTCTCCCCGTAATCGCTATAGCCAAGCTTTGAGAGTTTTGACTACAACGGTTGCCGATCACCACCGCTGCTGGGTAAGAACTGTAAGAATTTGAGATTTGCTTCACGGATTTGTGACTGTCCACCACACCACCACCACCACTTCCTAGTAGTCTCAGAGGATCATATTCTTGTGTGTTCTATTGCTGCTAACCATGGCAGGAACACAGGCCGATGAGACTGATTGGGAGAACGACAAACAAACAGCTACATGATAAGTTTCAGCAAATGATGATTGGACAGGTGCAAGATGTGGTAAACAGATTTGACGAGGCCATGGAGAAGATAGATGGCATTGAGAAGACGTTTGAAACAAAGCTTGATAGCAAGTTTGATGAATTGCTCGCGCGTTTTCCACAACCACCGCCGGCTGCACCTATCGCACCTCTCAAGAACGACAACAACTACGCCCTTCCGAATCAAGATGGACGAGCTCAGCGTGTTCCTATTGAGCCAGACAAAATTCTGGTGCCGCTGCTACAGCTGTTGGTGCTTCTTTGGCTCACTATCTGCTGCTGCTTGGTACCGACGAGGATGATTATGTGGAAGATTACGAGGATGAGGTTGATCAACATCGAACTACGTGCAACCACCAGCACCACAACCACCGGTCGTCCACATGCAAATAATGGCAATGTTAGGGCTCCCCTCAGTACGAGATCATGACCATCTCCCTAAATTGAAATTGAATATTCCACCATTTGAGGGTAGATATGTTCTGATATATATCTTACTTGGGAGTTAGAAACTGAACAACGATTTACATGTTTACAATATCCCGAGGAGAGACGTGTTCTGCTGCTGTTTGTGCTTTCACTAGCTTTGCATGTGTTTGGTGGTCTGAACATTGTAGATTATATCCTGTTCCAGCTACTTGGGCTGCTTTGAAAACTGTTATATGTACTCGTTGGGTTCCACCATATTATCAACGTGAATTACTTCAAAAATTGCAGCGCTTAAGACAAGGAAAAATTTCAGAGAAGAATATTATCGAATTACAAACTGGCTTGATTAGATGTGGTATTGTTGAGGAGAATGAAGCTATGCTTGCACGCTTTACGGGTGGATTAAATAGAGAGATTCAGACCATTCTAGACTATAAGGATTATAATAATATCACTCGCTTATTCCATCTTGCTTGTAAAGCTGAACGTGAAGTGCAGGATCGATGTGCATTGGCGCCGCACTAACTTTTCTCGCAGGTCGACCTTCATCATGGACACCACGTGCATCATCTACTTCCACCGCACCATCACCTCCTTCAAAGTGCCACCTCCAACCGTGATACAAGAAAGCAGGCACAACCACCACTATCTGCCAAGAGCACACCGCCGGGCCTGCCAGAGCTCTTCTTCTTCCATGGCGCCAACAGGGCACACAAGTGATATTATTTGTCGTCGTTGTAAGGGAAGAGGACATTTTATGAGAATGCAAATCTCAGCGTGTGATGATTGCTACCGAGGATGGTGGGTATGAGTCCGCTAGTGACTATGATGAGGAGACTTTGGCTCTTATTACACATGAGGAACACGGTGGAGATGATTCGATCATGAGACACAATACATGGCTGTCAAGATGCCGACAGTATGAATGTTTAGTTGCTCAACGTGTTTTGAGTGTGCAGGTTACACAAGCTGAGCAAAATCAGAGGCATAATTTGTTCCATACAAAGGAGTTGTGAAGGAACGTTCTATTCAAGGCCATCATAGATGGAGGGAGCTGCAACAACTTGGCTAGCATGGAGATGGTGGAGAAGCTATCTCTCACCACAAGACCACATCCACATCCTTACTACATCCAATGGTTCAACAACAGCGCAAGGTTAAGGTAACACGTCTTGTTCGTGTGCATTTTAGTATCTCTACATATGCTGATTATGTTGATTGTGATGTGGTACCTATGCAAGCATGTTCCTTGTTACTTGGTAGACCATGGCAATTTGATAAAATTCAGTACACCATGGTAGAAACAATCAAGATACTCTTGTTCATAAGGATAAAAATATTACTTTGCTTCCTATGACTCTGAGTCCATTTTGAAAGATGATATTAATAGAGCTAATAAAGCAAAACAGAGAAAAATAAGAGTGAAAATCAGATTGTGGCAAAAGAATTTGAGCAACACATGAAGCCTAATAATAAACCATCTACTGTTGCTTCGAAATTAAATTGAAAAGTGCATGTTTACTTGCCACCAAATCTGATATTGATGAGCTAGATTTTAGCAAATCTATTTGCTATGCTTTTGTGTGCAAAGAGGCATTATTTTCATTCGAGGACGTGTTTTCCTCTTTGCCCCTCGCTGTCACTAACATTTTGCAGAGTTCACGACGTCTTTCCACAAGACGTGCCACCGGATTACCACCTATTCGAGGGATTGAGCATCAAATTGACTTAATTCGGTGCATCATTACCCAACCGTGCACCATACCGCACCAATCCAGAGGAGACGAAGGAGATTATGCGTCAAGTACAGAGCTGCTCGACAAAGGTTATATACGCGAATCCCTTAGTCCTTGTGCTGTTCCTATTATTCTAGTGCCGAAAAAGGATGGTACGTCACGTATGTGTGTTGATTGTAGAGGCATCAATAATATTACTATTCGTTATCGCCACCCTATTCCTAGGCTAGATGATATGCTTGATGAATTGAGTGGCTCTACAATATTCTCCAAAGTTGATTTGCGAGTGGATACCATCAAATTCGTATGAAATTGGGAGATGAATGGAAAACAGCATTTAAAACTAAGTTTGGATTATATGAGTGGTTAGTCATGCCTTTTGGGTTAACTAATGCACCTAGTACTTTCATGAGATTAATGAACGAAGTTTTACGTGCTTTCATTGGACGATTTGTGGTAGTCTATTTTGATGATATACTGATTTATAGCAAATCTTTGGAAGAACATTTGGAACATTTACGTGTTGTTTTTAATGCTCTACGTGATGCACGCTTGTTTGGTAACCTTGGGAAGTGCACCTTTTGCACCGACCGAGTATCTTTTCTTGGCTATGTTGTTACTCCACAGGAATTGAAGTTGATAAAGCCAAGATTGAAGCTATTGAGAGTTGGCCGCAGCCCAAAACGGTCACACAAGTGAGGAGTTTCCTTGGCCTCGCTGGTTTCTATAGGCGTTTTGTGAGAGATTTCAGCACCATTGCTGCACCTCTCAACGAGCTTACAAAGAAGGATGTGCCTTTTGTTTGGGGTACCGCACAGGAAGAGGCCTTCACGGTATTGAAAGCTAAGTTGACACATGCTCCTTTACTCCAACTTCCAAATTTTAATAAGACTTTTGAGCTTGAATGTGATGCTAGTGGAATTGGATTAGGAGGTGTGTTATTACAAGATGGCAAACCTGTTGCATACTTTTCTGAAAAATTGAGTGGGCCTAGTCTGAATTACTCTACTTATGATAAAGAATTATATGCTCTTGTTCGACTTTAGAAACATGGCAACATTATTTATGGCCCAAAGAATTTGTTATACATTCGATCATGAATCTTTGAAACATATTAAAAGTCAAGCTAAACTGAATCGTAGACATGCTAAATGGGTTGAATTCATTGAGACTTTCCTTATGTCATTAAACACAAGAAGGGTAAAGAAAATGTTATTGCTGATGCATTGTCTCGTCGCTATACTATGCTTTCACAACTTGACTTCAAAATATTTGGTTTGGAGACCATCAAAGATCAATATGTGCATGATGCTGATTTTAAAGATGTATTGCAGAATTGTAAAGAAGGAAGAACATGGAACAAGTTTGTCGTTAATGATGGATTTGTGTTCCGTGCTAACAAGCTATGCATTCCAGCTAGCTCCGTTCGTCTTTTGTTGTTGCAGGAGGCGATGGAGGAGGACTAATGGGACACTTTGGCGTGAAGAAGACGGAGGACGACTTGCTACACATTTCTTTTGGCCAAAGATGAGACGGATGTTGAGCGTTTTATTGCTCGCTGCACTACATGTCAAAAAGCTAAGTCACGACTCAATCCTCATGGTTTATATATGCCTTTGCTCTGTACCTAGTGTTCCTTGGGAGGATATATCTATGGACTTTGTTTTAGGTTTACCTAGAACAAAGAAGGGAGGATAGCATATTTGTTGTCGTGGATAGATTCTCTAAAATGGCACACTTTATACCATGTCATAAAAGCGATGATGTTGTCAATGTTGCTGATTTGTTCTTTCGTGAAATTATTCGCTTGCATGGTGTGCCAAATACTATTGTTTCAGATCGTGATACTAAATTTCTTAGCCACTTTTGGAGATGTTTATGGGCTAAGTTGGGGACTAAACTGCTTTTAGTACTACTTGTCACCCCAAACCGATGGACAAACTGAAGTAGTCAATAGAACATTGTCTACTATGCTTAGGGCTGTTCTAAAGAATAATAAGAAAATGTGGGAGGAATGCTTGCCTCATATTGAATTTGCTTATAATCGTTCATTGCATTCTACTACTAAGATGTGCCCTTTTGAAGTTGTGTATGGTTTCTTACCTCGTGCACCTATTGATTTGTTGCCTCTTCCATCTTCGGAGAAGGTTAATTTTGATGCTAAAGAACGTGCTGAATTGATTTTAAAAATGCATGAGTTAACTAAGGAAAACATTGAGCGTATGAATGCTAAATATAAACTTGCTGGAGATAAGGGTAGAAAACATGTGGTGTTTGCACCTGGAGATCTTGTTTGGTTACATTTGCGTAAGGATAGATTTCCTGATTTGCGCAAATCAAAGCTAATGCCACGTGCTGCTGGTCCCTTTAAGGTGTTGGAGAAAGTAAATGATAATGCATATAAACTTGAGCTGCCTGCAGATTTTGGGGTTAGTCCCACTTTTAACATTGCAGATTTGAAGCCATATTTGGGTGAGGAAGATGAACTTCCGTCGAGGACGACTTCATTTCAAGAAGGGAGGATGATGAGGACATCAATACCATTGTTACACCCACAGCCCTGCTGCTATACATACCGGACCAATTACTAGAGCTCACAAGACGCCAACTAAATTACCGTGTACTTTCGTTTCTTGGTAATGATTCTAATGTTCATGAGAATATGATGCTGCCTAAATTGGATACATTTGTTTTGCTTACAAATGAAGGGCCTAGCTTGGAGAAGGATGAACATTGGAGCAAGAACACACATGGAGTTGATGGCATGCAAGGGAGATCAAGAACGGAGTTACAAGTGATGATTTCAGGACTTTGAAGCCACCATAAGGAGTGCATGAAGCCTTGGACGAAATATACAAGATGCCACTTCATAATATTCGTCCATAGGCTATTCTAGGTGCTCGTCACCTTATTATTGGGCCAGGCCCATGTAATTTCGAAATACATTAGTATAGGCTATTTTAGAGTCCGTATGTGTGGGGAAACAAGAGATAGGGTTAGTTTGGACCCTCCACCAAGGGCCACGAAATTCACCCCTCTTCCTCCATATATACAGCCCTTAGGGCACCGCTTAGACTTGGGTTTTGTTTAGATCAAAAGTTCGCCATAGCTGCAACTTCGCGTGCCGTTTTGTGTTCAACGACTGACAAAGGCGCCACAGAACCCCACCTTGATCAATAAAGCTTTCATCTTATATTCGCAATATCCCGATTGCAATCTCAGTTTCTTGCTTGTTCTTCGTTTGCTCGCAGGAAATAGACCCTCGTGGTCGTTGATCGTGCTCGGCGTGGTCAATAACCTCTCGGAGTTGGTTTAGCGATTGCTATATGCGCGACGTCCTCGCACGCTTCGTGAGTCGGATCGTCAAAGTCGACTTCCACCAAAGCGAAATCCACCCTCTCATCGAAAGACGGGACACCTTTGCCTCTATCACTTTTGGAGATGTTTATGGCCTAAGTTGGGGACTACTTGTCACCCCCAAACTGATGGACAAACTGAAGTAGTCAATAGAACATTGTCTACTATGCTTAGGGTTGTTTTGAAGAATAATAAGAAAATGTGGGAGGAATGCTTGCCTCATATTGAATTTGCTTATAATCGTTCATTGCATTCTACTACTAAGATGTGCCCTTTTGAAGTTGTGTATGGTTTCCTACCTCGTGCACCTATTGATTTGTTGCCTCTTCCGTCTTCAGAGAAGATTAATTTTGATGCTAAAGAAAGTGCAGAATTGATTTTAAAAATGCATGAGTTAACTAAGGAAAACATTGAGCGTATGAATGCTAAATATAAACTTGATGGAGATAAGGGTAGAAAACATCTTGTGTTTGCACCTGGAGATCTTATTCGGTTACATTTGCGTAAGGATAGATTTCCTGATTTGCGCAAATCAAAGCTAATGCCACGTGCTGATGGTCCCTTTAAGGTGTTGGAGAAAAGAAATGATAATGCATATAAACTTGAGCTGCCTGCAGATTTTGGGGTTAGTCCCACTTTTAACATTGCAGATTTGAAGCCTTATTTGGGTGAGGAAGATGAACTTCCGTCGAGGACGACTTCATTTCAAGAAGGGGAGGATGATGAGGACATCAATACCATTGTTACACCCACAGCCCCTGCTGCTATACATACTGGACCAATTACTAGAGCTCGCGCATGCCAACTAAATTAACAGGTACTTTCGTTTCTTGGTAATGATTCTAATGTTCATGAGAATATGATGCTGCCTAAATTGGATACATTTGTTTTGCTTACAAATGAAGGGCCTAGCTTGGAGAAGGATGAACATTGGAGCAAGAACAAGCATGGAGATGATGGCATGCGCAAGTGGAACAAACGGAGTTACAAGTGATGATTTCAGGACTTTGAAGCCACCATAATGGGTGAATAAAACCTTGGACGAAATGTACAAGATGCCACTTCATAAATTTCGTCCCGAGGCTATTCTAGGTCCTGTGTCACCTTATTATTGGGCCAGGCCCATGTAATTTCGAAATACATAAGTATAGGCTATTTTTAGAGTCCGTATGTGTGGGGAAACAAGAGATAGGGTTGATTTCGGACCCCTCCACCAAGGGCCACGAAATCCCCCCCCCCCCTCTTCCTCCATCTATACAGCCCTTAGGGCATCGTTTAGACTTTGGGTTTTGTTTAGATTAAAGTTCGCCATAGCTGCAACTTCGCGTACTTCGTTTGTGTTCAACGACCAGACAAAGACATCTCAGAACCCCACCTTGATCAATAAAGCTTTCATCTTATATTCGCAATATCCAGATTACAATCTCAGTTTCTTGCTTGTTCTTCGATTGCTCGCAGGAAACAGACCCTCGTTGTCAGGTTGATCGTGCTCCAGCGTGGTCAATAACCTCTCGGAGTTGGTTTAGCGATTGCTAAGGCGTGGCATCCTCGCACATTCGTAGTCGGATCATCAAAGTCGACTTCCACCAAAGCGATATCCATCATCTCATCTAAAGACGGGACACCTTTGCCTCTATCAAGTGCTATCAAGGCATCTTCGCCTCTGGAAGTACGTCATCTTTTCCTACTTCCCACGAGTACGCCTACAACGACTTCATCAAGTCCAAGGCGACCACCTACAAGCGAGGGCGACTCTTCCATCTTTGGAATCCCCTCAAGTAAGATGGCCGAGCATGGGAAACTCCCTTCGGTCATGGAGACGAGCTACGAGGTGCCACATCATATGGGCCTCCAACACCAAGACAGTGACAAGAAGGTCGAGCAAGGGCCATCCCTTTCGACCACGGCGATAGGAGTTGAGCATGGAGACATTTGCACCTACATCTCTCCGACACCCACATATGTCGAGATGCACCAAGTGCCATTTGAGGAGAGACACTACCACATGAGTGACATGAGTAACTCCACCTGTAACACCCCAGATGTAACATGTCCCATTTTGGCAATATATCAACTTGACCTTCAACCAATTCTTGTGGGTTTTATCATGTTTGGCCTCATCTTGTTTGGTTACGTGGTTTTCTCTTTTCATTGTCATGCTCACCTTACCATATTGCATTTGTGCCTCTTGTCATTTTGCATTCCATCCTCATCATGTGCTTGCTGTGATCTCATACATATTATGTTGTTGCATGTTCAATACATAAATCTTGCATCACCACCTCCTCCTTCCCTCTACTTCCTTCTTTTGACAAATGCCATTTTCCTTTCTCTTTTAATGTTCATCTTCTCCCTGTAAATCTTGCACCATGCCTACATCCCCTCTGCCAATTTTTTTCAACTCATTTGAATATGTTTTGGTTAGGTTAAAAATAGACTCAAGTTTGAATTTAATTCAAACTTGATTTAAGTTTCTTCCTTTAAAAATCCCCAAAGCAATTTATTCAAATAGTGGATAACTCCAGGAGATTGAGAATATATTCTTTATACTCAAACTCCTCTCCTTTTACCCTATGCTTTTCTGTTTCTATTTCTGTTTGATCAAATAGAGATAGAAGAGCATCAGCTAGCGCAGCCCAGCCGAGGCTTTTTCTGCCCGCCAGCCCAGCCAGCGCAGCCAGCCAGCCCGCTTGCGCGCTCACCTGCTCCCGCTCGCGTCGACGCCGTTTCTCACCCAGCCGCCCCGCTACCCAGTAGCCCGTACGCCCACGTGTCCCTCGCGACCCCACTAGCCAGCCTCTGGCTACAACGCACCCGCCCCTCACCTTTTCGTCAAGCTCGTGCCGGGCTCGCACATGGCCACGGCCGCGTCGACGCCGTGCTCCACCCGATGCTCTAGCCCCCCTTTTAACCCCTCTCCTTGTCCACACCCCCCTAGGGTTTCCCTCTTCCTCTCATCGCCGCCGCTAGGTGAGAAGAACCTCCAGATCCACCGCAACCGCTCCGTCCGGAGCGCACCTGAGAGCGCGACCTCGTCACCGGCGTGCTCTCTGGCCACCCCACCCCTGCAGATCGTGTTCTTCTTCTTCCTCGTCGTCGTCTTCATCCATGACGTCGACTACGGTGCCCCGGACGACCAGTTCCTCGACGTCCTCTGCTTCCATCTTCCTCTCGGTCAGGACCGCGCCTAGGTTCAGAGTTCCACTTAGTCGCCGCCGGCTCGTCTCCGTCGACCCCATCGTGTCCTTGGGAGAGCTTGGTAACGCACCTCCCTCTCCCATCCATCCCATGACATGTAGTGATGTAGGGTGGAACCCTATAGCGGCGATCTTTCACGTTTGGAGTGGGCTCCCTCGAAGAACACGATGAACACGGGAAGAACGGGGAGAAATCACAAGGGGAAACACTCAAGAACAAGTCCAAATCACACATCCACTAGCCAATCAAACACACAAGGTCACAAGGTACATGAACAACAAAGGGAAAGATACAAGGTAAGGTTCATCTCCAAGAGGAGGTCTTGATGATATCCTACATGGATCTTCCCACAAGGGGGTCTTGATGATATCCTGTAGGATCTTCTCCTAGATGGAGGTCTTGGCCTCCAATGGAGTAGTGGTCTCTCTCTCAAGAGTAGAGATAGGTAGGAGCAAAGCTCACCTAAGAATGAGCTATCACTTTGCTAACCCTAGAAAGGAGGTGGAGGAGGTCTATTTATAGCCCAAGGGGCGAAGGGGTAAGTGAGGGGCGAAGGGGTACACGGGCTTCGGCCCAAGTCGCGCACGCAGGCGGGGTCCGGATGATCCGGAAGGTGGCCCGGATGATCCGGGTGTCGGGGGTCCGGATGATCCGGGCGACCGTCCGGATGATCCGGCTTCGTTGGGCTGCTTCATTGCCTTGGACGAATTGTCCGGATGATCCGGGAGGACCGGATGATCCGCCTAGCCGGATGATCCGGACGGGGTCCGGACGTCCGCCCGCTCTATGAGCCGCCCGTCTTCTTCTCCTTTCTTCCATCTTCTCTTCCATGCTTCCCTCGCGGACGGTGTAGTCGTTCCTTGGCGCTTGCACTCCTCCTTGACATCCGTGAAGGTCCGACAATACCTATGCATGCACACGTAAGGAGTGTCAAGTAGTATACCATCCTCGAGAGTGTCAAGTGAGCACGTGTAAAGGAGATGATTCAATTTTGTGTATGTGAAGTAGATGTGGCACGTGTCACTTGCCAAGTGGAATCTTGACATGGTGATGTCCGTAGGATGCTCCGCATCATCCCCTCCCCCTTGGGAAAGATCCGACCTCGGATCGAAAACCAAATCACCATGGGAAAGAGATGGCTTCGCCGTGAGGAAGTTGACGTTCACCAAGTACTCGTCATCTTCAATCTCGCAATGGGCACTCTCCAATGTCGCACCGTCTTGGGATTCCTTCAAATTGATCAAGGACAACAAACACTTGGAAAAACAAATGTGGTTAGCGTTAGTGCAAAACCAAGCATTCAAGAGGTGACTCACCAAACAAGTGTTCTCGTCAAGCATAGCATATTGGGTGACAAAGGATTGTGACATGGCATGTAAGCACATAAATTGAGCACTAGGAAAGATATCATGGGGACAAGCATGTAAATGTGAGGTAGAGATGCAAATATGTGTGACAAGAGCATAACCATCCACCTCAAGTTCATAGCAAACATTGGCAAAGCGCTCAATGAAAGGTCTATGGTAGGCATAGGAATCATTCACAACACCAAAGAAGATAAGATGTCTAAACACATGGGTCAAGTGCAAGACAATCGAAACATAATGTGCATAGGGTGTCGTGAAGATATCGTGGCACTCAACACAAAGGAAAGAGCAATTGTTCAACATGTGTGAGGCATGAGCATATATGTCATCAACCCAAGAAAGCAAGTAGTGGAACATGGGTGATGCAATATAGCGAGCATTCATAGCTATCAAATCAAGCAAGCTAGTAGTGCGAAGATGCAACATACTAGGAGGAATCATGGCAAACATGGCATTGGTGCAAATAGTGGGCATGAATAATTCACAAGTCATAGCACAAGCATGAAAGCAAGATATGAGTACAATATCATGAATGTATTGGCGAGAGGCCATATGTGAATAGCAATGGGTCATCATGACTCTCCCAACACAACAAGCATCAATAGAATGGGGCACATGATAAACGTGGCAAAAGCAACAAGGATCTCCACCAAGCATGCAAATACACATAGGAATGTCATAATGGAGAATCATGGGTAGATGCAAACAAGGGTCACAATTGCATGGCAAAGGCATAGAAGGAAGCATAGCATGCCAAGTGAACACGGTAAAATGAGCATAATGTGAGAAGTGGTAAATGGCCCATAGCCGTGTGAGAGCCAAGTAGAGGAGTTGCACGTAGTCCTTGCGCGAAGGGGACGGTGGTAAGGATAGTCCATTGGATCCCAAATCGTCATTGCTCTCAAGAGCTCGTTTTGTGAACTCGTGGGATTACGAAGTTGACATGTATTCATGGGTACCTACACAAAAGAGACACAATCCAAAGAAATTGTGCGCGTGGTAAATGTACACATCATCCATCATGATGTGTATGTGCACGTGTGAGTTAGCACAAGATAAGCAATGCTCAAAGAAATTTGAGGCATGGTATATGAACATGTCATCCATCATGAAAGAATAGTTGTTATGTATGACACCATGGGGACACAAATTGAGCAAACAAGTATATGCCACATCAAAAGCATGTTTATTCATGGGGAGCATATGGTGCGCACAAGTATTGGGGTCATGCAATGAATGGGATGGATCAAATTCTCCTAACATGTATGAGGAAACTATGGGGGTCTCCTCATGAGCAATATCGGAAACATCATATGGAGAAAATGGACAACATCCAAAACAATGCATATCCGAAGCTAGGTGGTCATGGCATGGCATATGAGATAAATGATGCAAAGGGAGCATATCAATATCATCACAAGAGAAACAAATGCCAATAACCATGGGCTTGTCATCTATGCCATATGTGCAAATTGGGTTCATTTTAATGGCATATGCATAGTCACTATGAAGAGATTGCAAATAAGACATATGGTTGATCTCATGCATAGCATATGACAAGTCAAGCAATTATCAACCATGATGTGACCTAAAGAATTGTCACAAGAAATCCTATGTAACATGGCATCACTACTAATAAACTCCACATGAGAATCATCATATTCATCATAAATGGGCAAATCATCACATGGGGAAATCATACTAGCATGAAGCATGGCAATAGGTGGATCAACATCATGCAAGCAATCAATGTCACGAATGTCCACTAGTGGGACTAGAGCATCACCTTCACCTATGTTACCTTTGTCATTCCACTCAAGTGGTGTAGGTGAGGTGGGAAAGACCAAATGGTGGTAATCTTCATGTTGATGGAACCATGTGGGCGGTGCATCATAATCCACCATGGCCATCGTCTTGTCCAAAGGGCGTACGAAGTCGTCGAGGATCGGCGCGTCATCATCAATGGGACCTAGCACCAAACGAGAAGACACAATAGAGGTAGAGGTCAAGTTGTTAGAAATGCAAATGGCCTCATGAGACCTATCAACTATCTCACTCTCTCTATGTGGTGGTGGCTCACTCAATCCCTCAAGATAGGTGCACTCAATGTCGCATATGGTGGAGTCACTCAAATCACTCAAGTGGTGGTGGTGGTGGCTCTCCTCACATGAGAATTGGGGTGGCTCATCATATATGGGGCTAGTGGTGAAGTCACTCTCACTCTCAATATGGTGGCAAAAGTCACTCAAGTCATCATACATCGTCGTGGTCGAAGGGAAAGTCCCATGCTCAACCATCTCGTCGTGGTCGCCGTGGATGAAGGCCGAAGATGGCACATCATCACTCTCGTCGTGGATGAAAGCCGAAGATGGCTCAACATCACTCTCATCGTGGATGAAGGCCGAAGATGGCTCAACATCACTCTCGTCGTGGATGAAGGCCGAAGATGGCACATCATCACTCTCGCCTCCTATGATGGAAGCATCATCCTTGCTCGCCACCTTGTCACTCGCCTCCAAAGCTTGGTCCTTGAAGGTCTCCGTAGTCGAACTCGTCGCCGCACCGTCTTGAAATAGAGTCGAAGTAGACTCGGCATCATCAATGCCACAAAGAGGGATGGCGGTGAAGTCGCACTTGGGAGCATCGTCTTGGAGCTTGTCGGCCTTGGACATCATGGTGGTACTAGCCTCATGCTTGTCGTAGAGCTTGGTCGCCGCGAAGTTTGCTTGGGGTGGAGAAGCCTTGGCCTTCATGAGTTCTTGTTCCGCCTTGAGAGCACCAATGTAGTAGTCGTCGATGGACTTGTAGTTCTCGAGGAAGATGGTCTTGGAGATGTCGTTGTGCAATCCCATCATGAAGTGGAACTTCATCGAAATGGGGTCGTCCACGCCGGTTAAATGCAAGGCAATCATCATCTCCTTGAAGTACTTGTCGATGGACTTGGATCCTTGGGTGGTGTTCTCCAATTGGCGTCGAAGTTGTTCCGTGTAGGTTGGAGGCACAAACTCTCGCCGTAAAGCTCTCTTCGTCTTGGGCCAACTCATCTCGTAGCTCTCCGAAGGTGTGTGAAGCCACCATGCCAATGCGTAGTCGTGGAAGTTTCTTGTGGCGCACTTCACTTGATCTTCGGGACGAACTTGATGTAGCTTGAGGTAGTCGTCCATCAAACGCTCCCACTCGAGATACTCCTCGGGTTCTTGAGTCCCGTAGAAAGGAATCTTGTGGTCGGTGTCGAGGTCGTAGTAGCTCGTGGAAGTCGCGGACTTGAGCTTGGCTAGCTTCTCTTGAGTGTAGTCTTGAGGTTCTTGTTGGGGAAGATGCCATATGTCCGTAGGCGAAGATGCCTTGAAGTCGCTTGGCGAAGATGCCAAGGGAGATGGTGAAGTCGTTGAGGGGTTGTTGGTGTTGAGCTCTTGACCTTCACGTTCTTGTTGGTGGTGGTGTCGATGCCGATGTCATCTTGCCGGAGGTGGTAGCTCGGAAGGATGTGCTCTTGAGCGTCTTCTCGAAGATGAGGAAGATTGCTTGTAGGACTTGATGAGGGCCATGATCTCCTCCATGCGCTTGTCCATCTTGGCGTCGTAGTTGTTGTTCATGGCATCGAACTCGTCGTTGTTGTTGTAGACCGAAAGTGAAATGCCTTGCCTATCCATCACAAGACTCGAGTAGAGGTGAGTAGGAAATGAGATAAACAATACCAAGTTACCTTTTCCCAAAGTTGAGGATGTATCCCGTGTCACTCAATGTGAGATGAAAGAATAGTGGAATTGGTACCGGACTTGTTCACTCACACCTACAAGTAAAGGCTTATGGTAGAGCTCGGTGAGGATAGTGGCACAAAATTTGATGCAAAATGTTAGCAAGAGTCAATAATGTTGAAAAAGATTCACAAATTTGCAAGTGAAACAAGTAGACCAATAGCAATGAAAGGTACGGAAACACACACGGATAGATAAATGGGGTCGTGCAACCAAGGAATGAGCACAAAATGTGGAATCCACGGAAAACGCTTCGTGTTGCACAACTCAAGAGAGCGCTAGCACGATTGCTCAATAGGCGGATCGACACTTGTGCACAACCTATAAGATGCAAAATGGATATTCTTCTATCCCAAGTATGCTATGTATGTATGGTTCGGTGTTTCTCTCAAGCATGATATCATATGATATAGATTTGACAATCTTATGTGCAATGGGGTATGATGCTATGGCACTTGCTCACGAGCTCTTTGCTCTCTTTTTGCTTAAAAGCTTTTTTATTTCTATGGCCACTTTTGCACAATGTACAAACGAAGATAGCAATTGTGTATATGCGGGAACAAACTTGAGGCACAATGGATGATATGATACCAATATGGTATGGTATGTATGCAATGGAAGGTATGGACCACTAATGTGCACAATTAACGTTGCCGGCAATACTCAAATGGCTAGTCTCGATAGGTAAGTGACGCAAAATGGGCTAGGGGTTAACAATGCAATTGCAAGGTAATATACAATGGTGTCGTCGAGGTTACCGTCCTTTCGATGATGAGTGGCGGTGTTCTTGGTGTAGATACCAAGATGATGGAGACTTCGTCCTAAGTAGCGAAACACCTTAGGAAGCGGAAAAACCGCAAACTCAAAATCTCAAATGACAAATGTCAAAATGGTGGTAGCGGAAGCGGTGGTGGTGTTGCACTAGGCAATGCAGTGAATGATGGGCTATACAGTCGGAGTTGAAGTTGCCGTCCCTAAGTAGCGAAACACCTTAGGAGACACAAGGCACAACTCGAACAAGCTCAAACAACAATTGGGTTAAGTTGGGTTGTCGGAAGTGTATGGTGGGAAGGTTATGTGGAAGTGGTGGTGGTGGTGGTTTATGAAGAAGCAACCGTCCTAAGTAGCAGAAACACCTTAGGAGACTCAAGTCACTACTCAAAGAACCTCAAATGCTATGGGGAACAAAATGGGTTGGGTTGCGGAAGTCGGTGGTGGCTATCACGGATGATATGGTGGAGGGCCTAGGCAAACTTGCCAAATTTCAGAAAATATGATGGAGTCAAATGATGTTGGTGGTATTTTTGTGGGATGGGGGATGTCAAGAGCTTCAAAACGAGCTAAAGAACGTCAAAATCGGACTCCGGATGAATTAGTTATGGCCAAAAGAAAAATCTGTCAGTGTCAGTTTCAGGGTTAACCGGATGATCCGGACTAGGTTCGGATGATCCGGGCTAGGTCCGGATGATCCGGGAGGAAATCCGGATGATCCGGGTTCGTCAGCGCCGGTTCTGTTTTCTGGGTGCGTGGGTTATCCGGACGTCCGGGGGTGCGTCCAGCTGATCCGGGCTTGGTCCGGATGATCCGGGAGAAGGTCCGGATGATCCGGGCAAGTCAATCCGCTCGGGATTTGCTCTCGGGGGCGAATTTTTGGGCGGAAATGGATGATTTTCGGGGCAAAATTTGAGGGATTTCGTGGATGGAAGGTGGGGAAACTTGGGGGAAAGCTAGATCCACGTGAAACCAAGCAAATCCATGGATCAAAATCAACAAAACATCATCAAAACTAACAAATCACAAAAAAATTTGGGGGCTATTTTTGGTGGAAATTTTCGGATTTAGGACGAAATCAACAAAATCAAGCTAGAAAAAGAGGGGTAGGGGCTCCAAAAACGTGATCAACGTGGCTCATGATACCATATGATGTAGGGTGGAACCCTATAGCAGCGATCTTTCACGTTTGGAGTGGGATCCCTCGAAGAACACGATGAACACGGGAAGAACGTGGAGAAATCACAAGGGGAAACACTCAAGAACAAGTCCAAATCACACATCCACTAGACAATCAAACACACAAGGTCACAAGGTACATGAACAACAAAGGGAAAGATACAAGGTAAGGTTCATCTCGAAGAGGAGGTATTGATGATATCCTAGATGGATCTTCCCACAAGGGGGTCTTGATGATATCCCGCAGGATCTTCTCCTGGATGGAGGTCTTGGCCTCCAATGGAGTAGTGGTCTCTCTCTCAAGAGTAGAGATAGGTAGGAGCAAAGCTCACCTAAGAATGAGCTATCACTTTGCTAACCCTAGAAAGGAGGTGGAGGAGGTCTATTTATAGCCCAAGGGCGAAGGGGTAAGTGAGGCGAAGGGGTACACGGGCTTGGCCCAAGTTGCGCCTGTGCAGCGGGTCCGGATGATCCGGAAGGTGGCGGATGATCCGGGTGTCGGGTCCGGATGATCCGGGCGACCGTCCGGATGATCCGCTTCGTCGGGCTGCTTCATTGCCTTGGACGAATTGTCCGGATGATCCGGCGGAGGACCGGATGATCCGGCCTAGCCGGATGATCCGGACGGGGTCCGGACGTCGGCCTGGCTCCCGCAGCCGCTCGTCTTCTTCTCCTTTCTTCCGTCTTCTCTTCCATGCTTCCCTCGCGGACGGTGTAGTCGTTCCTTGGCGCTTGCACTCCTCCTTGACATCCGTGAAGGTCCGACAATACCTATGCATGCACACGTAAGGAGTGTCAAGTAGTATACCATCCTCGAGAGTGTCAAGTGAGCACGTGTAAAGGAGATGATTCACCTTTGTGTATGTGAAGTAGATGTCGCACGTGTCACTTGCCAAGTGGACTCTTGACATGGTGATGTCCGTAGGATGCTCCGCATCATGTAGGCACCCGTAGGACTCAGCTGATCCATGTCTTCCCCGCGCTCGCAGTGCTCCGGCGATCTCTGAATTTATTTGGGCAGTGCTGTTCTACCGTAGCGTGTTTGCGTGTCCCTGCTCTGGATTCCCCCTGTCGTGCTCCCGCAGCTCGCTCGCGCCACTCGTTCGCGTCTCCTACGGACATCACCATGTCAAGAGTCCACTTGGCAAGTCACACGTGCGACATCTACTTCACATACACAAAGGTGAATCGTCTCCTTTACACGTGCTCACTTGACACTCTCGAGGATGGTATACTACTTGACACTCCTTACGTGTGCATGCATAGGTATTGTCGGACCTTCACGGATGTCAAGGAGGAGTGCAAGCGCCAAGGAACGACTACACCGTCCGCGAGGGAAGCATGGAAGAGAAGACGGAAGAAAGGAGAAGAAGACGGAGCGGCTGCAGAGCCAGGCCGACGTCCGGACCCCGTCCGGATCATCCGGCTAGGCGGATCATCCGGGTCCTCCCGGATCATCCAGATAATTCGTCCGAAGGCAAAGCAGCCCGACGGCCGGATCATCCGGACGGTCGCCGGATCATCCGGACCCCGACACCCGGATCATCCGCCACCTTCCGGATCATCCGGACCCGCTGCGTCGCGACTTGGGCGAAGCCGTGTACCCCTTCGCCTCACTTACCCCTTCGCCCCTTGGGCTATAAATAGACCTCCTCCACCTCCTTTCTAGGGTTAGCAAAGTGATAGCTCATTCTTAAGTGAGCTTTGCTCCTACCTATCTCTACTCTTGAGAGAGAGACCATTACTCCATTGGAGGCCAAGACCTCCATCTAGGAGAAGATCCCCTCATGGATTCAAGACCCTCTTTAGGAAGATCCATCTAGGATATCATCAAGACCTCCTCTTGGAGATGAACCTTACCTTGTATCTTTCCCTTTGTTGTTCATGTACCTTGTGATCTTGTGTGTTTGATTGTCTAGTGGATGTGTGATTGGACTTGTTCTTGAGTGTTTCCCCTTGTGATTTCTCCCCGTTCTTCCCCGTGTTCATCGTGTTCTTCGAGGGATCCCGCTCCAAACGTGAAAGATCGACGCTATAGGGTTCCACCCTACATCATATGGTATCATGAGCCAGGTTAATCATGTTTTTGGAGCCCCTACCCCGTGTTTTCTAGCTTGATTTTGTTGATTTCGTCCTAAATCCGAAAATCCCCACAAAAAATAGCCCCCAAATTTTTTTGTGATTTGTTAGTTTTGATGATGTTTTGTTGATTTTGATCCATGGATTTGCTTGGTTTCAGATGGATCTAGCTTTCCCCCAAGTTTCCCCACCTTCCATCCACAAAATCCCTCAAATTTTGCCCCGAAAATTATCCATTTCCGCCCAAAAATTCGCCCCCGAGAGCAAATCCCGAGCGGATTGACTTGCCCGGATCATCCGGACCTTCTCCCGGATCATCCGGACCAAGCCTGGATCAGCTGGACGCACCCCCGCACGTTCGGATAACCCACGCACCCAGAAAACAGAACCGGCGCTGACGAACCCGGATCATCCGGATTTCCTCCCGGATCATCCGGACCTAGCCCGGATCATCCGGACCTCCTCCCGGATGTCCGGTTAACCCTGAAACTGACACTGACAGATTTTTCTTTTGGCCATAACTAATTCATCCGGAGTCCGATTTTGACGTTCTTTAGCTCGTTTTGAAGCTCTTGACATCCCCCATCCCACAAAAATACCACCAACATCATTTGACTCCATCATATTTTCTGAAATTTGGCAAGTTTGCCTGGGCCCTCCACCATATCATCCGCATAGCCACCACCGACTTCCGCAACCTAACCCATTTTGTTCCCCATAGCATTTGAGGTTCTTTGAGTAGTGACTTGAGTCTCCTAAGGTGTTTCGGCTACTTAGGGACGGTTGCTTCTTCATAAACCACCACCACCACCACTTCCACATAACCTTCCCACCATACACTTCCGACAACCCAATTTAACCCAATTGTTGTTTGAGCTTGTTCCAGTTGTGGCTTGTGTCTCCTAAGGTGTTTCGGCTACTTAGGGATGGCAACTTCAACTCCGACTCGTGTATAGCCCATCATTCAGTCTGCATTGCCTAGTGCAACACCACCACCGCTTTCCGCTACCACCATTTTGACATTTGTCATTTGAGATTTTGAGTTTGCGGTTTTTCCGTTTCCTAAGGTGTTTCGGCTACTTAGGGACGAGTCTCCATCATCTTGGTATCTACACCAAGAACACCGCCACTCATCATCGAAAGGACGGTAACCTCGATGACACCATTGTATATTACCTTGCAATTGCATTGTTAACCCCTAGCCCATTTTGCGTCACTTACCTATCGAGACTAGCCATTTGAGTATTGCCGGCAACGTTACTTGTGCACATTAGTGGTCCATACCTTCCACTGCATACATACCATACCATATTGGTATCATATCATCCATTGTGCCTCAAGTTTGTTCCCGCATATACACAATTGCTATCTTCGTTTGTACATTGTGCAAAAGTGGCCATAGAAATAAAAAAAAGCTTTTAAGCAAAAAGAGAGCAAAGAGCTCGTGAGCAAGTACCATAGCATCATACCCCATTGCACATAAGATTGTCAAATCTATATCATATGATATCATGCTTGAGAGAAACACCGGGAACCATACATACATAGCATACTTGGGATAGAAGAATATCCATTTTGCATCTTATAGGTTGTGCACAAGTGTCGTATCCGCCTATTGAGCAATCGTGCTAGCGTCTCTCTTGAGTTGTGCAACACGAGCGTCTTCCGTGGATTCCACATTTTGTGCTCATTCCTTGGTTGCACGACCCCATTTATCTATCCGTGTGTGTGTTTCCGTGTACCCTTCATTGCTATTGGTCTACTTGTTTCACTTGCGAATTTGTGAATCTTTTTCAACATTATTGACTCTTGCTAACATTTTGCATCAAATTTTTGTGCCACTATCCTCACCGAGCTCTAGCATAAGCCTTTACTTGTAGGTGTGAGTGAACAAGTCCGGTACCAATTCCACTATTCTTTCATCTCACATTGAGTGACACGGGATACATCCTCAACTTTGGGAAGAGGTAACTTGGTATTGTTTATCTCATTTCCTACTCACCTCTACTCGAGTCTTGTGATGGATAGGCAAGGCATTTCACTTTCGGTCTACAACAACAACGACGAGTTCGATGCCATGAACAACAACTACGACGCCAAGATGGACAAGCGCATGGAGGAGATAAAGGCCCTCATCAAGTCCTACAAGCGATCTTCCTCATCATTGAGAAGACGCTCAAGAGCACGTCCTTCCGAGCTACCACCTCCGGCAAGATCACATCGGCATCGACACCACCACCAACAAGAACGTGAAGGTCAAGAGCTCAACACCAACAACCGCTCAACGACTTCACCATCTCCCTTGGCATCTTCGCCAAGCGACTTCAAGGCATCTTCGCCTACGGACATATGGCATCTTCGCCAACAAGAACCTCAAGACTACACTCAAGAGAAGCTACCCAAGCTCAAGTCCGCGACTTCCACGAGCTACTACGACCTTGACACCGACCACAAGATTCCTTTCTACGGGACTCAAGAACCCGAGGAGTACCTCGAGTGGGAGCGTTTGATGGACGACTACCTCAAGCTACATCAAGTTCGTCCCGAAGATCAAGTGAAGTGCGCCACAAGAAACTTCCACGACTACGCATTGGCATGGTGGCTTCACACACCTTCGGAGAGCTACGAGATGAGTTGGCCCAAGACGAAGAGAGCTTTACGGCGAGAGTTTGTGCCTCCAACCTACACGGAACAACTTCGACGCCAATTGGAGAACACCACCCAAGGATCCAAGTCCATCGACAAGTACTTCAAGGAGATGATGATTGCCTTTGATGAGGACATCAATACCATTGTTACACCCACAGCCCCTACTGTTACATATACGGGACCAATTACTAGAGCTCACAAGACGCCAATTAAATTACCGTACTTTCGTTTCTTGGTAATGATTCTAATGTTCATGAGAATATGATGTCGCTTAAATTGGATACATTTGTTTTGCTTACAAATGAAGGTACTAGCTTGGAGAAGGATGAACATTGGAGCAAGAACACGCATGGAGTTGATGGCATGCAAGGGATCAAGAACGGAGTTACAAGTGATGATTTCGGGACTTTGAAGCCACCATAAGGAGTGCATGAAGCCTTGGACGAAATATACAAGATGCCACTTCATAATATTCGTCCATAGGCTATTTTAGGTGCTCGTCACCTTATTATTGGGCCAGCCCATGTAATTTCGAAATACTTAAGTATAGGCTATTTTAGAGTCCGTATGTGTGGGGAAACAAGAGTTTGGGTTGGTTTGGACCCCACCCTCAAGGGCCATGAAATTCCCTCCTTTTCCCCATATATACAGCCCTTAGGGCGTCGTTAGACTTTGAGTTTTATTTAGATTAAAAGTTCGCCATAGCTGCAACTTCGCAGATTTCGTTTGTGTTCAACGACTGCACAAAGCGTCCATGAACCCCACCTTGATCAATAAAGCTTTCATCTTATATTCGCAATATCCAGATTGCAATCTCAGTTTCTTGCTTGTTCTTTGTTTGCTCGCAGAAATGCACCCTCGTGGTCGAGTTGATCGTGCTCGGCGTGGTCAATAACCTTTCGGAGTTGGTTTAGCGATTGCTAAGGCGCGACGTCCTCAAACGCTCGTAGTCGGATCGTCAAAGTCGACTTCCACCAAAGCGAAATCCACCATCTCATCGAAAGACGGGACACCTCGGCCTCTATCAAGTGGTATCAGATTTCCAAGTTGCTCGGTGAGATTTTACAGTTTTTCATACCTATAGTCCACGAAAAAGCCACAAAAAAATTAGGGTTAGTTCATCCTATCAGAACCAGTCTGAGCCTTTGCATAATCTTTTCTGTATTTGCATTGTTGAATTTGCGGTTGCATCATCGTGTCTAGTTGCTGGTCTTAGAGACTAGTCTTTTAGAGTTTCGAGTTCTGGTCATAAGTTGTCACGCCGCCGCCGCACCATTATCATCGCCCTGCCATGTACCACCACCGCTTATCCGCCACCGCTTCGAATCCGTATCCATATACCACCACCGCTTATCCGCCACCGCTTCGAATCCGTATCCATATACCACCACCGCTGCCATATATCATCACCAATCCGAGTACCTTGCATATTAGGTTTGTTTTCAGGATCCATCTAGTTTTCCGATTCGTGTTTCCTTGTCTGAGTCGGTTTCGGATTCCAGCAATCTTTTGCCGTCCGTAGAAGAGGTTGGTTTCCAAAAAAAAGGTCGAAAACCACCATCCGTTTAGGCCCAAAATTTTCCAAAAACGCACTGGACAAAAAAAATTTTGGCTATCCTATTTTTAGGTGTTTCTAAGCGTATTGAGCCAGTCGCCGTTATAGAAAGTTTTTTTTGACCCGTTTCCAGTTTTTGGGTCCCGCAATGAAAAAAAAATTGGTCGAAAAATTTTGTGCCCATCCTGTCAGTTTGACCGGGAAGAGTTTTGAGACACTCGCCATTATAGTGATTTTTCGCAAAAAATAAGCAAAAAAAAAACAAGCAAAAAAAAAGAGCAAAAAAATTCCAGAGTGTGCTTTTCCCTTGTTTACGTGCAGCGCCGTGATTTTGTTAGTGTACTAGGCTCGCGTCTCTAGCACGGTCTAGCCTAGGACCAGCACAAGATCACGTCGTTGAGCGCTTATTCAACTTTGCATCTCTGAATTGATTATTGCTGACCTTTTTTGCTACCATATTATAAGCCTTCCCAGCTCCACATACATCTCGTCGTGCGCTTGATTCTCCTTGGTAATCGCTATAGCCAAGCTTTGAGAGTTTTGACTACAACGGTTGCCGATCACCGCTTCTTTGGGTAAGAACTGGTAAGAATTTGAGATTTGCTTGACGGGTTTGTGGTACACCACCACCACTTCTTAGTACTCTGTAGGATCATATTCTTCTGTGTTTCTATTTGCTGCTAACCATGGTAGGATCACAAGCCGATGAGACTGATTGGGAGAACCTGACGAACAAACAGCTACATGATAAATTTCAACAAATGATGAGTGGACAGGTGCAAGATGTGCTAAACAGATTTGACGAGGCCATGGAGAAGATAGATGGCATTGAGAAGACGTTCGAAACAAAGCTTGATAGCAAGTTTGATGAATTGCTCGCGCGTTTTCCTCAAGCACCGCCAGCTGCACCTATCGCACCTCTGCAACGACAACAACTACGCCCCCTTCCGAATCAGTATGGACGAGCTCAGCGTGTTCCTATTGAGCCAGGACCAAATTCTGGTGCCGCTGCTACTGCTGTTGGTGCTTCTTTGGCTCCTGCTACTGCTGCTGGTGGTACCGAGGAGGATGATTATATGGGAGATTTCGAGGATGAGTTTGATCATCATCAAAACTACGTGCAACCACCAGCACCACAACCACCAGGTCGTCCACATGCAAATAATGCCAATGTTAGGGCTCCCCCTCAGGTACGAGATCATGACCATCTCCCTAAACTGAAATTGAATATTCCACCATTTGAGGGTAGATATGTTCCTGATATATATCTTACTTGGGAGTTAGAAACTGAACAACGATTTACATGTTTACAATATCCCGAGGAGAGACGTGTTCTGCTTTGTTGTTTGTGCTTTCACTAGCTTTGCATGTGTTTGGTGGTCTGAACATTGTAGATTATATCCTGTTCCAGCTACTTGGGCTGCTTTGAAAACTGCTATGCGTGCTCGTTGGGTTCCACCATATTATCAACGTGAATTACTTCAAAAATTGCAGCGCTTAAGACAAGGAAAAATTCTGTAGAAGAATATTATTAGGAATTACAAACTGGCTTGATTAGATGTGGTATTGTTGAGGCGAATGAAGCTATGCTTGCACGTTTTCGGGTGGATTAAATAGAGAGATTCAGACCATTCTAGACTATAAGGATTATAATAATATCACTCGCTTATTCCATCTTGCTTGTAAAGCTGAACGTGAAGTGCAGGATCGATGTGCATTGGCGTGCACTAACTTTTCTGCAGTCGACCTTCATCATGGACACCACGTGCATCATCTACTTCCACCGCACCATCACCTCCTTCAGTGCCACCTCCAACCGTGATACAAGAAAGCAGGCACAACCACCACTATCTCGCCAAGAGCACACCGCCGGGCCCGCACAGAGCTCTTCTTCTTCCATGGCGTCAACAGGCACACAAGTGATATTATTTGTCGTTGTTGTAAGGGAAGAGGACATTTTATGAGAGAATGCAAATCTCAGCGTGTGATCATTGCTCTGAGGATGGTGGGTATGAGTCCGCTAGTGACTATGATGAGGAGACTTTGGCTCTTATTACACATGAGGAACACGGTGGAGATGATTCGATCATGAGACACAATACATGGCTCTCAAGATGCCGACAGGTTTGAATGTTTAGTTGCTCAACGTGTTTTGAGTGTGCAGGTTACACAAGCTGAGCAAAATCAGAGGCATAATTTGTTCCATACAAAGGAGTTGTGAAGGAACGTTCTATTCAAGTCCATCATAGATGGAGGGAGCTGCAACAACTTGGCTAGCATGGAGATGGTGGAGAAGCTATCTCTCACCACAAGACCACATCCACATCCTTACTACATCCAATGGTTCAACAACAGCGCAAGGTTAAGGTAACACGTCTGCTCGTGTGCATTTTAGTATCTCTACATATGCTGATTATGTTGATTGTGATGTGGTACCTATGCAAGCATGTTCCTTATTACTTGGTCGACCATGGCAATTTGATAAAATTCTGTACACCATGGTAGAAACAATCAGATATACTCTTGTTCATAAGGATAAAAATATTACTTTGCTTCCTATGACTCCACGAGTCCATTTTGAAAGATGATATTAATAGAGCTAATAAAGCAAAACAGGAGAAAAATAAGAGTGAAAATCAGATTGTGGCAAAATAATTTGAGCAACATATGAAGCCTAATAGTAAACCATCTAGTGTTGTTTCTGAAATTAAATTGAAAAGTGCATGTTTACTTGCCACTAAATCTGATATTGATGAGCTAGATTTTAGCAAATCTGTTTTCTATGCTTTTGTGTGCAAAGAGGCATTATTTTCATTCGAGAACGTGCCTTCCTCTTTGCCCCCTGCTGTCACTAACATTTTGCAGGAGTTCGCTGACGTCTTTCCAGAAGACATGCCACCAGGATTACCACCTATTCGAGGGATTGAGCATCAAATTGACTTAATTCCCGGTGCATCATTACCCAACCGTGCACCATACCGTACCAATCCGGAGGAGACAAAGGAGATTATCGTCAAGTACAGAGCTGCTCGACAAAGGTTATATACGCGAATCCCTTAGTCCTTGTGCTGTTCCTATTATTCTAGTGCCGAAAAGGATGGTACCTCTCGTATGTGTGTTGATTGTAGAGGCATTAATAATATTACTATTCGTTATCGCCACCCTATTCCTAGGCTAGATGATATGCTTGATGAATTGAGTGGCTCTACAATATTCTCCAAAGTTGATTTATGTAGTGGATACCATCAAATTCGTATGAAATTGGGAGATGAATGGAAAACAGCATTTAAAACTAAGTTTGGATTATATGAGTGGTTAGTCATGCCTTTTGGGTTAACTAATGCACCTAGTACTTTCATGAGATTAATGAATGAAGTTTTACGTGCTTTCATTGGACGATTTGTGGTAGTCTATTTTGATGATATACTGATTTATAGCAAATCCTTGGAAGAACATTTGGAACATTTACGTGCTGTTTTTAATGCTCTACGTGATGCACGTTTGTTTGGTAACCTTGGGAAGTGCACGTTTTGCACCGACCGAGTATCTTTTCTTGGCTATGTTGTTACTCCACAGGGAATTGAAGTTGATAAAGCCAAGATTGAAGCTATTGAGAGTTGGCCGCAGCCCAAAACGGTCACACAAGTGAGGAGTTTCCTTGGCCTCGCTGGTTTTTATAGGCGTTTTGTGAGAGATTTCAGCACCATTGCTGCACCTCTCAATGAGCTTACAAAGAAGGATGTGCCTTTTGTTTGGGGTACCGCATGAAGAAGCCTTCACGGTATTGAAAGATAAGTTGACACATGCTCCTTTACTCCAACTTCCTGATTTTAATAAGACTTTTGAGCTTGAATGTGATGCTAGTGGAATTGGATTAGGAGGTGTGTTATTACAAGATGGCAAACCTCTTGCATACTTTTACGAAAAATTGAGTGGGCCTAGTCTGAATTACTCTACTTATGATAAAGAATTATATGCTCTTGTTCGGACTTTAGAAACATGGCAACATTATTTATGGCCCAAAGAATTTGTTATACATTCGATCATGAATCTTTGAAACATATTAAAAGTCAAGCTAAACTGAATCGTAGACATGCTAAATGGGTTGAATTCATTGAGACTTTCCTTATGTCATTAAACACAAGAAGGGTAAAGAAAATGTTATTGCTGATGCATTGTCTCGTCGCTATACTATGCTTTCACAACTTGACTTCAAAATATTTGGTTTGGAGACCATCAAAGATCAATATGTGCATGATGCTGATTTTAAAGATGTATTGTAGAATTGTAAAGAAGGAAGAACATGGAACAAGTTCGTCGTTAATGATGGATTTGTGTTTCGTTCTAACAAGCTATGCATTCCAGCTAGCTCCGTTCGTCTTTTGTTGTTGCAGGAGGCGCATGGAGGAGGACTAATGGGTCACTTTGGCGTGAAGAAGACGGAGGACGTACTTGCTACACATTTCTTTTGGCCAAAGATGCGACGGGATGTTGAGCGTTTTATTGCTCCCTGCACTACATGTCAAAAAGCTAAGTCACAACTCAATCCTCATGGTTTATATATGCCTTTGCCTGTGCCTAGTGTTCCTTGGGAGGATATATCTATGGACTTTGTTTTAGGTTTACCTCGAACAAAGAAGGGAGGATAGCATATTTGTTGTCGTGGATAGATTCTCGAAAATGGCACACTTTATACCATGTCATAAAAGCGATGATGCTGTTAATGTTGCTGATTTGTTCTTTCGTGAAATTATTCGCTTGCATGGTGTGCCAAATACTATTGTTTCAGACCGTGATACTAAATTTCTTAGCCACTTTTGGAGATGTTTATGGGTTAAGTTGGGGACTAAATTGCTTTTTAGTACTACTTGTCATCCCCAAACTGATGGACAAACTGAAGTAGTCAATAGAACATTGTCTACTATGCTTAGGGCTGTTTTGAAGAATAATAAGAAAATGTGGGAAGAATGCTTACCTCATATTGAATTTGCTTATAATCGTTCATTGCATTCTACTACTAAGATGTGCCCTTTTGAAATTGTGTATGGTTTCCTACCTCGTGCACCTATTGATTTGTTGCCTCTTCCATCTTTGGAGAAGGTTAATTTTGATGCTAAAGAACGTTCTGAATTGATTTTAAAAATGCATGAGTTAACTAAGGAAAACATTGAGCGTATGAATGCTAAATATAAACTTGCTGGAGATAAGGGTAGAAAACATGTTGTGTTTGCACTTGGAGATCTTGTTTGGTTACATTTGCGTAAAGATAGATTTCCTAATTTTCGCAAATCAAAGCTAATGCCACGTGCTGATGGTCCTTTTAAGGTGTTAGAGAAAATAAATGATAATGCATATAAACTTGAGCTACCTGCAGATTTTGGGGTTAGTCCCACTTTTAACATTGCAGATTTGAAGCCTTATTTGGGTGAGGAAGATGAGCTTCCGTCGAGGACGACTTCATTTCAAGAAGGAGAGGATGATGAGGACATCAATACCATTGTTACACCCACAGCCCCTCTTGTTACATATCTGGGACCAATTACTAGAGCTCGCAAGACGCCAATTAAATTACCGTACTTTCGTTTCTTGGTAATGATTCTAATGTTCATGAGAATATGATGTCGCCTAAATTGGATACATTTGTTTTGCTTACAAATGAAGGTACTAGCTTGGAGAAGGATGAACATTGGAGCAAGAACACGCATGGAGTTGATGGCATGCACAAGGGGATCAAGAACGGAGTTCCAAGTGATGATTTCAGGACTTTGAAGCCACCATAAGGAGTGCATGAAGCCTTGGACGAAATATACAAGATGCCACTTCATAATATTCGTCCATAGGCTATTTTAGGTGTCGTCACCTTATTATTGGGCCAGGCCCATGTAATTTCGAAATACTTAAGTATAGGCTATTTTAGAGTCCGTGATGTGTGGGGAAACAAGAGTTAGGGTTGGTTTCGGACCCCACCCTCAAGGGCCACGAAATTCCCTCCTTTTCCCCCAATATACAGCCCTTAGGGCGTCGTTTAGACTTTGGGTTTTGTTTAGATTAAAAGTTCGCCATAGCTGCAACTTCGCGTACTTCGTTTGTGTTCAACGACCAGACAAAGGCGTCTTAGAACCCCACCTTGATCAATAAAGCTTTCATCTCATATTCGCAATATCCAGATTGCTATCTCAGTTTCTTGCTTGTTCTTCGTTTGCTCGCAGAAATGACCCTCGTGGTCAGTTGATCGTGCTCCGGCGTGGTCAATAACCTCTCGGAGTTGGTTTAGCGATTGCTAAGGCGCGATGTCCTCACACGCTCGTAGTCGGATCGTCAAAGTCGACTTCCACCAAAGCGAAATCCACCATCTCATCGAAAGACGGGACACCTCGGCCTCTATCAGCCTTGCGACGAACCGGCGTGGACGACACCATTTCGATGAAGTTCCACTTCATGATGGGATTGCACAACGACATCTTCAAGACCATCTTCCTCGAGAACTACAAGTCCATCGATGACTACTACATTGGTGCTCTCAAGGCGGAACAAGAACTCATGAAGGCCAAGGCTTCTCCACCCCAAGCAAACTTCGCGGCGACCAAGCTCTACGACAAGCATGAGGCTAGTACCACCATGATGTCCAAGGCCGACAAGCTCCAAGACGATGCTCCCAAGTGCAACTTCACCGCCATCCCTCTTTGTGGCATTGATGATGCCGAGTCTACTTCGACTCTTTTTCAAGACGGTGCGGCGACGAGTTCAACTACGGAGACCTTCAAGGACCAAGCTTTGGAGGCGAGTGACAAGGTGGCGAGCAAGGATGATGCTTCCATCTTAGGAGGCGAGAGTGATGATGTGCCATCTTCGGCCTTCATCCACGACGAGAGTGATGTTGAGCCATCTTCGGCCTTCATCCATGACGAGAGTGATGTTGAGCCATCTTCGGCCTTCATCCACGACGAGAGTGATGATGTGCCATCTTCGGCCTTCATCCACGGCGACCACGACGAGATGGTTGAGCATGGGACTTTCCCTTCGACAACAACGATGTATGATGACTTGAGTGACTTTTGCCACCATATTGAGAGTGAGAGTGACTTCACCACTAGCCCCATATATGATGAGCCACCCCAATTCTCATGTGAGGAGAGCCACCACCACCACCACTTGAGTGATTTGAGTGACTACACCATATGCGACATTGAGTGCACCTATCTTGAGGGATTGACTGAGCCACCACCACATAGAGAGAATGAGATAGTTGATAGGTCTCATGAGGCCATTTGCATTTCTAACAACTTGACCTCTACCTCTATTGTGTCTTCTCGTTTGGTGCAAGGTCCCATTGATGATGACGCGCCGATCCTCGACGACTTCGTACGCCCTTTGGACAAGACGATGGCCATGGTGGATTATGATGCACCGCCCACGTGGTTCCATCAACATGAAGATGACCACCATTTGGTCTTTCCCACCTCACCTACACCACTTGAGTGGAATGACAAAGGTAACATAGGTGAAGGTGATGCTCTAGTCCCACTAGTGGACATTTGTGACATTGATTGCTTGCATGATGTTGATCCACCTATTGCCATGCTTCATGCTAGTATGATTTCCCCATGTGATGATTTGCCCATTTATGATGAATATGATGATTCTCATGTGGAGTTTATTAGTAGTGATGCCATGTTACATAGGATTTCTTGTGACAATTCTTTAGGTCACATCATGTTTGATAATCCGCTTGACTTGTCATATGCTATGCATGAGATCAACCATATGTCTTATTTGCAATCTCTTCATAGTGACTATGCATATGCCATTAAAATGAACCCAATTTGCACATATGGCATAGATGACAAGCCCATGGTTATTGGCATTTGTTTCTCTTGTGACGATATTGATATGCTCCCTTTGCATCATTTATCTCATATGCCATGCCATGACTACCTAGCTTCGGATATGCATTGTTTTGGATGTTGTCCATTTTCTCCATATGATGTTTCCGATATTGCTCATGAGGAGACCCCCATAGTTTCCTCATACATGTTAGGAGAATTTGATCATCCCATTCATTGCATGACCCCAATACTTGTGTGCACCATATGCTCCCCATGAATAAACATGCTTTTGATGTGGCATATACTTGTTTGCTCAATTTGTGTCCCCATCGTGTCATACATAACAACTATTCTTTCATGATGGATGACATGTTCATATACCATGCCTCAAATTTCTTTGAGCATTGCTTATCTTGTGCTAACTCACACGTGCACATACACATCATGATGGTTGATGTGTACATTTACCACGCGCACAATTTCTTTGGATTGTGTCTCTTTTGTGTAGGTACCCATGAATACTTGTCAACTTCGCAATCCCACGAGTTGACAAAACGAGCTCTTGAGAGCAATGACGATTTGGGATCCAATGGACTATCCTTACCACCGTCCCCTTCGCGCAAGGACTACGCGCAACTCCTCTACTTGGCTCTCACACGACTATGGGCCATTTACCACTTCTCACATTATGCTCATTTTACCGTGTTCACTTGGCATGCTATGCTTCCTTCTATGCCTTTGCCATGCAATTGTGACCCTTGTTTGCATCTACCCATGATTCTCCATTATGATATTCCTATGTGTATTTGCATGCCTGGTGGAGATCCTTGTTGCTTTTGCCACGTTTATCATGTGCCCCATTCTATTGATGCTTGTTACGTTGGGAGAGTCATGATGACCCATTGCTATTCACATATGGCCTCTCGCCAATACATTCATGATATTGTACTCATATCTTGCTTTCATGCTTGTGCTATGACTTGTGAATTATTCATGCCCACTATTTGCACCAATGCCATGTTTGCCATGATTCCTCCTAGTATGTTGCATATTTGCACTACTAGCTTGCTTGATTTGATAGCTATGAATGCTCGCTATATTGCATCACCCATGTTCCACTACTTGCTTTCTTGGGTTGATGACATATATGCTCATGCCTCACACATGTTGAACAATTGCTCTTTCCTTTGTGTTGAGTGCCACGATATCTTCACGACACCCTATGCACATTATGTTTCGATTGTCTTGCACTTGACCCATGTGTTTAGACATCTTATCTTCTTTGGTGTTGTGAATGATTCCTATGCCTACCATAGACCTTTCATTGAGCGCTTTGCCAATGTTTGCTATGAACTTGAGGTGGATGCTTATGCTCTTGTCACACATATTTGCATCTCTACCTCACATTTACATGCTTGTCCCCATGATATCTTTCCTAGTGCTCAATTTATGTGCTTACATGCCATGTCACAATCCTTTGTCACACAATACGCTATGCTTGACGACAACACTTGTTTGGTGAATCACCTCTTGAATGCTTGGTTTTGCACTAACGCTAACCACATTTGTTTTTCCAAGTGTTCGTTGTCCTTGATCAATTTGAAGGAATCCCAAGACGGTGCGACATTGGAGAGTGCCCATTGCGAGATTGAAGATAACGAGTACTTGGTGAACGTCAACTTCCTCACGGCGAAGCCATCTCTTTCCCATGGTGATTTGGTTTTCGATCCGAGGTCGGATCTTTCCCAAGGGGGAAGGGATGATGCGGAGCATCCTACGGACATCACCGTGTCAAGAGTCCACTTGGCAAGTGACACGTGCGACATCTACTTCACATACACAAAGGTGAATCATCTCCTTTACACGTGCTCACTTGACACTCTCGAGGATGGTATACTACTTGACACTCCTTACGTGTGCATGCATAGGTATTGTCGGACCTTCACGGATGTCAAGGAGGAGTGCAAGCGCCAAGGAACGACTACACCGTCCGCGTGGGAAGCATGGAAGAGAAGACGGAAGACAGGAGAAGAAGACGGAGCGGCTGCAGGGGCGAAGGGGTAAGTGAGGGGCGAAGGGGTACACGGGCTTCGGCCCAAGTCGCGCACGCAGGCGGGGTCCGGATGATCCGGAAGGTGGCCCGGATGATCCGGGTGTCGGGGGTCCGAATGATCAAGGCGACCGTCCGGATGATCCGTCTTCGTCGGGCTGCTTCTGTTGCCTTCGGACGAATTGTCCGGATGATCCGGGGGAGGACCCGGATGATCCGGCCTAGCCCGGATGATCCGGACGGGGGTCCGGACGTCCGCCCGCTCCTGCAGCCGCCTCCGTCTTCTTCTCCTTTCTTCCGTCTTCTCTTCCATGCTTCTCGCGGACGGTGTAGTCGTTCCTTGGCGCTTGCACTCCTCCTTGACATCCGTGAAGGTCCGACAATACCTATGCATGCACACGTAAGGAGTGTCAAGTAGTATACCATCCTCGAGAGTGTCAAGTGAGCACGTAAAGGAGATGATTCACCTTTGTGTATGTGAAGTAGATGTCGACGTGTCACTTGCCAAGTGGACTCTTGACATGGTGATGTCCGTAGGATGCTCCGCATCATCCCTTCCCCCTTGGGAAAGATCCGACCTCGGATCGAAAACCAAATCACCATGGGAAAGAGATGGCTTCGCCGTGAGGAAGTTGACGTTCACCAAGTACTCGTCATCTTCAATCTCGCAATGGGCACTCTCCAATGTCGCACCGCCTTGGGATTCCTTCAAATTGATCAAGGACAACAAACACTTGAAAAACAAATGTGGTTAGCGTTAGTGCAAAACCAAGCATTCAAGAGGTGACTCACCAATCAAGTGTTGTCGTCAAGCATAGCGACAGTGACAAAGGATTGTGACATGGCATGAGCACATAAATTGAGCACTAGGAAAGATATCATGGGGACAAGCATGTAAATGTGAGGTAGAGATGCAAATATGTGTGACAAGAGCATAAGCATCCACCTCAAGTTCATAGCAAACATTGGCAAAGCGCTCAATGAAAGGTCTATGGTAGGCATTGGAATCATTCACAACACCAAAGAAGATAAGATGTCTAAACACATGGGTCAACTTCAAGACAATCGAAACATAATGTGCATAGGGTGTCGTGAAGATATCGTGGCACTCAACACAAAGGAAAGAGCAATTGTTCAACATGTGTGAGGCAAGAGCATATATGTCATCAACCCAAGAAAGCAAGTAGTGGAACATGGGTGATGCAATATAGCGAGCATTCATAGCTATCAAATCAAGCAAGCTAGTAGTGCGAAGATGCAACATACTAGGAGGAATCATGGCAAACATGGCATTGGTGCAAATAGTGGGCATGAATAATTCACAAGTCATAGCACAAGCATGAAAGCAAGATATGAGTACAATATCATGAATGTATTGGCTAGAGGCCATATGTGAATAGCAATGGGTCATCATGACTCTCCCAACACAACAAGCATCAATAGAATGGGGCACATGATAAACGTGGCAAAAGCAACAAGGATCTCCACCAAGCATGCAAATACACATAGGACTATCATAATGGAGAATCATGGGTAGATGCAAATAGGGGTCACAATTGCATGGCAAAGGCATAGAAGGAAGCATAGCATTCCAAGTGAACACGATAAAATGAGCATAATGTGAGAAGTGGTAAATGGCCCATAGCCGTGTGAGAGCCAAGTAGAGGAGTTGCGCGTAGTCCTTGCGCGAAGGGGACGGTGGTAAGGATAGTCCATTGGATCCCAAATCGTCATTGCTCTCAAGAGCCTGCTTTGCCAACTCGTGGGATTGCGGTTGACAAGTATTCATGGGTACCTACACAAAAGAGACACAATCCAAAGAAATTGTGCTATGGTAAATGTACACATCATCCATCATGATGTGTATGTGCACGTGTGAGTTAGCACAAGATAAGCAATGCTCAAAGAAATTTGAGGCATGGTATATGAACATGTCATCCATCATGAAAGAATAGTTGTTATGTATGACACGATGGGGACACAAATTGAGCAAACAAGTATATGCCACATCAAAAGCATGTTTATTCATGGGGAGCATATGGTGCACACAAGTATTGGGGTCATGCAATGAATGGGATGGATCAAATTCTCCTAACATGTATGAGGAAACTATGGGGGTCTCCTCATGAGCAATATCGGAAACATCATATGGAGAAAATGGACAACATCCAAAACAATGCATATCCGAAGCTAGGTGGTCATTGATAGAGGCAAAGGTGTCCCGTCTTTCGATGAGATGGTGGATTTCGCTTTGGTGGAAGTCGACTTTGACGATCCGACTACGAACGTGCGAGGACGTCGCGCCTTAGCAATCGCTAAACCAACTCCGAGAGGTTATTGACCACGCCGAGCACGATCAACTCTGACCACGAAGGTCTGCTTTCGCGAGCAAACGAAGAACAAGCAAGAAACTGAGATTGCAATCTGGATATTGCGAATATAAGATGAAAGCTTTATTGATCAAGGTGGGGTTCTGTGGCGCTTTGTCCAGTCGTTGAACACAAACGGCACGCGGAAGTTGCAGCTATGGCGAACTTTTAATCTAAACAAAACCCAAAGTCTAAACGGTGCCCTAAGGGCTGTATATATGGAGGAAGAGGGGGTGAATTTCGTGGCCCTTGGTGGAGGGGTCCGAAACTAACCCTATCTCTTGTTTCCCCACACATACGGACTCTAAAAATAGCCTATACTAATGTATTTCGAAATTACATGGGCCTGGCCCAATAATAAAGTGACGCAGCACCTAGAATAGCCTCTGGACGAAATTTATGAAGTGGCATCTTGTATATTTCGTCCAAGGCTTCATGTACTCATTATGGTGGCTTCAAAGTCCTGAAATCATCACTTGTAACTCCATTCTTGTCCCCTTGCATGCCATCATCTCCATGCTTGTTCTTGCTCCAATGTTCATCCTTCTCCAAGCTAGGCCCTTCATTTGTAAGCAAAACAAATGTATCCAATTTAGGCAGCATCATATTCTCATGAACATTAGAATCATTACCAAGAAACGAAAGTACCTGGTAATTTAGTTGGCGTCATGTGAGCTCTAGTAATTGGTCCAAGATGTATAGCAGCAGGGCTGTGGGTGTAACAATGGTATTGATGTCCTCATCATCCTCCCTTCTTGAAATGAAGTCGCCCTCGACGGAAGTTCATCTTCCTCACCCAAATATGGCTTCAAATCTGCAATGTTAAAAGTGGACTAACCCCAAAATCTGCAGCAGCTCAAGTTTATATGCATTATCATTTACTTTCTCCAACACCTTAAAGGGACCAGCAGCACGTGGCATTAGCTTTGATTTGCGCAAATCAGAAATCTATCCTTACGCAAATGTAACCAAACAAGATCTCCAGTGCAAACACAACATGTTTTCTACCCTTATCTCCAGAAGTTTATATTTAGCATTCATACGCTCAATGTTTTCCTTAGTTAACTCATGCATTTTTAAAATCAATTCAGCACGTTCTTTAGCATCAAAATTAACCTTCTCCAAGATGGAAGAGGCAACAAATCAATAGGTGCACGAGGTAGGAAACCATACACAACTTCAAAAGGGCACATCTTAGTAGTAGAATGCAATGAACGATTATAAGCAAATTCAATATGAGGCAAGCATTCCTCCCACATTTTCTTATTATTCTTTAGAACAGCCCTAAGCATAGTAGACAATGTTCTATTGACTACTTCAGTTTGTCCATCAGCTTGGGGGTGACAAGTAGTACTATAAAGCAGTTTAGTCCCCAACTTAGCCCATAAACATCTCCAAAAGTGGCTAAGAAATTTAGTATCACGATCTGAAACAATAGTATTTGGCACACCATGCAAGCGAATAATTTCACGAAAGAACAAATCAGCAACATTGACAAGATCATCGCTTTTATGACATGGTATAAAGTGTGCCATTTTCGAGAATCTATCCACGACAACAAATATGCTATCCTCCCTTCTTTGTTCTAGGTAAACCTAAAACAAAGTCCATAGATATATCCTCCCAAGGAACACTAGGTACAGCAAAGGCATATATAAACCATGAGGATTGAGTCGTGACTTAGCTTTTTGACATGTAGTGCAGCGAGCAATAAAACGCTCAACATCCCGCCTCATCTTTGGCCAAAAGAAATGTGTAGCAAGTACGCCCTCCGCCTTCTTCACGCCAAAGTGTCCCATTAGTCCTCCTCCATGCGCCTCCTGCAACAACAAAAGACGAACGGAGCTAGCTGGAATGCATAGCTTGTTAGCACGGAACACAAATCCATCATTAACGACAAACTTGTTCCATGTTCTTCCTTCTTTACAATTCTGCAATACATCTTTAAAATCAGCATCATGCACATATTGATCTTTGATGGTCTCCAAACCAAGTATTTTGAAGTCAAGTTGTGAAAGCATAGTATAGCGACGAGACAATGCATCAGCAATAACATTTTCTTTACCCTTCTTGTGTTTAATGACATAAGGGAAAGTCCCAATGAATTCAACCCATTTAGCATGTCTACGATTCAGTTTAGCTTGACTTTTAATATGTTTCAAAGATTCATGATCAGAATGTATAACAAATTCTTTGGGCCATAAGTAATGTTGCCATGTTTCTAAAGTCCGAACAAGAGCATATAATTCTTTATCATAAGTAGAGTAATTCAGACTAGGCCCACTCAATTTTTCGTAAAAGTATGCAACAGGTTTGCCATCTTGTAATAACACACCTCCTAATCCAATTCCACTAGCATCACATTCAAGCTCAAAAGTCTTATTAAAATCAGGAAGTTGGAGTAAAGGAGCATGTGTCAACTTATCTTTCAATACCGTGAAGGCTTCTTCCCGTATGCGGTACCCCAAACAAAAGGCACATCCTTCTTTGTAAGCTCATTGAGAGGTGCAGCAATGGTGCTGAAATCTCTCACAAAACGCCTATAGAAACCAGCGAGGCCAAGGAAACTCCTCACTTGTGTGACCGCTTTGGGCTGCGGCCAACTCTCAATAGCTTCAATCTTGGCTTTATCAACTTCAATTCCTGTGGAGTAACAACATAGCCAAGAAAAGATACTCGGTCGGTGCAAAAGGTGCACTTCCCAAGGTTACCAAACAAACGTGCATCACGTAGAGCATTAAAAACAGCACGTAAATGTTCCAAATGTTCTTCCAAAGATTTGCTATAAATCAGATATCATCAAAATAGACTACCACAAATCGTCCAATGAAAGCACGAAACTTCGCTCATTAATCTCATGAAAGTACTAGGTGCATTAGTTAACCCAAAAGGCATGACTAACCACTCATATAATCCAAACTTAGTTTTAAATGCTGTTTTCCATTCATCTCCCAATTTCATACGAATTTGATGGTATCCACTACGCAAATCAACTTTGGAGAATATTGTAGAGCCACTCAATTCATCAAGCATATCATCTAGCCTAGGAATAGGGTGACGATAACGAATAGTAATATTATTGATGCCTCTACAATCAACACACATACGTGACGTACCATCCTTTTTCGGCACTAGAATAATAGGAACAACACAAGGACTAAGGGATTCGCGATATAACCTTTGTCGAGCAGCTCCTGACTTGACGATAATCTCCTTCGTCTCCTCCGGATTGGTACGGTATGGTGCACGGTTGGTAATGATGCACCGAATTAAGTCAATTTGATGCTCAATCCTCGAATAGGTGGTAATCCCGGGCACGCCTTGTGGAAAGACGTCGTGAACTCTGCAAAATGTTAGTGACAGCGAGGGGCAAAGAGGAAGGCACGCCCTCGAATGAAAATAATGCCTCTTTGCACACAAAAGCATAGCAAATAGATTTGCTAAAATCTAGCTCATCAATATCAGATTTGGTGGCAAGTAAACATGCACTTTTCAATTTAATTTCGAAGCAACAAGAGATGGTTTATTATTAGGCTTCATGTGTTGCTCAAATTCTTTTCCCACAATCTGATTTTCACTCTTATTTTTCTCCTGTTTTGCTTTATTAGCTCTATTAATATCATCTTTCAAAATGGACTCAGAGTCATAGGAAGCAAAGTAATATTTTTATCCTTATGAACAAGAGTATACCGATTGTTTCTACCATGGTGTACAGAATTTTTATCAAATTGCCATGGTCTACCAAGTAACAAGGAACATGCTTGCATAGGTACCACATCACAATCAACATAATCAGCATATGTAGAGATACTAAAATGCACACGAACAAAGACGTGTTACCTTCACCTTGCCGCTGTTGTTGAACCATTGGATGTAGTAAGGATGTGGATGTGGTCTTGTGGTGAGAGATAGCTTCTCCACCATCTCCATGCTAGTCAAGTTGTTGCAGCTCCCTCCATCTATGATGACGCCTTGAATAGAACGCTCCTTCACAACTCCCTTTGTATGGAACAAATTATGCCTCTGATTTTGCTCAGCTTGTGTAACCTGCACACTCAAAACACGTTGAGCAACTAAACATTCATACCTGTCAAGATCTTCAGCAGCCATGTATTGTGTCTCATGATCGAAGCATCTCCACCGTGTTCCTCATGTGTAATAAGAGCCAAAGTCTCCTCATCATAGTCACTAGCGGACTCATACCCACCATCCTCGTTAGCAATCATCACACGCTGAGATTTGCATTCTCTCAAGAAAATGTCCTCTTCCCTTACAACGACGACAAATAATATCACTTGTGTGCCCTGTTGACGCCATGGAAGAAGAAGAGCTCTGTGCAGGCCCGGCAGTGTGCTCTTAGCGATAGTGGTGGTTGTGCCTGCTTTCTTGTATCACGGTTGGAGGTGGCACCAAGGAGGTGATGGTGCAAAGGAAGTAGATGATGCACGTGGTGTCCATGATGAAGGTCGACCTGCGAGAAAAGTTAGTGCGCGCCAATGCCTCGCCGATCCTCACTTCACGCTCAGCTTTACAAGCAAGATGGAATAAACGAGTGATATTATTATAATCCTTATAGTCTAGAATGGTCTGAATCTCTATTTAATCCACCCGAAAACGTGCAAGCATAGCTTCATTCTCCTCAACAATACCACATCTAATCAAGCCGCTTTGTAATTCCCGATAATATTCTTCTCTGAGTTTTTTCCTTGTCTTAAGCGCTGCAATTTTTGAAGTAATTCACGTTGATAATATGGTGGAACCCAACGAGTACGCATAGCAGTTTTCAAAGCAGCCCAAGTAGCTGGAACAGGATATAATCTACAATGTTCGCACCACCAAACACATGCAAAGCTAGTGAAAGCACAAACAGCAGCAGAACACGCCTCTCCTCGTGATATTGTAAACATGTAAATCGTTGTTCAGTTTCTAACTCCCAAGTAAGATATATATCAGAACATATCTACCCTCAAATGGTGGAATATTCAATTTCAGTTTAGGAGATGGTCATGATCTCGCACTGAGGGGAGCCCTAATATTGCCATTATTTACATGTGGACGACCGGTGGTTGTGGTGCTGGTGGTTGCACGTAGTTCGATGTTGATCAACCTCATCCTCATAATCGCCCACATACTCATCATCCTCCTCGGTACCACCAGCAGCGAGTGGCAGGAGCCAAAGAAGCACCAACAGCAGAGGCAGCGGCACCAGAATTTTGTCCTGCTCAAGAGGAACACGCTGAGCTCGTCCCATACTGATTCGGAAGGGGCGAGTTGTTGTCGTTGCAGAGGTGCGATAGGTGCAGCCGGCGGTGGTTGTGGAAAACGCGCGAGCAATTCATCAAACTTGCTATCAAGCTTTGTTTCAAACGCCTTCTCAATGCCATCTATCTTCTCCATGGCCTCGTCAAATCTGTTTACCACGCCTTGCACCTGTCCAATCATCATTTGCTGAAACTTATCATGTAGCTGTTTGTTCGTCGAGTTCTCCCAATCAGTCTCATCGGCTTGTGATCCTACCATGGTTAGCGTAAAATAGAAACACACAAGAATATGATCCTACAAACTACTAAAAAGTGGTGGTGGTGTATCACAAACCCGTCAAGCAAATCTCAAATTCTTACCAGTTCTTACCAAAGAAAGTAGGTGGTGATCGGCAACCGTTGTAGTCAAAACTCTCAAAGCTTGGATATAGCGATTACGTGGAGAATCAAACGCACGACGAGATGTATGTGGAGCTGGGAAGGCTTATAATATGGTAGCAAAAAGGTCAAGAATAATCAATTCAGAGATGCAAAGTTGAATAAACGCTCAACGACGATCTCAGTCTTGGTCCTAGGCTAGACCGTGCTAGAGACGCGAGCCTAGAACACTAACAAAATCACGGCGCTGCACGTAAACAAGGGAGGAGCACACTCTGAATTTTTTTTCTTTTTTTTTTTTTTTTTTGCACTTTTTTTTCCTCTTTTTTTTTTGCTCCGCAACAAATTTTTTTCGGAAAAGTCTACAAATGGTCTAAAAACTGCCTAGCCAGAATTTTCCAGACTTAGTTTTTTTTTTTTGAAATCGAACTATTTTTCTTCTCGGATGGCTTGGAAGTTGGGGAGTCTGTCTGTGTCACGACTCGGAGTATCGCGTGATCTGGAAATCGAGAACAATGCAACAATTCTCGGACTCGGACTAGGACTGGTGGCGGAGATGAATCTGTGGAACTCGGACCGGTGGCGGAGATGAATCTGTGGAACTCGGACCGGTGGCGGATATATGTTGCGGTGGACTCGGATGGGCGTGATGGCGGCGGATATGTGGTGGCGATATGGATTCGGATTGGCGGTGAATATGTGGCGGTGGTATATGGCAGCGGCGACGTGACAACCTCGTGAATGTAACTCAAACTCTAAAAGACTAGACGCTAAGACCAGCAACTTGACACGACGATGCAACCGCCAATTCAACAAAGCAAATACTGAAAAGATTATGCAAAGGCTCAGATTGGTTCGGACGGGATGAACTAACCCTAAATTTTTTTGGCTTTTTCGTGGACTATAGGTATGAAGAACAGACTCGATCTAAACTACGAAAAGCTGTAAAATCTCACCGAGTAACCCGGAAATCTGATACCACTTGATAGAGGCAAAGGTGTCCCGCTCTTCGATGAGATGGTGGATTTCGCTTTGGTGGAAGTCGACTTTGACGATCCGACTACGAGCGTGCGAGGACGCCGCGCTTTAGCAATCGCTAAACCAACTCCGAGAGGTTATTGACCACGCCGAGCACGATCAACTCGACCACGAAGGTCTGCTTTCCTGCGAGCAAACGAAGAACAAGCAAGAAACTGAGATTGCAATCTGGATATTGCGAATATAAGATGAAAGCTTTATTGATCAAGGTGGGGTTCTGTGGCGCTTTGTCCAGTCGTTGAACACAAACGGCACGCGGAAGTTGCAGCTATGGCGAACTTTTAATCTAAACAAAACCCAAAGTCTAAACGGTGCCCTAAGGGCTGTATATATGGAGGAAGAGGGGTGAATTTCGTGGCCCTTGGTGGAGGGGTCCAAACTAACCCTATCTCTTGTTTCCCCACACAAACGGACTCTAAAATAGCCTATACTAATGTATTTCGAAATTACATGGGCCTGGCCCAATAATAAAGTGACGCAGCACCTAGAATAGCCTCTGGACGAAATTTATGAAGTGGCATCTTGTATATTTCGTCCAAGGCTTCATGTACTCATTATGGTGGCTTCAAAGTCCTGAAATCATCACTTGTAACTCCATTCTTGTCCCCTTATGCATGCCATCATCTCCATGCTTGTTCTTGCTCCAATGTTCATCCTTCTCCAAGCTAGGCCCTTCATTTGTAAGCAAAACAAATGTATCCAATTTAGGCAGCATCATATTCTCATGAACATTAGAATCATTACCAAGAAACGAAAGTACCTGGTAATTTAGTTGGCGTGCGCGAGCTCTAGTAATTGGTCCAGTATGTATAGCAGCAGGGGCTGTGGGTGTAACAATGGTATTGATGTCCTCATCAGTCATGGCATGGCATATAGATAAATGATGCAAAGGGAGCATATCAATATCGTCACAAGAGAAACAAATGCCAATAACCATGGGCTTGTCATCTATGCCATATGTGCAAATTGGGTTCATTTTAATGGCATATGCATAGTCACTATGAAGAGATTGCAAATAAGACATATGGTTGATCTCATGCATAGCATATGACAAGTCAAGCGGATTATCAAACATGATGTGACCTAAAGAATTGTCACAAGAAATCCTATGTAACATGGCATCACTACTAATAAACTCCACATGAGAATCATCATATTCATCATAAATGGGCAAATCATCACATGGGGAAATCATACTAGCATGAAGCATGGCAATAGGTGGATCAACATCATGCAAGCAATCAATGTCACGAATGTCCACTAGTGGGACTAGAGCATCACCTTCACCTATGTTACCTTTGTCATTCCACTCAAGTGGTGTAGGTGAGGTGGGAAAGACCAAATGGTGGTCATCTTCATGTTGATGGAACCATGTGGGCGGTGCATCATAATCCACCATGGCCATCGTCTTGTCCAAAGGGCGTTCGAAGTCGTCGAGGATCGGCGCGTCATCATCAATGGGACCTAGCACCAAACGAGAAGACACAATAGAGGTAGAGGTCAAGTTGTTAGAAATGCAAATGGCCTCATGAGACCTATCAACTATCTCACTCTCTCTATGTGATGGTGGCTCACTCAATCCCTCAAGATAGGTGCACTCAATGTCGCATATGGTGTAGTCACTCAAATCACTCAAGTGGTGGTGGTGGTGGCTTTCCTCACATGAGAATTGGGGTGGCTCATCATATATGGGGCTAGTGGTGAAGTCACTCTCACTCTCAATATGGTGGCAAAAGTCACTCAAGTCATCATACATCGTCGTGGTCGAAGGGAAAGTCCCATGCTCAACCATCTCGCCGTGGTCGCCGTGGATGAAGGTCAAGATGGCACATCATCACTCTCGTCGTGGATGAAGGCCAAGATGGCTCAACATCACTCTCGCCGTGGATGAAGGCCAAGATTTCTCAACATCACTCTCGCCGTGGATGAAGGCCAAGATGGCTCAACATCACTCTCGCCGTGGATGAAGGCCAAGATGGCACATCATCACTCGCCTCCTAAGATGGAAGCATCATCCTTGCTCGCCACCTTGTCACTCGCCTCCAAAGCTTGGTCCTTGAAGGTCTCCGTGGTCGAACTCGTCGCCGCACCGCCTTGAAAAAGAGTCGAAGTAGACTCGGCATCATCAATGCCACAAAGAGGGATGGCGGTGAAGTTGCACTTGGGAGCATCGTCTTGGAGCTTGTCGGCCTTGGACATCATGGTGGTACTAGCCTCATGCTTGTCGTAGAGCTAGGTTGCCGCGAAGTTTGCTTGGGGTGGAGAAGCCTTGGCCTTCATGAGTTCTTGTTCCGCCTTGAGAGCACCAATGTAGTAGTCGTCGATGGACTTGTAGTTCTCGAGGAAGATGGTCTTGGAGATGTCGTTGTGCAATCCCATCATGAAGTGGAACTTCATCGAAATGGGGTCGTCCACGCCGGTTCGTCGCAAGGCAATCATCATCTCCTTGAAGTACTTGTCGATGGACTTGGATACTTGGGTGGTGTTCTCCAATTGGCATCGAAGTTGTTCCATGTAGGTTGGAGGCACAAACTCTCGCCGTAAAGCTCTCTTCGTCTTGGGCCAACTCATCTCGTAGCTCTCCGAAGGTCTGTGAAGCCACCATGCCAATGCGTAGTCATGGAAGTTTCTTGTGGCGCACTTCACTTGATCTTCGGGACGAACTTGATGTAGCTTGAGGTAGTCGTCCGTCAAACGCTCCCACTCGAGGTACTCCTCGGGTTCTTGAGTCCCGTAGAAAGGAATCTTGTGGTCGGTGTCGAGGTCGTAGTAGCTCGTGGAAGTCGCGGACTTGAGCTTGGGTAGCTTCTCTTGAGTGTAGTCTTGAGGTTCTTGTTGGCGAAGATGCCATATGTCCGTAGGCGAAGATGCCTTGAAGTCGCTTGGCGAAGATGCCAAGGGAGATGGTGAAGTCGTTGTGCGGTTGTTGGTGTTGAGCTCTTGACCTTCACGTTCTTGTTGGTGGTGGTGTCGATGCCGATGTGATCTTGCCGGAGGTGGTAGCTCGGAAGGATGTGCTCTTGAGCGTCTTCTCGAAGATGAGGAAGATCGCTTGTAGGACTTGATGAGGGCCTAGATCTCCTCCATGCGCTTGTCCATCTTGGCATCGTAGTTGTTGTTCATGGCATCGAACTCGTCGTTGTTGTTGTAGACCGAAAGTGAAATGCCTTGCCTATCCATCACAAGACTCGAGTAGAGGTGAGTAGGAAATGAGATAAACAATACCAAGTTACCTTTTCCCAAAGTTGAGGATGTATCTCGTGTCACTCAATGTGAGATGAAAGAATAGTGGAATTGGTACCGGACTTGTTCACTCACACCTACAAGTAAAGGCTTATGGTAGAGCTCGGTGAGGATAGTGGCACAAAAATTTGATGCAAAATGTTAGCAAGAGTCAATAATGTTGAAAAAGATTCACAAATTCGCAAGTGAAACAAGTAGACCAATAGCAATGAAAGGTACACGGAAACACACACACGGATAGATAAATGGGGTCGTGCAACCAAGGAATGAGCACAAAATGTGGAATCCACGGAAAACGCTCGTGTTGCACAACTCAAGAGAGACGCTAGCACGATTGCTCAATAGGCGGATACGACACTTGTGCACAACCTATAAGATGCAAAATGGATATTCTTCTATCCCAAGTATGCTATGTATGTATGGTTCCCGGTGTTTCTCTCAAGCATGATATCATATGATATAGATTTGACAATCTTATGTGCAATGGGGTATGATGCTATGGCACTTGCTCACGAGCTCTTGGCTCTCTTTTTTCTTAAAAGCTTTTTTTTTATTTCTATGGCCACTTTTGCACAATGTACAAACGAAGATAGCAATTGTGTATATGTGGGAACAAACTTGAGGCACAATGGATGATATGATACCAATATGGTATGGTATGTATGCAATGGAAGGTATGGACCACTAATGTGCACAAGTAACGTTGCCGGCAATACTCAAATGGCTAGTCTCGATAGGTAAGTGACACAAAATGGGCTAGGGGTTAACAATGCAATTGCAAGGTAATATACAATGGTGTCGTCGAGGTTACCGTCCTTTCGATGATGAGTGGCGGTGTTCTTGGTGTAGATACCAAGATGATGGAGACTCGTCCCTAAGTAGCCGAAACACCTTAGGAAACGGAAAAACCGCAAACTCAAAATCTCAAATGACAAATGTCAAAATGGTGGTAGCGGAAAGCGGTGGTGGTGTTGCACTAGGCAATGCGGACTGAATGATGGGCTATACACGAGTCGGAGTTGAAGTTGCCGTCCCTAAGTAGCCGAAAACCTTAGGAGACACAAGCCACAACTCGAACAAGCTCAGACAACAATTGGGTTAAGTTGGGTTGTCAGAAGTGTATGGTGGGAAGGTTATGTGGAAGTGGTGGTGGTGGTGGTTTATGAAGAAGCAACCGTCCCTAAGTAGCCGAAACACCTTAGGAGACTCAAGTCACTACTCAAAGAACCTCAAATGCTATGGGGAACAAAATGGGTTAGGTTGCGGAAGTCGGTGGTGGCTATGCGGATGATATGGTGGAGGGCCTAGGCAAACTTGCCAAATTTCAGAAAATATGATGGAGTCAAATGATGTTGGTGGTATTTTTGTGGGATGGGGGATGTCAAGAGCTTCAAAACGAGCTAAAGAACGTCAAAATCGAACTCCGGATGAATTAGTTATGGCCAAAACAAAAATCTGTCGATTGTCGGGCCAGGTTAACCGGACATCCGGGAGTAGGTCCGGATGATCCGGGCTAGGTCCGGATGATCCGGGAGGAAATCTGGATGATCCGTGTTCGTCAGCGCCAGTTCTGTTTGCTGGGTGCGTGGGTTATCCGGACGTCCGGGGGTGCGTCCAGCTGATCCGGGCTTGGTCCGGATGATCCGGGAGAAGGTCCGGATGATCCGGGCAAGTCAATCCGCTCGGGATTTGCTCTCGGGGGCGAATTTTTGGGCGGAAATGGATGATTTTCCGGGCAAAATTTGAGGGATTTCGTGGATGGAAGGTGGGGAAACTTGGGGGAAAGCTAGATCCACGTGAAACCAAGCAAATCCATGGATCAAAATCAACAAAACATCATCAAAACTAACAAATCACAAAAAAATTTGGGGGATATTTTTGGTGGGGATTTTCGGATTTAGGACGAAATCAACAAAATCAAGCTAGAAAAAGAGGGGTAGGGTCTCCAAAAACATGATCAACGTGGCTCATGATACCATATGATGTAGGGTGGAACCCTATAGCGGCGATCTTTCACGTTTGGAGTGGGATCCCTCGAAGAACACGATGAACACGGGAAGAACGGGGAGAAATCACAAGGGGAAACACTCAAGAACAAGTCCAAATCACACATCCACTAGATAATCAAACACACAAGGTCACAAGGTACATGAACAACAAAGGGAAAGATACAAGGTAAGGTTCATCTCGAAGAGGAGGTCTTGATGATATCCTAGATGGATCTTCCCACAAGGGGGTCTTGATGATATCCCGCAGGATCTTCTCCTAGATGGAGGTCTTGGCCTCTAATGGAGTAGTGGTCTCTCTCTCAAGAGTAGAGATAGGTAGGAGCAAAGCTCACCTAAGAATGAGCTATCACTTTGCTAACCCTAGAAAGGAGGTGGAGGAGGTTCATTTATAGCCCAAGGCGAAGGGGTAAGTGAGGGCGAAGGGTACACGGGCTTCGCCCAAGTCGCAAGACGCAGCGGGGTCCGGATGATCCGGAAGGTGGCCCGATGATCCGGTGTCGGGGTCCGGATGATCCGGGCGACCGTCCGGATGATCCGGCTTCGTCGGGCTGCTTCTGTTGCCTTCGGACGAATTGTCCGGATGATCCGGGGGAGGACCCGGATGATCCGGCCTAGCCCGGATGATCCGGACGGGGGTCCGGACGTCCGGCCTGGCTCCTGCAGCCGCTCCGTCTTCTTCTCCTTTCTTCCGTCTTCTCTTCCATGCTTCCCTCGCGGACGGTGTAGTCGTTCCTTGGCGCTTGCACTCCTCCTTGACATCCGTGAAGGTCCGACAATACCTATGCATGCACACGTAAGGAGTGTCAAGTAGTATACCATCCTCGAGAGTGTCAAGTGAGCACGTGTAAAGGAGATGATTCACCTTTGTGTATGTGAAGTAGATGTCGCACGTGTCACTTGCCAAGTGGACTCTTGACATGGTGATGTCCGTAGGATGCTCCGCATCATGTAGGCACCCGTAGGACTCAGCTGATCCATGTCTTTCCCGCGCTCGCAGTGCTCCGGCGATCTCTGAATTTATTTGGGCAGTGCTGTTCTACCGTAGCGTGTTTGCGTGTCCCTGCTCTGGATTCCCCCTGTCGTGCTCCCGCAACTCGCTCGCGCCACTCGTTCGCGTCTCGCGCGCACCCTTCAAGCCCTCCCGCAGCTCCCACGAGTTCCTCTGCCGCTCGCTTCGCTCGGCACCATCTCTGTTCCGCTCATGCCCGAGCACACGCGCACGCGCGACACCACGAGCAGAAGCCACGCGCTCCCGCGCCTTCACATGTTCCCGCACGCCTGCCGGAGTCCCTATGCCCCGCTGGTTGCCGCCGTTGCCCTCGCCGGCGCCGTCGTCTTCTCTGTTTGTAACAGAGGAGCTCGATCTGGTGTGTCTCTAAAAGGGGCCGAACCCCTTTTCTTATTAGTAGCACCTAGCTAGCCCAGTGGTTGGCTACGCAAACCCGCACCGGGGAGACCCGGGTTCGATCCCCGCGGGTGCATAAATCTTTCCCCCCTCTTTTTCTATTTTCAATCAACCGTGTGTATGACAGGGTGGCCTCACCTGTCATCCTCCCTTAGCCCCTGTTTTCCTTTATTTATTTTATTTTTTTATTTTTGTTATTCCCCAGCGAATATTCCTTTTCGGGCAAGCCCATTTCTGGACGTTTCCAGATAAGGAGAATGCCAAATCTGTCATATTCCATTTAGGGCAGGTTTTAACTTAATGCACTTGTGAATATTTTTCTACAGCAACCCCAACATATTATATATGTTTTTGGGGTAGAAAAATCCCACCAATTCAGTGGTGGCATTAGTTTCTGCATTTGAGCAAGTTCATGAACTTGTCATTTTACATCATGATGTTGTCTTGTCATTTTTGTGTGGTTTATTTCAAGCATGCTATGAAGCTGTTTTGCACAAGGATAGCTTCATTTTCATGTCTACTTCATGCTAGAACTTGTTACATGCCATGACATGCCTTGTAGTAAGTTAATCAAGCTTGTAAAGATGCCATGTTGAATCTGTTTTTGCCATGTCCTGAAACTACTCAGTCTGGATCTGTTAACGAGACTTGCTATGTTTACATGCATGCCATCATATCCTCTGGTCCTTTTTGGCTTATGGTCAGTAAGGGACTTTTGATCTATGCTTCGAGTAGATTCCTGCCATGCCTTGTTTTGCTATGATAAGTTCCTGTAGCTTGTTGATAACTTGCTCTGAACATTGCTTCGTGATGCTGTTTATGCCATGCCCAACCTGATATTTTTTGCACTTACACCATGCTTGTTTGAACCTGTTATGATGTGATTTAGCCGTAGCTCAGTGTTCCTCTTTTGTTAAGCATCTCCTGTAGATCACTGCCATATGCTTTGTTTGTATGTTGGGGTGCTGTAGCATAGTTTCTTGTTGCATGCTAAGTAGCATCGTGCTGTTAATCGTAGATTTGTGCCATTATTGTTTTGCTTGCCATTTGCAAACCGTGCATCCGTTTCCGGTGATCCTCATATCGATTTCAACCGAAATCATCTCATCTTTCCAGCGGCATACTTGGTTTGCCAAGTTGATGCCTTGTTCATCCTTTTTCCTCCCGGAGCACGCATATGCATTGCATATCACATCTCGCATATCATGTCATGTATTGCATCATGTTGCTTGTGCATTGCTCCATGTTTGATTGTGGTTCCATTGCTTGTGTTCTTGGTTTGGGTAGAGCCGGGAGACGAGTACGTGAACGAGGAACCTGTTGAGAATGCTTTCGAGGATCAAGCCTTCGACAACTCTGAGAACTTTGCAGGCAAGATGACCATACCTTCGATATCACTTCTATCTTTGCTTTGCTAGTTGATCGCTCTATCGCTATGTTAGCTCTACCTGCCATTGTTTATCATGCCTCCCATATTGCCATGTCAAGCCTCTAACCATCCTTTCCTAGCAAACCGTTGTTTGGCTATGTCACCGCTTTTGCTCAGCCCCTCTTATAGCGTTGCTAGTTGCAGCTGAAGATGAAGTTTGTTCCTTGTTGGAACATGGATATTTTGCGATATCACAATATCTATTGTTTTAATTAATGCACCTATATACTTGGTAAAGGGTGGAAGGCTCGGCCTTATGCCTGGTGTTTTGTTCCACTCTTGCCACCCTAGTTTCCGCCATACCGGTGTTATGTTCCTTGATTTTATGCTCCTTACGCGATTGGGTGATTTATGGGACCCCTTGACGGTTCGCTTTGAATAAAACTCCTCCAAAGGGCCCAACCTTGGTTTTACCATTTGCCACCTAAGCCTTTTCCTTGGGTTTTCGCGAGCCCGAGGGTCATCTTTATTTACCCCCCGCCGTGCTCCTCAGTGTTGGTCCAAACTAGAGCACCGTCTTGGGACCATTCCTTGGCAACTTGGATTACGCTTGTACTGTGACGCTTAGCTTATCTGGTGTGCCCTGAGAACGAGATATGTGCAGCTCCTATCGGGATTTGTCGGCACAGTCGGGTGGTCTTGCTGGTCTTGTTTTACCATTGTCGAAATGTCATGCGAACCGGGATTCCGAGACTGATCGGGTCTTCCTGGGAGAAGGTTTATCATTCGTTGACCATGAGAGCTTATGATGGGCTAAGTTGGGACACCCCTGCAGGGACATTATCTTTCGAAAGCTGTGCCCGCGGTTATGAGGCAGATGGGAATTTGTTAATGTCCGGTTGTAGATAACTTGACACTGACTTCATTAAAATGCATCAACCGTGTGTGTAGCTGTGATGGTCTCTTCTCGGCAGAGTCCGGGAAGTGAACACGGTTTGAGTTATGCTTGACATAAGTAGTTTCAGGATCACTTCTTGATCACTTCAAGCTTCTCGACCGCTGCGTTGCTTCTCTTCTCGCTCTCACTTGCGTATGTTAGCCACCATATATGCTTAGTGCTTGCCGCAGCTCCACCATATTACCCCTTTACCTACCTATGAGCTTAAATAGTCTTGATCTCGCGGGTGTGAGATTGCTGAGTCCCCGTGGCTCACAGATTCTACCAAAATAGATGCAGGTGCCGAGGATACCAGCGCAGATGGCGCAACTGAGCTGAAGTGGGAGTTTGATGAGGCCCTTGGTCGTTACTATGTTTCATTTCCAGACGATCAGTAGTGGAGCCCAGTTGGGACGATCGGGGATCTATGTAGCATTTGGGGTAGTCTTCTTTTATTTTGGTTCCGTAGTCGGACCTTGAGTGTAATCTGGATGATGGATGTTTATTTATGTATTGTGTGAAGTGGCGACAGTAAGCCAACAATGTATCTCTTTCCCCTTATGTATTACATGGGTTGTATGAAGATTACCTCACTTGCGACATTGCTTTCAATGCGGTTATGCCTCTAAGTCGTGCTTCGACACGTGGGAGATATAGCCGCATCGAGGGTGTTACACCACCATATGTGACATTGAGAGCATTTCCTATGAGAGGATGAGTGTGACCCACTAGCCCTACACGTGAGGGCATGCCACACATCCAATGTGAGGTTGAGCGCCATTTGAGTGACTCCACCAACCATATGAGTGAAAGCACCCTTGAGGGAGTGAGTGAGACACAACACTTAGCGAGTAAGGTAGTTGACACGGCATGTGAGGCCACTATGATTTCTAATGACTTACCCTCTACTCCTAGTGTGTTTTATTCTTTTGTGCTAAGTCTCTTACATGACGACATGCCTACCCTCGACGAGTCACCCTCCAATGGACAAACCGATGGCCATGGTGGACGATGATGCACCCCCACATGGTTTCATCAAAACGAAGATGACAACGAGCGGATCTTCGCCACCTCACCTAACAACACATGAGCGATGCTTCAAAGGTAACATAGGTGATGGTGCTTCTATTGTCCCACTAGTGGACGCTCTTGACATCGATTGCTCCCATGATGTTGACCCACCTATTCCCATGCTTCATGCTAGTGAGACTTCTTCATGCCTTGACTTACCTATTTATGATGAATATGATGATGAGCATGTTGAGTTGCCTAGTTGTGATGCTATGCTCCAGAGGATATCATGTGAAAATACTTTTGGTCACATCATGTTTGACAACCCATTGAACTTGTCATATGCTATGAGTGTGATCTCCCATATTGCATCATTATAATCTCAACATAGTAACTATGCATGCCCCATTAAAATCAATCCCATTTGCAATTATGGCATAGATGACGAGATGATGGTCATTGGCTTTTGTTTTTCTTGTGATGATATTGCCATGCTTCCTTTACATGATTTCCGCAATTCATCTACTATGTCATGCCACTCACATAGAACCAAATATGCTTTGTTTTTGATGTTGTCAATATTCTCCATGTGATGTTGCTACTCATGCCCATGAGGAGACGCCCATAGTTTCCTCATACATATTCGGAGATCTTGATGCATTTCATACTTTGCATGATTCCCATGATAGTATAGACAATATGCATTCCGTGTATAACAATGCTCTAGATATTGCTCGTGATGCATTACACAATTTGAGTCTCCATTATGCTATACATAATAACAAACCTCTCATCATGGATGACATGTTTCTATATCATGCATCTCATTTATTTGAGCATTTGATATTTTGTGCTAACGGACACATGCACGTGCGCATCATGATGGATGATGTGTACATATATCACGCACAAACAATTTTTCCTTTGTCTTTTTTTTGTGTAGGTACTCACGTATACTCGTGAACATCTCAACCCCAAGAGTTGACGAAACGAGCTCTTGAGAGCAACGATGCTTTGGGATCACGTGAATTGTCCTTACCACCATTCTCTTCGCGCAACGACTACGCGCATCTTTTCTACTTAGCTCTCACACGGCTATGGGCTATTTACCACTTGTCACCTTATTCCCATACTATTGTGTTCACTTTGCATGTTATGCTTGCTCCTGTGCCTTTGCCATGCAATTGTGACCCTTGCTTGCATCTACCCATGATTCATCATTATGCTACTTCTATGTGTATTTGCATGCTTGGTGGAGATACTTGTTGCTATTGCCATGATTTCTTTGTGCACCATTGATGCGGAGCATCCCACGTTCATCCCCATGTACACTCAGAATACTCTCCAAGCCCCAAAAGGACATATGACGAGACCTCAAACATACGCCATTGGACATAAGGTGAATTCACTCCTCTTCGAACCGTCACTTTCAGCATGTGAGACATGGCTACTACCTCATGCATGGACCTTGCATATACTCAGGTACAACCGAGATGATCATGGAGAATCTAAGGACCAAGGCCAAGCATGGAAGAGGAGAAGGAAGAAGAAGACGGAGCGGTTGCTGGAGCCAGCCGGACATCTGGACCGCCGTCCGGATCATCCGGGCCCAGCCGGATCATCCGGACCCTCCCCCGGATCGTCCGGGTAACTGCGTCGAAGACACCCGAAGGCTTCTACCGAAGCCGGATCATCCGGGACTCCGTCCGGATCATCTGGACCCCTGACGCCCGGATCATCCGGGACCCCGTCCAGATCATCCGGCCTTGCCGGCGCGCATGACTTGTGCCGAGGCCCGTGTACCCCTTCGCCCCTCACTTACCCCTTCGTGGCTTACCACTATAAATAGACCTCCTCCTCCCCATTTTGAGGGTTAGCATTGGTTTAGCTCATATTTTGTGTGAGAGCCTTGCTCATCCACTTTGTTACTTCTCCTCGAAGCTCACGACCTCTTCGGAGAAGATCCCCCAAGCGGATTCAAGACCCCTTCAAGGGAAGACAATCAAGACCTCCTCTCGGAGAAGAACGGCTACCCTTGTATCTTTCCTTTGTTGACCTTGTTCTACCTTATGTGTTTGGTGATCTAGCCCTTGTGTGATCGATTACTTGTCGGTTTAGTGATCCTCTCGTTTTCCCCCATGATTTCCTCGTGTTCTTCATGTTTCCCCGTAGGATCCTCTCTGAACGTGAAAGATCGGCCCCTAGGGTTCCGCCCTACATCATCTTGGTACCATGAGCCACGTTGATCATGTTTTTGGAGCCCCTACCCTTCGTTTTCTAGCTTGATTTTGTTGTTTTCATCGTAAATCCAAAAATCCCCACCAAAAATAGCCCCCAATTTTTTTTGTGATTTGTTGGTTTTGATGATGTTTTGTTGATTTTGGTCCGTGGATTTGCTTGGTTTCAAGTGGATCTAGCATTTCCCCACGTTTCCCCACCTTCCATCCACGAAATCTCGTCAATTTTGACCCCAAAATCCCAATTTTCCGCTCAAAAATTTGTCCCCGAGATTAAATCCCGAGCAGTTTGACCTGCCCGGATCATCCGGACCTTCTCCCGGATCATCCGGACACCTCCCGGATCAGCTAGACCCTCTCCCGGACGTCCGGATAACCCACACGCCCGAATTCCCGAACCGGAGCTGACGAACCCGGATCATCTGGAAGTACTCCCGGATCATCCGGAACAAGCCCGGATCATCTGGACCTCCTCCCGGATGTCCGGCTAACCCTGACACTAACTCGGCTGAAATCTTGTTTCGGCCATAACTAATTCATCCGTAATCTGTTTTTGACGTTCTTTAGCTCGTTTTGAAGCTATTGACATCCCCCATCCCGCAAAAATATCACCAACATCATTTGACTCCATCAAATTTTCGCAACTTTGACATCTTTGCCTAGGACCACCACCATATCATTCGCATTACCACCACCGACTTTCGCAACCTAACCCATTTTGTTCACCATAGCATTAGTGGTTGCTTGAGTAGTGATTCGAGTCTCCTAAGGTGTTTCGGCTACTTAGGGACAATTGCTTCTTCATCAACCACCACCACCACTTCCGCATAGACGTGCCCACCATGCATTTCCACCCCAACTTAACCCAATTTTGTTTGAGTTGTGGCTTGTGTCTCCTAAGGTGTTTTGGCTACTTAGGGACGACAACTTCAACTCCGACTCGTGTATAGCCCATCATTCCACTTCAACATTGCCTAGTGCAACACCACCACCGCTTTCCGCTACCACCATTTTGACATTTGAGGTTTGAGATTTTGAGTTTGCGGTTTTTTCATTTCCTAAGGTGTTTCGGCAACTTAGGGATGAGACTCCATCATCTTGGTTTCTACATCAAGAACACCGCCACTCATCATCGCCAAGGACGGTAACCTCCATATCATCTTGGTATCGTGGTATCCCTCCATTGTATATTCCCCTTGACATTGCATTGTTAACCCCTAGCCTTACTTTTGCGTTGCTTGCCTATCGAGACTAGCCATTTGAGTATTACCAGCAACGTTACTTGTGCACATTAGTGATCATACTTCCCATAGCATACATACCATATCATCGTGGTGCATATATTGCTATCATATCTTGTGTCACAAGTTTGTTCCCACATATACACAATTGCTATCTTGGTTTGTGCATTGTGCAAAAGTGGCCATAGAAAAAAAAGAAATAAAGCTTTTAAGCAAAAGAGAAAGAGCAAAGAGTTTGTAAGCAAGTGCCATAGCATCATACCACATTGCATATAAGATTGTCATATCCGATCATCTTGGATCATCTTGAGAGAAACATCGGGAACCATACACATAGCATACTTGGGATAGAAAGTTTATCCATTTTGCATCCTATAGGTTGTGCACAAGGGTCGTATCCGCCTATACAGCAATCGTGCTAGCGTTTCTCTTGAGTTGTGCAACACGACCGTTTTCTGTGGATTCCACATTTTGTGCTCATTCCTTGGTTGCACGACCCCATTTGTCTATCCATGTGTGCGTTTCTGTGTGCCATCCACATTGCTATTGGTCTACTAGTTTCGCTTGAGAATTTGTGAATCTCTTTCAACATTATTGACTCTTGCTAACATTTTGCATCAAATTTTTGTGCCACTATCCTCACCGAGCTCCACCATAAGCCTTACTTGTGTAGGTGTGAGAACCGACAAGGATTGGTACCAATAGTGCTATTTCATTGTCCGCATTTGACTGAACTTGATTCATCGTCAACATCGGTCAAGGTACATTGGTATAAGTTCTTCTCTTTCTCCCACTCATATTTGCTCGAGTCTTGTGGTGGATAGGCAAGGCATTTCCTCTCCGGTCTACGACAACAACGACGGCATAAACAACTACATCTCCAAAGCATCCATCTTCGATCTACAACGACAAATGCAAGGCGCACAATCAAGATTGCAAGAGCGCATCGAGAACATCTCCATCGACATTCGTCACTCCGAAGCAAGGAAAAGGGACTACATCGACAAGAAGCTTTCCACACATAAAGAGGAGCAAGATGCAAGGATGGAGGAGATTAGAGCCTTGATCATGTCTTCTTCCCCTTCGTCATCTTCAAGGCGGCAACATTCAAGCCACAAGTCTTCGGAGCGCGGAAACGATGCAAGTGCAAATTGTCCTCATACACATCAACATGGCGACCATAATCACGTTCGTGATCCACACCGTCATGAAGGCCAAGTCACCTCCAAGCAACATGTGCACGACGACGACGAAGGCCTACGAGCGCAAGCACGACAGCGACATCATCATCATGAATATGCTCCACAAGCACAAATGCAAAAGTCCCAACAAGCCCTACTTCACGCCAAGTCCAAGCTTTATGAGCAAAAGAGAAGACCGCGAGACGACCACCACCAAGACGGCGCTACGGCTACAACAACCACTTCGGCATCTTCACCAAGTGCTATCAAGGCATCTTCGCCTTTGGACGTACGGCATCTTCGCCTACTTCCCACGAGTACGCCTACAACGACTTCAACAAGTCCAAGGCGACCACCTACGAGAGAGGGTGACACTTCCATCTTCGGAAGCCCCTCAAGGAAGATGGCCGAGCATGGGAAACTCCCTTCGGTCATGGAGACGATCTACGAGGTGCCACATCATATGGGCCTCCCACACCAATACGGTGACAAGACGGTCGAGGAAGGGCCATCCCCTTCGACCACGGCGATAGGAGTTGAGCATGGAGACATTTACACCAACATCTCTCCGACACCCACATATGTCGAGTTGCCCCATTTGTCATGTGAGGAGAGCCACTACCCCATGAGAGATATGAGTGACTCCACCATATGTGACATTGAGAGCATTTCCTTTGAGAGGATGAGTGTGACCACCACTAGCCCCACACATGAGAGCATGCCACATATCCTAGTGAGGTTGAGCGCCATTTGAGTGACTCCACCAACCATATGAGTGAGAGCATCCTTGAGAGAGTGAGTGAGCCACAACACTTAGCGAGTGAGATAGTTGACACGGCATGTGAGGCCACTATGATTTCTAACGACTTAACCTCTACTCCTAGTGTGTTTTCTTCTTTGGTGCTAGGTCTCCTACATGATGACATGCCTACCCTCGACGAGTCCATCCCTCCAATGGAGACGATGATGGCCATGGTGGACGATGATGCACCCCCCACATGGTTCCATCAAGATGAAGTTGACAACGAATGGATCTTCGACACCTCACCTACGACACATGAGCGATGCTCCAAAGGTAACATAGGTGAGGGTACATCTCTTGTCCCATTAGTGGACTATCTTGACATCGATTGCTCCCATGATGTTGACCCACCTATTCCCATGCTTCGTGCTAATGAGACTTCTTCATGCCTTGACTTACCTATTTATGATGAATATGATGATGAGCACGTTGAGTCGCCTAATTGTGATGCTATGCTCCATAGGATATCATGTGAAAATTCTTTTGGTCACACCATGTTTGACAATCCTTTGAACTTATCATATGCTATGAGTGAGATCTCTCATATTGCATCATTACAATCTCAACATAGTAACTATGCATGCCCCATTAAAATCAATCCCATTTGCACTTATGGCATAGATGACGAGATGATGATCATTGGCTTTTGTTTTTCATGTGATGATATTGCCATGCTTCCTTTACATGATTTGCGCAATTCATCTACTATGCCATGCCATGATCACATTGTTCCAAATATGCATTGTTTTGGATGTTGTCAATATTGTCCATGTGATTTTGCTACTCATGTTCATGAGGAGACCCCCATAGTTTCCTCATACATATTAGGAGATTTTGATGCATTCCATACTTTGCATGATTCCCATAATTGTGTGCACCATATGCGTTCCATGAATAACAATGCTCTAGATATTGCTCGTGATGCAATACATCCTTTGAGTCTCCATTATGTCATACATCATAACAAACCTCTCATGATGGATGACATGTTTCTATATCGCGCATCTCATTTATTTGAGCATTGGCTATTTTGTGCTAACCGACACATGCACGTGCGCGTCATGATGGATGATGTGTACATATATCACGCACACACAATTTTTCCTTTGCCTTTGTTTTGTGTAGGTACTCACATATACTCGTCAACCTCTCAATCCCAAGAGTTGACGAAATGAGCTCTTGAGGGCAATGATGCTTTGGGATCCCGTGGACTATCCTTACCACCGTTCTCTTCGTGCATAGACTACGCGCATCTCTTCTACTTGGCTCTCACACGGCTATGGGCTATTTACCACTTGTCACCTTATGCCCATACTATTGTGTTCACTTTGCATGTTATGCCTCTTTACATGATTTCGCCATGCAATTGTGACCCTTGCTTGCATATACCCATGATTCACCATTATGCTACTTCGATATGTATTTGCATGCTTGATGGAGATCCTTGTTGCTATTGCCATGTTTATCATGTGCCCCATGCTATTAATGCTTGTTGTGTTGGGAGAGTCATGATGACCCATTGCTATTTACACATGGCTTCTCACCAATACATTCATGCTATCCTGCTCATACCTTGCTTTCATGCTTGTGCTATCACATGTGAATTATTCATGCCCACTATTTGCACACATTACATGCTTGCCATGATTCCTTCTAGTATGTTGCATCTTCGCACTACTAGCTTGCTTGACTTGATCGCTATGATTGCTTGCTATGTTGCATCACCCATGTCCCACTATTACTTGCTTTCTTGGGTGGATGACATATATGCTCATGCCTCTCACATGATATATCTTGATCATTGTATCTTGTGTCCATTAGGTTCCTCTTTCATATCCACTTGTATTGAGTGCAACCATACTATGCTTATTGATCTTAGAGACTTTGACACCTTACTTGTGATGCATGCTTGTTTGATTGAGACTATTGCATTTGGTTATTCTCGCATCATATGCCTCCATACTATGAAATGCTCCCTTGTACTTTTTTATGATGAGCATAATGCATACACTTGTTGGGTATCTTACCACACTAATGATAGGTTTTGCCCTTCCAATAACCTCATTTGTTTTTCCGAGTGTTTGTCATGTTCTTTCATTTTGGAGGATTCACAAGGCGGTGGCGTTGTGCGACAACTTGGTTATGTCAAGGCATACATGATGTGCAACTCCAACATCTTCGGGAACATTCATAAGGTGAACTCCATCCCTTTGAGCTATCCTCAAGTACACATATTGGATGGGTCACTCTTTCATTGTTGTTCCCTTCTTGTTGTGTACATGATACATCTCGTGAACGGAGGAGCGACATTGGAGATTGGCTATATGGACCTTCACATTGAGGAGCGCTCGCACTTATTGGACGCACCTTCGGAACTCCACTCATGCCTCGACATCGAGCTTTGGTACATGATAGAGGCAAAGGTGTCCCGTCTTTCGATGAGATGGTGGATTTCGCTTTGGTGGAAGTCGACTTTGACGATCCGACTACGAGCGTGCGAGGACGTCGCGCCTTAGCAATCGCTAAACCAACTCCGAGAGGTTATTGACCACGCCGGAGCACGATCAACCTGACCACGAGGGTCTATTTCCTGCGAGCAAACGAAGAACAAGCAAGAAACTGAGATTGCAATCTGGATATTGCGAATATAAGATGAAAGCTTTATTGATCAAGGTGGGGTTCTGTGATGCCTTTGTCTGGTCGTTGAACACAAACGAAGTACGCGAAGTTGCAGCTATGGCGAACTTTTGATCTAAACAAAACCCAAAGTCTAAACGGTGCCCTAAGGGCTGTATATATGGAGGAAGAGGGGGTGAATTTCGTGGCCCTTGGTGGAGGGGTCCGAAACTAACCCTATCTCTTGTTTCCCCACACATACGGACTCTAAAAATAGCCTATACTAATGTATTTCGAAATTACATGGGCCTGGCCCAATAATAAGGTGACGAGCACCTAGAATAGCCTCTGGACGAAATTTATGAAGTGGCATCTTGTATATTTCGTCCAAGGCTTCATGCACTCATTATGGTGGCTTCAAAGTCCTGAAATCATCACTTGTAACTCCATTCTTGTCCCCCTTGCATGCCAACATCTCCATGCTTGTTCTTGCTCCAATGTTCATCCTTCTCCAAGCTAGGCCCTTCATTTGTAAGCAAAACAAATGTATCCAATTTAGGCAGCATCATATTCTCATGAACATTAAAATCATTACCAAGAAACGAAAGTACCGGTAATTTAGTTGGCGTCTTGAGCTCTAGTAATTGGTCCAAGATGTATAGCAGCAGGGGCTGTGGGTGTAACAATGGTATTGATGTCCTCATCATCCTCCCTTCTTGAAATGAAGTCGTCCTCGACGGAAGTTCATCTTCCTCACCCAAATATGGCTTCAAATCTGCAATGTTAAAAGTGGGACTAACCCCAAAATCTGCAGCAGCTCAAGTTTATATGCATTATCATTTACTTTCTCCAACACCTTAAAGGGACCAGCAGACACGTGGCATTAGCTTTGATTTGCGCAAATCAGAAATCTATCCTTACGCAAATGTAACCAAACAAGATCTCCAGTGCAAACACAACATATTTTCTACCCTTATCTCCAGAAGTTTATATTTAGCATTCATACGCTCAATGTTTTCCTTAGTTAACTCATGCATTTTTAAAATCAATTCAGCACGTTCTTTAGCATCAAAATTAACCTTCTCCGAAGATGGAAGAGGCAATAAATCAATAGGTGCACGAGGTAGGAAACCATACACAATTTCAAAAGGGCACATCTTAGTAGTAGAATGCAATGAACGATTATAAGCAAATTCAATATGAGGCAAGCATTCTTCCCACATTTTCTTATTATTCTTCAAAACAGCCCTAAGCATAGTAGACAATGTTCTATTGACTACTTCAGTTTGTCCATCGGTTTGGGGTGACAAGTAGTACTAAAAAGCAGTTTAGTCCCCAACTTAGCCCATAAACATCTCCAAAAGTGGCTAAGAAATTTAGTATCACGATCTGAAACAATAGTATTTGGCACACCATGCAAGCGAATAATTTCACGAAAGAACAAATCAGCAACATTGACAAAGATCATCGCTTTTATGACATGGTATAAAGTGTGCCATTTTCGAGAATCTATCCACGACAACAAATATGCTATCCTCCCTTCTTTGTTCTAGGTAAACCTAAAACAAAGTCCATAGATATATCCTCCCAAGGAACACTAGGTACAGCAAAGGCATATATAAACCATGAGGATTGAGTCGTGACTTAGCTTTTTGACATGTAGTGCAGCGAGCAATAAAACGCTCAACATCCCGCCTCATCTTTGGCCAAAAGAAATGTGTAGCAAGTACGTCCTCCGTCTTCTTCACGCCAAAGTGTCCCATTAGTCCTCCTCCATGCGCCTCCTGCAACAACAAAAGACGAACGGAGCTAGCTGGAATGCATAGCTTGTTAGCACGAACACAAATCCATCATTAACGACAAACTTGTTCCATGTTCTTCCTTCTTTACAATTCTGCAATACATCTTTAAAATCAGCATCATGCACATATTGATCTTTGATGGTCTCCAAACCAAATATTTTGAAGTCAAGTTGTGAAAGCATAGTATAGCGACGAGACAATGCATCAAGAATAACATTTTCTTTACCCTTCTTGTGTTTAATGACATAAGGGAAAGTCTCAATGAATTCAACCCATTTAGCATGTCTACGATTCAGTTTAGCTTGACTTTTAATATGTTTCAAAGATTCATGATCGTAATGTATAACAAATTCTTTGGGCCATAAATAATGTTGCCATGTTTCTAAAGTCCGAACAAGAGCATATAATTCTTTATCATAAGTAGAATAATTCAGACTAGGCCCACTCAATTTTTCGTAAAAGTATGCAACAGGTTTGCCATCTTGTAATAACACACCTCCTAATCCAATTCCACTAGCATCACATTCAAGCTCAAAAGTCTTATTAAAATCAGGAAGTTGGAGTAAAGGAGCATGTGTTAACTTATCTTTCAACACCGTGAAGGCTTCTTCCGTCGCGGTACCCCAAACAAAAGGCACATCCTTCTTTGTAAGCTCGTTGAGAGGTGCAGCAATGGTGCTGAAATCTCTCACAAAACGCCTATAGAAACCAGCGAGGCCAAGGAAACTCCTCACTTGTGTGACCGTTTTGGGCTGTGGCCAACTCTCAATAGCTTCAATCTTGGCTTTATCAACTTCAATTCCTGTGGAGTAACAACATAGCCAAGAAAGATACTCGGTCAAGCAAAAGGTGCACTTCCCAAGGTTACCAAACAAACGTGCATCACGTAGAGCATTAAAAACAACACGTAAATGTTCCAAATGTTCTTCCAAAGATTTGCTATAGATCAAGATATCATCAAAATAGACTACCACAAATCGTCCAATGAAAACACGTAAAACTTCGTTCATTAATCTCATGAAAGTACTAGGTGCATTAGTTAACCCAAAAGGCATGACTAACCACTCATATAATCCAAACTTAGTTTTAAATGCTGTTTTCCATTCATCTCCCAATTTCATACGAATTTGATGGTATCCACTACGCAAATCAACTTTGGAGAATATTGTAGAGCCACTCAATTCATCAAGCATATCATCTAGCCTAGGAATAGGGTGACAATAATGAATAGTAATATTATTAATGCCTCTACAATCAACACACATACGTGACGTACCATCCTTTTTCGGCACTAGAATAATAGGAACAGCACAAGGACTAAGGGATTCGCGATATAACCTTTGTCGAGCAGCTCCTGTACTTGACGATAATCTCCTTCGTCTCCTCGGATTGGTACGGTATGGTGCACGGTTGGGTAATGATGCACCGGAATTAAGTCAATTTGATGCTCAATCCCTCGAATAGGTGGTAATCCGGTGGCACGCCTTGTGGAAAGACGTCGTGAACTCTGCAAAATGTTAGTGACAGAAAGGCAAAGGGAAGGCACGTCCTCGAATGAAAATAATGCCTCTTTGCACACAAAAGCATAGCAAACAGATTTGCTAAAATCTAGCTCATCAATATCAGATTTAGTGGCAAGTAAACATGCACTTTTCAATTTAATTTCAGAAACAACACTAGATGGTTTACTATTAGGCTTCATATGTTGCTCAAATTCTTTTGCCACAATCTGATTTTCACTCTTATTTTTCTCCTGTTTTGCTTTATTAGCTCTATTAATATCATCTTTCAAAATGGACTCAGGAGTCATAGGAAGCAAAGTAATATTTTTATCCTTATGAACAAGAGTATACTGATTGTTTCTACCATGGTGTACAGAATTTTTATCAAATTGCCATGGTCTACCAAGTAACAAGGAACATGCTTGCATAGGTACCACATCACAATCAACATAATCAGCATATGTAGAGATACTAAAATGCACACGAACAGTACGTGTTACCTTAACCTTGCTGCTGTTGTTGAACCATTGGATGTAGTAAGGATGTGGATGTGGTCTTGTGGTGAGAGATAGCTTCTCCACCATCTCCATGCTAGCCAAGTTGTTGCAGCTCCCTCCATCTATGATGACACGAATAGAACGTTCCTTCACAACTCCCTTTGTATGGAACAAATTATGCCTCTGATTTTGCTCAGCTTGTGTAACCTGCACACTCAAAACACGTTGAGCTACTAAACATTCATACCTGTCAAGATCTTCAAAGAGCCATGTATTGTGTCTCATGATCGAAATCATCTCCACCGTATTCCTCGTGTGTAATAAGAGCCAAAGTCTCCTCATCATAGTCACTAGCGGACTCATACCCACCATCCTCGTGAGCAATCATCACACGCTGAGATTTGCATTCTCTCGCAAAATGTCCTCTTCCCTTACAACGACGACAAATAATATCACTTGTGTGCCCTGTTGACGCCATGGAAGAAGAACTCTGTGCAGGCCCGGCCGGTGTGCTCTTGGCGAGATAGTGGTGGTTGTGCCTGCTTTCTTGTATCACGGTTGGAGGTGGCACCAAGGAGGTGATGGTGTAGTGGAAGTAGATGATGCACGTGGTGTCCATGATGAAGGTCGACCTGCGAGAAAAGTTAGTGCGGCGCCAATGCTCATCGATCCTGCACTTCACGCTCAGCTTTACAAGCAAGATGGAATAAACGAGTGATATTATTATAATCCTTATAGTCTAGAATGGTCTGAATCTCTCTATTTAATCCACCCAGAAAACGTGCAAGCATAGCTTCATTCTCCTCAACAATACCACATCTAATCAAGCCAGTTTGTAATTCCCGATAATATTCTTCTCAGAATTTTTCCTTGTCTTAAACGCTGCAATTTTTGAAGCAATTCACGTTGATAATATGGTGGAACCCAACGAGTATGCATAGCAGTTTTCAAAGCAGCCCAAGTAGCTGAAACAGGATATAATCTACAATGTTCGACCACCAAACACATGCAAAGCTAGTGAAAGCACAAACAGCAGCAGAACACGTCTCTCCTCGGGATATTGTAAACATGTAAATCATTGTTCAGTTTCTAACTCCCAAGTAAGATATATATCGAACATATCTACCCTCAAATGGTGGAATATTCAATTTCAGTTTAGGGAGATGGTCATGATCGCGTACTGAGGGGAGCCCTAACATTGCCATTATTTGCATGTGGACGACCGGTGGTTGTGGTGCTGGTGGTTGCACGTAGTTCGATGTTGATCAACCTCATCCTCATAATCGCCCGCATACTCATCATCCTCCTCGGTACCAGCGATAGCGATGGCAGAGCCACGTAAGCACCAACAGCGAGAGCAGCGGCACCAGAATTTTGTCCTGGCTCAATAGGAACACGCTGAGCTCGTCCATACTGATTCGGAAAGGGGCGTAGTTGTTGTCGTTGCAGAGGTGCGATAGGTGCAGCCGGCGGTGGTTGTGGAAAACGCGCGAGCAATTCATCAAACTTGCTATCAAGCTTTGTTTCAAACGTCTTCTCAATGCCATCTATCTTCTCCATGGCCTCGTCAAATCTGTTTACCACATCTTGCACCTGTCCACTCATCATTTGCTGAAATTTATCATGTAGTTGTTTGTTCGTCATGTTCTCCCAATCAGTCTCATCGGCTTGTGATCCTGCCATGGTTAGCAGCAATAGAAACACACAAGAATATGATCCTACAGACTACTAGGAAGTGGTGGTGGTGGTGTGGTGGACAGTCACAAATCCGTGAAGCAAATCTCAAATTCTTACCAGTTCTTACCCAGCAGCAGGCGGTGATCGGCAACCGTTGTAATCAAAACTCTCAAAAGCTTGGATAGAGCGATTGCGGGGAGAGTCAAACGTCGACGAGATGTATGTGGAGCTGGGAAGGCTTATAATATGGTAGCAAAAAGGGTCAACAATAATCAATTCAGAGATGCAAAGTTGAATAAACGCTCAACGACGGTACTGTGCTGGTCCTAGGCTAGACCGTGCTAGAGACGCGAGCCTAGAACACTAACAAAATCACGGCGCTGCACGTAAACAAGGGAGAGTCATGATGGAGATCCTTGTTGCTATTGCCATGTTTATCATGTGCCCCATGCTATTAATGCTTGTTGTGTTGGGAGAGTCATGATGACCCATTGCTATTTACACATGGCTTCTCACCAATACATTCATGCTATCCTGCTCATACCTTGCTTTCATGCTTGTGCTATCACATGTGAATTATTCATGCCCACTATTTGCACACATTACATGCTTGCCATGATTCCTTCTAGTATGTTGCATCTTCGCACTACTAGCTTGCTTGACTTGATCGCTATGATTGCTTGCTATGTTGCATCACCCATGTCCCACTATTACTTGCTTTCTTGGGTGGATGACATATATGCTCATGCCTCTCACATGATATATCTTGATCATTGTATCTTGTGTCCATTAGGTTCCTCTTTCATATCCACTTGTATTGAGTGCAACCATACTATGCTTATTGATCTTAGAGACTTTGACACCTTACTTGTGATGCATGCTTGTTTGATTGAGACTATTGCATTTGGTTATTCTCGCATCATATGCCTCCATACTATGAAATGCTCCCTTGTACTTTTTTATGATGAGCATAATGCATACACTTGTTGGGTATCTTACCACACGAATGATAGGTTTTGCCCTTCCAATAACCTCATTTGTTTTTCCGAGTGTTTGTCATGTTCTTTCATTTTGGAGGATTCACAAGGCGGTGGCGTTGTGCGACAACTTGGTTATGTCAAGGCATACATGATGTGCAACTCCAACATCTTCGGGAACATTCATAAGGTGAACTCCATCCCTTTGAGCTATCCTCAAGTACACATATTGGATGGGTCACTCTTTCATTGTTGTTCCCTTCTTGTTGTGTACATGATACATCTCGTGAACGGAGGAGCGACATTGGAGATTGGCTATATGGACCTTCACATTGAGGAGCGCTCGCACTTATTGGACGCACCTTCGGAACTCCACTCATGCCTCGACATCGAGCTTTGGTACATGATAGAGGCAAAGGTGTCCCGTCTTTCGATGAGATGGTGGATTTCGCTTTGGTGGAAGTCGACTTTGACGATCCGACTACGAACGTGCGAGGACGTCGCGCTATAGCAATCGCTAAACCAACTCCGAGAGGTTATTGACCACGCCGAGCACGATCAACCCGACCACGAGGGTCTATTTCCTGCGAGCAAACGAAGAACAAGCAAGAAACTGAGATTGCAATCTGGATATTGCGAATATAAGATGAAAGCTTTATTGATCAAGGTGGGGTTCTGTGATGCCTTTGTCTGGTCGTTGAACACAAACGGCACGCCGGTTGCAGCTATGGCGAACTTTTGATCTAAACAAAACCCAAAGTCTAAACGGTGCCCTAAGGGCTGTATATATGGAGGAAGAGGGGGTGAATTTCGTGGCCCTTGGTGGAGGGGTCCGAAACTAACCCTATCTCTTGTTTCCCCACACATACGGACTCTAAAAATAGCCTATACTAATGTATTTCGAAATTACATGGGCCTGGCCCAATAATAAGGTGACGCAGCACCTAGAATAGCCTCTGGACGAAATTTATGAAGTGGCATCTTGTATATTTCGTCCAAGGCTTCATGCACTCATTATGGTGGCTTCAAAGTCCTGAAATCATCACTTGTAACTCCATTCTTGTCCCCCTTGCGCATGCCAACATCTCCATGCTTGTTCTTGCTCCAATGTTCATCCTTCTCCAAGCTAGGCCCTTCATTTGTAAGCAAAACAAATGTATCCAATTTAGGCAGCATCATATTCTCATGAACATTAAAATCATTACCAAGAAACGAAAGTACCTGGTAATTTAGTTGGCGTGCGCGAGCTCTAGTAATTGGTCCAGTATGTATAGCAGCAGGGGCTGTGGGTGTAACAATGGTATTGATGTCCTCATCAGTACACCAACACGTCCATATTTGTTGATTGTGCTCATACATGTCATGCTCGATGGACATATCATAGTCACTGCAAGTTTGCACCCCATGCATGGATTGACTCACATTATGCTTGTCTTGTTGCATCTATTTCCATGTCATCCATGATATATGAGCTTGTGCATTTCCTTAGCAAATTTGTTGTGATCTTCCTTGATGGCATATTCATACATCATGATCATATTGTCCACCATCAATTCCATGATAGATTACACATATTGAGCATCCATTGCCATGTTCATGCTATTGATGAACCGTCCCTCTGTGACATCATTTTGCACAATGGTAGAATTTGTCGCTTTGTGCACCATGCTAATTATCCCATGAATGCTTTGCATATCATTCTATATCATCTAGATAAGCTTCATGCGCTTTGTCACGCACTATCCCTTCGAACGGACTCACGCTTAATTGATGGACACTTTGATGTAGGGTGGAACCCTATGGGGAGATCTTTCATGAATTGGAGGGGAATCCCCAAGAACAAGATGAACAAAAGAGGGGAAACAAGAGGAACACTCAAGAACAAGTCAAATCACACATCCACTAGACAATCAAACACATAAGATCCACAAGGTACATGAACAACAAAGGGAAATAAGATACATGGTAGAGTTCATCCCAAATCCTATGAAGGAGATGAGGGCTTGATGATCTAGATAGATCCTTCCCTCAAGGGGGTCTTCATACACTAGGGATCTTCTCCAATGGAGGCCTTGAACTCCAATGGAGTGGAATCCCACAAGGGGAGGTACATGAGCTAAGCTCTAGTGTTTAGATCTAATCTTAGCTAAGTCTAAATGGAGGAGATGAAGGAGTATATATAGTCGTAGGCAAAGAAAGGGATAAGTGGGGGTGAAAGGTAAAACAAGGGCAAAGCCCGCAGCATCACACAGGGGGCCCCGTGTGCACGGGTCAAGTAGAGCTCGTGCGCACGGGGTATCCAGGGACCTGACGCAAGGGCCCGTGCGCACGGGGTCCGTGAGGCCCGTGGGCACGGTACACGCCCGTGCGCACGGGGTCTTCAGGACCGTCAGCCTAGGAGGCCCATGGCCACGGGGTCGGAGGGGCCCGTGCGCACGGGGTCGCCTGGGAGCTGCTGCCTTCTTCTTGGCGCTTCCTTCTCCGCTTCCAGGCTTCCCTCTTGGATGATGTAGATTTCTCTTCCGCATGAACTCGTCCTCGCTATGTTTGAAGCTCCGACGATACCTATGAATGCACACGGAAGGAATGTCAAGTAGTATACCATCCTCAAAGGGGTCAAGTGAACACGTGTAAAGGAGATGATTCACCTTTATGTATGCGAAGTAGATGTGGCACGTTTCACTTGACAACCGAACTCTTGACATGGTGATGTCCATAGGATGCTCCACATCATCCCCTCCCCCTTGGGAAAGATCCGACCTCGGATCGAAATCCAAATCACCATGGGAAAGAGATGATGGCATCGTGTAGAAGTGGACGATCACTAAGCATTTGTCATCTTGTAGTTCCAAATGGGCACTCTCCAATGTCGCACCGTCTTGTAATTCCTTCAAAAGTAGCAAAGATAACAAGCACTTGGAAAAACAAATGTGGTTGTCGTAAGAGCAAAAAGCATTCAAGAGGTGATTCACCCAACAAGTGTTGTCATCAAGCATAGCATATGGTTTGACAAAGAAGTGTGTCGTGGCATTTGAGCATATAAATTGAGCACAATCAAGTATATCATGGGAACAAGCATGCAAATGGGAGGTCAAGACGCAAATATATGTGATAAGTGAACAAGCATCTACCTCAAGGTCATAGCAAGAATGCACAAAGTGCTCAAAAAATGGTCTATGGTATGCATAGGAATCATTCACAACACCAAGTATAGTGAAATGTCTAAACACATGGGGCAAGTGCAAGACAATCCGAGCATAACATGCATAGGGTGTAGTGAAGATATCGTGGCACTCAACACAATGAAAAGAGCAATTGTTCAACATGTGTGAGGCAATCAAGTCAAGCATGTCATAAGCAAAGGGACATGGCATATGTGAAGAACTAGATGCAACACACAAGGCATATATGTCATGAGGCATAGCAATGGAGCAAGCAACACATGAAGTATAATCCACAATATGCATGCTCATGGTTTGTGTGTTCTCGAGATAGAATGATATCACCTCGAAAGCATGTCCTTGTGCGTTCTTCACAATGTCGAAGTGGTAGGAAATGTGGTGTAGAAGCGATTCATGGTCGAATGTATGAGGCTCGCTCTCAAGAGCTCGAATGGTCAACTCACGTGAAGTGGAAGTCGACACAAATTCCAAGTATCCTACACATGCACACAACAAAACAAAGAGCGTATGTGCATGGTGGATAAACACATCATCCATCATGCTGGTTCTCTTCTCTTGCACATAACCATTAGAAGCACAAGTGCATGAATAATATGATGCAACAATGGCGATATTCACGGCACTAGGTATATGGTGCAAAGAGGTAAGACAAGCATGCTTCACAAGGAATATGACAAAATCTCCAAACATATGTAAGAATGCTATGGGGGCAATCTTAAGAGCAAGACTATAAGCATTGTTGCACTCAATACATGGCAAATCATCTAGCATGAGAGAGGCAACAGATGGAGATATATGACACGAAGCAATATGAATCATGTGCAAAGCATATAGATGGTTGTCATCAACCGCATGAGATGAGCAAGTATGACACAAGAGACAATAATCAAGATATATCATGTGAGAGGCATGAGCATATATGTCATCAACCCAAGAAAGCAAGTAATAGTGGAACATGGGTGATGCAACATAGCAAGCAATCATAGCAATCAAGTCAAGCAAGCTAGTAGTGCGAAGATGCAACATACTAGAAGGAATCATGGCAAACATGTCATTAGTGCAAATAGTGGGCATGAATAATTCACATGTCATAGCACAAGCATGAAAGCAAGATATGAGGACAATAGCATGGGGCACATGAGAGACATGGCAATAGCAACAACGATCTCCACCAAGCATGCAAATACACATAGAAGTAGCATAATGATGAAACATGGGTAGATGCAAGCAAGGGTCACAATTGCATGGCAAATGCATAGAAGCAAGCATAGAATGCAAAGTGAACACGGTAAAATGAGCATAATGTGATAAGTGGTAAATGGCCCATAGCCGTGTGAGAGCCAAGTAGAGGAGTTGCGCGTAGTCCTTGCGCGAAGTGGATGGTGGTAAAGATAGTCCACGGGATCCCGAAGCATCGTTGCTCTCAAGAGATCGTTTCGTCAACTCTTGGGATTGGGAGGTTGACGAGTATACATAAGTACCTACACAAAACAAAGAAAAAGTAAAAATTGTGTGTGCGTGGTAGATGTACACATCATCCATCATGATGCGCACATGCATGTGTCGGTGGGCACAGCCAATGCTCAAATAAATGAGATGGGTGATATAGAAACATGTCATCCATCATGAAAGAATAGTTGTTATGTATGACACAATGGGGACACAAACTGAGCAAACAAGTATATGGCACATCAAGAGCATGTTTATTCACGGGGAGCATATGGTGCATACAATCATGGAAATCATGCAAATCATAGGATGGATCAAAATCTCCTAATGGGTATGAGGAAACTATGGGGGTCTCCTGATGAGCAATATCGGAAGCATAATATGGAGAAAATGGACAACATGGCAAACAATGCATGTTCGAAGCTCGGTGGTCATGGCATGGCAGATTAGATAATTGATGCAAAGGGAGCCTATCAATATCATCACAAGAAAAACAAATGCCAATAACCATGGGCTTGTCATCTATGCCATATGTGCGAATTGGGTTTAGTTTAATGGCATATGCATAGTCACTATGTTGAGATTGTAAAGATGCAATATGGGAGATCTCACTCATAGCATATGACAAGTTCAATGGATTGTCAAACATGATGTGACCAATACAATTTTCACATGATATCCTATGGAGCATAGCATCACAACTAGGCAACTCAACATGCTCATCATCATATTCATCATAAATAGGTAAGTCAAGGCATGATGAAGTTACACTAGCATGAAGCATGGTAATAGATGGGTCAACATCATGGGAGAAATCAATGTCAAGAAAGTCCACTAGTGGGACAAGAGAAGCACCATCACCTATGTTACCTTTGGAGCGTCGCTCATGTGTTGTAGGTGAGGTGTTGAAGATCGTCTCGTTGTCATCTTCATGTTGATGGAACCATGTGGGGGGTGCATCATCGTCCACCATGGCCATCATATTGTCCATTGGAGGGATGGACTCATCGAGGATAGGCATGTCGTCATGTAGGAGACCTAGCACCATAGAAGAAAACACACTAGGAGTAGAGGTTAAGTTGTTAGAAATCATAGTGGCCTCACGTGTCGTGCCAACTACCTCACTCACTGAGTGTGGTGGCTCACTCACTCCCTCAAGGATGCTCTCACTCATATGGTTGGTGGAGTAACTCAAATGGTGCTCAACCTCACATAGGATGTGTAGCATGCTCTCATGTGTGGGGCTAGTGGTGGTCACACTCATCCTCTCATAGGAAATGCTCTCAATGTCACATATGGTGGAGTCACTCATGTCACTCATGTGGTGGTGGCTCTCCTCACATGGCAAATGGGGCATCTCGACATATGTGGGTGCCGGAGAGATGTAGGTGCAAATGTCTCCATGCTCAACTCCTATGATCGTGGTCGAAGGGGATGGCCCTTGATCGACCTTCTTGTCGCCGTCTTGGTGTTGGAGGCTCATATGATGTGGCACCTCGTAGCTCGTCTCCATGACCGAACTGAGTTTCCCATGCTCGGCCATCATCCTTGAGGGGCTTCCGAAGATGGAAGTGTCACCCTTCCTTGTAGGTCGTCGCCTTGGACTTGAGGAAGTCGTTGTAGGCGTACTCGAGGGAAGTAGGCGAAGATGCCGTACGTCCAAAGGCGAAGATGCCAAAGTGGTTGGTGTAGCCGTAGCGCCGTCTTGGTGGTGGTTGGCTCGCGGTCTTCTTGTGTGCTCTTGAAGCTTGGACTTGGCGAGAAGTAGGGCTTGTTGGGACTTGTGCATTTGCGCTTGTGGAGCATCTTCATGATGATGATGTCGTTGTCGTGCTTGAGCTCGTAGTAGATGTCGTTCGTTGTCGTCGTGCACATGATGCTTGGATGTGCCTTGCCCTTCATGACGATGTTGATCAGGAACGTGATGGTGGTCGCCATGTAGATGTGGACGAGGACGATTTGCACTTGCATCGTGGCCGCGCTCCGAAGACTTGTGGCTTGAATGTCGCTGCCTTGAAGATGACGAAGGGAAAGAAGACTTGATCAAGGCTCTAATCTCCTCCATCCTTGCATCTTGCTCCTCTTTATGTGCGGAAAGCTTCGTGTCGATGTAGTCCTGATGCGGAGCATCCCACGTTCATCCCCATGTACACTCCGACTACTCTTCAAGCCCCAAGGATACATAAGATGAGACCTCGACTATGCGCCATTGGACACAAGGTGAATTCACTCCTCTTCGAACCGTCACTTTCCACGTGTGAGACATGGCTACTACCTCATGCATGGACCTTGCCTATACTCAGGTACAACCGAGATGACCATGGAGAATCAAAGGACAAAGACCAAGCATGGAAGAGGAGAAGGAAGAAGAACCAGCTGCTATAGGCCCCGGACATCCGGCCCCAGCCCGGACATCCGGCCCTTCCTGCAAGCCCAAGGAAATTCGGCGCCCATCACAGAACGCATCCAGAAGCTGAACCCCGTCAGCCCGGACATCCTTCCAGAGGCCCGGACATCCGGCTCTTCCTGAGCCGCCGGACATCCGGCGCCTCCCTGGAAATCCGGCGCACACTATCCAGAGAGCAGAAGCATCGGCCACTCCAGCCCGGACATCCGGCCCGCTAGCCCGGACATCCGGCACCTCGTGAAGGGCCGGACATCCGGCCCGACGCTCGGACATCCGGCCTCCCCTGCCTGCGTGCAGTGCATCTGGGCCGAGGCCCATGTACCCCTTCGTCCCTTAGACTATATATACTCCCCCTCCACCTACGTTTTAGGGTTAGCATTGGATTAGCTCATATTTGTGTGAGAGCCTTTGCTCATCCACTTGGATACATCTCCTCGGAGTCCACGACCTCTTCGGAGAAGATCCCCCAAGCGGATTCAAGACCCCTTCTAGGGAAGAACATCAAGGCCTCCTCACAGAGAAGAACGGTTCCTTTTTATCCTCTACCTTTGTTGACTTTGGATCTCGTGGATCTCTTATGCGTGTGGTGATCTAGCACTTGTGTGATCGATTCCTTCTTGGTTTAGTGATTCTCCCTCGTTTTCCCCGTGTTTTCCCTTTGTGCTTCCGCGTGTTCTTCATGATTCCCCATAGGATCCACTCCAAACGTGAAAGATCTTCACCTAGGGTTCCGTCCTACATCATCATGGTATCATGAGCCACGTTGATCACATTTTTGGAGCCCCTACCCCTCTTTTTCTAGCTTGATTTTGTTGATTTCGTCCTAAATCCGAAAATCCCCACCAAAAATAGCCCCCAATTTTTTTTGTGATTTGTTGGTTTGATGATGTTTTGTTGATTTTGATCCATGGATTTTCTTGGTTTCAAATGGATCTAGCATCTCCCCAAGTTTCCCCATCTTTCATCCACGAAATCTCTCCAATTTTGCCCCCGAAATCATCAATATCCGCCCCAAAATCGAGTTCCTCGAGTTCATGCTCGGATTTGGAGCCCGGACATCCGGCCCGACCCCCGGACATCCGGCCATCCCAGAAATCCGGCCAATAGCCCGGACATCCGGCTCCTGGAGTGCATTTTCGCACAAGTTTCTGGACATCAGGTCCTGGAAATCCGGCCCGACCCCCGGATGTCCGGCCCCTGGGATTTCAGCTTTCTCCGTTTCACCGTTTTGACCATAACTAATTCATCCGGAGTCCGATTTTGACGTTCTTTAGCTCGTTTTGAAGCTCTTGACACCCCCTTCCCACAAAAATACCACCAACACCATTTGACTCCATCAAATTTTCCAAAATTTGGCAAGTTTGCCTAGGCCCTCCACCATATCATCCGCATAGCCACCACCGACTTCCGCAACCTAACCCATTTTGATAAATATAGCATTAGTGGTTGCTTGAGTTGTGATTTGAGTCTCCTAAGGTGTTTAGGCTACTTAGGGACGGTTGCTTCTTCATCAACCGTCACCACCAAAACTTCTACATAACCTTGCCCACCATACAGTTCCGACAACCCAACTTAACCCAATTGTTGTTGGAGCTTTTTCGAGTTGTGGCTTGTGTCTCCTAAGGTGTTTAGGCTACTTAGGGACGGCAACTTCAACTTTGACACATGTATAGCCCATCATTTCACTTCCGCATTGCCAAGTGCAAACCATCACCACTTTTCCGCTACCACCATTTTGACATCTGACGTTTGAGATTTTGAGTTTGCGGTTTTTTCGCTTCCTAAGGTGTTTCGGCTACTTAGGGACGAGACTCCATCATCTGGGTTTCTACATCAAGAACACCGCCACTCATCATCGACCAGGACGGTAACCTCCATATCATCTTGGTATCGTGGTATCCCTCCATTTTATATTCCCCTTGCCATTGCATTGTTAACCCCTAGCCTTACTTTTGCGTTACTTGTCTATCGAGACTAGCCATTTGAGTATTGCCGGCAACTTCACTTGTGCACATTAGTGATCATACTTCCCATAGCATACATACCATATCATCGTGGTGCATATATTGCTATCATATCTTGTGTCACAAGTTTGTTCCCGCATATACACAATTGCTATCTTGGTTTGTGCATTGTGTAAAAGTGGCCATACAAAAAAGAAAAGAAAAAGAAAAACAAATAAAGCTTTTAAGCAAAAGAAAGAGAGCAAAGAAGCTTGTAAGAAAGTGCCATAGCATCATACCACATTGCATATAAGATTGTCATATCCGATCATCTTGGATCATCTTGAGAGAAACACCGGGAACCATACATACATAGCATACTTGGGATAGAAGTTTATCCATTTTGCATCTTATAGGTTGTGCACAAGTGTCGTATCCGCCAATAGAGCAATCGTGCTAGCGTCTCTCTTGAGTTGTGCAACACGAGCGTTTTCCGTGGATTCCACATTTTGTGCTCATTCCTTGGTTGCACGACCCCATTTATCTATCCATGTATGTGTTTCCATGTGCCACATATTGCTATATTTGTTTCACTTGCGAATTTGTGAATCTCTTTCAACATTATTGACTCTTGCTAACATTTTGCATTAAATTTTTGTGCCACTATCCTCACCGAGCTCCTCCATAAGCTTTACTTGTGTAGGTGTGAGAACCGACAAGGAATTGTACCAATAGTGCTATTTCATTGTCCGCATTTGAGTGAACTTGATTCATTGTCAACATCGGTCAAGGTCCATTGGTATAAGTTCTTCTCTTTCTCCCAATCATATTTGCTCGAGTCTTGTGATGGATAGGCAAGGCATTTCATCTCCGGTCTACGGCAACAACAACGGCGTGAACAACTACATCAACAAAGCGTCCATCTACGATCTACAACGACAAATGCAAGGCGCGCAATCAAGATTGCAAGAGCGCATCGAGAACATCTCCATCGACATTTTCCACTCCGAAGCAAGGAAAAGGGAGTACATTGACAAGAAGCTTTCCGCACATAAAGAGGAGCAAGATGCAATGATGGAGGAGATTAGAGCCTTGATCAAGTCTTCTTCCCCTTCGTCATCTTCAAGGCGGCGACATTCAAGCCACAAGTCTTTGGAGCGCGGAAACGATACAAGTGCAAATCGTCCTCGTCCACATATAAATGGCGATCACCATCACGTTCGTGATCAACATCATCATGAAGGGCAAGTCACCTCCAAGCATCATGTGCACGACGACGATGAACGACATTTACTATGAGCTCAAGAACGACAACGACAACATCATCATGAAGATGCTCCACAAGCGCAAATGCACAAGTCCCAACAAGCCCTACTTCTCGCCAAGTCCAAGCTTCAAGAGCACACAAGAAGACCGCGAGACGACCACCACCAAGACGGCGCTACGGCTACACCAACCACTTTGACATCTTCGCCAAGTGCTATCAAGGCATCTTCGCCTTTGGACATACGGCATCTTCGCCTACTTCCCACGAGTACGCCTACAACGACTTCCTCAAGTCCAAGGCGACGACCTACGAGCAAGGGTGACACTTCCATCTTCGGAAGCCCCTCAAGGATGCTGGCCGAGCATGGGAAACTCAGTTCGGTCATGGAGACGAGCTACGAGGTGCCACATCATATGAGCCTCCAACACCAAGACGGCGACAAGAAGGTCGATCAAGGGCCATCCCCTTCGACCACGGTGATAGGAGTTGAGCATGGAGACATTTGCACCTACATCTCTCCGACACCCACATATGTCGAGATGCCCCATTTGCCATGTGAGGAGAGCCACCACCACATGAGTGACATGAGTGACTCCACCATACGTGACATTGAGAGCATTTCCTATGAGAGGACGAGTGTGACCACCACTAGCCCCACACATGAGAGCATGCCACACATCCTATGTGAGGTTGAGCGCCATTTGAGTGACTCCACGAACCATATGAGTGAGAGCATCCTTGAGGGAGTGAGTGAGCCACAACACTTAGAGAGTGAGGTAGTTGACACGGCATGTGAGGCCACTATGATTTCTAAGAACTTAACCTCTACTCCTAGTGTGTTTTCTTCTTTGGTGCAAGGTCTCCTACATGACGACATGCCTATCCTCGACGAGTCCATCCCTCCAATGGAGACACCGATGGCCATGGTGGACGATGATGCACCCCCCACATGGTTCCATCAAGATGAAGATGACAACGAGACGATCTTCAACTCCTCACCTACAACACATGAGCGACGCTCCAAAGGTAACATAGGTGATGGTGCTTCTCTTGTCCCACTAGTGGACTCTCTTGACATCGATTGCTCCCATGATGTTGACCCACCTATTCCCATGCTTCATGCTAGTGAGACTTCTTCATGCCTTGACTTACCTATTTATGACGAATATGATGATGAGCATGTTGAGTTGCCTAGTTGTGATGCTATGCTTCATAGGATATCATGTGAAAATTCATTTGGTCACTTCATGTTTGACAATCCATTGAACTTGCCATATGCTATGAGTGAGATCTCCCATATTGCCTCATTTCAATCTCAACATAGTAACTATGCATGCCCCATTAAAATCAATCCCATTTGCACTTATGGCATAGATGACAAGATGATGGTCATTGGCTTTTGTTTTTCATGTGATGATATTGCCATGCTTCCTTTACATGATTTGCGCAATTCATCCACTATGCCATGCCATGATCACATTGTTCAAAATATGCATTGTTTTGGATGTTGTCAATATTCTCTATGTGATGTTGCTACTAATGCTCATGAGGAGGCCCCCATAGTTTCCTCATACATATTAGGAGATTTTGATTCATCCCATACTTTGCATGATTCACATAATTGCTTGCACCATATGCATTCCATGAATAACAATGCTCTAGATATTTCTCATAATGCATTACACAATTTGATTCTCCATTATGTGATACATAATAACAAACCTCTCATGATGGATGACATGTTTCTATATCACGCATCTCATTTTTTTGAGAATTGGCTATTTAGCACTAACCAACACAAGCACGTGCGCATCATGATGGATGATGTGTACATATACCACGCACACACAATTTTCCCTTTGTCTTTGTTTTGTGTAGGTACTCATTTATACTCGTCAACCTCTCAATCCCAAGAGTTGACGAAACGAGCTCTTGAGAGCAATGATGCTTTGGGATCCCGTGGACTATCCTTACCACCATTCCCTTTGCGCAAGGACTACGCGCATCTCTTCTACTTGGCAATCACACGGCTATGGGCTATTTACCTGATGAGGACATCAATACCATTGTTACACCCACAGCCCCTGCTGCTATACATACTGGACCAATTACTAGAGCTCGCGCACGCCAACTAAATTACCAGGTACTTTCGTTTCTTGGTAATGATTCTAATGTTCATGAGAATATGATGCTGCCTAAATTGGATACATTTGTTTTGCTTACAAATGAAGGGCCTAGCTTGGAGAAGGATGAACATTGGAGCAAGAACAAGCATGGAGATGATGGCATGCATAGCGGAACAAGAACGCAGTTACAAGTGATGATTTCAGGACTTTGAAGCCACCATAATGAGTGCATGAAGCCTTGGATGAAATATACAAGATGCCACTTCATAAATTTCGTCCAGAGGCTATTCTAGGTGCTCGTCACCTTATTATTGGGCCAGGCCGTGTAATTTCGAAATACATTAGTATAGGCTATTTTAGAGTCCGTATGTGTGGGGAAACAAGAGATAGGGTTAGTTTGGACCCTCCACCAAGGGCCACGAAATTCACCCCTCTTCCTCCATATATACAGCCCTTAGGGCACCGTTTAGACTTTGGGTTTTGTTTAGATTAAAGTTCGCCATAGCTGCAACTTCGCGTACTTCTTTTGTGTTCAACGAACAGACAAAGACGTCTCAGAACCCCACCTTGATCAATAAAGCTTTCATCTTATATTCGCAATATCCAGATTGCAATCTCAGTTTCTTGCTTGTTCTTCGTTTGCTCGTAGGAAACAGACCCTCGTGGTCAGGTTGATCGTGCTCCGGCGTGGTCAATAACCTCTCGGAGTTGGTTTAGCGATTGCTAAGGCGCGACGTCCTCGTACGTTCGTAGTCGGATCGTCAAAGTCGACTTCCACCAAAGCGAAATCCACCATCTCATCGAAAGACGGGACACCTTTGCCTCTATCAAGTGGTATCAGATTTCCAGGTTGCTCGGTGAGATTTTACTGTTTTTCGTAGTTTAGATCGAGTCTATTCTTCATACCTATAGTCCACGAAAAAGCCACAAAAAAAATTAGGGTTAGTTCATCGTATCCGAACCAATCTGAGCCTTTGCATAATCTTTTCTGTATTTGCGTTGTTGAATTTGCGGTTGCATCGTCGTGTCTAGTTGCTGGTCTTAGAGTCTAGTCTTTTAGAGTTTCGAGTTCTGGTCATAAGTTGTCACGCCACCGCCGCACCATCATCATCGCCCCTGCCATCTACCACCACCGCTTATCCGCCACCGCTTCGAATCCGTATCCATATACCACCCCCGCTGCCATATACCACCACCATATATCCACCACCAATCCGAGTTCCTTGCATATTAGGGTTGTTTTCGGGATCCATCTAATTTCCGATTCGTGTTTCCTTTTCTGAGTAGGTTTCGGATTCCAGCAATCCTTTGCCGTCCGTAGAAGAGGTTGGTTTCCAAAAAAATAAATCCGGAAACCACCCTCCGTTTAGGCCCAAAATTTTCCAAAAACGCACGGGACAAAAAAAATTTTGGCTATCCTATTTTTAGGTGTTTCTAACCGTATTGAGACAGTTCCCGTTATAGAAAGTTTTTTTTGACCCGTTTCCAGTTTTTGGGTCCAGGCAGTCGGAAAAAAAATTGGTCGAAAAAATTTCGTGCCCATCCTGTCAGTTTGACTTGGGAAGAGTTTTGAGACACTCGCCATTATAGTGATTTTTCGCAAAAAAAAGAGCAGCGCAAAAAAAAAGCAGCGCAAAAAAAAAGGAGCGAATTTTTTTTTCCAGAGTGTGCTTTTCCCTTGTTTACGTGCAGCGCCGTGATTTTGTTAGTGTACTAGGCTCACGTCTCTAGCACGGTCTAGCCTAGGACCAGCACAGTATCGTCGTTGAGCGTTTATTCAACTTTGCATCTCTGAATTGATTATTGCTGACCTTTTTTTTTGCTACCATATTATAAGCCTTCCCAGCTCCACATACATCTACGTCGTGCGTTTGATTCTCCCTGGTAATCGCTATAGCCAAGCTTTGAGAGTTTTGACTACAACGGTTGCCGATCACCGCCGCTTCTTTGGTAAGAACTGGTAAGAATTTGAGATTTGCTTGACGGATTTGTGACCGCCCACCACACCACCACCAACACTTCCTAGTAGTCTCAGAGGATCATATTCTTGTGTGTTTCTATTGCTGCTAACCATGGCAGGATCACAAGCCGATGAGACTGATTGGGAGAACCTGACGAACAAACAGCTACATGATAAGTTTCAACAAATGATGATTGGACAGGTGCAAGATGTGCTAAACAGATTTGACGAGGCCATGGAGAAGATAGATGGCATTGAGAAGACGTTTGAAACAAAGCTTGATAGCAAGTTTGATGAATTGCTCGCGTGTTTTCCACAACCACCGCCGGCTGCACCTATCGCACCTCTGCAGCGACAACAACTTCGCCCCTTCCGAATCAGTATGGACGAGCTCAGCGTGTTCCTATTGAGCCGGACAAACTTCGTGCCGCTGCTCTCGCTGTTGGTGCTTCTTTGGCTCCTCGCTCTGCTGCTGCTGCTTTGTACCGAGGAGGATGATGAGTATGCGGGCGATTATGAGGATGAGGTTGATCAACATCAGAACTACGTGCAACCACCAGCACCACAACCACCAGGTCGTCCACATGCAAATAATGGCAATGTTAGGGCTCCCCCTCAGGTACAAGATCATTACCATCTCCCTAAACTGAAATTGAATATTCCACCATTTGAGGGTAGATATGTTGCTGATATATATCTTACTTGGGAGTTAGAAACTGAACAACGATTTACATGTTTGCAATATCCTGAGGAGAGACGTGTTCCTGCTGCTGTTTGTGCTTTCACTAGCTTTGCATGTGTTTGGTGGTCTGAACATTGTAGATTATATCCTGTTCCAGCTACTTGGGCTGCTTTGAAAACTGCTATGCGTACTCGTTGGGTTCCACCATATTATCAACGTGAATTACTTCAAAAATTGCAGCGCATAAGACAAGGAAAAAATTCTGTAGAAGAATATTATCAGGAAGTACAAACTGGCTTGATTAGATGTGGTATTGTTGAGGAGAATGAAGCTATGCTTGCACATTTTCTGGGTGGATTAAATAGAGAAATTCAGACCATTCTAGACTATAAGGATTATAATAATATCACTCATTTATTCCATCTTGCTTGTAAAGCTGAACGTGAAGTGCAGGATCGACAGGCATTGGCGCGCACTAACTTTTCTGCAGGTCGACCTTCATCATGGACACCACGTGCATCATCTACTTCCACTGCACCATCACCTCCTTCAGGTGCCACCTCCAACCGTGATACAAGAAAGCAGCACAACCACCACTATCTCGCCAAGAGCACACCGCCGGGCCTGCACAGAGCTCTTCTTCTTCCATGGCATCAACAGGGCACACAAGTGATATTATTTGTCGTCGTTGTAAGGGAAGAGGACATTTTGCGAGAGAATGCAAATCTCAGCGTGTGATGATTGCTACTGAGGATGGTGGGTATGAGTCCGCTAGTGACTATGATGAGGAGACTTTGGCTCTTATTACACATGAGGAACACGGTGGAGATGATTTTGATCATGAGACACAATACATGGCTGCTGAAGATGCTGACAGGTATGAATGTTTAGTTGCTCAACGTGTTTTGAGTGTGCAGGTTACACAAGTTGAGCAAAATCAGAGGCATAATTTGTTCCATACAAAGGGAGTTGTGAAGGAACGTTCTATTCGCGTCATCATAGATGGAGGGAGCTGCAACAACTTGGCTAGCATGGAGATGGTGGAGAAGCTATCTCTCACCACAAGACCACATCCACATCCTTACTTCATCCAATGGTTCAACAACAGCGGCAAGGTTAAGGTAACACGTACTGTTCGTGTGCATTTTAGTATCTCAACATATGCTGATTATGTTGATTGTGATGTGGTACCTATGCAAGCATGTTCCTTATTACTTGGTCGACCATGGCAATTTGATAAAATTCAGTACACCATGGTAGAAACAATCAGATACTCTTGTTCATAAGGATAAAAATATTACTTTGCTTCCTATGACTCCTGACTCCATTTTGAAAGATGATATTAATAGAGCTAATAAAGCAAAACAGGAGAAAAATAAGATTGAAAATCAGATTGTGGCAAAAGAATTTGAGCAACATATGCAGCCTAATAGTAAACCATCTAGTGTTGTTTCTGAAATTAAATTGAAAAGTGCATGTTTACTTGCCACTAAATCTGATATTGACGAGCTAGATTTTACCAAATCTGTTTGCTATGCTTTTGTGTGCAAAGAGGCATTATTTTCATTCGAGGACGTGCCTTCCTCTTTGCCCCTGCTGTCACTAACATTTTGCAGAGTTCGCGACGTCTTTCCACAAGACGTGCCACCGGATTACCACCTATTCGAGGGATTGAGCATCAAATTGACTTAATTCCCGTGCATCATTACCCAACCGTGCACCATACCGCACCAATCCAGAGGAGACGAAGGAGATTATCGTCAAGTACAGGAGCTGCTCGACAAAGGTTATATACGCGAATCCCTTAGTCCTTGTGCTGTTCCTATTATTCTAGTGCCGAAAAAGGATGGTACGTCACGTATGTGTGTTGATTGTAGAGGCATTAATAATATTACTATTCGTTATCGCCACCCTATTCCTAGGCTAGATGATATGCTTGATGAATTGAGTGGCTCTACAATATTCTCCAAAGTTGATTTGCGTAGTGGATACCATCAAATTCGTATGAAATTGGGAGATGAATGGAAAACAGCATTTAAAACTAAGTTTGGATTATATGAGTGGTTAGTCATGCCTTTTGGGTTAACTAATGCACCTAGTACTTTCATGAGATTAATGAACGAAGTTTTACGTGCTTTCATTGGACGATTTGTGGTAGTCTATTTTGATGATATACTTGACTTATAGCAAATCTTTGGAAGAACATTTGGAACATTTACGCTTGTTTTTAATGCTCTCGTGATGCACGCTTGTTTGGTAACCTTGGGAAGTGCACCTTTTGCACCGACCGAGTATCTTTTCTTGGCTATGTTGTTACTCCACAGGAATTGAAGTTGATAAAGCCAAGATTGAAGCTATTGAGAGTTGGCCGCAGCCCAAAACGGTCACACAAGTGAGGAGTTTCCTTGGCCTCGCTGGTTTCTATAGGCGTTTTGTGAGAGATTTCGCACCATTGCTGCACCTCTCAACGAGCTTACAAAGAAGGATGTGCCTTTTGTTTGGGGTACCGCCCGAAGAAGCCTTCACGGTGTTGAAAGATAAGTTGACACATGCTCCTTTACTCCAACTTCCTGATTTTAATAAGACTTTTGAGCTTGAATGTGATGCTAGTGGAATTGGATTAGGAGGTGTGTTATTACAAGATGGCAAACCTGTTGCATACTTTTCTCGAAAAATTGAGTGGGCCTAGTCTGAATTATTCTACTTATGATAAAGAATTATATGCTCTTGTTCGGACTTTAGAAACATGGCAACATTATTTATGGCCCAAAGAATTTGTTATACATTCGATCATGAATCTTTGAAACATATTAAAAGTCAAGCTAAACTGAATCGTAGACATGCTAAATGGGTTGAATTCATTGAGACTTTCCCTTATGTCATTAAACACAAGAAGGGTAAAGAAAATGTTATTGCCGATGCATTGTCTCGTCGCTATACTATGCTTTCACAACTTGACTTCAAAATATTTGGTTTGGAGACCATCAAAGATCAATATGTGCATGATGCTGATTTTAAAGATGTATTGCAGCATTGTAAAGAAGGAAGAACATGGAACAAGTTTGTCGTTAATGATGGATTTGTGTTCGTGCTAACAAGCTATGCATTCCAGCTAGCTCCGTTCGTCTTTTGTTGTTGCAGAGGCGACGGAGGAGGACTAATGGGACACTTTGGCGTGAAGAAGACGGAGGACGACTTGCTACACATTTCTTTTGGCCAAAGATGAGACGGATGTTGAGCGTTTTTTGCTCATTGCACTACATGTCAAAAAGCTAAGTCACGACTCAATCCTCATGGTTTATATATGCCTTTGCTGTACCTAGTGTTCCTTGGGAGGATATATCTATGGACTTTGTTTTAGGTTTACCTAGAACAAAGAAGGGAGGATAACATATTTGTTGTCGTGGATGGATTCTCGAAAATGGCACACTTTATACCATGTCATAAAAGCGATGATGTTTGTTAATGTTGCTGATTTGTTCTTTCGTGAAATTATTCGCTTGCATGGTGTGCCAAATACTATTGTTTCAGATCGTGATACTAAATTTCTTAGCCACTTTTGGAGATGTTTATGGGCTAAGTTGGGGACTAAACTGCTTTTTAGTACTACTTGTCACCCCCAAACTGATGGACAAACTGAAGTAGTCAATAGAACATTGTCTACTATGCTTAGGGCTGTTCTAAAGAATAATAAGAAAATGTGGGAGGAATGCTTGCCTCATATTGAATTTGCTTATAATCGTTCATTGCATTCTACTACTAAGATGTGCCCTTTTGAAGTTGTGTATGGTTTCCTACCTCGTGCACCTATTGATTTGTTGCCTCTTCCATCTTCGGAGAAGGTTAATTTTGATGCTAAAGAACGTGCTGAATTGATTTTAAAATGCATGAGTTAACTAAGGAAAAAATTGAGCGTATGAATGCTAAATATAAACTTGCTTTGGAGATAAGGGTAGAAAACATGTTGTGTTTGCACCGGAGATCTTGTTTGGTTACATTTGCGTAAGGATAGATTTCTGATTTGCAAAATCAAAGCTAATGCCACGTGCTGCTGGTCCCTTTAAGGTGTTGGAGAAAATAAATGATAATGCATATAAACTTGAGCTGCCTGCAGATTTTGGGGTTAGTCCCACTTTTAACATTGCAGATTTGAAGCCTTATTTGGGTGAGGAAGATGAACTTCCGTCGAGGACGACTTCATTTCAAGAAGGGGAGGATGATGAGGACATCAATACCATTGTTACACCCACATCCCCTGCTGCTATACATACTGGACCAATTACTAGAGCTCGCGCACGCCAACTAAATTACCAGGTACTTCCGTTTCTTGGTAATGATTCTAATGTTCATGAGAATATGATGCCGCCTAAATTGGATACATTTGTTTTGCTTACAAATGATGGGCCTAGCTTGGAGAAGGATGAACATTGGAGCAAGAACAAGCATGGAGATGATGGCATGCGCAACGGGAACAAGAACGGAGTTACAAGTGATGATTTCAGGACTTTGAAGCCACCATAATGAGTGCATGAAGCCTTGGACGAAATATACAAGATGCCACTTCATAAATTTCGTCCAGAGGCTATTCTAGGTGCTGTGTCACCATATTATTGGGCCAGGCCCATGTAATTTCGAAATACATTAGTATAGGCTATTTTTAGAGTCCGTATGTGTGGGAAACAAGAGATAGGGTTAGTTTGGACCCTCCACCAAGGGCCACGAAATTCACCCCTCTTCCTCCATATATACAGCCCTTAGGGCACCGTTTAGACTTTGGGTTTTGTTTAGATTAAAGTTCGCCATAGCTGCAACTTCACGTGCCGCTTGTGTTCAACGACTGCACAAAGACGCCTCGTAACCCCACCTTGATCAATAAAGCTTTCATATTATATTCGCAATATCCAGATTACAATCTCAGTTTCTTGCTTGTTCTTCGTTTGCTCGCAGGAAATGACCCTCGTGGTCGTTGATCGTGCTCCGGCGTGGTCAATAACCTCTCGGAGTTGGTTTAGCGATTGCTAAGGCGCGACGTCCTCGCACGTTCGTAGTCGGATCGTCAAAGTCGACTTCCACCAAAGCGAAATCCACCATCTCATCGAAAGACGGGACACCTTTGCCTCTATCATTACCACTTGTCACCTTATGCCCATACTATTGTGTTCACTTTGCATGTTATGCTTGCTTCTATGCCTTTACCATGCAATTGTGACCCTTGCTTGCATATACCCATGCTTCACCATTATGATATTCCTATGTGTATTTGCATGCTTGGTGGAGATCCTTGTTGCTATTGCCATGTTTATCATGTGCCCCATGCTATTGATGCTTGTTGTGTTGGGAGAGTCATGATGACCCATTGCTAGTTACATATGGCTTCTCACCAATACACTGATGATATTTTTCTCATATCTTGCTTTCATACTTGTGCTATGACATGTGAATTATTCTTGCACACCATTTGCACCAATGACATGCTTGCCATGATTCCTCCTAGTATGTTGCATCTTCGCACTACTAGCTTGCTTGACTTGATCGCAATGATTGCTCGCTATGTTGCATCACCCATGTTCCACTCTTACTCGCTTTCTTGGGTTAATGGCATATATGCTCATGCCTCTCACATGATATATCTTGATCATTGTCTCTTGTGTCCATTAGTTGCCTCTTTCATATCCACTTGTATTGAGTGCAACCATACTATGCTTATTGATCTTGGAGACTTTGACACCTTACTTGTGATGCATGCTTGTTTGATTGAGCCTATTGTACTTGGTTGTTCTTGCATCATATGCCTCCATACTATGACACGCCCCCTTGTACCTTCTTATGATGAGCATGATGCATACACTTGTTGGGTATATTACCACATGAATGATAGGTTTTGCACCTATGCTAACCTCACTTGTTTTTCCGAGTGTTTGTCTTGTTCTTTCGTTTTGAAGGATTCGCAAGGCATCAACGTCATGAGACATATTAGTTATGTGAAGGCATACATGATGTGCGACACCAACATCTTCCGGAACATTCATAAGGTGAACTCCTTCCATTTGAGCCATCCTCAAGTACGCATATTGGATGGGTCACTCTTTCATTGTTGTTTCCTTCTTGTTGTCTACATGTTACATCTATTAGATGGAGGAGCGACATTGGAGATTGGCTCTATGAACCTTCACATTGAGGAGCGCTCAGACTTATTGGATGCACCTTCGGTCTTCCACTCTTGCCACAACATCCAGCATTGGTATACCAACACCTCCATATTTGTTGATTGTGCTCCCATATGTCATGCTCGATGGACATATCATACTCACCACAAGTTTGCACCCTATGCATGGATTGACTCACATTATGCTTGCCTTGTTGCATCTATTTCCATGACATCCATGATATATGAGCTTGTTCACTTCCTTAGCAAATTTGTTGTGATCTTCCTTGATGGCATATTCATACATCATGATCATATTGTCCACAATCAATTGCATGATAACATATACATATTGAGCATCCATTGCCATGTTCATGCTTTTGATGCACCATCCCATTATGACATCATTTTGCACAATGGTAGAATTTATCGCTTTGTGCACCATGCTAACTACCCCATGAATGCTTTGCATATCATTCTAGATCATCTTGATAAGCATCATGTGTCTTGCCACGCACTATCTTGCCGCACGGACTCATTCTTACATGATGGACACTTTGTGTGCGCTAACCATTCTGGCATTTCTATCACTCTGGAGACACCTTGGAGTACTCGTATTGCGCAATGCCTTCATCTATGTCTGACTACAAGTCCGTCCACGACAACCGTTTCCATGGTGATGAGGATCACGATCCGAGGTCGGATCTTTCCCAACGGGGAGGAGATGATGCGGAGCATCCCACGTTCATCCCCATGTACACTCCGACTACTCTCCAAGCCCCAAGGATACATAAGATGAGACCTCGACTATGCACCATTGGACACAAGGTGAATTCACTCCTCTTCGAACCATCACTTTCCACGTGTGAGACATGGCTACTACCTCATGCATGGACCTTGCCTATACTCAGGTACAACCGAGATGACCATGGAGAATCAAAGGACAAAAGACCAAGCATGGAAGAGGAGAAGGAACAAGAACCAGCTGCTACAGGCCCCGGACATCAGGCCCCAGCCCGGACATCCGTCCCTTCCCGCAAGCCCGGACATCCGGCCCGACCCCGGAAATGCGGCGCCCATCACAGAACGCATCCAGAAGCTGAACCCCATTAGCCCGGACATCCGGCCAGAGGTCCGGACATCCGGCTCTTCCTGAGCCGCCAGACATCTGGCGCCTCCCCGGAAATCCGGCGCACGCTATCCAGAGAGCAGAAGCATCGGCCACTCCAGCCCGGACATCCGGCCCGCTAGCCCAGACATCCGGCACCTCTTGAAGGACCGGACATCCGGCCCGACGCCCAAACATCCGGCCTCCCCTACCTGCGTGCAGTGCATCTGGGCCGAGGCCCATGTACCCCTTCGCCCCTTAGACTATATATACTCCCCCTCCACCTATGTTTTAGGGTTAGCATTGGATTAGCTCATATTTGTGTGAGAGCCTTTGCTCATCCACTTGGATACTTCTCCTTGGAGTCCACGACCTCTTCGGAGAAGATCCCCCAAGCCGATTCAAGACCCCTTCTAGGGAAGAACATCAAGGCCTCCTCACAGAGAAGAACGGTTCCTTTGTATCCTCTACCTTTGTTGACTTTGGATCTCGTGGATCTCTTATGTGTGTGGTGATCTAGCACTTGTGTGATCGATTCCTTGTTGGTTTAGTGATTCTCTCTCGTTTTCCCCGTGTTTTCCCTTTGTGCTTCCGCGTGTTCTTCGTGATTCCCCGTAGGATCCACTCCAAACGTGAAAGATCTTCACCTAGGGTTCCGCCCTACATCAAGTCCCTTTTCCTTGCTTCGGAGTGACGAATGTCGATGGAGATGTTCTCGATGCGCTCTCGCAATCTTGATTGTGCGCCTTGCATTTGTCGTTGTAGATCGAAGATGGACGCTTTGGTGATGTAGTTGTTCACGCCGTCGTTGTTGTCGTAGACCGGAGAGGAAATGCCTTGCCTATCCATCACAAGACTCGAGCAAAGGTGAGTAGGAAATGAGATAAACAATACCAAGCTACCTTTTCCCAAAGTTGAGGATGTATCTTGTATCACTCAATGTGAAATGAAAGAATAGTGGAATTGGTACCGGACTTGTTCACTCACACCTATCAAGTAAAGCTTATGGTAGAGCTCGGTGAGGATAGTGGCACAAAAATTTGATGCAGAATGTTAGCAAGATTCAATAATGTTGGAAAAGATTCACAAATTCGCAAGTGAAACAAGTAGACCAATAGCAAATGTGGTACACGGAAACACACACACGGATAGATAAATGGGGTCGTGCAACCAAGGAATGAGCACAAAATGTGGAGTCCACGAAAAACGCTCGTGTTGCACAACTCAAGAGAGACGCTAGCACGATTGCTCAATCGGCGGATATGACACTTGTGCACAACCTATAAGATGCAAAATGGATAAACTTCTATCCCAAGTATGCTATGTATGTATGGTTCCCGGTGTTTCTCTCAAGATGATCCAAGATGATCGAATATGACAATCTTATGTGCGATGGGGTATGATGCTATGGCACTTGCTTACAAGCTTCTTTGCTCTCTTTCTTTTGCTTAAAAGCTTTATTTCTTTTCTTTTTTTCTATGGCCACTTTTGCACAATGCACAAACCTAGATAGCTATTGTGTATATGCGGGAACGATATTGTGACACAAAGGATGATAGCAATATATGCACCACGATGATATGGTATGTATGCGATGGGTAGTATGATCACAAATGTGCACAAGTAACGTTGCCGGCAATACTCAAATGGCTAGTCTCGATAGGCAAGTAACGCAAAATGGGATAGGGGTTAACAATGCAATTGCAAGGAGAATATACAATGGTGTCGTCGAGGTTACCGTCCTTTGCGATGATGAGTAGTGGTGTTCTTGATGTAGATACCAAGATGATGTAGACCCGTCCCTAAGTAGCCGAAACACCTTAGGAAACGGTAAAAACCGCAAACTCAAAATCTCAAATGACAAATGTCAAATGGTGGAAGTGGAAATGGTAATGTGGAAGTGGTGGTGGTGGTTTGTGAAGAAGCAACCGTCCCTAAGTAGCCGAAACACTTTAGGAGACTCACGTCGCCACTCAAACAACCACAAATGCTAAATGGAGAAAAATGGGTTAGGTTGCAGAAGGCTATCGTGGTTTTGCAGATGATATGGTGGAAGGCCTAGGCAAAGATGCCAAAATGTCAAAATTTTGGTGGAGTCAAATGGTGATGTAACCTATCTAGGTGGATGGGGGATGTCAATAGCTACTCAACGAGCTAAAGAACGCGAAAATCAGACTCCGGATGTGGAAGTTATGGGCAAAACGATGGACTACACGCGGCTGCTGTAGGGGGGCCGTGCGCACGGGGTCTAGGGCCCGTGGGCACGGGGTCCCGTGCGCACGGGTTGTCCAGAGACTTTTTGGGGGCCCGTGCGCACGGGGTCTCGGGTCCGTGGGCACGGGGTGGACCGAAATTTCGCGATTTTGGGGCGGAAATTGAAGATTTCTAGGGCAAAATTGGGGAGATTTTGGGGATGGATGGTGGGGAAAAGATGGGGGAAAGCTAGATCCACTTGAAACCAAGCAAATCCATGGATCAAATCCAACAAAATCTCATCAAACCAACAAATCACAAAAAAATTTGGGGCTATTTTTGGTGGGGAATTTTCGGATTTTGGACGAAATCACACAACACTAGGCTAGAAAACAAAGAGGGGGGCTCCAATTTCGTGATCAACCATGGGTCATGATACCATATGATGTAGATGTTTGTGGGGATTTTCGAAATTGAGCAAGAACAAATAAAATTAGGCTAGAAAACTAATAGGGGGGCTCAAATTTCGTGAGAAACCATGGCTCATGATACCATATGATGTAGGGTGGAACCTTATGGGGGAGATCTTTCACGAATTGGAGGGGAATCCCCAAGAACAAGATGAACAAAAGAGGGGAAACAAGAGGAACACTCAAGAACAAGTCAAATCACACATCCACTAGACAATCAAACACATAAGATCCACAAGGTACATGAACAACAAAGGGAAATAAGATACATGGTAGAGTTCATCCCAAATCCTATGAAGGAGATGAGGGCTTGATGATCTAGATAGATCCTTCCCTCAAGGGGGTCTTCATCCACTAGGGATCTTCTCCAATGGAGGCCTTAAACTCCAATGGAGTGGAATCCCACAAGGGGAGGTACATGAGCTAAGCTCTAGTGTTTAGATCTAATCTTAGCTAAGTCTAAATGGAGGAGATGAAGGAGTATATATAGTCGTAGGCAAAGAAAGGGATAAGTGGGGGTGAAATGGTAAAATAAGGGCAAAGCCCGCAGCATCACACAGGGGGCCCCGTGCGCACGGGGTATCCAGGGACCTGATGCAAGGGCCCGTGCGCACCGGGTCCGTGAGGCCCGTGGACACGGGGGTCCCGTGGGCACGGTACACGCCCGTGCGCACGGGGTCTTCAGGACCGTCAGCCTGGGAGGCCCGTGGGCACGGGGTCGCCTGGGAGCTACTGCCTTCTTCTTGGCGCTTCCTTCTCCGCTTCCAGGGTTCCCTCTTGGATGATGTAGATGTTCTCTTCCGCATGAACTCGTCCTCGCTATGTTTGAAGCTCCGACAATACCTATGAATGCACACGGAGGGAATGTCAAGTAGTATACCATCCTCAAAGGGGTCAAGTGAACACGTGTAAAGGAGATGATTCGCCTTTATGTATGTGAAGTAGATGTGGCACGTGTCACTTGCCAAACGAACTCTTGACATGGTGATGTCCATAGGATGCTCCGCATCACACTTTGTGTGCGCTAACCATTGTATTTCCAAGTGTACTTTGTGTTTGCTCATTTTGCATGTACCACATACCGGAGACACCTTGGAGTACTTGGATTGCGCAAGGCCTTCACCTACGTCCCACGACAAGTCCGTCCACGACACCCGTTTCCATGGTGATGAGGATCACGATCCGAGGTCGGATCTTTCCCAAGGTGGGGGAGATGATGCGGAGCATCCCACGTTGATGTAGGGTGGAACCCTATAGCGACAATCTTTCACGTTTGGAGTGGATCCTACGGGGAATCACGAAGAACACGCGGGAGCACAAAGGGGAACACGGGGAAAATGAGAGGGAAACACTAACCCAACAAGGAATCAATCACACAAGTGCTAGATCACCGAACACAAAGAGTAACACATGATCCACAATCAACAATGGTAAGGATACAAAGGAACCTTTCTTCTCCGTGAGGAGGTCTTGATGATCTTCCCTAGAAAGGGGTCTTTAATTCGCTTGGGGGATCTTATCCTAAGTGGTCGTGAACTCCGATGATGCGGAGCATCCTTCCATCATCCCCATGGACTCTACATGAACACCTACAACACCACAAGGACCGATGACTCGAGCACGTGCAAGAGCTCTTGAAACCGAGGTGACATCACTCCTCTCACAACTCTCCTTCGATTCACATGAGACATGGTTACTACCTCAAACGGAAACTCTATGCATACTCAGGCCCAAGGAGTCGACCATAAAGAGGCTGGGAAGCAAGGAGAATCGGAAGCGGAAGACATACGCGAAGACGGAGAGGAGAAAGCAACCAGACCAGGGAGGCGGACGATCCGGACGGAGGCCGGACGATCCGACAGAGCCGGATGATCCGGACCCGGTCCGGACGATCCGGCTAAATCGACCGAAGGCAACAAAACCTCCACGCTGAAGCCGGATCATCCGGACCCCGGACCGGATCATCCGGATCCCGCCCGGACATCCGGACCACCAGCCGGACGGCCCTGCGCCGTCACCAGCAGAGCACCCGGACCATCCGGGCCCCCACCCGGATCATCCGGACCCTCGTCCGGATCGTCCGGCCAGCGCCTGCACGCGCGTGTTGGGCTGAGCCCATGTACCCCTTCGCCCCAGACTCTATTTATAGGACCCCCTCTCCTCACTTTGAGACTTAGCATTGGATTAGCTCATATTTGTGTGTGAGAGCCTTTGCTCATCCACCGGTACTTCTCCACGGAGACCAGGACCTCCGTCTAGGAGAAGATCCCTCAGCGGATTCAAGACCCCTATCTAGGGAAGATCCCCCTCATGGTTTCAAGGCCCCTATCTAGGGAAGAACATTAAGGCCTCCTCTTGGAGATGAACGGTTCCTTTGTATCCTTACCCTAGTTGACTATGTATCTTGTGGATCTCATGTGTGTATGTTGATCTAGCACTTGTGTGATCGATTCCTTGTTGGTTGAGTGATTTCCACTCGTTTTCCCCGTGTTTCCCCTCGTGCTTCCGCGTGTTCTTCCTGCTTCCCCCCGTAGGATCCCCTCCAAACGTGAAAGATCAACGAATTAGGGTTCCACCCTACATCATCTGAGGAGAAGTATCCAAGTGGAAGAGCAAAGGCTCTCACACAAATATGAGCTAATCCAATGCTAACCCTAGCTAGGAGGTGGGAGAGGCCAATTTATAGTCTTAGTGCAAAAGGGGGCGAAGTGGACGGGTACATGGGCTTCGGCCCGAAACTGTGCGCAGACAGGTACCGGACATCCGCTGGGGACCGGTCGTCCGGTGGCTCATGGGGGTCCGGTCGTCCGGTGTCATCGGACGTCCGCTGGATGCGTTCTGTGAAGGAGGCGCCGGTCGTCCGGAATCTTCATACTTCCGTTAATATCCGTTCTGTTGTGGGGTGCCGGACGTCCGGTGACTTCGGTCGCCCGCTCGCTGGAGAGTGTGGCCGGTCGTCTGGTCCGGGCCGGACGTCCGCTCGTTGGGGCCTGCGTTGGCTGGGACTTGGCAGCTGGGGCTTCAGGCGCCGGACGTCCGGTCCCGACCGGTCGTCCGGTGGCTGGAGTGTTCTCCGATAAATCTTCTTCTTGACCGTCGCGGTTGGTACCTTTGCCTCCTTGTTCGATGGATGTAGATGCACCATGGCTTTCCTCCAGGTACCTGATCACACACAGAGTGTCCACATGAGGTAGTAGCCAAGTCTCGTGAGTAGAGAGAGGAAGTTCGGAAAGGAGCGAGTTCACCTTATCTTCGATAGCCTTTGCTCTAGCTCTTCTCATGGGTCCAAGTGGTATTGAGGGAGATGTAGATACGTCCATGGGGATGAGCGAGGGATGCTCCGCATCATCTCCCCCCTTGAGAAAGATCCGACCACGGATCAAAAGCTTCATCTCCATGGTATGGCGCAAGGTCTTTGACATTGAAGATGTCGCTCACATTGTACTTGCCTCGTGGTAGGTTTGTCTTGTAGGCATTGTCGTTGTAGCGTGCTAGCACCTTGAAGGGTCCATCGGCTCGAGGGAGAAGTTTGGACTTGCGTTTGTTGGGAAGCGGTCCTTTCGAAGGTGTATCCACACAAGATCGCCAATGTTGAAGATCATGGGTTGTTTGTTGACGTTGACCTTGGTCGCTAGTCGTTGTACTTGGCGCTCGATGGTGTGCCTTGTATCCTCATGCATCTTCTTGATGTAGCTTGCCCGTGCACTCGCATGCATGTTGGTGCGCTCTTGTATAGGAAGAGGTAGAATGTCCAATGGTGACAATGGGTTGAAGCCATAGACGACCTCGAAGGGGGACTTGCCGGTAGTCGAATGTCTTGCACGGTTGTAGGCGTACTCGGCAATGGGTAGACATGCCTCCCACTCCTTGATGTTCTTCTTGATCAACATGCGAAGTAGAGTGGAGAGAGTCTGGTTCGTCACCTCCGTTTGGCCGTCGGTTTGAGGATGGTATGCGGATGAGAACAAGAGCTTGATTCCGAGCTTGGCGCATAGGGTCTTCCAAAAGTAACTGAAGAACTTGACGTCGCGGTCGGAGACGATTGTCTTTCGTACTCCATGGAGACGCAAGATTTCCCTACAAAAGAGATTTGCAACGTGTGAAGCGTCGTCTATCTTGTTGCAAGGAATGAAATGTGCCATCTTAGAAAATCGGTCCACAACAACAAACACGGAAACCTTTCCATTTTAAGTTCTAGGCAAACCAAGTACAAAGTCCATGCTAATGTCTTCCCAAGGTTGATAAGGAATAGGAAGAGGCATGTAACGACCATGAGATTGAGCTTTAGACTTAGCTTTGCGACATGTAGAGCATCGGGTGGTGAAGCGTGAGACGTCTCGAAACATCTTGGACCAAAAGTAGTTCTTGGAGAGCATGGCAAATGTCTTATCTCGTCTGAAGTATCCCATGATTCCGCCTCCATTATCCTCTTGCAAAAGTAGCAAACGAAGGGAAGACTCGGGAATGCAAAGTTTGTAAGCTTTCATAAGATAAGCATCCTTGATATAATATTGTTCCCAAGAAGTATGCGTCAAACACTTAGCATAAGGAATAGCGAAAGATGGATCATTAGCATACAAGTCTTTGATGTGCTCAAAACCAATAACATTCAACTCAAGTTTAGTGACAAGCGTACATATGCGTGAAAGCGCATCCGCAACTACACTTTCCTTACCCTTAATGTATTTGATCACATAGGGGAAAGATTCGATAAATTCACTCCATTTGGATGACACTTGTTCACCTTAGTTTGACCTTTTAAGTACTTAAGCATTTCATGATCGGCATGGATGACAAACTCATGAGGTCTAAGATAACGTTCCCAAACATGTAGTACACGCACTAAAGCATACAATTCTTTGTCATATATGGGATAGTTAAGTTGAGCACCGGAGAGTTTTTCACTAAAATATGCAATGGGTCGTTTTTCTTGCATCAAAACTCCGCCAATTCCGGTACCACTTGCATCACAATGAACCTCAAAAGTTTTGTCAAAATTGGGCAAAGCAAGAATCGGAGCATGAGTAAGCAAAGACTTGAGCTCATCAAAAGCGGTGGATTGCAAATATCCCCAAACAAAAGGAGCATTCTTCTTACTCAAAGCATGCAAAGGAGCGGCAATTGTGCTAAAATCTTTCACAAAGCGGAGATAAAAACCCGCAAGACCAAGAAAGCTACGCACTTGTTGCAAATTGGTGGGTTGGGCCAAGTTTTAATTGCATCAATTTTAGTTTCACCAGCATGGACACCCTTGGAAGGTACAACGAAACCCAAGAAAACAACTTTGTCAACACCAAATGCGCACTTTTTCATGTTGGCATAAAGACTTTCCTTGCGAAGTGTTTGTAAAACAGCCCTAACATGATCAAGATGCTCTTTCATGGTTTTGCTAAACACAAGAATATCATCGAAGTAAACCACAACAAAGACTCCAATATAAGGTTGAAGTACATGATGCATGAGACGCACAAAAGTACCGAGAGCCTCCGATAAACCCATAGGCACAACTAACCACTCATATAAGCCAAATTTGGTTTTGAAAGCAGTTTTCCATTCATCACCCTCGTGAATGCGTATTTGATAATAGCCACTTTTAAGATCAATTTTTGAGAAAAAGTTGGCTCCACTAAGTTCATCAAGCATATCATCTAAGCGTGGGATGGGATGCCTATAGCGAACGGTGATAGCATTTATAGGTCTACAATCGGAACACAAGCGGAAACTTCCATCGGGCTTAGGCACTAGTATAACGGGGACGGCACAAGGGCTTAAGCTTTCACGTACATGACCGTTGTCGATTAGTTGTTGTACTTGCCATTGAATCTCCTTGGTTTCTTCGGGATTGACACGGTATGGAGCTTTGTTTGGAAGTGGCGCTCCGGGGATGAGGTCAATTCGATGCTCAATGCCTCATAGAGGAGGTAGACCCGGAGGTAGCTCATCGGGGAAGACATCTTGAAATTCCTGCAAAAGAGATTGAAACACCAAAGGTAGCTCGTGAATGGTGTTAGTTTTTGGTTCTCCATCCTTGCACATAAGGACGAAGTGCATCACACTCGATGGGTTCTCACACACTTCCCTCATCTCACTTTTTGTGGCAAATAGTATGAGATTTTTCTCTCTAGGCGAAGAGGCGCTCAAGTTTGGCTTGTGGCTCTCACTCACTTTTTGGTGGATCTCTTTTTCATTCTTCTCTCTATGGTGGGTGTGATGAGGACATCAATACCATTGTTACACCCACAGCCCCTACTGTTACATATACGGGACCAATTACTAGAGCTCGCGCACGCCAATTAAATTACCAGGTACTTTCGTTTCTTGGTAATGATTTTAATGTTCATGAGAATATGATGCTGCCTAAATTGGATACATTTGTTTTGCTTACAAATGAAGGGCCTAGCTTGGAGAAGGATGAACATTGGAGCAAGAACACGCATGGAGTTGATGGCATGCGCAAGGGGATCAAGAACGGAGTTACAAGTGATGATTTCAGGACTTTGAAGCCACCATAAGGAGTGCATGAAGCCTTGGACGAAATATACAAGATGCCACTTCATAATATTCGTCCATAGGCTATTCTAGGTGCTCGTCACCTTATTATTGGGCCAGGCCCATGTAATTTCGAAATACTTAAGAATAGGCTATTTTTAGAGTCCGTATGTGTGGGAAACAAGAGATAGGGTTGGTTTGGACCCCACCCTCAAGGGCCACGAAATTCCTCCTCTTCCCCATATATACAGCCCTTAGGGCACCGTTTAGACTTTGGGTTTTGTTTAGATCAAAAGTTCGCCATACCTGCAACTTCGTGCCGTTTGTGTTCAACGACTGCATAAAGGCGTCACAGAACCCCACCTTGATCAATAAAGCTTTCATCTTATATTCGCAATATCCAGATTGCAATCTCAGTTTCTTGCTTGTTCTTCGCTTGCTCGCAGAAATAGACCCTCGTGGTCGTTGATCGTGCTTGGCGTGGTCAATAACCTCTCGGAGTTGGTTTAGCGATTGCTAAATGCGCGACGCCCTCGCCTTCCGTAGTCGGATCGTCAAAGTCGACTTCCACCAAAGCGAAATCCACCATCTCATCGAAAGACGGGACACCTCTGCCTCTATCAAGTGGTATCAGATTTCCGTGTTGCTCGGTGAGATTTTACGCTTTTCGTAGTTTAGATCGAGTCTGTTCTTCATACCTACAGTCCACGAAAAAGCCAAAAAAATTAGGGTTAGGTCATCATATCCGAACCAATCTGAGCCTTTGCATAATCTTTTTCAGATTTGCGTTGTTGAATTTGCGGTTGCATCGCCGTGTCTAGTTGCTGGTCTTAGAGTCTAGTCTTTTAGAGTTTCGAGTTCGGTCATAAGTTGTCACGCCGCCGCCGCCATCATCATCGCCCCTGCCATCTACCACCACCGCTTATCCGCCATCGCCTCAATCCGTATCCATATACCACCACCGCTGCCATATACCACCACCGTTGCCATATACCACCACCATATATCCACCACCAATCCGAAGTTCCTTGCATATTCGATTTGTTTTCGGGATCCATCTAAATTCGATTCGTGTTTCCTTATCCGAGTAGGTTTGATTCCAGCAATCTTTTGCCGTCCGAAACCACCCTCCGCTTAGGCCCAAAATTTTCCAAAACGCACGGGATAAAAAATTTTCGCTATCCTATTTTTAGGTGTTTCTAAGCGTATTGAGCGATCGCCGTTATAGAAAGTTTTTTGACCCGTTTCAGTTTTTTGTCCGGCAAATAAAAATAAAAAAAATTTGGTCGAAAAAATTTCGTGCCAATCCATCGATTTGACACAGGAAGAGTTTTGAGACACTCGCCATTATAGTGATTTTTCGCAAAAAAAAAAAAAAAGCAAAAAAAAAAAAAAAAAAAAAAAAGAGCGAAAAAAAAAATCAGAGTGTGCTTTTCCTTTGTTTACGTGCAGCGTCGTGATTTTGTTAGTGTTCTAGGCTCGCGTCTCTAGCACGGTCTAGCCTAGGACCAGACCAGATCTGTCGTTGAGCGTTTATTCAACTTTGCATCTCTGATTTGATTATTGTTGACCCTTTTGCTACCATATTATAAGCCTTCCCAGCTCCACATACATCTACGTCGTGCGCTTGATTCTCCCCGTAATCGCTATAGCCAAGCTTTGAGAGTTTTGACTACAACGGTTGCGATCACCACCGCTGCTGGGTAAGAACTGTAAGAATTTGAGATTTGCTTCACGGATTTGTGACCGCCCACCACACCACCACCACCACTTCCTAGTAGTCTGAGGATCATATTCTTGTGTGTTTCTATTGCTGCTAACCATGGCAGGAACACAGGCCGATGAGACTGATTGGGAGAACGACAAACAAACAGCTACATGATAAGTTTCAGCAAATGATGATTGGACAGTGCAAGATGTGGTAAACAGATTTGACGAGGCCATGGAGAAGATAGATGGCATTGAGAAGACGTTTGAAACAAAGCTTGATAGCAAGTTTGATGAATTGCTCGCTTTTCCACAACCACCGCCGGCTGCACCTATCGCACCTCTGAACGACAACAACTACGCCCCTTCCGAATCGGTATGGGCCGAGCTCAGCGTGTTCCTATTGAGCCAGACAAAATTCTGGTGCCGCTGCTCTGCTGTTGGTGCTTCTTTGGCTCCTGCTCTGCTGCTGCTGGTACCGACGAGGATGATTATGTGGAAGATTACGAGGATGAGGTTGATCAACATCGAACTACGTGCAACCACCAGCACCACAACCACCAGGTCGTCCACATGCAAATAATGGCAATGTTAGGGCTCCCCTCAGTACGAGATCATGACCATCTCCTAAACTGAAATTGAATATTCCACCATTTGAGGGTAGATATGTTCCCGATATATATCTTACTTGGGAGTTAGAAACTGAACAACGATTTACATGTTTACAATATCCCGAGGAGAGACGTGTTCTCGCTGCTGTTTGTGCTTTCACTAGCTTTGCATGTGTTTGGTGGTCCAACATTGTAGATTATATCATGTTCCAGCTACTTGGGCTGCTTTGAAAACTGCTATGCGTACTCGTTGGGTTCCACCATATTATCAACGTGAATTACTTCAAAAATTGCAGCGTTTAAGACAAGGAAAAATTCTGTAGAAGAATATTATCGTGAATTACAAAGCGGCTTGATTAGATGTGGTATTGTTGAGGAGAATGAAGCTATGCTTGCACGTTTTACGGGTGGATTAAATAGAGAGATTCAGACCATTCTAGACTATAAGGATTATAATAATATCACTCGTTTATTCCATCTTGCTTGTAAAGCTGAACGTGAAGTGCAGGATCGATGTGCATTGGCGCCGCACTAACTTTTCTCGCAGTCGACCTTCATCATGGACACCACGTGCATCATCTACTTCCACCGCACCATCACCTCCTTCCGTGCCACCTCCAACCGTGATACAAGAAAGCGAGCACAACCACCACTATCTGCCAAGAGCACACCTGCTGGGCCTGCAGAGCTCTTCTTCCATGGCGTCAGCAGGCACACAAGTGATATTTATTTGTCGTCGTTGTAAGGGAAGAGGACATTTTGCGAGAGAATGCAAATCTCAGCGTGTGATGATTGCTCTTGAGGATGGTGGGTATGAGTCCGCTAGTGACTATGATGAGGAGACTTTGGCTCTTATTACACATGAGGAACACGGTGGAGATGATTCGATCATGAGACACAATACATGGCTGTCAAGATCTTGAGTATGAATGTTTAGTTGCTCAACGTGTTTTGAGTGTGCAGGTTACACAAGCTGAGCAAAATCAGAGGCATAATTTGTTCCATACAAAGGAGTTGTGAAGGAACGTTCTATTCAGCGTCATCATAGATGGAGGAGCTGCAACAACTTGGCTAGCATGGAGATGGTGGAGAAGCTATCTCTCACCACAAGACCACATCCACATCCTTACTACATCCAATGGTTCAACAACAGCGGCAAGGTTAAGGTAACACGTCTTGTTCGTGTGCATTTTAGTATCTCTACATATGCTGATTATGTTGATTGTGATGTGGTACCTATGCAAGCATGTTCCTTGTTACTTGGTAGACCATGGCAATTTGATAAAAATTCTGTACACCATGGTAGAAACAATCAAGATACTCTTGTTCATAAGGATAAAAATATTACTTTGCTTCCTATGACTCCACGAGTCCATTTTGAAAGATGATATTAATAGAGCTAATAAAGCAAAACAGGAGAAAAATAAGAGTGAAAATCAGATTGTGGCAAAAGAATTTGAGCAACACATGAAGCCTAATAATAAACCATCTATCGTTGCTTCGAAATTAAATTGAAAAGTACATGTTTACTTGCCACCAAATCTGATATTGATGAGCTAGATTTTAGCAAATCTATTTGCTATGCTTTTGTGTGCAAAGAGGCATTATTTTCATTCGAGGACGTGCCTTCCTCTTTGCCCCCGCTGTCACTAACATTTTGCAGAGTTCGCCGACGTCTTTCCACAAGGCGTGCCACCGGATTACCACCTATTCGAGGGATTGAGCATCAAATTGACTTAATTCCCGTGCATCATTACCCAACCGTGCCCCATACCGTACCAATCCGGAGGAGACGAAGGAGATTATCGTCAAGTACGAGAGCTGCTCGACAAAGGTTATATACGCGAATCCCTTAGTCCTTGTGCTGTTCCTATTATTCTAGTGCCGAAAAAGGATGGTACGTCACGTATGTGTGTTGATTGTAGAGGCATCAATAATATTACTATTCGTTATCGTCACCCTATTCCTAGGTTAGATGATATGCTTGATGAATTGAGTGGCTCTACAATATTCTCCAAAGTTGATTTGCGTAGTGGATACCATCAAATTCGTATGAAATTGGGAGATGAATGGAAAACAGCATTTAAAACTAAGTTTGGATTATATGAGTGGTTAGTCATGCCTTTTGGGTTAACTAATGCACCTAGTACTTTCATGAGATTAATGAACGAAGTTTTACGTGTTTTTATTGGACGATTTGTGGTAGTCTATTTTGATGATATACTGATTTATAGCAAATCTTTGGAAGAACATTTGGAACATTTACGTGTTGTTTTTAATGCTCTCGTGATGCACGTTTGTTTGGTAACCTTGGGAAGTGCACCTTTTGCACCGACCGAGTATCTTTTCTTGGCTATGTTGTTACTCCACAGGGAATTGAAGTTGATAAAGCCAAGATTGAAGCTATTGAGAGTTGGCCGCAGCCCAAAACGGTCACACAAGTGAGGAGTTTCCTTGGCCTCGCTGGTTTCTATAGGCGTTTTGTGAGAGATTTCAGCACCATTGCTGCACCTCTCAATGAGCTTACAAAGAAGGATGTGCCTTTTGTTTGGGGTATCGCACAGGAAGAAGCCTTCACGGTATTGAAAGATAAGTTGACACATGCTCCTTTACTCCAACTTCCTGATTTTAATAAGACTTTTGAGCTTGAATGTGATGCTAGTGGAATTGGATTAGGAGGTGTGTTATTACAAGATGGCAAACCTGTTGCATACTTTTCTGAAAAATTGAGTGGGCCTAGTCTGAATTACTCTACTTATGATAAAGAATTATATGCTCTTGTTCGGACTTTAGAAACATGGCAACATTATTTATGGCCAAAAGAATTTGTTATACATTCTGATCATGAATCTTTGAAACATATTAAAAGTCAAGCTAAACTGAATCGTAGACATGCTAAATGGGTTGAATTCATAGAGACTTTCCCTTATGTCATTAAACACAAGAAGGGTAAAGAAAATGTTATTGCTGATGCATTGTCTCGTCGCTATACTATGCTTTCACAACTTGACTTCAAAATATTTGGTTTGGGGACCATCAAAGATCAATATGTGCATGATGCTGATTTTAAAGATGTATTGCAGAATTGTAAAGAAGGAAGAACATGGAACAAGTTTGTCATTAATGATGGATTTGTGTTCGTGTTAACAAGCTATGCATTCCAGCTAGCTCCGTTTGTCTTTTGTTGTTGCAGGAGGCGCATGGAGGAGGACTAATGGGACACTTTGGCGTGAAGAAGACGGAGGACGACTTGCTACACATTTCTTTTGGCCAAAGATGAGACGGATGTTGAGCGCTTTATTGCTCATTGCACTACATGTCAAAAAGCTAAGTCACGACTCAATCCTCATGGTTTATATATGCCTTTGCTCTGTACCTAGTGTTCCTTGGGAGGATATATCGATGGACTTTGTTTTAGGTTTACCTAGAACAAAGAAGGGAGGATAGCATATTTGTTGTCGTGGATAGATTCTCGAAAATGGCACACTTTATACCATGTCATAAAAGCGATGATCTTGTCAATGTTGCTGATTTGTTCTTTCGTGAAATTATTCGCTTGCATGGTGTGCCAAATACTATTGTTTCAGATCGTGATACTAAATTTCTTAGCCACTTTTGGAGATGTTTATGGGCCAAGTTGGGGACTAAACTGCTTTTAGTACTACTTGTCACCCCAAACCGATGGATAAACTGAAGTAGTCAATAGAACATTGTCTACTATGCTTAGGGCTGTTCTAAAGAAAAATAAGAAAATGTGGGAGGAATGCTTGCCTCATATTGAATTTGCTTATAATCGTTCATTGCATTCTACTACTAAGATGTGCCCTTTTGAAGTTGTGTATGGTTTCCTACCTCGTGCACCTATTGATTTGTTGCCTCTTCCATCTTCGGAGAATGTTAATTTTGATGCTAAAGAACGTGCTGAATTGATTTTAAAAATGCATGAGTTAACTAAGGAAAACATTGAGCGTATGAATGCTAAATATAAACTTGTTTGGAGATAAGGGTAGAAAACATGTTGTGTTTGCACCGGAGATCTTGTTTGGTTACATTTGCGTAAGGATAGATTTCTGATTTGCGCAAATCAAAGCTAATGCCACGTGCTGCTGGTCCCTTTAAGGTGTTGGCGAAAGTAAATGATAATGCGATAAACTTGAGCTGCCCGCAGATTTTGGGGTTAGTCCCAGCTTTAACATTGCAGATTTGAAGCCATATTTGGGTGAGGAAGATGAACTTCCGTCGAGGACGACTTCATTTCAAGAAGGGAGGATGATGAGGACATCAATACCATTTTACACCCACAGCCCCTCTTGTTACATATACGGGACCAATTACTAGAGCTCACAAGACGCCAATTAAATTACCGGTACTTTCGTTTCTTGGTAATGATTTTAATGTTCATGAGAATATGATGTCGCTTAAATTGGATACATTTGTTTTGCTTACAAATGAAGGGCCTAGCTTGGAGAAGGATGAACATTGGAGCAAGAACACGCATGGAGTTGATGGCATGCAAGGATCAAGAACGGAGTTACAAGTGATGATTTCAGGACTTTGAAGCCACCATAAGGAGTGCATGAAGCCTTGGACGAAATATACAAGATGCCACTTCATAATATTCGTCCATAGGCTATTCTAGGTGCAAGCGTCACCTTATTATTGGGCCAGCCCATGTAATTTCGAAATACTTAAGTATAGGCTATTTTAGAGTCCGTATGTGTGGGGAAACAAGAGATAGGGTTGGTTTGGACCCCACCCTCAAGGGCCACGAAATTCCTCCTCTTCCCCATATATACAGCCCTTAGGGCACCGTTTAGACTTTGGGTTTTGTTTAGATCAAAAGTTCGCCATAGCTGCAACTTCGCAGCGTTTCGTTTGTGTTCAACGACTGCACAAAGCGCCACAGAACCCCACCTTGATCAATAAAGCTTTCATCTTATATTCGCAATATCCAGATTGCAATCTCAGTTTCTTGCTTGTTCTTCGTTTGCTCGCAGGAAATAGACCCTCGTGGTCGTTGATCGTGCTCGGCGTGGTCAATAACCTCTCGGAGTTGGTTTAGCGATTGCTAAGGCGCGACGTCCTCGCACGCTCGTAGTCGGATCGTCAAAGTCGACTTCCACCAAAGCGAAATCCACCATCTCATCGAAAGACGGGACACCTCTGCCTCTATCAGGGTGGATTGCTTGTCGGCTATCAGTTGACTAGGAGACATAGGTCGTAGCACATATTCCTTCCCTTTCATCTTGAAGCTATAGTGATTGGTACGCCCGTTGTGGAAGACACCACGGTCGAATTGCCATGGTCGACCAAGAAGGAGGTGGCAAACGGTCATTGGGACCACATCACATTCCAAAGTGTCCTCATATGCACCTATTTTGAAGGAGACTTGGACCGTATGCTCAACTTGTATAGTGCCGGAGTAACTTAGCCATTGAACCTTGTAGGGGTCGGGTGCTTCTTCTTGACCAATTGAAGCTTGGAGCATAGTTCTTCATTTGCCAAGGTGTGGCAACTACCTCCGTCGATGATGACCTTGACGGACCTTCCATTGATGCCGGCCTTTGTGTGGAAGATGTGGCATCGTTGGTCTTCTTCTTGTTGATGTTGAAGAGTCAAGACCTTGGAGACAACGAGAGCGGTGCTCGAATCCTCATCACAAAAGAATCTATCATCTTCATCCTCATTCACTCGCCTATGCATGGCCACTTGCTCAAGAGCTTCCATTTCATCTTCACTCATTGAGTCGTAGGTGCCATCGTCATTGAGGATCATGGTGCGCTTGTTTGTGCATTCATAGGTCTTGTGGCCTCGGCCGCCGCAAGTGAAACACTTGAAGGAGCTTGTCCTGACGGTCTCATCGGTTGGAGTAGATGACGAAGCACGCGGCTTGAAGTTGCTTGTAGTAGGAGGAAGATGACTTGAACTTGTCGAAGTTTTCTTGTAACTTGACTTGTCGTCGTTGCTTGGAGAAGGCTTGGTTGATGTCGAAGTTGGAGTAGTTGTTGAAGCTTGGTTATGGGAGAAGCCGTAGGTCTTGGAGGAGTACTTGGCGTACTTGAAGTCATCTTGCACTTGGCGTTCCGCCTTTGTAGCTTGATGCACGAGCTCAATGAGGTTGGAGTAGGGTTGGAAGTCGGCGATCTTCTTGATGGGATGATTGAGTCCATTCAAGAATCGTGCCATTGTTTGCTCATCATCCTCCGTGACATTGGCTCGAATCATGGCAATCTCCATTTCTTTGTAGTATTCTTCAACACTCTTTGTTCCTTGCTTGAGGAGTTGTAGCTTCTTGAAGAGATCGCGGTTGTAGTAGGTTGGCACAAAACGTGCTCGCATGACATCCTTCATTTGAGCCCAAGTGGTGATTGGAGGTTCACATCTTGCTTGTCGGCGCTCAAGGACTTGTTCCCACCATATGAGCACATAGTCTTGGAACTCAAGTGATGCCATAGTGATCTTCTTCTCTTCCTCATAGTTGTGCAAACGAAAGATTTTGCCGACCTTCAATGCCCATGAGAGGTACTCTTCGGGATCATTGCTTCAATTGAACGTGGGCATTGTGAATTTGAGCTTGCCATAGCGTTGCTCTTCAGTGTGTTGTTGGCGATGGTGATGATGACACCCTTGACGTGGAGGGTAATCATCCTCATGTTGCTCTTGGCGTGGATGAAGTCCATGATCAACTTGCTCTTGTTGACCTTGAGGTTGAGGTGGAGCTTGACGAGCTTGTGAGGGAGCTTGTGCAGCTTGATGTTGGACACGCGGATGGTAGTTCCTCTCTTTGATTTCTTCTCGAAGGGCTTCCTCTTGATTGCGCCGTTCGCGATTGCAGTTGGTGATAGCTCAACTTGATGCTTGAAGGGCACGTTCCGCCTCAAGAGCTTGTGCTTCTTGTTGTTGTTGTTGAAGACATTGAGCCTTGGCGTCTTGTTGCTCTTGGTGTAGACGCGCTTGTTCTTCTTCTTCTTGGCGACGAAGACATTGTCGTTCTTGAGCTTGAGCAAACGCTACTTGGTTTGATTGAGGACGAGGGACTTGCTCATCGACTTGCTCTTGTGAATGCTTGACGTGTAGCGGGTTGCGAGATGCATGACAGTTTTGACGCGCGGCTCGTCGAAGAGTGTTCGATGACGGTGTACTTGAGCCGGAGAAGGAGTCGTCGGAGTGTCGACTTGAGTGGCTCCGTCTTGAGTATGACGATGTAGGAGGAGGCCGGTTCACCAACAAGGCGCGGATCTCGTCCATTCTTGCATCATTCTCTTGCTTGTGCGCGTTGAGCTTGTTGTCGAAGTAGTCTCTTGTATGTTGCTCGGAGAGTCGCAAGTCGGTGGCGAGGTTGTCGATCACGGTCGCTCATTGCTTGTTGCTCTTGATGCAACGCTTCAGTGCACAAAGAGGTGGCTCTTGGTGACGTATGGTGACATGTCGTCGTCTTGCTCGATGAAGCGTGGGTTGGTAGAAGTACTTGGCCTATCCATCATTTCAAGCAAAATGTGAGTGGTAGAAGGAGAAGAATTATACCAATGTGCCTTTGACCGATGTTGACGATGAATCAAATTCACTCAAATGCGGACAATGAAATTGCACTATTGGTACCAATTCTTGTCGGTTCTCACATCTACACAAGTAAAAGCTTATGGTGGAGCTTGGTTAGGATGGTGGCATAAAATTTGATGCAATAGTAAGTGAGCTTCAATAATGTTGGAAATGATTCACAAATTTGCAAATGCAACAAGTAGACCAAGCAAAATAGTGGAACACGGGAACACACACGCAAATAGATAGATGGGATTGTGAAAACCAAAAGTGAGCCAAAATGTGGAACCCACGAAAATGCTCTTGTTGCACAATACTAGAGAGACGCTAGCACGATTGCACAATAGGCGGATACGGAACTTGTGCACAACCTACTAGGCAAAAATGCAACGATCTCTATCCCAAGTATGCTATATGTATGGTATTTCGGTGCTATGATCCAAGATGATCTTATATGACAATCTTAATGTTGTTTGATGCTATGGTTCTTGCTCATAAGCTGTTTGCTTATCTTTCCTCTTTGCTTAAAAGCTTGGCTGTCTCTTTCACTTTTGAGCTCTTTTCTCATGCAAAGCTTCACGAACCAAGATAGCAATTGTGTATGTGATGACAACTTTGTGACACACAAGTTGATTCCAAGATATGCACCACGATGGTATGGTATGTATGATATGGAGTATTATTACTAATGTGCACAAGTCACATTGCCGGCAATACTCAATGGCTAGTCTCGATGGGTAAGCTACGCAAAAGTAGGGCCATGTGGGGTATCAATGCAATTGCAAGGTATGACAAAGATGTCATCGAAGTTACCGTCCTTGGCGATGATGAGACCCTTGTGAAGATGAGCCGTGGTGATGATGAAGTCGAACTGTACCTAAATAGCCGAAACACAATAGGACATGGGAGCCACAACTCAAAATCTCAAGGACCAAAATATGTCAAAATCTTCATCGGAGGTATTGGGGAGGAAGGTGGTGTATGTGGGTTTGGAAGATGTGGTGGAAGGTAGGGTTGTGGTGGTGGCCGAACTGAAAAATTCAGTTTCGTCAGAGTTTCACGGACGTCCGGTTTTTACGGTCGTCCGGTCATCGGACATCCGGTAGGTTCCGGTCGTCCGGTACCTGGGCGAAATTCGGGCACGAGATGAACTGCGCGATTTCGGGGTGGATGGAGATGGTGATGTCGAAATCGAGTGGATTGGTGGATGGAAAAGGGTGGGGAGGGAGGGGAAAGCTAGATCCACACGTAGCAACTCAAATCCATGAACCAAATCCAACAAAATCTCAACTCACCAATGAATCACAAAAAAAATTGGGGCTATTTTTGGTGGTGATTTTCGGATTTAGGACGAAAACAACAAAATCAAGCTAGAAAACACGGGGTAGGGGCTCCAAAAATGTGATCAACGTGGCTCATGATACCAAGATGATGTAGGGTGGAACCCTAAAGCGACGATCTTTCACGTTTGGGGTGGATCCTACGGGGAATCACGAAGAACACAGGGAGCACAAAGGGGAACACGAGGAAAACGAGAGGGAAACACTAACTGATAGAGGCAAAGGTGTCCCGTCTTTCGATGAGATGGTGGATTTCGCTTTGGTGGAAGTCGACTTTGACGATCCGACTACGAGCGTGCGAAGACGTCGCGCCTTAGCAATCGCTAAACCAACTCCGAGAGGTTATTGACCACGCCGGAGCACGATCAACCTGACCACGAGGGTCTATTTCCTGCGAGCAAACGAAGAACAAGCAAGAAACTGAGATTGCAATCTGGATATTGCGAATATAAGATGAAAGCTTTATTGATCAAGGTGGGGTTCTGTGGCGCCTTTGTCCAGGTCGTTGAACACAAACGAAGTACGCGAAGTTGCAGCTATGGCGAACTTTTGATCTAAACAAAACCCCAAAGTCTAAACGGTGCCCTAAGGGCTGTATATATGGAGGAAGAGGGGGAGAATTGTGGCCCTTAGTGGAGGGGTCCGAAACTAACCCTATCTCTTGTTTCCCCACACATACGGACTCTAAAAATAGCCTATACTAATGTATTTCGAAATTACATGGGCCTGGCCCAATAATAAGGTGACGCAGCACCTAGAATAGCCTCTGGACGAAATTTATGAAGTGGCATCTTGTATATTTCGTCCAAGGCTTCATGCACTCATTATGGTGGCTTCAAAGTCCTGAAATCATCACTTGTAACTCCATTCTTGTCCCCCTTGCGCATGCCATCATCTCCATGCTTGCTTTGCTCCAATGTTCATCCTTCTCCAAGCTAGGCCCTTCATTGGTAAGCAAAACAAATGTATCCAATTTAGGCAGCATCATATTCTCATGAACATTAGAATCATTACCAAGAAACATAAGTACCGTAATTTAGTTGGCGTCTTGTGAGCTCTAGTAATTGGTCCAAGATGTATAGCAGCAGGGGCTGTGGGTGTAACAATGGTATTGATGTCCTCATCATCCTCCCTTCTTGAAATGAAGTCGTCCTCGACGGAAGTTCATCTTCCTCACCCAAATATGGCTTCAAATCTGCAATGTTAAAAGTGGGACTAACCCCAAAATCTGCAGGCAGCTCAAGTTTATATGCATTATCATTTACTTTCTCCAACACCTTAAAGGGACCAGCAAGACGTGGCATTAGCTTTGATTTGCGCAAATCAGAAATCTATCCTTACGCAAATGTAACCAAACAAGATCTCCGGTGCAAACACAACATGTTTTCTACCCTTATCTCCAAAAGTTTATATTTAGCATTCATACGCTCAATGTTTTCCTTAGTTAACTCATGCATTTTAAAATCAATTCAGCACGTTCTTTAGCATCCAAATTAACCTTCTCCAAGATGGAAGAGGCAACAAATCAATAGGTGCACGAGGTAGGAAACCATACACAACTTCAAAAGGGCACATCTTAGTAGTAGAATGCAATGAACGATTATAAGCAAATTCAATATGAGGCAAGCATTCCTCCCACATTTTCTTATTTTTCTTTAGAACAGCCCTAAGCATAGTAGACAATGTTCTATTGACTACTTCAGTTTGTCCATCGGTTTGGGGGTGACAAGTAGTACTAAAAAGCAGTTTAGTCCCCAACTTAGCCCATAAACATCTCCAAAAGTGGCTAAGAAATTTAGTATCACGATCTGAAACAATAGTATTTGGCACACCATGCAAGCGAATAATTTCACGAAAGAACAAATCAGCAACATTGACAAAGATCATCGCTTTTATGACATGGTATAAAGTGTGCCATTTTCGAGAATCTATCCACGACAACAAATATGCTATCCTCCCTTCTTTGTTCTAGGTAAACCTAAAACAAAGTCCATCGATATATCCTCCCAAGGAACACTAGGTACAGCAAAGGCATATATAAACCATGAGGATTGAGTCGTGACTTAGCTTTTTGACATGTAGTGCAATGAGCAATAAAACGCTCAACATCCCGTCTCATCTTTGGCCAAAAGAAATGTGTAGCAAGTACGCCCTCCGCCTTCTTCACGCCAAAGTGTCCCATTAGTCCTCCTCCATGCGCCTCTGCAACAACAAAAGACGAACGGAGCTAGCTGGAATGCATAGCTTGTTAGCACGGAACACAAATCCATCATTAACGACAAACTTGTTCCATGTTCTTCCTTCTTTACAATTCTGCAATACATCTTTAAAATCAGCATCATGCACATATTGATCTTTGATGGTCTCCAAACCAAATATTTTGAAGTCAAGTTGTGAAAGCATAGTATAGCGACGAGACAATGCATCAAGAATAACATTTTCTTTACCCTTCCTGTGTTTAATGACATAAGGGAAAGTCTCAATGAATTCAACCCATTTAGCATGTCTACGATTCAGTTTAGCTTGACTTTTAATATGTTTCAAAGATTCATGATCGAAATGTATAACAAATTCTTTGGGCCATAAATAATGTTGCCATGTTTCTAAAGTCCTAACAAGAGCATATAATTCTTTATCATAAGTAGAGTAATTCAGACTAGGCCCACTCAATTTTTCGTAAAAGTATGCAACAGGTTTGCCATCTTGTAATAACACACCTCCTAATCCAATTCCACTAGCATCACATTCAAGCTCAAAAGTCTTATTAAAATCAGAAGTTGGAGTAAAGGAGCATGTGTCAACTTAGCTTTCAATACCGTGAAGGCTTCTTCCCATGGTACCCCAAACAAAAGGCACATCCTTCTTTGTAAGCTCGTTGAGAGGTGCAACAATGGTGCTGAAATCTCTCACAAAACGCCTATAGAAACCAGCGAGGCCAAGGAAACTCCTCACTTGTGTGACCGTTTTGGGCTGCGGCCAACTCTCAATAGCTTCAATCTTGGCTTTATCAACTTCAATTCCCTGTGGAGTAACAACATAGCCAAGAAAAGATACTCGGTCGGTGCAAAAGGTGCACTTCCCAAGGTTACCAAACAAACGTGCATCACGTAGAGCATTAAAAACAGCACGTAAATGTTCCAAATGTTCTTCCAAAGATTTGCTATAAATCAAGATATCATCAAAATAGACTACCACAAATCGTCCAATGAAAACACGTAAAACTTCGCTCATTAATCTCATGAAAGTACTAGGTGCATTAGTTAACCCAAAAGGCATGACTAACCACTCATATAATCCAAACTTAGTTTTAAATGCTGTTTTCCATTCATCTCCCAATTTCATACGAATTTGATGGTATCCACTACGCAAATCAACTTTGGAGAATATTGTAGAGCCACTCAATTCATCAAGCATATCATCTAGCCTAGGAATAGGGTGACGATAACGAATAGTAATATTATTGATGCCTCTACAATCAACACACATACGTGACGTACCATCCTTTTTCGCACTAGAATAATAGGAACAGCACAAGGACTAAGGGATTCGCGATATAACCTTTGTCGAGCAGCTCCTGTATTTGACGATAATCTCCTTCGCTCCTCCGGATTGGTACGGTATGGTGCACGGTTGGGTAATGATGCACCGAATTAAGTCAATTTGATGCTCAATCCCTCGAATAGGTGGTAATCCGGTGGCACGCCTTGTGGAAAGACGCCAAACTCTGCAAAATGTTAGTGACAGCAGGGGCAAAGAGGAAGGCACGTCCTCGAATGAAAATAATGCCTCTTTGCACACAAAAGCATAGCAAATAGATTTGCTAAAATCTAGCTCATCAATATCAGATTTGGTGGCAAGTAAACATGCACTTTTCAATTTAATTTCGAAGCAACAGAGATGGTTTATTATTAGGCTTCATGTGTTGCTCAAATTCTTTTGCCACAATCTGATTTTCACTCTTATTTTTCTCCTGTTTTGCTTTATTAGCTCTATTAATATCATCTTTCAAAATGGACTCAGGAGTCATAGGAAGCAAAGTAATATTTTTATCCTTATGAACAAGAGTATACCGATTGTTTCTACCATGGTGTACAGAATTTTATCAAATTGCCATGGTCTACCAAGTAACAAGGAACATGCTTGCATAGGTACCACATCACAATCAACATAATCAGCATATGTAGAGATACTAAAATGCACACTAACAAGACGTGTTACCTTCACCTTGCCGCTGTTGTTGAACCATTGGATGTAGTAAGGATGTGGATGTGGTCTTGTGGTGAGAGATAGCTTCTCCACCATCTCCATGCTAGCCAAGTTGTTGCAGCTCCCTCCATCTATGATGACGCTAATAGAACGCTCCTTCACAACTCCCTTTGTATGGAACAAATTATGCCTCTGATTTTGCTCAGCTTGTGTAACCTGCACACTCAAAACACGTTGAGCAACTAAACATTCATACCACAAGATCTTCAAGAGCCATGTATTGTGTCTCATGATCGAATCATCTCCACCGTGTTCCTCATGTGTAATAAGAGCCAAAGTCTCCTCATCATAGTCACAAGCGGACTCATACCCACCATCCTCGTGAGCAATCATCACACGCTGAGATTTGCATTCTCTCAAGAAATGTCCTCTTCCCTTACAACGACGACAAATAATATCACTTGTGTGCCCTGTTGACGCCATGGAAGAAGAAGAGCTCTGTGCAGGCCCGGCAGTGTGTGCTCTTGGCGATAGTGGTGGTTGTGCCTGCTTTCTTGTATCACGGTTGGAGGTGGCACCTGAAGGAGGTGATGGTGCGATGGAAGTAGATGATGCACGTGCTGTCCACGATGAAGGTCGACTGCGAGAAAAGTTAGTGCGCCGCCAATGCCTCATCGATCCTGCACTTCACGCTCAGCTTTACAAGCAAGATGGAATAAACGAGTGATATTATTATAATCCTTATAGTCTAGAATGGTCTGAATCTCTATTTAATCCACCCGAAAACGTGCAAGCATAGCTTCATTCTCCTCAACAATATCACATCTAATCAAGCCAGTTTGTAATTCCCGATAATATTCTTCTACATAATTTTTCCTTGTCTTAAACGCTGCAATTTTGAAGTAATTCACGTTGATAATATGGTGGAACCCAACGAGTACGCATAACAGTTTTCAAAGCAGCCCAAGTAGCTGGAACAGATATAATCTACAATGTTCGACCACCAAACACATGCAAAGCTAGTGAAAGCACAAACAAAGCAGCAGAACACGCCTCTCCTCGTGATATTGTAAACATGTAAATCGTTGTTCAGTTTCTAACTCCCAAGTAAGATATATATCGTGAACATATCTACCCTCAAATGGTGGAATATTCAATTTCAGTTTAGGGAGATGGTCATGATCTCGCACTGAGGGGAGCCCTAACATTGCCATTATTTGCATGTGGACGACCTGGTGGTTGTGGTGCTGGTGGTTGCACGTGGTTCGATGTTGATCAACCTCATCCTCGTAATCTTCCACATAATCATCCTCGCCGGTACCTGCAGCAGCAGAGCAGGAGCCAAAGAAATACCAACAGCAGAGCAGCGCACCAGAATTTTGTCCTGGCTCAATAGGAACACGCCGAGCTCGTCCATACCGATTCGGAAGGGGCGTGTTGTTGTCGCTGCAGAGGTGCGATAGGTGCAGCCGGCGGTGGTTGTGGAAAACGCGAGCAATTCATCAAACTTGCTATCAAGCTTTGTTTCAAACGCCTTCTCAATGCCATCTATCTTCTCCATGGCCTCGTCAAATCTGTTTACCACATCTTGCACCTGTCCAATCATCATTTGCTGAAACTTATCATGTAGCTGTTTGTTTGTCGTTTCTCCCAATCAGTCTCATCGGCCTGTGTTCCTGCCATGGTTAGCAGCAATAGAAACACACAAGAATATGATCCTACAGACTACTAGGAAGTGGTGGTGGTGGTGTGGTGGACAATCACAAATCCGTGAAACAAATCTCAAATTCTTACCAGTTCTTACCCAAGAAAGGTGGTAATCGGCAACCGTTGTAGTCAAAACTCTCAAAGCTTGGCTATAGCGATTACGGGAGAATCAAACGCACGACGAGATGTATGTGGAGCTGGGAAGGCTTATAATATGGTAGCAAAAGGGTCAAGAATAATCAAATCGAGATGCAAAGTTGAATAAACGCTCAACGACGCAGATCTTGGTTGGTCCTAGGCTAGACCGTGCTAGAGACGCGAGCCTAGAACACTAACAAAATCACGGCGCTGCACGTAAACAAAGGAAAAGCACACTCTGAATTTTTTTTTCTCTTTTTTTTTTTTGCTTTTTTTTTTTTTGCTGCTTTTTTTTTTTTTGCGAAAAATCACTATAATGGCGAGTGTCTCAAAACTCTTCCTGTGTCAAACCGACAGGATGGGCACGAAATTTTTTCGACCAAATTTTTTTTTTCGATTGCCCGACCCAAAACTGAAACGGGTCAAAAAAAACTTTCTATAACGGCGACTGGCTCAATACGCTTAGAAACACCTAAAAATAGGATAGCCAGAAAATAGGATGACGATAACGAATAGTAATATTATTAATGCCTCTACAATCAACACACATACGTGATGTACCATCCTTTTTCGGCACTAGAATAATAGGAACAACACAAGGACTAAGGGATTCGCGTATATAACCTTTGTCGAGCAGCTCTTGTACTTGTCGATAATCTCCTTCGCCTCCTCCGGATTGGTACGGTATGGCGACGGTTTGGCGGTGAAGCACCGGAATTAAGTCAATCGATGCTCAATCCCTCGAATAGGCGGTAATCCCGGTGGCACGTCTTGTGGAAAGACATCAGCGAACTCCTGCAAAATGTTAGTGACAGCAGGAGGCAAAGAGGAAGGCACGTCCTCGAATGAAAATAATGCCTCTTTGCACACAAAAGCATAGCAAACAGATTTGCTGAAATCTAGCTCATCAATATCAGATTTGGTGGCAAATAAACATGCACTTGTCAATTTTATTTCAGAAGCAACACTAGATGGTTTATTATTAGGCTTCATTTGTTGCTCAAATTCTTTTGCCACAATCTGATTTTTGCTCTTATTCTTCTCCTGTTTTGCTTTATTAGCTCTATTAATATCATCTTTCAAAATAGAATCAGGAGTCATAGGAAGCAAAGTAATATTTTTATCCTTATGAGCAAGAGTATACTGATTGTTTCTACCATGGTGTACAGAATTTTTATCAAATTGCCATGGTCTACCAAGTAATAAGGAACATGCTTGCATAGGTACCACATCACAATCAACATAATCAGCATATGTACAGATACTAAAATGCACACGAACAGTACGTGTTACCTTAACCTTGCCGCTGTTGTTGAACCATTGGATGTAGTAAGGATGTGGATGTGGTCTTGTGGTGAGAGAAAGCTTCTCCACCATCTCTATGCTAGCCAAGTTATTGCAGCTCCCTCCATCTATGATGACGCGCACAGAACGTTCCTTCACAACTCCCTTGGTATGGAACAAATTGTGCCTCTGATTTTGCTCAGCTTGTGTGACCTCCACACTCAAAATGCGTTGAGCAACTAAACTGATGCGGAGCATCCCACGTTCATCCCCATGTACACTCCGACTACTCTCCAAGCCCCAAGGATACATAAGATCAGACCTCAACTATGCGCCATTGGACACAAGGTGAATTCACTCCTCTTTGAACCGTCACTTTCTGCATATGAGACACGGCTACTACCTCATGCATGGACCTTGCATACACTCAGGTACAACCAAGATGACCATGGAGAATCCAAGGACCAAGGCCAAGCATGGAAGAGGAGAAGGAAGAAGAAGAAAGGAGCAAGACTGGAGTTGCCCGGATCATCCGGACACCCAGCCGGATCATCCGGACCCTACCCCGGATCATCCGGGCAAAGGCGCCGAAGACTACAGAAGCCCCTCGACGAAGCCGGATCATCCGGACGGTCGCCCGGATCATCCGGACCCCCGACACCCGGATCATCCGGGCCGCCATCCGGATCATCCGGACCCCGCCTGTGTGCGCGACTTGGGCCGAGGCCCGTGTACCCCTTCGCCCCTCACTTACCCCTTCGTGGCTTAGCACTATAAATAGACCTCCTCCTCCCCACTTTGAGGGTTAGCGTTGGTTTAGCTCATGTTAGAGATAGAGCTACGCTCATCTATCGGATCTCCTCCTCGTGAGATACCGCGGCCTCCATCTAGGAGAAGATCCTCTCGGATACAAGACCTCTTTTAGGGAAGATCCCCTCGTGGATTCAAGGCCTCCTCCGGGAGATGAACGGTTCCTTTGTATCCTTACCCTAGTTGACTATGTATCTTGTGGATCTCGTGCGTTTATGTTGATCTAGCACTTGTGTGATTGATTCCTTGTTGGTTGAGTGATTCTCTCTCGTTTTCCCCGTGATTCCCCTCGTGCTTCCGCGTGTTCTTCGTGTTTCCTTCGTAGGATCCCCTCCAAACGTGAAAGATCGGCGAATTAGGGTTCCACCCTACATCATATGGTATCATGAGCCAAGTTGATCACGTTTTGGAGCCCCTACCCCGTGATTTCTAGCCTTCTTTTGCTTGATTTCGTCCTAAATCCGAAAATCCCCACCAAAAATAGCCCCCAAATTTTTTTGTGATTTGTTGGTTTGATGATGTTTTGTTGATTTTGATCCATGGATTTGCTTGGTTTCAAGTGGATCTAGCATTTCCCCAAGTTTCCCCACATTCCATCCACGAAATCCCTCAAATTTTGCCCCGAAAATCATCCATTTCCGCCCAAAAATTCATCTCCACGAGCAAATCCCGAGCGGATTGACTTGCCCGGATCATCCGGACCTTCTCCCGGATCATCCGGATCAGCTGGACGCTCTCCCGGACGTCCGGATAAATCGCGCACCCAGAAAACAGAACCGGCGCTGACGAACCCGGATCATCCGGATTTCCTCCCGGATCATCCGGACCTAGCCCGGATCATCCGGAACTCCTCCCGGATCATCCGGTTTACCCTGAAACTGACTTCGGCTGATTTTTGTTTTGTCCATAACTAATTCATCCGAACTCCGATTTTGACGTTCTTTAGCTTGTTTTGAAGCTATTGACATCCCCTATCCCACAAAAATACCACCAACATCATTTGACTCCATCATATTTTCTGAAATTTGGCAAGTTTGCCTAGGCCCTCCACCATATCATCCGCATAGCCACCACCGACTTCCGCAACTTAACCCATTTTGTTCCCCATAGCATTTGAGGTTGTTTGAGTAGTGACTTGAGTCTCCTAAGGTGTTTCGGCTACTTAGGGACGGTTGCTTCTTCATCAACCACCACCACCACCACTTCAACCCAACCTTCCGCATAGGCTTACCCACCATACACTTCCGCCATCCCAATCTTAACCCAATTTTGTTTGAGTTGTGGCTTGTGTCTCCTAAGGTGTTTCGGCTACTTAGGGACGGCAACTTCAACTCCGACACGTGTATAGCACATCATTCCACTTCCACATTGCCTAGTGCAACACCACCACCGCTTTCCGCTACCACCATTTTGACATTTGTCATTTGAGATTTTGAGTTTGCGGTTTTTCCGTTTCCTAAGGTGTTTCGGCTACTTAGGGACGAGTCTCCATCATCTTGGTATCTACACCAAGAACACCGCCACTCATCATCGCAAAGGACGGTAACCTCGACGACACCTTTGTATATACCCTTACAATTGCATTGTTAACCCCTAGCCCATTTTGCCTCACTTACCTATCGAGACTAGCCATTTGAGTATTGCCGGCAATGTTACTTGTGCACATTAGTGGTCTACACCATCCATTGCATACATACCATATCATGTTGGTATCATATCATCCATTGTGCCTCAAGTTTGTTTCCGCATATACACAATTGCTATCTTTGTTTGTGCATTGTACAAAAGTGGCCATAGAGAAAAAAAAGAAGAGAAAAAGCTTTTAAGCAAAAAGAGAGCAAAGAGCTCGTGAGCAAGTGCCATAGCATCATACCCCCATTACAAATAAGAGCCATACCAAAATCTACATCATATGATATCATGCTTGAGAGAAACACCGGGAACCATACATACATAGCATACTTGGGATAGAAGTTTATCCATTTTGCATCTTATAGGTTGTGCACAAGTGTCGTATCCGCCTATTGAGCAATCGTGCTAGCGTCTCTCTTGAGTTGTGCAACACGAGCGTTTTGGTGGATTCCACATTTTGAGCTCATTCCTTGGTTGCAAGACCCCATTTATCTATCCGTGTGTGTGTTTCCGTGTACCTTTCATTGCTATTGGTCTACTTGTTTCGCTTGCGAATTTGTGAATCTCTTTCAACATTATTGACTCTTGCTAACATTTTGCATTAAATTTTTGTGCCACTATCCTCACCGAGCTCCACTATAAGCTTTACTTGTGTGTGCGTGAGAACCGACAAGGATTGGTACCAATAGTGCTATTTCATTGTCCACATTTGAGTGAACTTGATTCATCTTCAACTTTGGTAAAAGGTACATTGGTATACGTTCTTCTCTTTCTCCCACTCATATTTGCTCGAGTCTTGTGATGGATAGGCAAGGCATTCCCTCTCCGGTCTATGACAACAACGATGGCGTGAACAACTACATCTCCAAAGCGTCTATCTTCGATCTACAACGACAAATACAAGGCGCACAATCAAGATTGCGAGAGCGCATCGAGAACATCTCCATCGACATTCGTCACTCCGAAGCAAGGAAAAGGGACTACATCGACAAGAAGCTTGCCGCACAAAAGGAGGAGCAAGATGCGAGGATGGAAGAGATTCGGGCCTTGATCAAGTCTTCTTCCACTTCATCATCCTCAAGACGACGACGGTCAAGCCACAATTCTTCGGAGCACGAACGCGATGCAAGTGCAAATCGTCCTCGTCCACATCTACATGGCGATCACCATCACGTTCATGATCATCACCGCCATGAAGGGCAAGTCACCTCCAAGCATCATGTGCACGACGACGACGAACGACATCTACTACGAGCTCAAGCACGACAACGACATCATCATCATGAAGATGCTCCACAAGCGCAAATGCACAAGTCCCAACAAGACCTACTTCACGCCAAGTCCAAGCTTCAAGAGCACAAAAGAAGACCGCGAGACGACCACCACCAAGACGGCGCTACGGCTACACCAACCACTTTGGCATCTTCGCCAAGTGCTATCAAGGCATCTTCGCCTTTGGACGTACGGCATCTTCGCCTACTTCCCACGAGTACGCCTACATCGACTTCATCAAGTACAAGGCGACCACCTACGAGCGAGGGTGAAACTTCCATCTTCGGAAGCCCCTCAAGGAAGATGGCCGAGCATGGGACACTCCCTTCGGTCATGGAGACGAGCTATGAGGTGCCACATCATATGGGCCTCCAACAACAAGACGGTGACAAGAGGGTTGAGCATGGGACTATCCCTTCAACCAAGGCGACGATAGGAGTTGAGCATGGAGACATTTGCACCAACATCCCTCCGACACCCACATATGTCGAGATGCCCAAGTGCCATGTGAGGAGAGCCACCACCCCATGAGTGACATGAGTGACTCCACCATACGTGACATTGAGAGCATCTCCTATGAGAGGATGAGTGTGACCACCACTAGCCCCACACATGAGAGCATGCCACACATCCTATGTGAGGTTGAGCGCCATTTGAGTGACTCCAACAAACATATGAGTGAGAGCATCCTTGAGGGAGTGAGTGAGCCACAACACTTAGAGAGTGAGGTAGTTGACACGGCACGTGAGGCCACTATGATTTCTAACGACTTAACCTCTACTCCTAGTGTGTTTTCTTCTTTGGTGCTAGGTCTCCTACATGACGACACGCCTACCGTTGATGAGTCCATACCTCCTATGGAGATGACGATGGCCATGATGGACGATGATGCACCCCCCACATGGTTCCATCAAGATGAAGATGACAACGAGACGAGCTTCAACACCTCACCTACAACACATGAGCGACGCTCCAAAGGTAACATAGGTGATGGTGCTTCTCTTGTCCCACTAGTGGACACTCTTCATAATGATTGCTCCCATGATGTTGACCCTCCTATTGCCATGCTTCATGCTAGTGAAACTTCTTCATGCCTTGACTTACCCATTTATGATGAATATGATGATGAGCATGTTGAGTTGCCTAGTTGTGATGCTATGCTTCATAGGATATCATGTGAAAATTCTATTGGTCACTTCATGTTTGACAATCCATTGAACTTGTCATATGCTATGAGTGAGATCTCCCATATTGCCTCATTTCAATCTCAACATAGTAATGCATGCCCCATTAAAATCAATCCCATTTGCACTTATGGCATAGATGACGAGATGATGGTCATTGGCTTTTGTTTTTCATGTGATGATATTGCCATACTTCCTTTACATGATTTGCGCAATTCATCCAATATGTCATGCCATGATCACATTGTTCCAAATATGCATTGTTTTGGATGTTGTCAATATTCTCCATGTGATGTTGCTACTCATGCTCATGAGGAGACCCCCATAGTTTCCTCATACATATTAGGAGATCTTGATGCATTTTATACTCTGCATGATTCCCATGATAGTATGCACCATATGCATTCCATGAATAACAATGATTTAGATATTTCCCATGATGCATTACATCCTTTGAGTCTCCATTATGACATACATCATAACAAACCTCTCATGATGGATGACATGTTTCTATATCACGCATCTCATTTATTTGAATGTTGGATATTTGGTGCTAACAAACACACGCACGTATGCATCATGATGGATGATGTGTACATCTGCCACGCACACACAATTTTCCCTCTGCCTTTGTTTTGTGTAGGTACTCATGTATACTCGTCGACCTCTCAATCCCAAGAGTTGACGAAATGAGCTCTTGAGAGCAATGATGACTTGGGATCCCGTGGACTATCCTTACCACCATTCCCTTCGCGCAAGGACTACGCGCAACTCCTCTACTTGGCTCTCACACGGCTATGGGCAATTTACCACTTCTCACATTATGCTCATATTACCGTGTTCACTTTGCATACTATGCTTGCTTCTATGCCTTTGCCATGCAATTGTGACCCTTGCTTGCATTTACCCATGATTCACAATTATGCTACTCCTATGTGTATTTGCATGCTTGGTGGAGATCCTTGTTGCTATTGCCATGTTTATCATGTGCCCCATACTATTGATGCTTGTTGTGTTGGGAGAGTCATTATGCCTTATTGCTATTTACATATGGCTTCTCACCGAGATATTCATGCTATTTTTCTCACATCTTGCTTTCATGCTTGTGCTATGTCTTGTGAATTATTCATGCACACTATTTGCACCAATGACATGCTTGCCATGATTCCTTCTAGTACGTTGCATCTTTGCACTACTAGCTTGCTTAACTTGATTGCTATGATTGCTTGCTATGTTGCATCACCCATGTTCCACTATTACTTGCTTTCTTGGGTTGATGACATAGATGTTGATGCCTCTCACTTGATTTGTCAGGATCATTGTCCCTTGTCTCCATTACTTGCATATCTCATATCACCTTGTATTGAGTGCCAACTTGCTATGCTTATTGATCTTGGAGACTTGGACACTCTACTTTTGATGCATGCCTGTTTGATTGAGCCTATTGCACTTGGTTGTTCTTGCATCATATGCCTCCATACTATGAAATGCTCCCTTGCACTTTCTTATGATGAGAATGATGCATACACTTGTTGGGTATCTTACCACTCGAATGATAGGTTTTGCATTTCCGCTAACCTCATTTGTTTTTCCGAGTGTTTGTCATGTTCTTTCATTTTGGAGGTTTCACAAGGCGATGCCGTTATGCGACATATTGGTTATGTGAAGGCATACATGATGTGCGACACCAACATTTTCGACATTCTCATAAAGGTGAACTCCTTCTCTTTGAGCAATCCTCAAATATGCATATTGGATGGGTCACTCTTTCATTGTTGTTTCCTTCTTGTTGTCTACATGATACATCTCGTGATCGGAGGAGCGACATTGGAGATTGGCTACATGGACCTTCATATTGAGGAGCGCTCACACTTATTGGATGCACCTTCGGAATTCCACTCATACCTCGACAATGAGCTTTGGTACACCAACACCTCCATATTTGTTGATTGTGCTCATACATGTCATGCTCGATGGACATATCATGCTCACCACAAGTTTGCACCCCATGCATGGATTGACTCACATTGTACTTGCCTTGTTGCATCTATCTCCATGTCATCCATGATATATGAGCTTGTGCATTTCCTTAGCAAATTTGTTGTGATCTTCCTTGATGGCATATTCATACATCATGATCATATTGCCCACCATCAATTGCATGATAACATATACATATTGAGCATCCATTGCCATGTTCATGCTTTTGATGCACCATCCCATTACGACATCATTTTGCACAATGGTAGAATTTGTCGCTTTGTGCACCATGATAATTATCCCATGAATTCTTTGCATATCGTTCTATATCATCTTCATAAGCTTCATGCGCTTTATCATGCACTATCCCTAAGGACGGACTCACGATTAATTGATGGACACTTTGTGTGTGCTAACCATTGTATTTCCAAGTGTACTTTGTGTTTGATCATTTTGCATGTACCACATACCGGAGACACCTTGGAGTACTTGGAGTGCGCAATGCCTTCCCCTACGTCCCGCTACAAGTCCGTCCATGACACCCGTTTCCATGGTGATGAGGATCACGATCCGAGGTCGGATCTTTCCCAAGGGGGGGGGATATGATGCGGAGCATCCCACGTTCATCCCCATGTACACTCCGACTACTCTCCAAGCCCCAAGGATACATAAGATGAGACCTCGACTATGCGCCATTGGACACAAGGTGAATTCACTCCTCTTTGAACCGTCACTTTCTGCATATGAGACACGGCTACTACCTCATGCATGGACCTTGCATACACTTAGGTACAACCAAGATGACCATGGAGAATCCAAGGACCAAGGCCAAGCATGGAAGAGGAGAAGGAAGAAGAAGAAAGGAGCAAGACTGGAGTTGCCCGGATCATCCGGACACCCAGCCGGATCATCCGGGTCCAGCCGGATCATCCGGACCCTACCCCGGATCATCCGCAAAGGCGCCAAGACTACTGAAGCCCCTCGACGGCCGGATCATCCAGACGGTCGCCCGGATCATCCGGACCCCCGACACCCGGATCATCCAGGCCGCCATCCGGATCATCCGGACCCCGCCTGTGTTCGCGACTTGGGCCGAGGCCCGTGTAGCCCTTCGCCCCTCACTTACCCCTTCGTGGCTTAGCACTATAAATAGACCTCCTCCTCCCCACTTTGAGGGTTAGCGTTGGTTTAGCTCATGTTAGAGATAGAGCTACGCTCATCTATCGGATCTCCTCCTCGTGAGAGACCGCGGCCTCCATCTAGGAGAAGATCCTCTCGGATACAAGACCCCTTTTAGGGAAGATCCCCTCGTGGATTCAAGGCCTCCTCCGGGAGATGAACGGTTCCTTTGTATCCTTACCCTAGTTGACTATGTATCTTGTGGATCTCATGCGTGTATGTTGATCTAGCACTTGTGTGATCGATTCCTTGTTGGTTGAGTGATTCTCTCTCGTTTTCCCCGTGATTCCCCTCGTGCTTCCGCGTGTTCTTCGTGTTTCCTCCGTAGGATCCCCTCCAAACGTGAAAGATCGGCGAATTAGGGTTCCACCCTACATCATAAACATTCATACCTGTCAGCATCTTCAGGAGCCATGTATTGCGTCTCATGATCAGAATCATCTCCACCGTGTTCTTCACGTGTAATAAGAGCCAACGTCTCCTCATCATAGTCACTAGCGGACTCATACCCACCATCCTCAGTAGCAATCATCACACGCTGAGATTTGCATTCTCTCGCATAATGACCTCTTCCCTTACAACGACGACAAATAATATCACTTGTGTGCCCAGTTGATGCCATGGAAGAAGAAGAGCTCTGTAGGCCCGGCAGTGCGCTCTTGGCAGATAGTGGAGGTTGTGCCTGCTTTCTTGTATCACGGCTGGAGGTCGCAGCTGATGGAGGTGCTGGTGTAGTGGAAGTAGAGGATGCACGCGGTGTCCATGATGAAAGTCGACCTGCAGAAAAATTAGTTCGCGCCAATGCTTGTCGATCCTGCACTTCACGTTCAGCTTTACAAGCAGGATGGAATAAACTAGTGATATTAGTATACTCCTTATACTCTAGAATGGTCTGAATCTCTCTATTTAATCCACCTATAAAACGTGCAAGCATAGCTTCATTCTCCTCAACAATACCACATCTAATCATGCCAGTTTGTAATTCCTGATAATATTCTTCTACAGAATTTTTTCCTTGTCTTAAACGCTGCAATTTTTGAAGCAATTCACGTTGATAATATGGTGGAACCCAACGAGTACGCATAGCAGTTTTCAAAGCAGCCCAAGTAGCGGGAATAGGATATAATCTACAATGTTCAGACCACCATACACATGCAAAACTAGTGAAAGCACAAACAGCAAGAAGAACCCGTCTCTCCTCGGGATATTGTAAACATGTAAAATGTTGTTCAGTTTCTAACTCCCAAGTAAGATATATATCAGGAACATATCTACCCTCAAATGGTGGAATATTCAATTTCAGTTTAGGAATATGGACATCATCTCGCACCTGAGGTGGTGGTGCAAGCCTACCATTACGAATATATACCTGAGGTCGACCTGCTGGTGGTGGTGCTGGTGGTTGCACGTAGTTCTGATTTTGATCAACGTCATCCTCATAATCGCCCGCATAGTCATCATCCTCCTCGGTACCAGCAGCAGCAGTAGCAGGAGCCAAAGAAGCACCAACAGCAGTAGCAGCGGCACCAGAATTTTGTCCTGGCTCAGTAGGAACACGATGAGCTCGTCCATACTGATTCGGAAGGGGGCGTTGTTGTAGTTGTTGTTGTTGCAGAGGTGCGATAGGTGCAACCGGCGGTGGTTGTGGAAAACGCGCGAGCAGTTCGTTAAACTTGCTATCAAGCTTTGTTTCAAACGTCTTCTCAATGCCATCTATCTTCTCCATGGCCTCGTCAAATCTGTTTAGCACATCTTGCACCTGTCCACTCATCATTTGCTGAAATTTATCATGTAGCTGTTTGTTTGTCAGGTTCTCCCAATCAGTCTCATCAGCTTGTGATCCTACCATGGTTAGCAGCAAATAGAAACACACAAGAATATGATCCTACAGACTACTAAGAAGTGGTGGTGGTGTATCACAAACCCATCAAGCAAATCTCAAATTCTTACCAGTTCTTACCTGCGCAGCGGTGGTGATCGGCAACCGTTGTAGTCAAAACTCTCAAAGCTTGGATAGAGCGATTACGGGGGAGAGTCAAGCGCACGACGAGATGTATGTGGAGCTGGGAAGGCTTATAATATGGTAGCAAAAGGGTCAGAATAATCAATTCGAGATGCAAAGTTGAATAAACGCTCAACTACGGTACTGTGCTAGTCCTAGGCTAGACCGTGCTAGAGACGCGAGCCTAGAACACTAACAAAATCACGGCGCAGCACGTAATCAAGGGAGGAGCACACTCCGAATTTTTTTCTCTTTTTTTTCACTTTTTTTTGCACTTTTTTCCTCTCTTTTTTTTGCTCCGCAACAAATTTTTTTCGAATAAGTCTACAAATGGTCTAAAAACTGCCTAGCCAGAATTTTCCAGACTTAGTTTTTTTTTGAGTTTGGAACTATTTCTCTACTGCGGGTAGTACGGAAATTGGGGAGTCCTTCTCTGTCCCGACTCGGAGTATGGCGTGATCTGGAAAACCAAAACAGAATAACAAAATACTGGACTCGGAATAGGACTGGTGGCGGAGATGAAACTGGTGGAACTCGGACTGGTGGCGAAGATGAATCTGGTGGAACTCGGACTGGTGGCGAAGATGAATCTGGTGGAACTAGGACAGGTGGCGGATATATGTTGTAGGTGGACTCGGATTGGCGTGATGGCGGCGGATATGTGGTGGCGTATATGGATTCGGATTGGCGGTGAATATGTGGTGGTGGTATATGGCAGCGGCGACGTGACAACTCGTGAATGAACTCAAACTCTAAAAGACTAGACGCTAAGACCAGCAACTTGACACGACGATGCAACCGCAAATTCAACAAAGCAAATACAGAAAAGATTATGCAAAGGCTCAGATTGGTTCAGATGGGATGAAGTAACCCTAATTTTTTTTTTTGGCTTTTTCGTGGACTATAGGTATGAAGAACAGACTCGATCTAAACTACGACGAAATGTAAATTCTCACCGAGCAACCTAGAAATCTGATACCACTTGATAGAGGCAAAGGTGTCCCGTCTTTCGATGAGATGTTGGATATCGCTTTGGTGGAAGTCGACTTTGACGATCCGACTACGAACGTGCGAGGACGTCGCGCCTTAGCAATCGCTAAACCAACTCCGAGAGGTTATTGACCACGCCGGAGCACGATCAACCTGACCACGAGGGTCTGTTTCCTGCGAGCAAATGAAGAACAAGCAAGAAACTGAGATTGCAATCTGGATATTGCGAATATAAGATGAAAGCTTTATTGATCAAGGTGGGGTTCTGTGACGCCTTTGTCTGGTCGTTGAACACAAACGAAGTACGCGAAGTTGCACCTATGGCGAACTTTAATCTAAACAAAACCCAAAGTCTAAACGGTGCCCTAAGGGTTGTATATATGGAGGAAGAGGGGGGGAATTTCGTGACCCTTGGTGGAGGGGTCCGAAATCAACCCTATCTCTTGTTTCCCCACACATACGGACTCTAAAAATAGCCTATACTTATGTATTTTGAAATTACATGGGCCTGGCCCAATAATAATGTGACGCAGCACCTAGAATAGCCTCTAGACGAAATTTATGAAGTGGCATCTTGTATATTTCGTCCAAGGCTTCATGCACCCATTATGGTGGCTTCAAAGTCCTGAAATCATCACTTGTAACTCCGTTCTTGTTCCCCTTGCGCATGCCATCATCTCCATGCTTGCTCTTGCTCCAATGTTCATCCTTCTCCAAGCTAGGCCCTTCATTTGTAAGCAAAACAAATGTATCCAATTTAGGCAGCATCATATTCTCATGAACATTAGAATCATTACCAAGAAACAAAAGTACCTGGTAATTTAGTTGGCGTGCGCGAGCTCTCATAATTGGTCCAGTATGTATAGCAGCAGGGGCTGTGGGTGTAACAATGGTATTGATGTCCTCATCATTTTCTTTGTTGTTTTTGAATCTTGTGCTACCTTGTGTTCGGTGATCTAACCCTTGTGTGATCGATTACTTGTCTGTTTAGTGATCCTCTCGTTTTCCCCCGTGATTTCCTCGTGTTCTTCTGCGCCTTCTTCGTGTTTCCCCGTAGGATCCTCTCCAAACGTGAAAGATCAGCCCCTAGGGTTCCGCCCTACATCAACCATGTTATTGATGCTTGTTATGTTGGGAGAGTCATGATGTGCCATTGCTATTTACATATGGTCTTTCGCCAATACATTGATGATATTTTTCTCATATCTTGGTTTCATGCTTGTGATATGTCATGTGCATTATTGATGCCCTCTATTTGCACACATGACATGCTTGCCAGGATCCCCTCTAGTATGTTGCATCTTTGCACTACTAGCTTGCTTGACTAGATCACTATGATTGTTGGCTTTGTCGCATCACCCATGTTCCACTATAACTCGCTTTCTTGGGTTGATGACATATATGTTCATGCCTCTCACATGATATATCTTGATCATTGTCTCTTGTGTCCATTAGTTGCCTCTCTCATATCCACTTATACTGAGTGCAACCATACTATGCTTATTGATCTTGGAGACTTTGACACCTTGAGCATCTTGTGGTGAAGCGTGAGAAGTCGCGAAACATCTTGGGCCAAAAGTAGTTCGTGGAGAGCGTGGCGAAAGTCTTGTCGCGTCCGAAGTGTCCCATGAGTCCGCCTCCATGAGCCTCTTGCAAAAGGAGCAAACGAAGAGAAGACTCGGGAATGCATAGTTTGTTAGCTCTCATAAGATAACCATCCTTGATGTAATATTGTTCCCAAGATGTATGCGTCAAACATTTAGCATAATGAGGTGCAAAAGATAGATCATTAGCATACAAGTCTTTTATGTGCTCAAAGCCAATAACATTCAACTCAAGTTTAGTCACAAGCGTGCATATGCGTGAAAGTGCATCGGCCATGACATTTTCCTTACCCTTAATGTACTTGATCACGTATGGGAAAGATTCTATAAATTCACTCCATTTGGCATGACGCTTGTTCAACTTAGTTTGACCTTTTAAGTATTTAAGTGTTTCATGATCGGTATGTATGACAAACTCATGAGGTCTAAGATAATGTTCCCAAACATGTAAGACACGCACTAAAGCATACAATTCTTTGTCATAGATGGGATAGTTAAGTTGAGCACCGGAGAGTTTTTCACTAAAATATGCAATTGCTCGTTTTTCTTGCATCAAAACTCCGCCAATTCCGGTACCACTAGCATCACAATGAACCTCAAAAGTTTTGTCAAAGTTGGGCAAACCAAGAATCGGAGCATGAGTAAGCAAAGATTTGAGCTCATCAAAAGCGGTTGATTGCAAAGATCCCCAAACAAAAGGAGCATTTTTCTTACTCAAAGCATGCAAAGGGGCGGCAATAGTGCTAAAGTTTTTCACAAAGCAACGATAAAAACCTGCAAGACCGAGAAAACTTCGCACTTGTTGCAAATTGGTGGGTTGGGGCCAAGTTTTAATTGCTTCAATTTTAGTTTCATCAACATGGACACCCTTGGAACAGACAACAAAACCCAAGAAAACCACTTTGTCAACACCAAATGTGCAGTTTTTCATGTTGGCATAAAGACTTTCCTTGCGAAGTGTTTGCAAAACAGCCCTAACATGATCAAGATGCTCTTTCATGGTTTTGCTAAACACAAGAATGTCATCGAAGTAAACCACAACAAAGACTCCAATATAAGGTCGAAGTACATGATGCATGAGACGCACGAAAGTACCGGGAGCCTCCGATAAACCCATAGGCATGACTAACCACTCATATAAGCCCAATTTTGTTTTGAAAGCAGTTTTCCATTCATCACCTTCTTGTATGTGGATTTGATAATAGCCAATTTTAAGATCAATTTTTGAGAAAAAGTTGGCTCCACTAAGTTCATCAAGCATATCATCTAAGCGAGGAATGGGATGCCTATAGTGAACGGTGATAGCATTTATAGGTCTACAATCAGAACACAAGTGGAAACTTCCATCGGGCTTAGGAACAAGTATAACGGGAACGGCACAAGGGCTTAAGCTTTCACGTACATGACCGTTGTCGATTAGTTGTTGTACTTGCCGTTGAATCTCCTTGGTTTCCTCGGGATTGACACGGTATGGAGCTTTGTTTCGAAGTGGTGCTCTGGGGATGAGGTCGATTCGATGCTCAATGCATCGTAGAGGAGGTAGACCCGGAGGTAGCTCATTGGGGAAACGCCATGAACTCTTTCATCCGGACTCCGAATTGGGTGTTTGTTTTTTGTTGGAAAGTAGATTTCATGCTATTTCCAACCCAATTGGAATCACCTTAAAGTCCGTCCGGAGCGTTGAGTTATGGATGAAACAATCTGACGTTGCAGCAGAATCCGAGTCAAACTAGAAGTCCAAAGGTGTTACATCACCTCCACTTGGGCCCATTGGCCTTGTACGACCTAGGGTTAGCTTTAGGCTGCCTTGGGACGTTCTCCCACCTCTTTGGCCGCCACCCCTTGCTCCTATATAAGTAGATCCATCTAGTAGCTTTTTCTTTGGGATTTGTTTAGTTAAAAGTTAGCCATTGCAACTTCGTGTACTTCGTTTGTGTCCAACGACCAGACCAAGACCGCTTACGGATCCCCATCTTTATCAATACTTCATATATACTCGCAATATTCAGATTGATTTTATCATATTCTTGCTTGTTCTTCGATTGCTTGCAGGAATAGTCCTTCGTGGTCAGGTTGATTGTGATCCGGCGTGGTCAATAACCTCTCGGAGTTGGTTTAGCGGTTGCTAAGGCGCAACGTCCTGCATGTTTGTAGTCGGGTCGTCAAAGTCATCTTCACCAAATCGATAGTTATCATCTCATCGAAAGATCGAGACCCCCTTGCCTCTATCAAGTGGTATCAGTTTTCAGGTTGCTCGGTGAGATTTTACAGTTTTTCATAGTTTAGATCGCATCTGTCATTCATACCTACAGTCCATGAAAAAGCCACAAAAAGTTAGATCTATTCATCCTTTATCCAAGCCACCGAGCCTTTGCAATTTTCTATTCATTGCTTGCATAGTTGAATTATCGGTTGCATCGTCGTGTCAGTTGCTGGTCTTAGTGTCTAGTTCCTTTAGAGTTTCGAGTTCTGTTCACATTAGTCACGCCGCCGCTGCATCATTATCCCTTCTGCTGTCCACCATCCCATTGATTAATTTCCACCACGTGCTACGCACTGTTCATTGTCATAATCATAGTTGAGGTCATTCACATCTTCGCTTGATCCAATCTGCATCTTTTCTAGTTTGTCTTGGAAAGAGGGAGAAAAAAAAGATAGAGAAAAAAAAGAGAGAAAAAGGAAAGAAAAAAAAAGAAAAATAGAGAGAAGAAAAGGAGAAAAAAAGCGTGAGAAAAAAAAGAGAGAAAAAAATCGGATCTATCTAGAATCAATCTCCGTACCTCAATTCAGATTGGAATCTGTTTTGCGAACTGTTCAGTAAAACAGGTGTATCTTCCTCATACGAAGTCCGTTTTGGCTCTGTGAGTACTCAAATTGAAGCTAGAGACGAGCCGCATCTAAATAGTTGCAGAAGTTAGTTCAATATTTGACACCTCAAAATCGGCTTCTAAATAGGTCTTTTTGCCCTCTGAAGTTCGTGAACACAACTTGTTCCAATTTTTCAGGCCAGTTTTAGAATTCTTTGACTCCTCATATCAACTCGGAATTGAGTGATTCTTTTTGCATTGGAAAGCTTGAATTAGTAGCATCCTTTGAAAGATTTTATCAGAAAATTGTCTCAAACTTTTCAAGAGGAAAGTTGGAGAGAGAGTTGTTCTATGTCCTGCTTAGCAGTTGTTTTTCATCATTATCTTCACTGCCGTTGTAATCTTCACTTATATCTTGCTGTCAAGACCTACTTAGTATCCTTCATTGATGCTGGTTGTGCTACGCCGTGACCTCATTAGTGTTCTAGGCTCATGTCTCTAGTCCGGTCTAGCCTAGGACCAGCACAGCACCGTCGTTGAGCGTTTATTCAACATTGCATCTCTGAATTGATTATTGCTAATCTTTTGCTACCATATATAGCCAACCCAGCTCCACATATTTCTACACCGTGTATACGTACGTTCCCCTGGCAATCGCTTTACAAAATCTTCAGAGCTATTTGACATCGCTAGTTGCCTGTCACCACCTACCGCGTGGTAAGAACTTGTAAGATATTGATATTTGCTTTACCGTGAGCACTTTACAACCACATCCTAGTAGTTCATAGGAACATTATTCTCGAATTTTGTTTCTTGTTTCTACTAATCATGACAGGTTCCGGAGATAGAAGTTCTTGGACGACGGACACATCTTCACCATCACGAGAGTTGGGACAACACACACCAGCACATGGTCAGGTTATCTTTTTACCGTCATTTGAGGGTAGATTTAATCCTGCTATTTATCTAGCTTGGGAGTTTGAAGTAGAACAAGTTTTTAGTAACCATGACTTTTCTGAACTTGAGCGAGTACGAGCTGCCAGTAGAGCATTTACTGGTTTTTCTTCTGTTTGGTGGAGTGTGCATTGTAAGAAAAACATTGATAACCAACCCACAACTTGGAAATATTTGAAAGATGTAATGAGACAACATTTTTCCCTCATTACTATCGTCGTGAATTGCTTCGCAAATTTGAACAATTTAAACAAGGCAACAACACTGTTCATGCTTACTACCTAGAGTTCAAATCTTATATGCATCATTGTGACATAGAAGAATCTAAGGATGATAGAATGAATAGATTTTTTGGTGGTTTGAACCATGATATTCAGGAAAGATTTCAGTATATTCCTCGTTGCATTACTGCTATGTATGTTCGTGCTTGTACCTTTGAGAGACAGATACAGGAGGATGCATTGGGTGACTACAACAACTACTATTCCAGTTTGTGCTCACCACCGCCGGTAGGTTCCTCCACAGTTGCACCTACTAGAGCAGCCCCACCTTGGATTGTGAGCGCGACATCATCTGTCCGTACCCACATCAGCTACGTCTTTGCGACAAGGTAACAGTAAAGATATTGATGATATAACTTCACATGAGAATGATGCATCCCTAGTTAACTTGAATGCATCATGTGTTCAGTTACCTGGTGATTTGAGTGCAACACCTATTTTAGAGAATCTTGATACTGTCATGAATGCGTCATGTGATCAAACAACTGAAATACCAACAATTTTGAGTGCACCCATTGAATTAACTGTTGATGCAAAAGAATCAATATTTAATCATTTTGATATGACCTCTAATCTTGGTGATGGTTCTGTGCCGAATGACTTATTGCATGTTTGCTTATTTAAGCAAATTGTAGCATGTAAATTTGATGCAAGTAAGGTTTATTCACCAATGTTGGGATGGTTTAATGATGAATATTGTCAATCTTTTGATATGAATAAGAGCTTCACTTATATGTGCAAACTGAGTTGCAATATTTTCATGCCTTCTACTTATGATAATATTTTGGCTTTATATTTTATGATCTATGAAAGTTACTCATGTATACATGTGTCATATGTGCAAAAATCAAGGGAAGTAAAAATGGATGACATATACATATACAACATGTACACCTTGTCTTTTTTGTTAGCCACATTTCAGATTAAGAAACGCCGAGGACGGCTTTGTTTTCAAGAAGGGGAGGATGATGAGGACATGACTACCTTGGATATGACCAAATATATTGCATACAGGTATATTTGTGAGGTGATTTCTAATGCAAACTATGCAATAATTTATTTATGTCATCCAGGACAAAAATACTTCACAAACTTTTGTGCCATGTCTAATTGCAGGTGTATGGAACATCTGTACAATACACATATGAAGATAAGGGAGAAAGAGATGTTTACTTGCTGTTCAAAAAGTTCTCTCACGTCACTTTTGTCCCGAGAGAAGATACAGTCCAAGTCTCTCACGTTCTGGACTCAGATTCGGACTGCATAGACAGACCTGATTTAAAACGCCATGAACTCTTTCATCCGGACTCCGAATTGGGTGTTTGTTTTTTGTTGGAAAGCAGATTTCATGCTATTTCCAACCCAATTGGAATCACCTTAAAATCCGTCCGGAGCGTTGAGTTATGGATGAAACAATCTGACGCTGCAGCAGAATCCGAGTCAAACTACGAGTCCAAAGGTGTTACGTCACCTCCACTTGGGCCCATTGGCCTTGTACGACCTAGGGTTAGTTTTAGGCTGCCTTGGGACGTCCCGATGAGGACATCAATACCATTGTTACACCCACAGCCCCTGCTGCTATACATACTGGACCAGTTACTAGAGCTCGCGCACGCCAATTAAATTATCAGGTACTTTCGTTTCTTGGTAATGATTCTAATATTCATGAGAATATGATGCTGCCTAAATTGGATACATTTGTTTTGCTTACAAATGAAGGGCCTAGCTTGGAGAAGGATGAACATTGGAGCAAGAGCAAGCATGAAGATGATGGCATGCGCAAGGGGAATAAGAACAGAGTTACCAGTGATGATTTCAGGAGTTTGAAGCCACCATAATGGGTGCATGAAGCCTTGGACGAAATATACAAGATGCCACTTCATAAATTTCGTCCCGAGGCTATTCTAGGTGCTGCGTCACCTTATTATTGGGCCAGGCCCATGTAATTTCGAAATAGATAACTATAGGCTATTTTTAGAGTCCGTATGTGTGGGGAAACAAGAGATAGGGTTGATTTCGGACCCCTCCACCAAGGGCCACGAAATTCCCCTCTCTTCCTCCATATATAAAGCCCTTTGGGCACCTTTTAGATTTTGGGATTTGTTTAGTTAAAAGTTAGCCAACGCAACTTCGTGTACTTCGTTTGTGTCCAACGACCAGACCAAGACCGCTTTTGGATCCCCGCCTTTATCAATACTTCATACATATTCGCAATATTTAGATTGCTTTTATCATATTCTTTCTCGTTCTTCGATTGCTTGTAGGAATAGACCTTCGTGGTTAGGTTGATAGTGCACCGGCGTGGTCAATAACCTCAGGAGATTGGTCTAGCGATTGTTAAGGCGCAACGTCGTGCACGTTTGTAGTCAGATCGTCAAAGTCATCTCCACCAAATCGATAGTTATCATCTCATCGAAAGATCGGGACACCCCGCCTCTATCAAGTGGTATTAGAGCTACAGGTTGCTCGGTGAGATTTTATAGTTTTTCGTAGTTTAGATCGAGTCTGTTCTTCATACCTATAGTCCACGAAAAAGCCAAAAAAAATTAGGGTTAGTTCATCCCATCCGAAACAATCTGAGCCTTTGCATAATCTTTTCTGTATTTGCTTTGTTGAATTTGTGGTTGCATCGTCGTGTCAAGTTGCTGGTCTTAGCGTCTAGTCCTTTAGAGTTTCGAGTTCTGTTCAAAGGTTGTCACGTCGTCGCTGCAATATATCACCATCGCATGATCATCGTCGCTGCTGCCATATACCACCACCACTTATTCACCGCCAATCCGAGTCCATATACGCCACCACATATCCGCCGCCATCACGCCAATCCGAGTCCACCTGCAACATATATCCGCCACCAGTCCGAGTTCCACCAGATTCATCTCCGCCACCAGTCCGAGTACCACCAGTTTCATCTCCGCCACCAGTCCTATTTCGAGTCCAGTATTTTGTTACTCTGTTTTGGATTTCCAGATCACGCAATACTCCGAGTCGTGACAGAGAAGGACTCCCCAACTTCCGTGCTACCCGCAGTAGAGAAATAGTTCCAAACTCAAAAAAAAGTGCAAAAAAAATTCTGGCTAGGCAGTTTTTAGACCATTTGTAGACTTTTTCGAAAAAAATTTGTTGCGGAGCAAAAAAAAAGAGGAAAAAAGTGCAAAAAAAAGGAAAAAAAGAGAAAAAAATTCAGAGTGTGCTCCTCCCTTGTATACGTGCCGCGCCGTGATTTTGTTGGTGTTCTAGGCTCGCGTCTCTAGCACAGTCTAGCCTAGGACCAGCACAGTACCGTCGTTGAGCGTTTATTCAACTTTGCATCTCTGAATTGATTATTGCTGACCCTTTTTGCTACCATATTATAAGTCTTCCCAGCTCCACATACATCTACGTCGTGCACGTTTGTAGTCGGATCGTCAAAGTCGTCTCCACCAAATCGATGTTTATCATCTCATCGAAAGATCGGGACACCCCGCCTCTATGACTCTCCTTGGTAATCGCTCTATCCAAGCTTTGAGAGTTTTGACTAGAACGGTTGCCGATCACCACCTGCTCCTGGGTAAGAACTGGTAAGAATTTGAGATTTGCTTGACGGGTTTGTGATACACCACCACTGAGGGAGTCCTGGACTAGGGGGTGTCCGGATAGCCAGACTATCATCATCGGCCGGACTCAAAGACTATGAAGATACAAGATTGAAGACTTCGTCCCGTGTCCGGATGGGACTTTCCTTGGCGTGGAAGGCAAGCTTGGCAATACGGATATGTAGATCTCCTACCATTGTAACCGACTCTGTGTAACCCTAGCCCTCTCCGGTGTCTATATAAACCGGAGGTTTTAGTCCATAGGATGAACAACCATTACAACAATCATACCATAGGCTAGCTTCTAGGGTTTAGCCTCCTTGATCTCGTGGTAGATCCACTCTTGTACTACCCATATCATCAATATAAATCAAGCAGGAGTAGGGTTTTACCTCCATCGAGAGGGCCCGAACCTGGGTAAAAATATCATGTCCCTTGTCTCCTGTTACCATCCGCCTAGACGCACAGTTCGGGACCCCCTACCCGAGATCCACCAGTTTTGACACCGACATTGGTGCTTTCATTGAGAGTTCCTCTGTGTCGTCACCGATAGGCTTGATGGCTCCTTCAATCATCAACAACCACGCAGTCCAGGGTGAGACTTTTCTCCCCGGACAGATCTTTGTGTTCGGCGGCTTTGCACTGCGGGCCAATTCGCTTAGCCATATGGAGTAGATCGAAAGTTACGCCCCTGGCCATCAGGTCAGATTTGGAAGCCTAAACTTCACGGCTGACATCCGTGGAGACTTGATCTTTGATGGATTCGAGCCACGGCCGAGCGCGCCGCACTGTCACGATGGGCATGATTTAGCTCAGCCGCCGGACAGTGCCTTGGAGGCCGCACATGAGTCCGCTCCGACCTCTAGTTCGGAGCCGACCGCGCAGATCGAGGGCAGGTGGCTGGACACCGCCTCGGGAGCTGCAATCTCTATGGCGATGGAGCCGAATACTGACCTTGTCCCTCGTAAAGCTCGTGACTCTGAGGTGTCGAACTCCTTGCCGGACTCCGAACCTCCAGCGCCCCTACCAATCGAATCCGATTGGGCGCCGATCATGGAGTTCACCGCCGCGGACATCTTCCAGCACTCACCCTTTGGCGACATCCTGAATTCGTTAAAGCATCTCTCGTTATTAGGAGAGCCTTGGCCGGATTGCGGTCAGAACGGTTGGGATGCGGAAGACGAAGAAACTCAAAACCCACCCACCACCCACTTTGTAGCCACTATCGACGATCTAACCGACATGCTAGATTACGGCTCCGAAGACATCGACGGTATGGACGACGATGCCGGAGACGACCAAGAACCAGCGCCTACGGGTCACTGGAAGACCACCTCGTCATACGACATATACATGGTGGACATCCCAAAGGATGGGAACGGCGAAGAAGCAGCGGAGGCAGATTCCCCTAAGAAACAACCCAAGTGCCGACGTCAGCGGCGCCGCTCTAAATCCCGCCACAACAAGAATGGAGATTCCGGCACCGGAGATAATAATATAATAATACCCCAGAGAGTGCCGAAGACAATCCCCTCCAGCAAGATTCAGCGCAGGAGGACGCAGATGCCAGCCCTCACGAGAGAGCAGCATACGAAGAGGTCGAGGATGACAATTACATGCCTCCCTCCGGAGACGAGGCAAGCCTCAACAACGACGAATTTGTCGTGCCCGAGGATCCCGTCGAACAAGAGCGTTTTAAACGCAGGCTTATGGCCACGGCAAACAGCCTAAAGAAAAAGCAGCAACGACTCAGAGCTGATCAAGACCTGCTGGCCGACAGATGGACCGAAGTCCTCGCGGCCGAAGAGCATGAACTCGAACGCCCCTCCAAAAGCTACCCAAAACGCAAGTTGCTCCCCCAATTAGAGGAGGAGGAGTATAAACCATCATCACCAGCGCACAATACGGCAGACCGACCAACTCATGGCCGCGACAGAGAGGCATCTAGGCCCTCCACCAGAACCGTAACCCGGCACCACTCGAAAAGTGCGAAGCCATGGGGGAATGCGCCGGACTTGCGAGACATATTGGAGGACAAGGCAAGACAATCAAGATCGATCTACGGATCACGAGGGCGCCTGATGTGAAGCATCCTACGGACATCACCATGTCAAGAGCCCATTTGGCAAGTGACACGTGAGACATCTACTTCACACACACTAAGGTGAATCATCTCCTTTACACGTGCTCACTTGACCCCTTCGAGGATGGCATACTACTTGACACTTCTCCCATGTGCATGCGTAGGTATTGTCGGAACTTCACGGACGACGAGGAGGAGTGCAAGCGCCAAGGAACGACCACACCATCCGCGAGGGAAGCGTGGAAGAGAAGACGGATCAAAGGAGAAGAAGACGGAGCGGCTGCAGGAGCCAGGCCGGACATCCGGGCCACCGTCCGGATCATCCGGGCTCGGCCGGATCATCCGGGTCCCCCTCCGGATCATCCGGATAATTCGGCCCGAAGACAACAGAAGCTCCTCGACGAAGCCGGATCATCCGGACGGTCGCCCGGATCATCCGGACCCCCGACACCCAGATCATCCGGGCCACCATCCGGATCATCCGGACCCCGCCTGCGTGCGTGACTTGGGCCGAAGCCCGTGTACCTTCGCCCCTCACTTACCCCTTCGCCTTTGGGCTATAAATAGACCTCCTCCACCTCCTTTCTAGGGTTAGCTAAGTGATAGCTCATTCTTAGGTGAGCTTTGCTCCTACCTATCTCTACTCTTGAGAGAGACCACTACTCCATTGGAGGCCAAGACCTCCATCTAGGAGAAGATCCCGGGATATCATCAAGACCCCTTGTGGGAAGATCCATCTAGGATATCATCAAGACCTCCTCTTGAAGATGAACCTTACCTTGTATCTTTCTCTTTGTTGTTCATGTACCTTGTGATCTTGTGTGTTTGATTGTCTAGTGGATGTGTGATTTGGACTTGTTCTTGAGTGTTTCCCCTTGTGATTTCTCCCCGTTCTTCCCCGTGTTCATCGTGTTCTTCGAGGGATCCCACTCCAAACGTGAAAGATCGTCGCTATAGGGTTCCACCCTACATCATATGGTATCATGAGCCACGTTGATCACATTTTTGGAGCCCCTACCCCTCTTTTTCTAGCTTGATTTTGTTGATTTCGTCCTAAATTCGAAAATCCCCACCAAAAATAGCCCCCAAATTTTTTTGTGATTTGTTGGTTTGATGATGTTTTGTTGACTTTGATCCATGGATTTGCTTGGTTTCAAGTGGATCTAGCTTTCCCCCAAGTTTCCCAACCTTCCATCCACAAAATCTCGTCATTTTTGACCCCAAAATCCCCAAATTCCGCCCAAAAATTCGTCTCCACGAGCAAAACCCGAGCAGTTTGACCTGCCCGGATCATCCGGAAGAGCTCCCGGATCATCCGGATCCACCCGGATCAGCTGGACCATCTCCCGGATGTCCGGACGCCCCACACGACAGAAATCCGGTTGACGAACCCGGATCATCCGGACCTACTCCCGGATGTCCGGGTAACCCTGACACTGACTCGGCTGAATTCTTGTTTCGGCCATAACTAATTCATCCGGAGTCCGATTTTGACGTTCTTTAGCTCGTTTTGAAGCTATTGACATCCCCCATCCCATAAAAATACCACCAACATCATTTGACTCCATCAAATGTTCCAAAATTTGGCAACGCCTAGGCCCTCCACCACAACATCCGCATAACCACCACCGACTTCCGCAACCTAACCCATTTTGATCCATATAGCATAAGTGGTTGCTTGAGTAGTGATTCGAGTCTCCTAAGGTGTTTCGGCTACTTAGGACGGTTGCTTCTTCATCAACCACCACCACCAACATAACTTCCGCATAGTCTTGCCCACCATACACTTCCGCCAACCCAATTTAACCCCATTTTGGTTGAGATTGTTTGAGTTGTGGCTTGTGTCTCCTAAGGTGTTTAGGCTACTTAGGGACGGCAACTTCAACTTCGACACGTGTATAGCCCATCATTCCACTTTTGCATTGCCACGTGCAAACCACCACCGCTTCCACCATTTGGCATTTGCCTTTGAGATTTTGAGTTCGCGGTTTTTCCGTTTCCTAAGGTGTTTCGGCTACTTAGGGACGAGTCTCCATCATCTTGGTATCTACACCAAGAACACCGCCACTCATCATCGCAGCGACGATAACCTCGATTTACACCATTGTATATTCCTTGCAATTGCATTGTTAACCCCTAGCCCATTTTGCGTTACTTGCCTATTGAGACTAGCCATTTGAGTATTGCCGGCAACGTTACTTGTGCACATTAGTGATCCACCATCCATTGCATACATACCATATCATCTTGGTATCATATCATCCATTGTGCCTCAAGTTTGTTCCCGCATATACACAATTGGTATCTTGGTTTGTGCATTGTGCAAAAGTAGCCATAGAAAAAAAAAGAGAAAAAGCTTTTAAGCAAAAAGAGAGCAAAGAGCTCGTGAGCAAGTGCCATAGCATCATATCCCCATTGCAAATAAGAGCCATACCAAAATCTACATCATGTGATATCATGCTTGAGAGAAACACCGGGAACCATACATACGTAGCATACTTGGGATAGAAGTTTATCCATTTCGCATCTATAGGTTGTGCACAAGTGTCGTATCCGCCTATTGAGCAATCGTGCTAGCGTCTCTCTTGAGTTGTGCAACACGAGCGTTTTCCGTGGACTCCACATTTTGTGCTCATTCCTTGGTTGCACGACCCCATTTATCTATCCATGTGTGTGTTTCCGTGTACCATTTGCTATTGGTCTACTTGTTTCACTAGCGAATTTGTGAATCTTTTTCAACATTATTGACTCTTGCTAACATTTTGCATCAAATTTTTGTGCCACTATCCTCACCGAGCTCTACCATAAGCTTTTACTTGTAGGTGTGAGTGAACAAGTCCAGTACCAATTCCACTATTCTTTCATCTCACATTGAGTGAAACGAGATACATCCTCAACTTTGGGAAAAGGTAACTTGGTATAGTTTATCTCATTTCCTACTCACCTCTACTCGAGTCTTGTGATGGATAGGCAAGGCATTTCACTTTCGGTCTACAACAACAACGACGAGTTCGATGCCATGAACAAAAACTACGACGCCAAGATGGACAAGCGCATGGAGGAGATCAAGGCCCTCATCAAGTCCTACAAGCGATCTTCCTCATCTTGAGAAGGCGCTCAAGAGCACATCCTTCCGAGCTACCACCTCCGCAAGATCACATCGGCATCGACACCATCACCAACAAGAACTTGAAGGTCAAGAGCTCAACACCAACAACCGCTCAACGACTTCACCATCTCCCTTGGCATCTTCGCCAAGCGACTTCAAGGCATCTTCGCCTACGGACATATGGCATCTTCGCCAACAAGAACCTCAAGACTACACTCAAGAGAAGCTACCCAAGCTCAAGTCCGCGACTTCCAGGAGCTACTACGACCTCGACAACGACCACAAGATTCCTTTCTATGGGACTCAAGAACCCGAGGAGTACCTCGAGTGGGAGCGTTTGATGGACGACTACCTCAAGCTACATCAAGTTCGTCCCGAAGATCAAGTGAAGTGCGCCACAAGAAACTTCCACGACTACGCCTCGATATGGTGGCTTCACACACCTACGGAGAGTTACGAGATGAGTTGGCCCAAGACGAAGAGAGCTTTACGGCGAGAGTTTGTGCCTCCAACCTACGGAACAACCGGCGCCAATTGGAGAACACCACCCAGGATCCAAGTCCATCGACAAGTACTTCAAGGAGATGATGATTGCCTTCGACGAGCGGCGTGATTTACCCCATTTCGATGAAGTTCCACTTCATGATGGGATTGCTAACGACATCTCCAAGACCATCTTCCTCGAGAACTACAAGTCCATCGACGACTACTACATTGGTGCTCTCAAGGCGAACAAGAACTCATGAAGGCCAAGGCTTCTCCACCCCAAGCACACTTTGCGCGACCAAGCTCTCGACATGCATGAGGCTAGTACCACCACGATGTCCAAGGCCGACAAGCTCCAAGACGATGCTCCCAAGTGCGACTTCACCGCCATCCCTCTTTGTGGCATTGATGATGCCGAGTCTACTTCGACTCTTTTTCAAGATGGTGCGGCGACGAGTTCGACTACGGAGACCTTCAAGGACCAAGCTTTGGAGGCGAGTGACAAGGTGGCGAGCAAGGATGATGCTTCCATCTTAGGAGGCGAGAGTGATGATGTGCCATCTTCAGCCTTCATCCACGACGAGAGTGATGTTGAGCCATCTTCGGCTTTCATCCACGACGAGCGTGATGATGTGCCATCTTCGGCCTTCATCCACGGCGACCACGACGAGATGGTTGAGCATGGGACTTTCCCTTCGACCACGGCGACGTATGATGACTTGAGTGACTTGTGCCACCATATTGAGAGTGAGAGTGACTTCACCACTAGCCCCATATATGATGAGTTGCCACAATTCCCATGTGAGGAGAGCCACAACCCCCACCACTTGAGTGAGATGAGTGACTCCACCATACGTGAGTTTGAGTGCACCTATTTTGAGGGAGTGAGTGAACAACCACATAGAGAGAGTGAGATAGTTGATAGGTCTCGTGAGGCCATTTGCATTTCTAACAACTTGACCTCTACCTCTATTGTGTCTTCTCGTTTGGTGCTAGGTCCCATTTATGATGACGCGCCGATCCTCGACGACTTCGTCCTCCCTTTGGACAAGACGATGGCCATGGTGGATTATGATGCACCGCCCACATGGTTCCATCAAGTTGATGACGATGACCACCATTTGGTGTTTCCCACCTCACCTACACCACTTGAGTGGAATGACAAAGGTAACATAGGTGAAGGTGATGCTCTAGTCCCACTAGTGGACATTCTTGACATTGATTGCTTGCATGATGTTGATCCACCTATTGCCATGCTTCATGCTAGTATGATTTCCCCATGCGATGATTTGCCCATTTATGATGAGTGTGATGATTCTATTGTGGAGTCTATTAGTTGTGATGCCATGTTACATAGGATTTCTTGTGACAATTCTTTAGGTCACATCATGTTTGATAATCCGCTTGACTTGTCATATGCTATGCATGAGATCAACCATATGTCTTATTTGCAATATCTTCATAGTGACTATGCATATGCCATTAAAAAAAACCCAATTTTCACATATGGCATAGATGACTAGCCCATGGTTATTGGCGTTTGTCTCTCTTGTGATGATATTGATATGCTCCCTTTGCATCATTTATCTCATATGCCATGCCATGACCACCTAGCTTCGGATATGCATTGTTTTGGATGTTGTCCATTTTCTCCATATGATGTTTCCGATATTGCTCATGAGGAGGCCCCCATAGTTTCCTCATACATGTTAGGGGAATTTGATCCATCCCATTCATTGCATGATCCCCATACTTGTGTGCACCATATGCTACCCACGAATAAACATACTATTGATGTGCCATATACTTGCATTCTCAATTTGTGTCCCCATCGTGTCATACACAATAACTATTCTTTCATGATGGATGACATGTTCTTATACCATGCATCAAATTTCTTTGAGCGATGCTTATCTTGTGCTAACTCACACGTGCACATACACATCATGATGGATGATGTGTACATTTACCAAGCGCAAAATTTCTTTGGATTGTGTCTCTTTTGTGTAGGTACCCATGAATACTTGTCAACTTCGCAATCCCACGAGTTGACAAAACGAGCTCTTGAGAGCAATGACGATTTGGGATCCCGTGGACTATCCTTACCACCGTTCCCTTCGCGCAAGGACTATGCGCAACTCCTGTACTTGGCTCTCACACGGCTATGGGCCATTTATCACTTCTCACATTATGCTCATTTTACCGTGTTCACTTTGCATGCTATGCTTGCTTCTATGACTTTGCCATGCAATTGTGACCCTTGCTTGCATCTACCCATGTTTCATCATTATGATATTCCTATGTGTATTTGCATGCTTGGTGGAGACCCTTGCTGCTTTTGCCATGTTTATCATGTGCCCCATTCTATTGATGCTTGTTGTGTTGGGAGAGTCATGATGACCCATTGCTATACACATATGGCCTCTCGCCAATACATTCATGATATTGTACTCATATCTTGCTTTCATGCTTGTGCTATGACTTGTGAATTATTCATGCCCACTATTTGCACCAATGACATGTTTGCCATGATTCCTCCTAGTATGTTGCATATTCGCACTACTACCTTGCTTGATTTGATAGCTATGAATGCTCGCTATGTTGCATCACCCATGTTCCACTACTTGCTTTCTTGGGTTGATGACATATATGCTTTGCACATGATTCATATTGCTTCGTGTCATATATCTCCATGTGTTGCCTCTCTCATGCTAGATGATTTGCCATGTATCGAGTGCAACAATGCTTATAGTCTTGCTCATGAGATTGCCCCCATAGCATTCTCACACATGTTTGGAGATTTTGACATATTCCTTGTGAAGCATGCTTGTATTATCTCTTTGCACCATATACCTAGTGCCGTGAATATCGCCATTGTTGCATCATATTACTCATGCACTTGTGCTTTTAATGGTTATGTGCAAGAGAAGAGAACCATCATGATGGATGATGTGTTTGTCTACCATGTGCATACGTTCTTTGTTTTGTTGTGTGCATGTGTAGGATACTTGGACTTCGTGTCGACTTCCACTTCACGTGAGTTGACCATTCGAGCTCTTGAGAGCGAGCCTCATACAATCGATCGCGCCACGCTTCCACACCATACTTCCTACCACTTTGACATTGTGAAGAACGCACAAGGACATGCTTTCGAGGTGATATCCTTCTATCTCGAGAACACCCAAACCATGAGCATGCATATTGTGGATCATACTTCATGTGTTGCTTGCACCATTTGCACGCATGTTCGAGATATTGCTTTCTACCATGATTGCCACATTCCCATGCTTCATGACATATATACCTTGTGTGTTGCACCCAATTCTTGGACTACTTGCTACTATCATATGTTTGGTTGCACCAATATCATTTCTTCACATATGCCATGTCCCTTTGCTTGTCACATGCTTGACTTGATTGCCTCACACATGATGAACAATTGCTCTTTCTATTGTGTTGAGTGCCACATTATCTTCACTACACCCTATGCACGTTATGCTTGGATTGTCTTGCACTTGCCCCATGTGTTTAGACATTTCACTATATTTGGTGTTGTGAATGACTCTTATGCCTACCATAGACCGTTCATTGAGCTCTTTATGCATGCTTGCTATGACCTTGAGGTTGATGCTTGTTCACTTATCACATATATTTGCATCTTGACCTCCCATTTACATGCTTGTTCCCATGATGTACTTGATTGTGCTCAATTTATATGTCCAAATGTCATGACACACTTCTTTGTCAAACCATATGCTATGCTTGATGACAACACTTGTTGGGTCAATCACCTCTTGAATGCTTGGTTTTGCTCTTACGACAACCACATTTGTTTTTCCAAGTGCATGTTATCTTTGCTACTTTTGAAGGAATTACAAGACGGTGCGACATTGGAGAGTGCCCATTTGGAACTTCAAGATGTCAAGAACTTGGTGATCGACCACTTCTACACGGCAACGCCATCTCTTTCCCATGGTGATTTGGTTTTCGATCCGAGGTCGGATCTTTCCCAAGGGGGAGGGGATGATGCGGAGCATCCTACGGAAATCATCATGTCAAGAGCCCATATGGCAAGTGACACATGCGACATCTACTTCACACACACTAAGGTGAATCATCTCCTTTACACGTGCTCACTTGACCCCTTCGAGGATGGCATACTACTTGACACTTCTCCCGTGTGCATGCGTAGGTATTGTCGGAACTTCACGGACGACGAGGAGGAGTGCAAGCGCCAAGGAACGACCACACCATCCGCGAGGGAAGCATGGAAGAGAAGACGAAAGAAAGGAGAAGAAGACGGAGCGACTGCAGGAGCCAGGCCGGACATCCGGGCCACCGTCCGGATCATCCGGGCTCGGCCGGATCATCCGGGTCCCCCTCCGGATCATCCGGATAATTCGGCCCAAAGACAACAGAAGCTGCTCGACGAAGCCGGATCATCCGGACGGTCGCCGGATCATCCGGACCCCGACACCGGATCATCCGGGCCACCATCCGGATCATCCGGACCCGCTGCGTCGCGTGACTTGGGCGAAGCCCGTGTACCCCTCGCCCTCACTTACCCCTTCGCCCTTGGGCTATAAATAGACCTCCTCCACCTCCTTTCTAGGGTTAGCAAAGTGATAGCTCATTCTTAGGTGAACTTTGCTCCTACCTATCTCTACTCTTGAGAGAGAGACCACTACTCCATTGGAGGCCAAGACCTCCATCTAGGAGAAGATCCCGGGATATCATCAAGACCCCTTGTGGGAAGATCCATCTAGGATATCATCAAGACCTCCTCTTGGAGATGAACCTTACCTTGTATCTTTCCCTTTGTTGTTCATGTACCTTGTGATCTTGTGTGTTCGATTGTCTAGTGGATGTGTGATTTGGACTTGTTCTTGAGTGTTTCCCCTTGTGATTTCTCCCCGTTCTTCCCCGTGTTCATCGTGTTCTTCGAGGGATCGCACTCCAAACGTGAAAGATCGTCGCTATAGGGTTCCACCCTACATCAGCGCCCCATGATGCACGACGACTACTGTCGTGCCGGATACAACAACTCCGGTCGGGCCAAACACAGCAGACAAAGCTCTCTTGAGCTACGTCGTGATATCGCCCAGTATAGAGGCGCCGCACACCCACTATGCTTCACAGATGAAGTAATGGATCATCAAATCCCTGAAGGGTTTAAACCCGTAAACATTGAATCCTATGATGGCACAACAGACCCCGTGGTTTGGATCGAAGACTATCTCCTCCATATCCATATGGCCCGCGGTGACGATCTCCACGCCATCAAATATCTCCCACTCAAGCTTAAAGGACCAGCTCGGCATTGGCTTAACAGCTTGCCAGTGGAGTCAATTGGGTGTTGGGAGGACCTGGAAGCCGCATTTCTCGACAACTTCCAGGGCACATATGTGCGACCACCAGACGCCGATGACCTAAGCCACATAATTTAGCAGCCAGACGAATCGGCCAGACAATTCTGGACACGGTTCCTAACAAAGAAAAATCAAATCGTCAACTGTCCGGATGCAGAGGCCCTCGCAGCCTTCAAACATAACATCCGCGACGAGTGGCTGGCCCGGCACCTAGGACAGGAAAAGCCGAAATCCATGGCAGCCCTCACATCACTCATGACCCACTTCTGTGCGGGGGAGGACAGCTGGCCAGCCCGCAGTAACAACCTCAGCAAAAATTCTGGCAGTCCGGATACCAAGGACCGCAATGGCAGGTCGCGTCGAAACAAAAACAAACTGATAAAGGCGGGGTGTCCTGATCTTTCGATGAGATGATAACTATCGATTTGGTGGAGACGACTTTGACGATCCGACTACAAACGTGCACGACGTTGCGCCTTAGCAATCGCTAAACCAACTCCGAGAGGTTATTGACCACGCCGGAGCACAATCAACCTGACCACGAAGGTCTATTCCTGCAAGCAATCGAAGAACAAGCAAGAATATGATAAAAGCAATCTGAATATTGCGAGTATGTATGAAGTATTGATAAAGGTGGGGATCCGTAAGCAGTCTTGGTCTGGTCGTTGGACACAAACGAAGTACACGAAGTTGCAATGCCTAACTTTTAACTAAACAAATCCCCAGAAAAAAGCTACTAGATGGATCTACTTATATAGGAGCAAGGGGTGACGGCCAAGGAGGTGGGAGGACGTCCCAAGGCAGCCTAAAACCAACCCTAGGTCATACAAGGCTCATGGGCCCAAGTGGAGGTGACGTAACACCTTTGGACTTGTAGTTTGACTCGGATTCTGCTGCAGCGTCAGGTTGTTTCGTCCATAACTCAACGCTCCGGATGGATTTTAAGGTGATTCCAATTGTGCTGGAAAGAGCATGAAATCTACTTTCCAACAAAAAAAGAATCACCCAATTCGGAGTCTGTATGAAAAAGTTGTTGCGTTTTGAGTCAGGTATGTCTGTGCAGTCCGAATCTGAATCCAGAACGTGAGAGACTTGGACTCTATCTTCTCTTGGGCCAAAAGTGACGTGAGAGGACTTTTTGAACAGCAAATAAACATCTCTTTCTTCCTTATCTTCATATGTGGATTGTACAAATGTCCCATACACCTGCAACTAGACAAAACACAAAAGTGTATGAAGTATTTTTGTTCTGGATAACATAAATAGATTATTGAATAGTTTGCACTAGAAATCACCTGACAAATATGCATGTATGCAATATTTTTGGTCATATACAAGGTAGTCATGTCCTCATCACAAAAACCACGTTAACGGCGATAACACTGAGGATAGGGCAGTCAACGCCGGATTCAGAGGCTCTAAACCCGGTCAGCGGAAGAAGCCATTCAAAAGAACCACTCCGGGTCCGTCCAATTTGGACCGAATACTCGACCGCTCGTGCCAGATACATGGCACCCCTGAAAAGCCAGCTAATCACACTAACAGGGATTGTTGGGTATTCAAGCAGGCAAGCAAGTTAATTGCCGAAAACACTGACAAGGGGGTGCATAGCGATGACGAGGAAGAGACCCGGCCGCCGAACATGATAGAGGCAGAGGTGTCCCGTCTTTCGATGAGATGGTGGATTTCGCTTTTGTGGAAGTCGACTTTGACGATCGAACTACGAACGTGCGAGAACGTCGCGCCTTAGCAATCGCTAAACCAACTCCGAGAGGTTATTGACCACGCCGGAGCACGATCAACCTGACCACGAAGGTCTGTTTCCTGCGAGCAAACGAAGAACAAGCAAGAAACTGAGATTGCAATCTGGATATTGCAAATATAAGATGAAAGCTTTATTGATCAAGGTGGGGTTACTGGACGCCTTTATGCAGTCGTTGAACACAAGCGAAATGCACGCGAAGTTGCAGCTATGGCGAACTTTAATCTAAACAAAACCCAAAGTCTAAACGACGCCCTAAGGGCTGTATATATGGGGGAAAAGGAGGGAATTTCGTGGCCCTTGAGGGTGGGGTCCGAAACCAACCCTAACTCTTGTTTCCCCACACATACGGACTCTAAAAATAGCCTATACTTAAGTATTTCGAAATTACATGGGCCTGGCCCAATAATAAGGTGACGTAGCACCTAGAATAGCCTATGGACGAACATTATGAAGTGGCATCTTGTATATTTCGTCCAAGGCTTCATGCACTCCTTATGGTGGCTTCAAAGTCCTGAAATCATCACTTGTAACTCCGTTCTTGACCCCCTTGCGCATGCCATCAACTCCATGCGTGTTCTTGCTCCAATGTTCATCCTTCTCCAAGCTAGGCCCTTCATTTGTAAGCAAAACAAATGTATCCAATTTAGGCAGCATCATATTCTCATGAACATTAGAATCATTACCAAGAAACGAAAGTACACAGTAATTCAATTGGCGTCTTGTGAGCTCTAATAATTGGTCCCAGATATATGTAACAGTGAGGGGCTGTGGGTGTAACAATGGTATTGATGTCCTCATCATCCTCCCCTTCTTGAAATGAAGTCGTCCTCGACGGAATCTCATCTTCCTCATCCAAATAAGGCTTCAAATTTGCAATGTTAAAAGTGGGACTAACCCCAAAATCTGCAGGTAGCTCAAGTTTATATGCATTATCATTTATTTTCTCTAACACCTTAAAAGGACCATCAGCATGTGGCATTAGCGTTGATTTGCGCAAATTAGGAAATCTATCTTTACGCAAATGTAACCAAACAAGATCTCCAGGTGCAAACACAATATGTTTTCTACCCTTATCTCCAGCAAGTTTATATTTAGCATTCATACGCTCAATGTTTTCCTTAGTTAACTCATGCATTTTTAAAATCAATTCAGAATGTTCTTTAGCATCAAAATTAACCTTCTCCGAAGATGGAAGAGGCAACAAATCAATAGGTGCACGAGGTAGGAAACCATACACAATTTCAAAAGGGCACATCTTAGTAGTAGAATGCAATGAACGATTATAAGCAAATTCAATATGAGGCAAGCATTCTTCCCACGTTGTCTTATTATTCTTCAAAACAGCCCTAAGCATAGTACACAATGTTCTATTAACTACTTCAGTTTGTCCATCAGTTTGGGGATGACAAGTAGTACTAAAAAGCAATTTAGTCCCCAACTTAGCCCATAAACATCTCCAAAAGTGGCTAAGAAATTTAGTATCACGGTCTGAAACAATAGTATTTGGCACACCATGCAAGCGAATAATTTCACGAAAGAACAAATCAGCAACATTAACAGCATCATCGCTTTTATGACATGGTATAAAGTGTGCCATTTTCGAGAATCTATCCACGACAACAAATATGCTATCCCTCCCCTTCTTTGTTCGAGGTAAACCTAAAACAAGGTCCATAGATATATCCTCCCAAGGAACACTAGGCACGAGCAAAGGCATATATAAACCATGAGGATTGAGTCGTGACTTAGCTTTTTGACATGTAGTGCAGCGAGCAATAAAACGCTCAACATCCCGTCGCATCTTTGGCCAAAAGAAATGTGTAGCAAGTACGTCCTCCGTCTTCTTCATGCCGAAGTGTCCCATTAGTCCTCCTCCATGCGCCTCCTGCAACAACAAAAGACGAAAGCTAGCTGGAATGCATAGCTTGTTAGAACGAAACACAAATCCATCATTAACGACGAACTTGTTCCATGTTCTACCTTCTTTACAATTCTGCAATACATCGCTAAATTCAGCATCATGCGCATATTGATCTTTGATGGTCTACAAACCAAATATTCTAAAGTCAAGTTGTGAAAGCATAGTATAACGACGAGACAATGCATCAGCAATAACATTTTCTTTACCCTACTTGTGTTTAATGACATAAGGGAAAGTCTCAATGAATTCAACCCATTTAGCATGTCTACGGTTCAGTTTAGCTTGACTTTTAATATGTTTCAAAGATTCATGATCAGAATGTATAACAAATTCTTTGGGCCATAAATAATGTTGCCATGTCTCTAAAGTCCGAACAAGAGCATATAATTCTTTATCATAAGTAGAATAGTTCAAACTAGGCCCACTCAATTTTTCAGAAAAGTATGCAACAGGTTTGCCATCTTGTAATAACACACCTCCTAATCCAATTCCACTAGCATCACATTCAAGCTCAAAAGTCTTATTAAAATCAGGAAGTTGGAGTAAAGGAGCATGTGTCAACTTAGCTTTCAATACCGTGAAGGCTTCTTCCTGTGCGGTACCCCAAACAAAAGGCACATCCTTCTTTGTAAGCTCGTTGAGAGGTGCAGCAATGGTGCTGAAATCTCTCACAAAACGCCTATAGAAACCAGCGAGGCCAAGGAAACTCCTCACTTGTGTGACCGTTTTGGGATGCGGCCAACTCTTAATAGCTTCAATCTTGGCTTTATCAACTTCAATTCCCTGTGGAGAAACAACATAGCCAAGAAAAGATACTCGGTCGGTGCAAAAGGTGCACTTCCCAAGGTTACCAAACAAACGTGCATCACGTAGAGCATTAAAAACAACACGTAAATGTTCCAAATGTTCTTCCAAAGATTTGCTATAAATCAGTATATCATCAAAATAGACTACCACAAATCGTCCAATGAAAGCACGTAGAACTTCGTTCATTAATCTCATGAAAGTACTAGGTGCATTAGTTAACCCAAAAGGCATGACTAACCACTCATATAATACAAACTTAGTTTTAAATGCTGTTTTCCATTCATCTCCCAATTTCATACGAATTTGATGGTATCCACTCATAAATCAACTTTGGAGAATATTGTAGAGCCACTCAATTCATCAAGCATATCATCTAGCCTAGGAATAGGGTGGCGATAACGAATAGTAATATTATTAATGCCTCTACAATCAACACACATCGTGAGGTACCATCCTTTTTCGGCACTAGAATAATAGGAACAGCACAAGGACTAAGGATTCACGTATATAACCTTTGTCGAGCAGCTCCTGTGCTTGACGCATAATCTCCTTTGTCTCCTCTCTGATTGAGTGCGGTATGGTGCACCATTGGGTAATGATGCACCGGAATTAAGTCAATTTGATGCTCAACCCCTCGAATAGGTGGTAATCCGGTGGCACGTCTTGTGGAAAGACATCAGTGAACTCTGCAAAATGTTAGTGACAGCGGGGGCAAAGAGGAAAACACGTCCTCGAATGAAAATAATGCCTCTTTGCACACAAAAGCATAGCAAACAGATTTGCTAAAATCTAGCTCATCAATATCAGATTTGGTGGCAAGTAAACATGCACTTTTCAATTTAATTTCAGAAGCAACAATAGATGGTTTATTATTAGGCTTCATGTGTTGCTCAAATTCTTTTGCCACAATCTGATTTTCACTCTTACTTTTCTCTGTTTTGCTTTATTAGCTCTATCAATATCATCTTTCAAAATGGAATCAGAGTCATAGGAAGCAAAGTAATATTTTATCCCTATGAACAAGAGTATCTTGATTGTTTCTACCATGGTGTACAAATTTTTATCAAATTGCCATGGTCTACCAAGTAATAAGGAACATGCTTGCATAGGTACCACATCACAATCAACATAATCAGCATATGTAGAGATACTAAAATGCACACGAGCAATGCGTGTTACCTTAACCTTGCCGCTGTTGTTGAACTATTGGATGTAGTAAGGATGTGGATGTGGTCTTGTGGTGAGAGATAGCTTCTCCACCATCTCCATGCTAGCCAAGTTGTTGCAGCTCCCTCCATCTACGATGGCCTTGAATAGAGCGTTCCTTCACAACTCCTTTGTATGGAACAAATTATGCCTCTGATTTTGCTCAGCTTGTGTAACTGCACACTCAAAACACGTTGAGCAACTAAACATTCATACTGTCGGCATCTTGACAGCCATGTATTGTGTCTCATGATCGAATCATCTCCACCGTGTTCCTCATGTGTAATAAGAGCCAAAGTCTCCTCATCATAGTCACTAGCGGACTCATACCCACAATCCTCGGTAGCAATCATCACACGCTGAGATTTGCATTCTCTCAAAAAATGTCCTCTTCCCTTACAACGACGACAAATAATATCACTTGTGTGCCTTGTTGGCGCCATGGAAGAAGAAGAGCTCTGTGCAGGCCAGCAGTGTGCTCTTGGCGAGATAGTGGTGGTTGTGCCTGCTTTCTTGTATTACGGTTGGAGGTGTCACGAAGGAGGTGATGGTGCGGTCGAAGTAGATGATGCACGTGGTGTCCATGATGAAGGTCGACCTGCGAGAAAAGTTAGTGCGGCGCCAATGCACATCGATCCTGCACTTCACGTTCAGCTTTACAAGCAAGATGGAATAAGCGAGTGATATTATTATAATCCTTATAGTCTAGAATGGTCTGAATATCTCTATTTAATCCACCCGAAAAGCGTGCAAGCATAGCTTCATTCTCCTCAACAATACCACATCTAATCAAGCCGGTTTGTAATTCCCGATAATATTCTTCTATAGAATTTTTCCTTGTCTTAAGTGCTGCAATTTTGAAGTAATTCACGTTGATAATATGGTGGAACCCAACGAGTACGCATAGCAGTTTTCAAAGCAGCCCAAGTAGCTGGAGCAGGATATAATCTACAATGTTCGCACCACCAAACACATGCAAAGCTAGTGAAAGCACAAACAGCAGCGAGAACACGTCTCTCCTCGGGATATTGTAAACATGTAAATCGTTGTTCAGTTTCTAACTCCCAAGTAAGATATATATCAGGAACATATCTACCCTCAAATGGTGGAATATTCAATTTCAGTTTAGGGAGATGGTCATGATCTCAAATCGCGAGGGAGCCCTAACATTGCCATTATTTGCATGTGGGCGACCTGGTGGTTGTGGTGCTGGTGGTTGCACGTAGTTCGATGTTGATCAACCTCATCCTCGTAATCTCCCACATAATCATCCTCCTCGGTACCAGCAGCAGCGATGGCGAGGAGCCAAAGAAGCACCAACAGCGATGGCAGCGACACCAGAATTTTGTCCTCGCTCAATAGGAACACGCTGAGCTCGTCCATCTTGATTCGGAAGGGGCGTAGTTGTTGTCGTTCCAGAGGTGCGATAGGTGCAGCCGGCGGTGGTTGTGGAAAACGCACGAGCAATTCATTAAACTTGCTATCAAGCTTTGTTTCAAACGTCTTCTCAATGCCATCTATCTTCTCCATGGCCTCGTCAAATCTGTTTAGCACATCTTGCACCTGTCCACTCATCATTTGCTGAAATTTATCATGTAGCTGTTTGTTAAATCGAGTTCTCCCAATCAGTCTCATCGACTTGCGATCCTACCATGGTTAGCAGCAAATAGAAACACACAAGAATATGATCCTCAGACTACTAAGAAGTGGTGGGGTGTATCACAAACCCGTCAAGCAAATCTCAAATTCTTACCAGTTCTTACCCAAAGAAGCGGTGATCGGAAACCGTTGTAGTCAAAACTCTCAAAGCTTGGATAGTGCGATTACGGGGAGAGTCCAACGCACGACGTAGATGTATATGGAGCTGGGAAGGCTTATAATATGGTAGCAAAAAGGGTCAGCAATAATCAATTCAGAGATGCAAAGTTGAATAAATGCTCAACGACGGTACTGTCCTGGTCCTAGGCTAGACTGTGCTAGAGACGCGAGCCTAGAACACCAACAAAATCACGGCGCGGCACGTAAACAAGGGAGGATCACACTCTGAATTTTTTCTTTTTTTTGCACTTTTTTTTCTCTTTTTTTTTGCTCCGCAACAAATTGTTTTCGAAAAAGTCAACAAATGGTCTAAAAACTGCCTAGCCAGAATTTTTGCACTTTTTTTTCTCTTTTTTTTAAACTGGAACTATTTTTCTTCTGCGGATGGCTCGGAAGTTGGGGAGTCCTCCGCTGTCACGACTCGGAGTATCGCGTGATCTGGAAATCGAGAACAATGCAACAATTACTGGACTCGGACTAGGACTGGTGGCGGAGATGAATCTGGTGGAACTCGGACTGGTGGCGGATATATGTTTCAGGTGGACTCGGATGGGCGTGATGGCGGTGGATATGTGGTGGCGTATATGGATTCGGATTGGCGGTGAATATGTGGTGGTGGTATATGGCAGCGGCGGCGTGACAACCTGTGAACAGAACTCGAAACTCTAAAAGACTAGACGCTAAGACTAGCAACTTGACACGACGATGCAACCGCAAATTCAACAAAGCAAATACATAAAAGATTATGCAAAGGCTCGATTGGTTGGATGGGATGAACTAACCCTAATTTTTTTGGCTTTTTCGTGGACTATAGGTATGAAGAACAGACTCGATCTAAACTACGAAAAACTGTAAAATCTCACCGAGCAACACGGAAATCTGATACCACTTGATAGAGGCAGAGTGTCCGTCTTTCGATAAGATGGTGGATTTCGCTTTGGTGGAAGTCGACTTTGACGATCCGACTACTGAGCGTGCGAGAACGTCGCGCCTTAGCAATCGCTAAACCAACTCCGAGAGGTTATTGACCACGCCGGAGCACGATCAACCTGACCACGAAGGTCTGTTTCCTGCGAGCAAACGAAGAACAAGCAAGAAACTGAGATTGCAATCTGGATATTGCGAATATAATATGTAAGCTTTATTGATCAAGGTGGGGTTGTGTGACGCCTTTGTCTGGTTGTTGAACACAAACGATGTACACGAAGTTGCAGCTATGGCGAACTTTAATATAAACAAAACCCAAAGTCCAAACGACGCCCTAAGGGCTGTATATATGGGGGAAAAGGAGGGAATTTCGTGGCCCTTGAGGGTGGGGTCCGAAACCAACCCTAACTCTTGTTTCCCCACACATACGGACTCTAAAAATAGCCTATACTTAAGTATTTCGAAATTACATGGGCCTGGCCCAATAATAAGGTGACGCAGCACCTAGAATAGCCTATGGACGAATATTATGTAGTGGCATCTTGTATATTTCGTCCAAGGCTTCATGCACTCCTTATGGTGGCTTCAATGTCCTGAAATCATCACTTGTAACTTCGTTGATCCCCTTAGCATGCCATCAACTCCATGCGTGTTCTTGCTCCAATGTTCATCCTTCTCCAAGCTAGGCCCTTCATTTGTAAGCAAAACAAATGTATCCAATTTAGGCAGCATCATATTCTCATGAACATTAGAATCATTACCAAGAAATGAAAGTACCTGGTAATTTAATTGGCGTGCGCGAGCTCTAGTAATTGGTCCCGTATATGTAACAGTAGGGGCTGTGGGTGTAACAATGGTATTGATGTCCTCATAAAACAGTAGAGGACAGAAGGGTTTCCCCCCACAAGTGCGGACGGTAAACATGATATACACAACCCATATACCCAAGAGGGAGCGGAAGTGTGCACTTAGGGATGTATATGCGATGGAGCCAGTCGCCCCAAAGTTCAATCCATGGTCCTCTTGCCCGATCACTTTTGATCGAAGGGACCACCCCACCAGTATCCGCCATGGCGAATTTGCCGCATTGGTTTTAGACCCAATCATCAATGGATTTCACCTCACCAGAGTCCTGATGGACGGCGGCAGCAGCCTGAATCTACTTTATCAGGACACAGTGCGCAAGATGGGCATAGACCCCTCAAGGATTAAACCTACAAAGACAACCTTCAAAGGCGTCATACCAGGTGTAGAGGCCAATTGTAGAGGCTCAGTCACACTGGAAGTGGTCTTCGGATCCCCGGATAACTTCCGAAGCGAGGAGTTAATCTTCGACATAATCCCGTTCCGCAGTGGCTATCATGCTCTGCTCGGACGGAACGCGTTTGCAAAGTTCAACACGGTGCCGCATTACGCATACCTAAAGCTCAAGATGCCAGGCCCTCGGGGAGTCATCACGGTCAACGAAAACACTGAATGCTCCCTCCGAACGGAGGAACACACAGCGGCTCTCGCGGCAGAAGTACAGAGCAGCCTCTTAAGGCAATTCTCAAGTCCGGCCGTTAAGCGATCGGACACGGCCAAACGCGCCCGGAGTAACATACAACAAGACCACCTGGCACGTTCCGAGCACGCGTAGCAATGCGGCCCCAACCCCAGCCCTTGCATGATTGCAAGACTAGTCCCTCGCGTACATCATTACGCTCTGGAGATACCATGGGCATAGGGGGAGGGGCACGACCACGACAGGCCCAGAGTGCGGCTCAACCACACCAGGGGCTCCCAAGTGTGTCGCTCTTTTTCTTTTTCTTTTTCTTACCCACAGGACTCCGTTCACCAGAGGCCCTGTCCGGCAGCAGACCTGCCGAACTCACGATGCAACAGCCAGGGAAGGAGAAAGGCTACGACGAAAACTAAGGTGGTCTCCATTACGAGCATTAAATCTGTTTAATACACCATTCCGCAACCTACCCCTGGAGGGGGACATGTTGAAATAGTCCAATCCCTTGCATACCGCACTATTTGCATCGCTCTGCATCCATGGCAGTATTTCTGAATAAACAATGCATCGTTTTTCGCTTATAGCTGCATTTCTTTTTTTTCTTATATACATATGTTCATTTACGACATCCTGCATCCGTACACTTTGGTACGGCCGAATACACCAGGGGCTTAAGTTCCCCGCATTATGGTGTGATAAGTCCGAACACTTTCCCAAGTGCGGCACCCCGAACTTATAGCAATATATGCATCGACTCCGAATCATGTCTTGGGTCAATAGTTGGGTTTGCCCGGCTCCCATGTTTTGGTACCTTACGTTCCATTTTATCGGCTAAGGTAGCACTAGGAGAACCACTGCGATTGCACCCCGGTTGAGCTGGGCGAGCGCCTCAGTGGAGAAAGCTAAAACTGACCGTCATGATAAGGCGAGAGCTGGTCACTGTTCGAGAGGTCTTTTCGAGTCCCTAAAGACTTATGCCGCTTAGAGCGAGGAACCGGCTTCGCCTGCCCAGCGTGGATAGCGCCCGAACTTGGTCTTCGAATACTAGGGGCTTCGCGAAATTTAAAATTATAGAATTCTATGGCTAAGTGAGAGTGTTCAAGCATTATAAGTCCGGTTGCCTTGTTACGTCGTGTTGGCGCCTCCTAGATGGACCCAAAATGGGAACAAGAGCGCTCAAGTTTATACCGAACACCCTAGCACTCGTGGCATGGGGGCTGAAGCCGACGACTTGCCATCTCTCAGATTTTATAAACCCACACAGAAGGTAATATTTTAAATTAATAAGCGTTGCTTAGCGCATATGAACAAAGTTTTCAGCGCACAGGATAACACATTGGGAGTCTACTCAAATATTACATCTTTGGAGCACTCATCCGCAATCTTGCGGGCACCCTTCAGGACACTCTTATAGTACATTTCGGGCGTGCGATACTCCTTGCCGCGCGGCGCGCGTCCGTTATAAGCTTCTCGACATCCAGCCTGCCCCAGTGCACTTTTGCATGGGCTAGGGCCCGACGGGCACCTTCAATGCAGGCGGAGCGCTTGACGACTTCCACCCAGGGACACGCACCCACCAGCCGCCGCACTAAGCCGAAGTAGCTCCCAGGCATGGCCTCCTCGGGCCACAGCCGAACTATGAGGCCCTTCATGGCCTGTTCGGCTACCTTGTGGAGCTCGACCAGCTGCTTTAGCTGGTCGCTAAGGGCACTGGATGTCCGGCCTCGACATCTTGAGACCAGAATACCTTCTCCGTCGAGCTCCCTCCTCGGCCCGGTAGAATCTTGGCGACATCGGACACGCTGCGAGGCAGATCTGCAAGCGCTCTGGAGAGCTCCGACCGGGTAAGTAACAGGTAATTCACTTTCACATGCTTGCTTTGCATGAAAAAGCCTTACCGCTGCTATTTTCTTCAAATCCTCGACCTCTGGAGGGCCTTGTGGGCTTGGCCTTAGCGGCTTTTGCGCCCTCAAGAGCCGATGCAAGCTCGGACTCTCGAGTCCTCGAGTCGCGCTCAAACCCTCATGTTTTTTCATGAGAGCCTGGAGCTCTTGCTGCACCTCCGCCACCCTCGCCTCCTGCTTCTCCCGCTCGGCTCGCTCCACGGCCGCCTTTTGTTCGGCCGCAGACACCGCCTCCTTTAGGGTCGCCACCTCATTCGTGGCCCCTAGAGCATCCACGTCATCCTTGTTATTTTTCTTGCAACCAAAATCCTTTTCTATAAGGTACAAATTCAATATGGTGTTACTTACCTTCCCTGTCCTCGAGCTGCTTCTTGGCACGGCCGAGCTCACTCTCGGACCGCTCGAGGTTCTGCTTCAAAGCATCGACCTCCGCAGTCAGTGCGGCGGAGGTCAGCAGCGCAGCCTGCAATCCCATATTGACATAATTTTTAGACCTCTGCGTATATCTTTTTAGATTCTCAGTCCGGCTTTTCTTTCCGAACACCGAACCGAGCATCGAGGGCTCTTGTCTATCTTGGTATTACATTACATATTTTAAATTTCTTACCTCAAAGCCCGTTAGAAGGCTGCTGCAGGCTTCGGTCAGCCCGCTCTTGGCAAGCTGAACCTTCTGAATCACCGCACTCATTATAGTGCGGTGTTCTTCCTCGATGGAAGCGCCGTTGAGCGCCTCCAACAAGTTGTCCGGCGCCTCCGGTTGGACGGAGACCGCCGGTGTCACGGTCTTGCCCTTCTTACGAAGGGGCCGCCTGCCGGACTCCGGAACCACTACAGGTTCCGGTGCGGAGTCCGGCACAAAGTCCGGGAGGCTGCCTTGCGGCACCTCCGGAGCCTCCTCCTGATGGGTCCCCTCCTGGGATCCCACCTCGGCGTCGTCAGCGCCACGGGGAGTTGAGGCGGTCGGAAGGGAATCCACATCCGACGGAGCCAAGGACCCGCTCGATGAAGCGGGAAGATCATCCTCGGCCGGACTACAGGTAGTATGCGGCATTAGAAGGACACTCGTGGCACAAGAGAAATCATAAATCATTGAGAGTGCGGATACTTACGATCTTGCGGCGGCTTGGCCCTTGAGGCCACACCCCGTCGCCGTCGCCGGCGTTGGCGGAGCAATCCGGAGGAAGGTCCTTCCTTCTTGGACCCTTGGCCTCCCCGTTGGGGAAGCCTTCCTCTTCTTCTCTCCCCCTCTTGGGAGAGTCCTCTTTCTCCTCCTCGTCTTGGGAGAGTCCGCCTCGAGCCATCGGACGGCGAGTCCGATACCACCTGGCGCCGGGAACTTCTTCGGGTTCCCGTGGCCTTCTTCTTGGCCTTCTTCTCCAGCACCACATAAAGTGTCGGGATTAGCAGCCCCGTTAAACGGGTATCCGCTGGGTCTTCGGGGAGGGGAGCCGGACAGTTAACCTATCCGGACGTCCTCTGCCAGTCCTGTTAAAGGCATTGGGAGCTTTAGATCCCACATAGAGTCACACTATGAAAAAAATGAATGTCCCATAAAGGATAACATAGCTTACCGCACCGGCCGGGTGCTGCGTGCTGAATCCGCGATCTTCAGTTGCAGATGCGGGGGCTTCTCCGCCCTTGAACAGCACCCTCGAGGCAGCTTCGTACATTGTGTCGAAGAGCCCGCTAAGGGTCCGGTGCTGTGCCGGATCAAACTCCCACATATTGAAGGCCCGTTGTTGGCAGGGGAGAATCCGGCGGACGAGCATGACCTGGATCACGTTGACAAGTTTAAGCTTCTTGTTCACGAGTGCAGAGAGACAGGATCGAGTCCGTCGGCTACTCGAACTGCCCCATAGCAAGCCCTTCTCTTTCCAGGAGGTGAGCTGCATGGGGGAACCAGATCTGAACTCGGGGGCCGCTGCCCATTTAGGGTCACGAGGCTCGGTGATGTAGAACCACCCCGATTGCCACCCTTTGATGGTTTCCACGAAGGCGCCCTTGAGCCAAGTGGCGTTGGGCATTTGCCCACCATGGCGCCTCCGCACTCCGGCTTGGCTGCCCTTCACAACCTTGACTTGACATTGAAGGTCTTTAGCCACAAGCGAAGTGGGGATGGATCTGAGAGGAAGGCCTCGCACCCACGATAAGCGCCGAGATGTTGAGGATGAAGTTTGGCGCCCGGATCGTCAAGTCAAGCTGTAGTAGTACATGAGCCCCGGACGAAGGGATGAAGTAGGAAGCCCAGTCCGCGGAGGAAGTGGGGAAGAAATACGACCCTCTCATGGGGGTGGGGGTGGGGATGAGCTGCCCCTCGTCGGGCAGCCGGTGCGCAATGTCGCTGGACAAGTATCCGGCGCCAGCAGTTTTTCGATGTGCCCCCAGTAGCGGAGGAGGCCATCCTGCCTCCGCTCCGGACATGGCTGGAGAAGGTTGAGGCGAGTGTGCGGACTTCGGGCGCTAGAGCTCGAGTCTTGGAGATGGATAGGCAAAGGAGGAAGAAGGCGTAGGTAAAAAGGGTGGATCCTTATCCCCTTATATATGGGCGGACGAAGACTATGCATCCCCACCGGCCGGTAAAACTCGCCTATCTCCCAAGCGCCACAATCAATGGCGCGGTTGGGTTACCCACGTCCGTATTGATGGGAATCCCGGAATAAGGGGAACACGATCTCTGCTTCAACAAGACGTGCCAAGGAAACCGCTTCGCTAGACGCACTGAGGTGGTATAATAAAAACGATTCAAGTAAAGGCTTGGTAGTGGTGTGACGTCATGCCCCAAAATACGTCAGCAGATTGAACTTGTGTACATATTATTCTCTCTACGGTGTTATGTGGAATTTATTTTGCAGAGCCGGGCACTATCCTGGTGTTCACAATGTTCTATGAATTAATTCGGAGGAGGAACCCGCCTTGCAATGCCGAACAATATGCGCGCCGGACTCATCGTCATTGAAGCCTGGTTCGGGCTACTCTTGAGGAGTCTGGACTAGGGGGTGTCCGTATAGCCGGACTATCATCATCGGCCGGACTCCAAGACAATGAAGATACAAGATTTAAGACTTCGTCCCGTGTCCGGATGGGACTTTCCTTGGCGTGGAAGGCAAGCTTGGCAATATGGATATGTAGATCTCCTACCATTGTAACCGACTCTGTGTATCCCTAGCCCTCTCCGGTGTCTATATAAACCGGAGGGTTTTAGTTCGTAGGACGAACAACCATTACAACAATCATACCATAGGCTAGTTTCTAGGGTTTAGCCTCCTTGATCTCGTGGTAGATCCACTCTTGTACTACCCATATCATCAATATCAATCAAGCAGGAGTAGGGTTTTACCTCCATCGAGAGGGCCCAACACAGGTAAAAACATCGTGTTCCTTGTCTCCTGTTACCATCCGCCTAGACGCACAGTTCGGGACCCCCTACCTGAGATCCGCCGGTTTTGACACTGACAACCACCACTTCTTAGTAGTCTGTAGGATCATATTCTTGTGTGTTTCTATTTGCTGCTAACCATGGTAGGAACACAAGCCGATGAGACTGACTGGGAGAACCTGACGAACAAACAACTACATGATAAATTTCAGCAAATGATGAGTGGACAGGTGCAAGATGTGCTAAAAAGATTTGACGAGGCCAAGGAGAAGATAGATGGCATGGAGAAGACGTTCGAAACAAAGCTCGATAACAAGTTTAATGAATTGCTCGTGCGCCTTCCACCACCACCACCCGCTGCACCTAACGCACCTCTCCAACAACAACAACAACAACAACTACCTCCACATTGCGAAACAGCCCTCCGCCGAGCGAGCCGTGTCCCTCTTGCGTTTGGCCAAACTGTTGGTGCTGCTGTTGATACTTCTGTGGCTCCTGCTGCTGATGCGGAGGAGGATGATTATGTGGGAGATTACGAGGATGAGGTTGATCAAAATCAGAACTACGTGCAACTACCTGCACCACAACCACCAGGTCGTCCACATGCAAATAATCACAATGGTAGGGCTCTCCCTCAGGTACGAGATCATCACCATCTTCCTAAACTGAAATTGAATATTCCACCATTTGAGGGTAGATATGTTCCTGATATATATCTTACTTGGGAGTTAGAAACTGAACAACGATTTACATGTTTACAATATCCTAAGGAGAGACGGGTTGCCGCTGCTGTTTGTGCTTTCACTAGTTTTGCATGTGTATGGTGGTCTGAACATTGTTCAGTTTTCAAAGCAGCCCAAGTAGCTGGAACAGGATATAATCTACAATGTTCAGACCACCAAACACATGCAAAGCTAGTGAAAGCACAAACAGCAGCAGGAACATGTCTCTCCTCAGGATATTGTAAACATGTAAATCGTTGTTCAGTTTCTAACTCCCAAGTAAGATATATATCAGGAACATATCTACCCTCAAATGGTGGAATATTCAATTTCAGTTTAGGGAGATGGTCATGATCTCGTACCTGAGGGGGAGCCCTAACATTGCCATTATTTGCATGTGGACGACCTGGTGGTTGTGGTGCTGGTGGTTGCACGTAGTTCTGATGTTGATCAACCTCATCCTCATAATCGCCCGCATACTCTTCATCCTCCTCGGTACCAGCAGTAGCAGTAGCAGAAGCAGCGGCACCAGAATTTTGTCCTGGCTCAATAGGAACACGCTGAGCTCGTCCATACTGATTCGGAAGGGGGCGTAGTTGTTGTCGTTGCAGAGGTGCGATAGGTGCAGCCGGCGGTGGTTGTGGAAGACGCGCGAGCAATTCATTAAACTTGCTATCAATCTTTGTTTCAAACATCTTCTCAATGCCATCTATCTTCTACATGGCCTTGTCAAATCTGTTTAGCACATCTTGCACCTGTCCACTCATCATTTGCTGAAATTTATCATGTAGCTGTTTGTTCGTCAGGTTCTCCCAATCAGTCTCATCGGCTTGTGATCCTACCATGGTTAGCAGCAAATAGAAACACACAAGAATATGATCCTACAGACTACTAAGAAGTGGTGGTGGTGTATCACAAACCCGTCAAGCAAATCTCAAATTCTTACCAGTTCTTACCCAGCAGCAGGTGGTTATCGGCAACCATTGTAGTCAAAACTCTCAAAGCTTGGATAAAGCGATTACCAGGGAGAATCAAATGCACGACGTAGATGTATGTGGAGCTGGGAAGGCTTATAATATGGTAGCAAAAAAGGTCAGCAATAATCAATTCAGAGATGCAAAGTTGAATAAACGCTCAACGACGGTCTTCAGTCTGGTCCTAGGCTAGATCGTGCTAGAGACGCGAGCCTAGAACACTAACAAAATCACGGCGCTGCACGTAAACAAGGGAAAAGCACACTCTGGAATTTTTTTTTCGCTCCTCTTTTTTTTTGCGTTGTTTTTTTTTTGCGCTGCTCTTTTTTTTGCGAAAAATCACTATAATGGCGAGTGTCTCAAAACTCTTCCCAAGTCAAACTGACAGGATGGGCACGAAATTTTTTCGACCAAATTTTTTTTTTCGACTGCCTGGACCCAAAAACTAGAAACGGGTCAAAAAACACTTTCTATAACGGGGACTGTCTCAATACGCTTAGAAACACCTAAAAATAGGATAGCCAGAATTTTTTTTTGTCCCGTGCGTTTTTGGAAAATTTTGGGCCTAAATGGAGGGTGGTTTCGGACTCTTTTTTTGAAACCAACCTCTTCTACGGATGGCAAAGATTGCTGGAATCGAAACCTACTCGCACCAGAAACACGAATCGAAAATTAGATGGATCCCAAAACAAACCTAATATGCAAGGAACTTCGGATTGGTGGTGGATATATGGTGGTAGGATATGGCAGCGGTGGTGGTATATGATCGGATTGAAGCGGTGGCGGATAAGCGGTGGTGGTAGATGGCAGGGCGATGATGATGGGGCGGCGGCGTGACAACTTATGACCGAACTCGAAACTCTAAAAGACTAGACTCTAAGACCAGCAACTAGACACGATGATGCAACCGCAAATTCAACAACGCAAATCTGAAAAAGATTATGCAAAGGCTCAGATTGGTTCGGATATGATGAACTAACCCTAATTTTTTTGTGGCTTTTTCGTGGACTGTAGGTATGAAGAACAGACTCGATCTAAACTACGAAAAACTGTAAAATCTCACCGAGCAACACGGAAATCTGATACCACTTAATAGAGGCTAAGGTGTCCGTCTTTCGATGAGATGGTGGATTTCGCTTTGGTGGAAGTCGACTTTGACGATCCGACTCTGAGCGTGCGAGGGCGTCGCGCTTATGCAATCGCTAAACCAACTCCGAGAGGTTATTGACCACGCGGAGCATGATCAACCTGATCACGAGGGTCTGCATTTCTGCGAGCAAGCGAAGAACAAGCAAGAAACTGAGATTGCAATCTGGATATTGCGAATATAAGATGAAAGCTTTATTCATCAAGGTGGGGTTCTGTGACGCCTTTGTCTGATCGTTGAACACAAACGAAGTACGCGAAGTTGCAGCTATGGCGAACTTTTAATCTAAACAAAACCCAAAGTCTAAACGGTGCCCTAAGGGCTGTATATATGGAGGAAGAGGGGGTGAATTTCGTGGCCCTTGGTAGAGGGGTCCGAAACTAACCCTATCTCTTGTTTCCCCACACATACGGACTCTAAAAATAGCCTATACTTATGTATTTCGAAATTACATGGGTCTGGCCCAATAATAAGGTGACGCAGCACCTATAATAGCCTCTGGACGAAATTTATGAAGTGGCATCTTGTATATTTCATCCAAGGCTTCATGCACTCATTATGGTGGCTTCAAAGTCCTGAAATCATCAATTGTAACTCCGTTCTTGTCCCCCTTGCGCATGCCATCATCTCCATGCTTGTTCTTGCTCCAATGTTCATCCTTCTCCAAGCTAGGCCCTTCATTTGTAAGCAAAACAAATGTAGCCAATTTAGGCAGCATCATATTCTCATGAACATTAGAATCATTACCAAGAAACAAAAGTACCTAGTAATTTAGTTGGCGTGCGCGAGCTCTAGTAATTGGTCCAGTATGTATAGCAGCAGGGGCTGTGGGTGTAACAATGGTATTGATGTCCTCATCATGGTAGGCATAGGAATCATTCACAACACCAAATAAGATGAGATGTCTAAACACATGGGTTAAGTGCAAGACAATCCAAGCATAATGTGCATAGGGTGTAGTGAATATAGTGTGGCACTCAACACAATAGAAAGAGCAAGTGTTCATCATGTGTGAGGCAATCAAGTCAAGCATGTGACAAGTAAAGGGACATGGCATATATGAAGAAATAATATTGGTGCAACCAATCATATGATAGTAGCAAGTAGACCAAGAATTGGATGCAACACACAAGGTATATATATCATGAAGCATGGAAATGTGGCAATCATGGGTGAAAGCAATGTGTCGAACATGTGTGCAAATTGTGCAAGCAACACATGAAGTATGATCCACAATATCCAAGCTCAAGAAGGATGTCACCTTGAAGGCATGTCCTTATGCATTCTTCACAATGCCGAAGTGGAAGCAAATACGGTGTAGAAGCGAGTCGTGGTAGAATGTATGAGGCTTGCTCTCAAGAGCTCGAATGGTCAACTCACGTGAAGTGGAAGTCGACACAAAGTCCAAGTATCCTACACATGCACAAAACAAAACAAAGAACGTATGCGCATGGTAGATAAACACATCATCCATCATGATGGTTCTCATCTTTTTCACATAACCATTAGAAGCACAAGTGCATGAATAATATGATGCAACAATGGCAATATTCATGGCACTAGGTATATGGTGCAAAGAAGTAAGACAAGCATGCTTCACAAGTAATATGTCAAAATCTCCAAACATGTGTGAGAATGCTATGGGGGCAATCTCATGAGCAAGAAGAGAATCATTGTTGCACTCAATACATGGCAAATCATCTAGCATTAGAGAGGCAACACATGGAGATATATGACAAGAACCAATATGAATCATGTGCAAAGCATATTGATAGAGGCAGAGGTGTCCCGTCTTTCGATGAGATGGTGGATTTCGCTTTGGTGGAAGTCGACTTTGACGATCCGACTCTGAGCGTCTCGAGGGCGTCGCGCCTTAGCAATCGCTAAACCAACTCCGAGAGGTTATTGACCACGCCGAGCACGATCAACCTGACCACGAGGTCTATTTCCTGCGAGCAAGCGAAGAACAAGCAAGAAACTGAGATTGCAATCTGGATATTGCGAATATAAGATGAAAGCTTTATTGATCAAGGTGGGGTTACTGTGGCGCCTTTGTGCAGTCGTTGAACACAAACGAAACTGCGAAGTTGCAGCTATGGCGAACTTTTGATCTAAACAAAACCCAAGTCTAAGCGGTGCCCTAAGGGCTGTATATATGGAGGAAGAGGGGTGAATTTCGTGGCCCTTGGTGGAGGGTCCAAACTAACCCTATCTCTTGTTCCCCACACATACGGACTCTAAAATAGCCTATACTAATGTATTTCGAAATTACATGGGCCTGGCCCAATAATAAGGTGACGCAGCACCTAGAATAGCCTATGGACGAATATTATGAAGTGGCATCTTGTATATTTCGTCCAAGGCTTCATGCACTCATTATGGTGGCTTCAAAGTCCTGAAATCATCACTTGTAACTCCATTCTTGTCCCCCTTGCATGCCATCATCTCCATGCTGGTTCTTGCTCCAATGTTCATCGTTCTCCAAGCTAGGCCCTACATTTGTAAGCAAAACAAATGTATCCAATTTAGGCAGCATCATATTCTCATGAACATTAGAATCATTACCAAGAAACAAAAGTACCTGGTAATTTAGTTGGCGTGCGCGAGCTCTAGTAATTGGTCCAGTATGTATAGCGGCAGGGGCTGTGGGTGTAACAATGGTATTGATGTCCTCATCACATATAGATGGTTGTCATCAACCGCATGAAATGGTGATGCAACATAAGCAAGCATAGTAATCAAGTCGTGCAAACTAGTGGAGCGAAGATGCAGAACACTAGAGTAAATCATGGCAATCATGTCATGTGAGCAAATAATAGGCATAGGGAATGCACATGACATATCGCAAGCACGAACACAAAGCAAGATGAAAGTATCATCATAGGAATGGTGCACAAAAGGAACATGGCAAGAACAAGCAATATCTCCACCAAGCTTGCAAATACACATACAAGTACTAGAATCAATCATCATGTGTAATGCAAAGCATGGGTCACAAATGCATGTCAAAGCCATAGGAATGAGCAAATCATGCAAAGTGAACATGGCAAGATGGGCATATAATATGTAATGAACAATAACCCATAGTCAAGTGAGGGCCATGTCGAATGAATGCGCGACGTCTATGCGCGAAGAGGGCGGTGGGAAAGCCAATCCATGGGATCCCAAATCATCATTGCTCTCTAGAGCTCGTTTTGTCAACTCGTGGGATTGCGAGGTTGACAAGTATTCATGGGTACCTACACAAAAGAGACACAAACCAAAGAAATTGTGCGCGTGGTAAATGTACACATCATCCATCATGATGTGTATGTGCATGTGTGAGTTAGCACAAGATAAGAATTGCTCAAAGAAATTTGATGCATGGTATATGAACATGTCATCCATCATGAAAGAATAGTTATTATGTATGACACGATGGGGACACAAATTGAGAATGCAAGTATATGGCACATCAATAGAATGTTTATTCATGGGGAGCATGTGGTGCACACAAGTATGGGGATCATGCAATGAATGGGATGGATCAAAATCTGCTAAAATGTACGAGGAAACTATGGGGGCCTCCTCATGAGCAATAGCGGAAATATCATATGGAGAAAATGGACAACATCCAAAACAATGCATATCCGAAGCTAGGTGGGCATGGCATGGCATAGGAGATAAATGATGCAAAGGGAGCATATCAATATCATCACAAGAAAGACAAATGCCAATAACCATGGGCTTGTCATCTATGCCATAAGTGCAAATTGGGTTTATTTTAATGGCATATGCGTAGTCACTATGAAGAGATTGCAAATAAGACATATGGTTGATCTCATGCATAGCATATGACAAGTCAAGCGGATTATCAAACATGATGTGACCTAAAGAATTGCCACAAGAAATCCTATGTAACATGGCATCACAACTAATAGACTCCATATGAGAATCATCATATTCATCATAAATGGGCAAATCATCACATGGGGAAATCATACTAGCATGAAGCAAGGTACTAGGTGGATCAACATCATGCAAGCAATCAATGTCAAGAATGTCCACTAGTGGGACTAGAGCATCACCATCACCTTTGTTACCTTTGTCATTCCACTCAAGTGGTGTAGGTGAGGTGGGAAAGACCAAATGGTGGTCATCTTCATCTTGATGGAACCATGTGGGGGGTGCATCATATTCCACCATGGCCATCGTCTTGTCCAAAGGGAGGACGAAGTCGTTGAGGATCAGCGCGTCATCATAAATGGGACCTAGCACCAAATGAGAAGACACAATAGAGGTAGAGGTCAAGTTGTTAGAAATGCAAATGGCCTCAAGAGACCTATCAACTATCTCACTCTCTCTATGTGGTGGTTCACTCAGTCCCTCAAAGTAGGTGCACTCAAAGTCACATATGGTGGAGTCACTCATCTCACTCAAGTGGTGGGGGTTGTGGCTCTCCTCGCATGGAAAGTGGGGCAACTCATCATATATGGGGCTAGTGGTGAAGTCACTCTCACTCTCAATATGGTGGCAAAAGTCACTCAAGTCATCATACATCGCCGTGGTCGAAGGGAAAATCCCATGCTCAACCATCTCGTAAATAAATGCGCCGCCGTGGATGAAGGCCGAAGATGGCACATCATCACTCTCCTCCATGACCGAAGGGAAAATCCCATGCTCGATCATCTCGTCATCATCGCCGTGGATGAAGGCCGAAGATGGCACATCATCACTCTCGCCTCCAAAGATGGAAGCATCATCCTTGCTCGCCACCTTGTCGCTCGCCTCCAAAGCTTGGTCCTTTAGGGTCTCCGTATTCATACTCGTCGCCGCACCGTCTTGAAAAAGAGTCTTGGTAGACTCGGCACCATCAATGCCACAAAGAGGGGTGGCGGTGAAGTCGAACTTGGGAGCATCGTCTTGGAGCTCGCCGGGCTTGGACATCTTGGTGGTACTATCCTCATGCTCGTTCTCATGGAGCTTGGTCCCCGTGAAGTTTGCTTGGGGTGGAGAAGCCTTGGCCTTCATGAGTTCTTGTTCCGCTTTGAGAGCACCAATGTAGTAGTCGTCGATGGACTTGTAGTTCTCGAGGAAGATGGTCTTGGAGATGTCGTTGTGCAATCCCATCATGAAGTGGAACTTCATAGAAATGGGGTCGTCCACGCCGGCTCATCGCAAGGCAATCTTCATCTCCTTGAAGTACGCGTTGATGGACTTGGATCCTTGGATGGTGTCCTCCAATTGGTGTCGAAGTTGTTCTGTGTAGGTTGGAGGCACAAACTCTCGTTGCAAAGCTCTCTTCGTCTTGGGCCAACTCATGTCATAGTACTCCGAAGGTGTGTGGAGCCACCAAGACAAGGCGTAGTCGTGGAAGTTTCTTGTGGCGCACTTCACTTGATCTTTGGGAGGAACTTGATGTAGCTTGAGGTAGTCGTCCATCAAACGCTCCCACTCGAGGTACTCCTCGGGTTCGTGAGTCCCATAGAAAGGAATCGCATGGTCGATGTCGAGGTCGTAGTAGCTCGTGGAAGTCGCGGACTTGAGCTTGGGGAGCTTCTCTTGAGAGTAGTCTTGAGGTTCTTGTTGGCAAAGATGCCGTATTGTCCGTAGGCGAAGATGCCTTGAAGTTGGTTGGCAAAGATGCCAAGGGAGATGGTGAAGTCGTTGAGCGGTTGTTGGTGTTGAGCTCTTGACCTTCACGTTCTTGTTGGTGATTGTGTCAATGCCGATGTGATCTTGCCGGAGATGGTAGATCAGAAGCATGCGCTCTTGAGCGTCTTCTCGAAGATGAGGAATATCACTTGTAGTACTTAATGAGGGCTTTGATCTCCTCCATTTTAGCTTGCATCTTGGCGTCGGAGTTGTTGTTCGTGGCATCGAACTCGTCGTTGTTGTTGTAGACGGAAGGTGAAATACCTTGCCTATCCATCACAAGACTCGAGTAGAGGTGAGTAGGAAATGAGATAAACAATACCAAGTTACCTTTTCCCAAAGTTGAGGATGTATCACGTTTCACTCAATGTGAAATGTAAGAATAGTCGAATTGGTACCGGACTTGTTCACTCACACCTATCAAGTAAAGCTTATGGTAGAGCTCGGTAAGGATAGTGGCACAAAAATTTGATGCAAAATGTTAGCAAGAGTCAATAATGTTGAAAAAGATTCACAAATTCGCAAGTGAAACAAGTAGACCAATAGCAAAGAATGGCACACAAAAACGCACACACGGATAGATAAATGGGGTCGTGCAACCAAGGAATGAGCACAAAATGTGGAATCCACGGAAAACGCTCGTGTTGCACAACTCAAGTGAGACGCTATCACGATTGCTCAGTAGGCGGATACGACACTTGTGCACAACCTATGATATGCAAAATGGATAAACTTTCTATCCCAAGTATGCTATGTATGTATGGTTCCCGGTGTTTCTCACAAGATGATCCAAGATGATCGAGTATGATAACATATGATATATTGTGATGCTATGGCTATTGCTTACAAGCTCTTTGCTCACTCTTTTTCTTTGCTTAAAAGCTTTATTCTCTTTTTTATGGCCAATTTTGCACAATGCACAAACCAAGATAGCAATTGTGTATATGCGGGAACAAACTTGAGACACAATGGATAATATGATACCAATATGATATGGTATGTATGTAATGGATGGTGTAGATCACTAATGTGCACAAGTAACGTGGCCCGGCAATACTCAAATGGCTAGTCTCGATAGGCAAGTAACGCAAAATGGGCTACGGGTTAACAATGCAATTGCAAGGGGAATGTACAATGGTGTCGTCGAGGTTACCGTCCTTGGTGATGATGAGAGGTGGTGTTGCCGATGTCGACCCGTTCCTAGTTAGCCGAAACACCTTAGAAAACGGAAAAACGGCAAACTCAAAATCTCCAAAGGCAAATGTCAAATGGTGGTAGCGGAAAGCGGTGGTGGTGGTTGAATAAGAAGCAACCGTCCGTAAGTAGCCGAAACACCTTATGAGACTCGAATCACTACTCAAGCAACCACTAATGCTATGGTTAACAAAATGGGTTAGGTTGCGGAAGTCGGTGGTGGCTATGCGGATGATGTGGTGGAGGGCCTAGGCAAAGATGCCAAAATTCACAAAATTTAATGGAGTCAAATGATGTTGGTGGTATTTTTGTGGGATGGGGGGATGTCAATAGCTTCGAACCGAGCTAAAGAACGTCCAAATCGGAGTTCGGATGAATTAGTTATGGCCGAAACAAGAATCAGCCGAAGTCAAAACCTACAGGTAGCGGACGTCCGGAAATGGACGGATGTCCGGTGGCCGGACGTCCGGTGAGCTCGGAAAACAGCTAATTTCGTTCTGGAATGGGATGCCGGACGTCCGCTAAGTAGCAGATGTCCGGTGGTTCCTGGGGCTCCGGACGTCCGATAAAGTGGCGGTCGTCCGGTAAAGTGGCGGTCGTCCGGTGGGTCGGGGTCAACGCGGGATTTGAGCTCCGGGACGTGATTTTGGGCGGAAAATGGAGATTTCGGGGTCAAAATTGATGAGATTTCGTGGATGGAAGATGGGGAAACTTGGGGAAATGCTAGATCCACTTGAAACACAGCAAATCCACGGATCAAAATCAACAAAACATCATCAAACCAACAAATCACAAAAAAATTGGGGCTTTTTTTAGTGGGGATTTTCGGATTTTGGGGAAGAACACAACAAAACAAGGCTAGAAAACGGTGGGAGGGACTCCAAACGTGGCTCATGATACCATATGATACGGGGCTAACCCGGTGTAGGCCGATCTTTCACGTTTGGAGTGGGATCCCTCGAAGAACATGATGAACACGGGGAAGAACGGGGAGAAATCACATGGCGGAAACACTCAAGAACAAGTCCAAATCACACATCTACTAGACAATCAAACACACAAGATCACAAGGTACATGAACAACAAAGGGAAAGATACAAGGTACGGTTCATCTCCAAGAGAAGGTCTTGATGATATCCTAGATGGATCTTCCCACAAAGGGGTCTTGATGATATCCCGCAGGATCTTCTCACATGGAGGTCTTGAACTCCGTGCGAGTGATAGTTTCTCTCTCTCAAGAGTAGAGGTAGGAGCAAAGCTCACCTAGGAATGAGCTATCATATTTGCTAACCCTAGAAAGGAGGTGGAGAGGGTCTATTTATAGTCTTAGCCACGAAGGGGTAAGGGGGAGAGGATACAAGGCCAAAGGCCGCGGCTGCACACTGGCAGTTACCACACGTCCGGTGGGGGTCGGACGTCCGATGGCTCGGGACGGGCCGGACGTCCGGAAGTCTTCGGACTTCCGTTGTTTTCCTTCTGGACTAGTGGCACCGGACGTCCGGTCGGCGTCGGTCGTCCAGGCGCTGGGACTTGTCGGACGTCCGGTATCTGGCAGTTGTCCAGGCGCTGTAGAGTCCCTCGGCTGTAGCTGTTCTGGCAAGCTGAACCTTGAGGCGTCGGACGTCCGGTAAGGACCGGTTGTCCGGTGGCGGTGACTTGTAGCAGCTCCGTTTCTTTCGTCTTCTCTTCCATGCTTCCTTCGCGGATGGTGTAGTCGTTCCTTGGCGCTTGCGCTCCTCCTTGACATCCGTGAAGCTCTGATAATACCTATGCATGCACACGGGAGAAGTGTCAAGTAGTACACCATCCTCGAAGGGGTCAAGTGAGCACGTGTAAAGGAGAAGATTCACCTTTGTGTATGTGAAGTAGAGGTCGCACGTGTCACTTGCCAAATGACTCTTGACATGGTGATGACCGTAGGATGCTCCGCATCACCAAGAACGCTTACGGATCGCCATCTTTATCAATACTTCATATATACTCGCAATATTCAGATTGCTTTTATCATAGTCTTGCTTGTTCTTCGATTGCTTGCAGGAATAGACCTTCGTGGTCAGGTTGATTGTGCTCTGGTGTGGTCAATAACCTCTCGGAGTTGGTTTAGCAGTTGCTAAGGCACAACGTCGTGCACGTTTGTAGTCGGATCGTCAAAGTCATCTTCACCAAATCGATAGTTATCATCTCATCGAAAGATCGGGACCCCCTTGCCTCTATCAGGGAGAAAAAGAAGAGAGAAAAAAAGAGAGAGAAAAAAAAGAGAGAGAAAAAAGGAAAGAAAAAAAAAGAAAAAGAGAGAAGAAAAAGAAAAAAAAGCGTGAGAATAAGAAGAGAGACGAAAAAAATTGGATCTATCTAGAATCAATCTCGTATCTAAATTCGGATTGGAATCTGTTTGGTGCACTGTTCAGTAAAATAGGTGTATCTTCCTCATACGAAGTCCGTTTTGGCTCCGCGAGTACTCAAATTGAAGCTAGCGACGAGCCGCATCTATATAGTTGCAGAAGCTTGTTCAATATTTGACACCTCAAAATCGGCTTTCTAAATAGGTATTTTTGCCCTCCGAAGTTCGTTAACACAGATTGTTCCAATTTTTCAGGCCAGTTTTATAATTCTTTGACTCCACATATCAACTCGGAATTGAGTGATTCTTTTTGCATTGGAAAGCTTGAGTTAGCAGCATTCTTTGAAGGAATTTATCAGAAAATTGGCTCAAACTTTTCAAGGGGAAAGTTGGAGAGAGAGTTGTTGTATATCCTGCTTGGCAGTTGTTTTTCATCATTATCTTCACTGCCGTTGTGATCTTCACTTATATGTTGCTGTCAAGAGCTACTTAGTATGCTTCATTGATGCTAGTTGTGCTACGCCGTGACCTCATTACTGTTCTAGACTCGCGTCTCTAGTCCGGTCTAGCCTAGGACCAACACAATGATCTGTCGTTGGCGTTTATTCAACATTGCATCTTTGAATTGATTAGTGCTAAATTTTTTGCTACCATATATAGCCAACCCAGCTCCACATATTTCAACACCATGTATATGTACGTTCCCCTGGCAATCGCTTTACACAATCTTCAGAGTTACTTGACACCGCTGGTTGCCTGTCACCACCTACCGCATGGTAAGAACTTGTAAGATATTGATATTTGCTTTATTGTGAGCACTTTACAACCACATCCTAGTAGTGCATAGGAACATTATTCTCGAATTTTGTTTCTTGTTTCTACTAATCATGACAGGTTCCGGAGATAGAAGTTCTTGGATGACAGATACATTTTCACCATCACGAGAGTTGGGACAACACACACAAGCACATGGTCAGGTTATCTCTTTACCGTCATTTGAGGGTAGATTAAATCCTGCTATTTATCTAGCTTAGGAGCTTGAAGTAGAACAATTTTTCGTCACCATGACTTTTCTGAACTTGAGAGAGTACGAGCTGCCACTAGAGCATTTACTGGTTTTGCTTCTGTTTGGTGGAGTGTGCATTGTAAGAAAAACATTGATAACCAACCCACAACTTGGAAACATTTGAAAGATGTAATGAGACAACAATTTTTCCCTCCTTACTATCGTCGTGAATTGCTTCGCAAATTTGAACAATTTAAACAAGGCAACAACACTGTGCATGCTTACTATCAAGAGTTCAAATCTTATATGCATCATTGTGACATAGAAGAATCTGAGGATGATACAATGAATAGATTTTTTGGTGGTTTGAACCTTGATATTCCGGCAAGATTTCAGTATATTCCTCGTTGCATTCTTGGTATGTATGTTCGTGCTTGTACCTTTGAGAGACGATTCTGAGGAGGATGCATTGGGTGACTACAACAACTACTATTCCAGTTCATGCTCACCACCGTCGGTTGGTTCCTCCACCGTTGCACCTACTAGAGCAGCCCCACCTCGGATTGTGAGCGCGACATCATCTCAAGAGTATGGTGCATTGTCTACGTCTGTACCTACATTAGCTACATCTTTGCGATAAGGTAACAGTAAAGGTATTGATGATATAACTTCACATGAGAATGATGCATCCCTAGTTAACTTGAATGCATCATGTGTTGAGTTATCTGGTGATTTGAGCACAGCACCTATTTTAGAGAATCTTGATACTATCATGAATGCGTCATGTGATCAAACAACTGAAATTCCAACAATTTTGAGTGCACCCATTGAATTAACTGTTGATGCAAAGGAATCAATGTTTAATCATTTTGATATGACCTATTGCATGTTTCTGTGTGATTCTGTGTTGATTCTGTGTTGATTCTGGTGATGATTCTGTGTTGAATGACTTATTGCATGTTTTCTTATTTAAGCATGTTGTAGCATATAAATTTGATGCAAGTAAGGTTTATTCACCAATGTTGGGATGGTTTAATGATGAATATTGTCAATCTTTTGATATGAATAAAAGCTTCACTTATATGTGCAAACTGAGTTGCAATATTTTCATGCCTTATACTTATGACAATATTTTGGCTTTATATTTTATGATCTATGAAAGTTACTCATGTATACATGTGTCATATGTGCAAAAATCAAGGGAAGTAAAAATGGATGACATATACATATACAACATGTACACCTTGTCTCTTTTGTTAGCCACATTTCAGATTAAGCAACACCGAGGACGGCTTTGTTTTCAAGAAGGGGAGGATGATGAGGACATGACTACCTTGGATATGACCAAATATATTGCATACATGTATATTTGTGAGGTGATTTCTAATGCAAACTATGCAATAATTTATTTATGTCATCCAGGACAAAAATACTTCACAAACTTTTGTGCCATGTCTAATTGCAGGTGTATGGGACATTTGTACAATACACATATGAAGATAAGGGAGAAAGAGATGTTTACTTGCTGTTCAAAAAGCTCTCTCACGTCACTTTTGGCCCAAGAGAAGATAGAGTCCAAGTCTCACGTTCTGGACTCAGATTCGGACTGCACAGACACACCTGATTCAAAACGCCAAGAACTCTTTCATCCGGACTCCGAATTGGGTGATTCATTTTTTGTTGGAAAGTAGATTTCATGCTCTTTCCAACCCAATTGGAATCACCTTAAAAGCCGTCCGGAGCGTTGAGTTAGGACGAAACAATCTGACGCTGCAGCAGAATCCGAGTCAAACTACAAGTCCAAAGGTGTTACGTCACCTCCACTTGGGCCCATGAGCCTTGTACGACCTAGGGTTGGTTTTAGGCTGCCTTGGGACGTTCTCTCACCTCCTTGGCCGCCACCCCTTGCTCCTATATAAGTAGATCCATCTAGTAGCTTTTTCCTTGGGTTTTGTTTAGATTAAAGTTCGCCATAGCTGCAACTTCGCGTACTTCGTTTGTGTTCAACGACCAGACAAAGACGTCACAGAACCCCACCTTGATAAATAAAGCTTTCATCTTATATTCGCAATATCCGGATTGCAATCTCAGTTTCTTGCTTGTTCTTCGTTTGCTCGCAGGAAACAGACCCTCATGGTCAGATTGATCGTGCTCCGGCGTGGTCAATAACCTCTTGGAGTTGGTTTAGCGATTGCTAAGGCACGACGTACTCGCACGTTCATAGTCGGATCGTCAAATTCGACTTCCACCAAAGCGATATCCATCATCTCATCGAAAGACGGGACACCTTTGCCTCTATCACTTTTGGAGATGTTTATGGGCTAAGTTGGGGACTAAACTGCTTTTTAGTACTACTTGTCACCCCCAAACTGATGGACAAACTGAAGTAGTCAATAGAACATTGTCTACTATGCTTAGGGCTGTTTTGAAGAATAATAAGAAAATGTGGGAAGAATGCTTGCCTCATATTGAATTTGCTTATAATCGTTCATTGCATTCTACTACTAAGATGTGCCCTTTTGAAATTGTGTATGGTTTCCTACCTCGTGCACCTATTGATTTGTTGCCTCTTCCATCTTCGGAGAAGGTTAACGATGCGGAGCATCCCACGGTCATCCCCATGTACACACCGATTACTCTCCACACCCCAAGAAGACATATGACGAGACCTCGAACTTACGCCATTGGAATTAAGGTGAACCCGCTCTTCTTCGAGAACATCATGAATATCCATTGGACTTGCTTGCTACCTCACCAAACTGCTCTATGTGTCCTTAGGTACGAAGACCGACGACCACAAGCTGGTGAGGGACACCCCAAAGGAGTTGGAGAAGGACCACAAGGCCACAAGGAGGAAGAAGGAGTGCAACAGGATCAACACTGCACCTCCCAGGCGACCCCGTGCCCACGGGCCTCGAAGACCCCGTGCGCACGGACTACTCAGAGGGTTGGCGCTGGAGCACCCCGTGCGCACGGGCCTGTACCGTGCCCACGGGACCCCCGTGCGCACGGGCCCAACTTACCCCGTGCGCACGGGCCCTACAGGATGGACGGCTGTGATTGCCGTTTGGGCCTCCTCTTCATCCACTTCGTCTCCATGCCTATATATTCCGTACCTAGACCATATGTTAGGGGAAGCAAAGTAGTTTATAGACATTTGTGAGCTTTGCTCCATGGATCTACTCCACTAGGAGATCAAGACCTCCTCTTGGAGTGACCAAACATCAAGACCTCCTCATTGGGGAAGGATCCCAATCATAGGATCATCAAGCCCTCATCTCCTTCATAGGATTTGGGATGAACTCTACCATGTATCTTATTTCCCTTTGTTGTTCATGTACCTTGTGGATCTTGTGTGTTTGATTGTCTAGTGGATGTGTGATTTGACTTGTTCTTGAGTGATCCTCTTATTTTCCCTCTTTTGTTCATCTTGTTCTTGGGGATTCCCCCTCCAATTCATGAAAGATCTCTCCATAGGGTTCCACCCTACATCATCTTGGTATCTTGAGCCATGGTTGATCACGAAATTGGAGCCCCCCTCTTTGTTTTCTAGCCTTGTTTCGTGTGATTTCGTCCTAAATTCGAAAATTCCCCACCAAAAATAGCCCCAAATTTTTTTGTGATTTGTTGGTTTGATGAGATTTTGTTGGATTTGATCCATGGATTTGCATGGTTTCAAGTGGATCTAGCCTTCCACCCTTCGATTTCAACATCATATTCGAGATTTGGCACGGATTCGGAGCTGTTCGTCCGCTCCTTGAGGACCCCGTGCACATGGGCCAGCCAGACCCCGTGCGCACGGCCCTTCTAGTGCGCTTCGGCCGCTGTTCCTTCGACCTCCCCTCCACCTCCCACCACCCCCTTCCACCCCAGCTACTCCCCAGCCACGAGATCCATCCATTTGGAGCCCAAATCGCCAAGAAATCCGCCAAACCCGCGTGTCCCAGGTGACCCCGTGCCCTCAGTGTGTGTACCGTGCGCACGGGACCCCGTGCCCACGGGCTCCTACCCCCGTGCGCACGACCCCCCAAGTCAGCCGCGAGCAGTTCACACTTTTGCCCATAACTTCCACATCTGGAGTACGATTTTCGTGTTCTTTAGTTCGTTGAGTAGCTATTGACATCCCCATCCACCTACATAGGTTCCATCTCCATTTGACTCCATCAAAATTTTGCCATTTTGGCAAGATTGCCTACGCCCTCCACCATATCATCCGCTACACCACCATCGACTTTCGCAACCTAACCCATCTTGAGCCCCTTAGCATTAGTGATTGCTTCAGGAGTGATTTGAGTCTCCTAAGGTGTTTCGTCTACTTAGGGACAATTTCTTCTTCACAAACCACCACCACTTCCACATTGCCATTTCCACTTCCACCATTTGACATTTGTCATTTGAGATTTTGAGTTTGCGGTTTTTTACCGTTTCCTAAGGTGTTTCGGCTACTTAGGGACGGGTCTACATCATCTTGGTATCTACATCAAGAACACCGCTACTCATCATCGCAAAGGACGGTAACCTCGACGACACCATTGTATATTCCCCTTGCAATTGCATTGTTAACCCCTAGCCCATTTTGCGTTACTTGCCTATCGAGACTAGCCACTTGAGTATTGCCGGCAACGTTACTTGTGCACATTAGTGATCATACTTCACATATCATACATACCATATCATCGTGGTGCATATCTTGGTATCATATCTCGTGTCACAAGTTTGTTCCCGCATATACTCAATTGCTATCTTGGTTTGTGCATTGTGCAAAAGTGGCCATAAATAAATAAATAAATAAGAGAATAAGCTTTTAAGCAAAAGAAAGAGAGCAAAGAAGCTTGTAAGCAAGTGCCATAGCATCATACCCCCATTGCACATAAGATTGTCATATCCGATCATCTTGGATCATCTTGAGAAAAACACCGGGAACAATACATACATAGCATACTTGGGATAGAAGTTTATCTATTTTGCATCTTATAAGTTGTGCTCAAGTGTCGTATCCGCCTATTGAGCAATCGTGCTAGCGTCTCTCTTGAGTTGTGCAACACGAGCGTTTTCCGTGGACTCCACATTTTGTTCTCATTCCTTGGTTGCAGACCCCATTTATCTATCCGTGTGTGTGTTTCCATGTACCACATTTGCTATTGGTCTACTTGTTTCACTTGCGAATTTGTGAATCTTTTCCAACATTATTGACTCTTGCTAACATTTTGCATCAAATTTTTGTGCGACTATCTTCACCGAGCTCTACCATAAGCTTTTACTTGTAGGTGTGAGTGAACAAGTCCGGTACCAATTCCACTATTCTTTCATTTCACATTGAGTGATACAAGATACATCCTCAACTTTGGGAAAAGGTAGCTTGGAATTGTTTATCTCATTTCCTACTCACCTTTGCTCGAGTCTTGTGATGGATAGGCAAGGCATTTCCTCTCCGGTCTACGACAACAGCGACGGCGTGAACGACTACATCATCAAAGCGTCCATCTTCGATCTACAATGATAAATGCAAGGCGCACAATCAAGATTGCGAGAGCGCATTGAGAACATCTGCATTGACATTCGTCACTCCGAAGCAAGGAAAAGGGACTACATCGACAAGAAGCTTTCCGCACATAAAGAGGAGCAAGATGCAAGGATGGAGGAGATTAGAACCCTTGATCAAGTCTTGTTCCCCTTCGTCATCTTCAAGGTGGCGACATTCAAGTCACAAGTCTTCGGAGCGCGGCCACAATGTAAGTGCAAATCGTCCTCGTCCACATCTACATGGCGACCACCATCACGTTCGTGATCAACATCGTCATGAAGGGCAAGTCACATCCAAGCGTCATGTGCACGACGACGATGAACGACATCTACTACAAGCTCAAGCACGACAACGACATCATCATCATGAAGATGCTCCACAAGCACAAATGCACAAGTCCCAACAAGCCCTACTTCACGCCAAGTCCAAGCTTCAAGAGCACAAAAGAAGACCGCGAGACGACCACCACCAAGACGGCGCTACGGCTACACCAACCACTTTGGCATCTTCGCCAAGTGCTATCAAGGCATCTTCGCCTTTGGACGTAAGGCATCTTCGCCTACTTCCCACGAGTATGCCTACAACGACTTCATCAAGTCCAAGGCGACGATCTACGAGCGAGGGCGACACTTCCATCTTCGGAAGCCCCTCAAGGACGATGGCCGAGCATGGGAAACTCCCTTCGGTCACGGTGATGAGCTACAAGGTGCCACATCATATGGGCCTCCAACACCAAGACGGCGACAAGAAGGTCGAGCAAGGGCCATCCCCTTCGACCACGGCTATAGGAGTTGAGCATGGAGACATTTGCACCTACATCTCTTAGACACCCACATATGTCGAGATGCCCCATTTGTCATGTGAGGAGAGCCACCACCACATGAGTGACATGAGTGACTCCACCATATGTGACATTGAGAGCATTTCCTATGAGAGGATGAGTGTGATCACCACTAGCCCCACACATGAGAGCATGCCACACATCCTATGTGAGGTTGAGCGCCACTTGAGTGACTCCGTAAATCATATGAGTGAGTGCCTCCTTGAGGGAGTGAGTGAGCCACAACACTTAGTGAGTGAGGTAGTTGACACGGCATGTGAGGCCACCATGATTTCTAACGACTTAACCTCTACTCCTAGTGTGTTTTCTTCTTTGGTGCTAGGTCTCCTACATGACGACATGCCTATCCTCGACGAGTCCATCCCTCCAATGGAGACACCGATGGCCATGGTGGATAATGATGCACCCCCACATGGTTCCATCAACATGAAGATGACAATGAGACGATCTTCGACGCCTCACCTACAACACATGAGCGACGCTCCAAAGGTAACATAGGTGATGGTGCTTCTCTTGTCCCACTAGTGGACTCTCTTACCAATGATTGCTTGCATGATGTTGATCCACCTATTACCATGCTTCATGCTAGTGAGACTTCTTCATGCCTTGACTTACCTATTTATAATGAATATGATGATGAGCATGTTGAGTTGCCTAGTTGTGATGCTATGCTCCATAGGATATCATGTGAAAATTCTTTTGGTCACATCATGTTTGACAACCCATTGAACTTGTCATATGCTATGAGCGAGATCTCCCATATTGCATCATTTCAATCTCAACATAGTAACTATGCATGCCCCATTAAAATAAATCCCATTTGCACTTATAGCATAGATGACGAGATGATGGTCATTGGCTTTTGCTTCTCTTGTGATGATATTGCCATGCTTCCTTTACATGATTTTCGCAATTCATCTACTATGCCATGCCATGATCACATTGAACCACATATGCTTTGTTTTGAATGTTGTCAATATTCTCCATGTGATGTTTCCACTATTGCTCATGAGGAGACCCCCATAGTTTCCCCATACATATTAGGAGATCTTGATACATTTCATACTTTACATGATTCCCATGATAGTGTACACCATATGCATTCCATGAATAACAATGCTCTAGATATTTCCCATGATGCATTACACAATTTGAGTCTCCATTATGCCATACATAATAACAAACCTCTCATGATGGATGACATGTTTCTATATCACGCATCTCATTTATTTGAGCATTGGATATTTTGTGCTCACCGACACATGCACGTGCGCATCATGATGGATGATGTGTACATCTACCACACACACACAATTTTTCCTTTGTCTTTGTTTTGTGTAGGTACTCATGTATACTCATCAACCTCTCAATCCCAAGAGTTGACGAAACGAGCTCTTGAGAGCAACGATGCTTTGGGATCCCGTGGACTATCCTTACCACCGTTCCAATCGCGCAAGGACTACGCGCATCTCTTCTACTTGGCTCTCACACGACTATGGGCCATTTACCACTTGACACCTTATGCTCATTTTACCGTGTTCACTTTGCATGCTATGCTTGCTTCTATGCCTTTGCCATGCAATTGTGACCCTTGTTTGCATCTACCCATACTTCACCATTATGATATTCCTATGTGTATTTGCATGCTTGGTGGAGATCCTTGTTGCTTTTGCCATGTTTATCATGTGCCTCATGCTATTTTACTCATATCTTGCTTTCATGCTTGTGATATGTCATGTGCATTATTCATGCCCACTATTTGCACACATGACATGGTTGCCATGATTCCTCCTAGTATGTTGCATCTTCGCACTACTAGCTTGCTTGACTTGATTGCTATGATTGCTTGCTATGTTGCATCACCCATGTTCCACTATTACTTGCTTTCTTGGGTTGATGACATATATGCTCATGCCTCTCACATGATATATCTTGATCATTGTCTCTTGTGTCTATTAGTTGCCTCTCTCATATCACCTTGTATTGATTGCCAACTTACTATGTTTATTGATGATGGAGACTTTGACACCTTACTTGTGATGCATACTTCTTTCCTTGAGCCTCTTGTATTTGGTTGTTCTTGCATCATATGCCTCCACACTATGAAATGCCCCCTTGTACCTTCTTATGATGAGCATGATGCATACACTTGTTGGGTATTTTACCACTTGAATGACAGGTTTTGCATTTCCACTAACCTCATTTGTTTTTCCGGGTGTTTATCATGATCTTTCTTTTTGGAGGATCCACAAGGCGGTGCCGTTAGGCGACATATTGGTTATGTGAAGGCATACATGATGTATAACTCCAACATCTTTGGGAACTTTCTTGAGGTGAACTCCTTCTCTTTGAGCCATCCTCAAATACGCATATTGGATGGGTCACTCTTTCATTGTTGTTTCCTTCTTGTTGTCTACATGATACATCTCGTGAATGGAGGAGCGACATTGGAGATTGTCTACATGGACCTTCACATTGAGGAGCGCTCGCACTTATTGGATGCACCTTCGGAACTCCACTCATGCCTGGACATCGAGCTTTGGTACACCAACACCTCCATATTTGTTGATTGTGCTCATACATGTCATGCTCGATGGACATATCATACTCACCACAAGTTTGCACACCATGCATGGATTGACTCACATTATGCTTGTCTTGTTGCATCTATTTCCATGTCATCTATGATATATGAGCTTGTGCACTTCCTTAGCAAATTTGTTGTGATCTACCTTGATGGCATATTCATACATCATGATCATATTGTCCACCATCAATTGCATGATAACATACACATGTTGAGCATCCATTGCCATATTCATGCTATTGATAAACCGTCTCACTATGACATCATTTTGCACCGTGGTTGCATTGATCATATTCACAACACATTTGAGTGCACCATCTTGATAAGCTTCATGTGCTTTGTCACGACCAATCTTGTCGCACAGACTCATTCTTACATGATGGACACTTTGTGTGCGCTAACCATTGTATTTCCGAGTGTTGCTTGTGTTTGATCTTTTCGCATGTCTATCACTCCGTGACATCTTGGACTACTTGGATTGCGCCATGTCTTCAACTTCGTCCAACTACAAGTCCGTCTACGACAACCGTTTCCATGGTGATGAGGATCACGATCCGAGGTCGGATCTTTCCCAAGGGGGGGAGATGATGCGGAGCATCCCACGGTCATCCCCATGTACACACCGATTACTCTCCACACCCCAAGAGGACATATGACGAGACCTCGAACATACGCCATTGGAATTAAGGTGAACCCGCTCTTCTTCGAGAACATCATGAATATCCATTGGACTTGCTTGCTACCTCACCAAAGTGCTCTCTGTGTCCTGAGGTACGAAGACCGACCACCACAAGCTGGTGAGGGACATCCCAAAGGAGTTGGAGAAGGACCACAAGGCCACAAGGAGGAAGAAGGAGTGCAATAGGATCAACACTACACCTCCCAGGCGACCCTGTGCCCATGGGCCTCGAAGACCCCATGCGCACGGACTACTCAGAGAATTGGCGCTGGAGCACCCTGTGCACACGGGCCTCCTCTTCATCCACTTCGTCCCCATGCCTATATATTCCGTACCTAGACCATAAGTTAGGGGAAGCAAAGTAGTTGATAGACATTTTTGAGCTTTGCTCCATGGATCCACTCAACCCGGAGATCAAGACCTCCTCTTGGAGTGACCAACCATCAAGACCTCCTCCTTGGGGAAGGATCCCAATCATAGGATCATCAAGCCCTCATCTCCTTCATAGGATTTGGGATGAACTCTACCATGTATCTTATTTCCCTTTGTTGTTCATGTACCTTGTGGATCTTGTGTGTTTGATTGTCTAGTGGATGTGTGATTTGACTTGTTCTTCAGTGATCCTCTTGTTTTCCCTCTTTTGTTCATCTTGTTCTTGGGGATTCCCCCTCCAATTCATGAAAGATTTCTCCATAGGGTTCCACCCTACATAAGTTAATTTTGATGTAAACAACATGCTGAATTGATTTTAAAAATGCATGAGTTAACTAAGGAAAACATTGAGCGTATGAATGCTAAATATAAACTTGCGTGAGATAAGGGTAGAAAACATGTTGTGTTTGCACCTGGAGATCTTGTTTGGTTACATTTGCGTAAGGATAGATTTCCTGATTTGCGCAAATCAAAGCCAATGCCTCGTGCTGATGGTCATTTTAAGGTGTTGGAGTAAATAAATGATAATGCATATAAACTTGAGCTGCCTACAGATTTTGGGGTTAGTCCCACTTTTAACATTGCAAATTTGAAGCCTTATTGGGGTGAGGAAGATGAGCTTACATGGGGGCGACTTCATTTCAAGAAGGGGAGGATGATGAGGACATCAATACCATTGTTACACCCACAACCCCTACTGCTACATATACTGGACAAATTACTAGAGCTTGTGCACGCCAATTAAATTATCACGTACTTTCGTTTCTTGGTAATGCCTCTAATGTTCATGAGAATATGATGCTGCCTAAATTGGATACATTTGTTTTGCTTACAAATGAAGGGCCTAGCTTGGAGAAGGATGAACATTGGAGAACGAACAAGCATGGAGATGATGGCATGCGCAAGGGGAACAATAACGGAGTTACAAGTGATGATTTCAGGACTTTGAAGCCAACATAATGGGTGCATGAAATCTTGGACGAAATATACAAGATGCCACTTCATAAATTTCGTCCCGAGGCTATTCTAGGTGCCGCGTCACCTTATTATTGGGCCAGGCCCATGTAATTTCGAAATACATAAATATAGGCTATTTTTAGAGTCCGTATGTGTGGGGAAACAAGAGATAGGGTTGATTTCGAACCCCTCCACCAAGGGCCACGAAGTTCCCCCCTCTTCCTCCATATATACATCCCTTAGGGCAACGTTTAGACTTTGGGTTTTGTTTAGATTAAAAGTTCGCCATAGCTGCAACTTCGCGTACTTCGTTTGTGTTCAACGACCAGAAAAAGGCGTCACAAAACCCCACCTTGATAAATAAAGCTTTCGTCTTATACTCGCAATATCCAGATTCCAATCTCAGTTTCTTGCTTGTTCTTCGTTTGCTTGCAGGAAACAGACCCTCGTGGTCAGGTGATAGAGGGAAAGGTGTCCCGTATTTCGATGAGATGATGGTTATCGCTTTGGTGGAAGTCGACTTTGACGGTCCGACTACGAACGTGCGAAGACGTCACGCCTTAGCAATCGCTAAACCAACTCCGAGAGGTTATTGACCACGCCAGCGCACGATCAACCTGACCACGAAGGTCTATTTCCTGCAAGCAAATGAAGAACAAGCAAGAAACTAAGATTGCAATCTGGATATTGCGAATAACAGAGGAAAGCTTTATTGATCAAGGTGGGGTTCTGAGACGCCTTTGTCTGGTCGTTGAACACAAACGAAGTACGCGAAGTTGCAGCTATGGCAAACTTTAATCTAAACAAAACCCAAAGTCTAAACGGTGCCCTAAGGGCTGTATATATGGAGGAAGAGGGGTGAATTTCATGGCCCTTGTTGGAGGGGTCCGAAACTAACCCTATCTCTTGTTTCCCCACACATACGGACTCTAAAACAACCTATACTTATGTATTTCGAAATTACATGGGCCTGGCCCAATAATAAGGTGACGCAGCACCTAGAATAGCTTCTAGACGAATTTTATGAAGTGGCATCTTGTATATTTCGTCCAAGCTTCATGCACTCATTATGGTGGCTTCAAAGTCTTGAAATCATCACTTGTAACTCCGTTCTTGTTCCCCTTGCGCATGCCATCATCTCCATGCTTGTTCTTGCTCCAATGTTCATCCTTCACCAAGCTACGCCCTTCATTTGTAAGCAAAACAAATGTATCCAATTTAGGCAGCATCATGTTCTCATGAACATTAGGATCATTACCAAGAAACGAAAGTACCTGATAATTTATTTAGCGTGCGCGAGCTCTAGTAATTGGTCCAGTATATGTAGCAGTAGGGGCTGTGGGTGTAACAATGGTATTGATGTCCTCATCATCCTCCCCTTCTTGAAATGAAGTCGTCCTCGACGGAAGCTCATCTTCCTCACCCAAATAAGGTTTTAAATCTGCAATGTTAACAGTGGGACTAACCCCAAAATCTGAAGGCAGCTCAAGTTTATATGCATTATCATTTATTTTCTCCAACACCTTAAAAGGATCATCAGCACGTGGCATTAACTTCGATTTGCGCAAATCAGGAAATCTATCCTTACGCAAATGTAACCAAACAAGATCTCCAGGTGCAAACACAACATGTTTTCTACCCTTATCTCTAGCAAGTTTATATTTAGCATTCATACGCTCAATGTTTTCCTTAGTTAACACATGCATTTTCCTTAGTTAACCGCATCATTAACCTTCTCCGAAGATGGAAGAGGCAAAAAATCAATAGGTGCACGAGGTAGGAAACCATACACAATTTCAAAAGGGCACATCTTAGTAGTTGAATGCAATGAACAATTATAAGCAAATTCAATATGAGGCAAGCATTCTTCCCACATTTTCTTATTATTCTTCAAAACAGCCCTAAGCATAGTAGACAATGTTCTATTGACTACTTCATTTTGTCCATCAGTTTAGGGGTGACAAATAGTACTAAAAAGCAGTTTAGTCCCCAACTTAGCCCATAAACATCTCCAAAAGTGGCTAAGAAATTTAGTATCACTATCTGAAAGAATAGTATTGGGCACACCATGCAGGCGAATAATTTCACGAAAGAACAAATCAGCAACATTAACGGCATCATCGCTTTTATGACATGGTATAAAGTGTGCCATTTTCGAGAATCTATCCACGACAACAAATATGCTATCCCTCCCCTTCTTTGTTTGAGGTAAACCTAAAACAAAGTCCATAGATATATCCTCCCAAGGAACACTAGGTACAGGCAAAGGCATATATAAACCATGAGGATTAAGTCGTGACTTAGCTTTTTGACATGTAGTGCAGCGAGCAATAAAACGCTCAACATCTCGTCTCATCTCTGGCCAAAAGAAATGTGTAGCAAGTACGTCCTCCGTCTTCTTCACTCCGAAGTGTCCCATTAGTCCTCCTCCATGCGCCTCCTGCAACAACAAAAGACGAACGGAGCTAGCTGGAATGCATAGCTTGTTAGCACGGAACACAAATCCATCATTGACGACGAACTTGTTCCAAGTTGTTCCTTCTTTACAATTCTGCAATACATCTTTAAAATCAGCATCATGCACATATTGATCTTTGATGGTCTCCAAACCAAATATTTTGAAGTCGAGTTGTGAAAGCATAGTATAGCGACGAGACAATGCATCAGCAATAACATTTTCTATGCCTTCTTGTGTTTAATGACATAAGGGAAAGTCTCAATGAATTCAACCCATTTAGCATGTCTACGATTCAGTTTAGCTTGACTTTTAATATGTTTCAAAGATTCATGATCAGAATGTATAACAAATTCTTTGGGCCATAAATAATGTTGCCATGTTTCTAAAGTACGAACAAGAGCATATATTTCTTTATCATAAGTAGAATAATTCAGACTTGGCCCACTCAATTTTTCAGAAAAGTATGCAATAGGTTCGCCATCTTGTAATAACACACCTCCTAATCCAATTTCGCTAGCATCACATTCAAGCTCAAAAGTCTTATAAACTCAGGAAGTTGGAGTAAAGGAGCATGTGTCAACTTATCTTTCAATATCGTGAAAGCTTCTTCCTGTGCGGTACCCCAAACAAAAGGAACATCCTTGGTTGTAAGCTCATTGAGAGGTGCAGCAATGGTGCTGAAATCTCTCACAAAACGCGTATAGAATCCATCGAGGCCAAGAAAACTCCTCACTTGTGTGACCGTTTTGGGCTGCGGCCAACTCTCAATAGCTTCAATCTTGGCTTTATCAACTTCAATTCCCTGTGGAGTAACAACATAGCCAAGAAGAGATACTCGGTTGGTGCAAAAGGTGCACTTCCCAAGGTTACCAAACAAACGTGCATCACGTAAAGCAATACAAACAGCACGTAAATGTTCCAAATGTTCCTCTAAAGATTTGTTGTAAATCAGTATATCATCAAAATATACTACCACAAATCGTCCAATAAAAGCACCTAAAACTTCGTTCATTAATCTCATGAAAGTACTAGGTGCATCAGTTAACCTAAAAGGCATGACTAACCACTCATATAATCCGAACTTAGTTTTAAATGTTGTTTTCCATTCATCTCCCAATTTCATACGAATTTGATGGTATCCACTATGCAAATCAACTTTGGAGAATATTGTAGAGCCACTCATTTCATCAAGCATATCATCTAGCCTAGGAATAGGATGACGATAACAAATAGTAATATTATTAATGCCTCTCCAATCAACACACATATGTGATGTACCATCCTTTTTCGGCACTAGAATAATAGGAACAGCACAAGGACTAAGGGATTCGCGTATATAACCTTTGTCGCGCAGCTCCTGTACTTGACGCATAATCTCCTTCGTCTCCTCTGGATTGGTATGGTATGGTGCACGGTTGGGTAATGATGCACCGGGAATTAAGTCAATTTTATGTTCAATCCCTCGAATAGGTGGTAATCCCAGTGGCACGTCTTGTGGGAAGACGTCAGCGAACTCCTGCAAAATGTTAGTGACAGCAAGGGGAAAAGAGGAAGGCACGTCCTCGAATGAAAATAATGCCTCTTTGCACACAAAAGCATAGCAAACAGATTTGCGAAAATCTAGCTCATCAATATCAGATTTAGTGGCAAGTAAACATGCACTTTTCAATTTAATTTCAGAAGAACACTAGATGGTTTATTATTAGGCTTCATTTGTTGCTCAAATTCTTTTGCCACAATCTGATTTTCACTCTTATTCTTCTCCTGTGTTGCTTTATTAGCTCTATTAATATCATCTTTCAAAATGGAATCAGGAGTCATAGGAAGCAAAGTAATATTTTTATCCTTGTGAACAAGAATATACTGATTGTTTCTACCATGGTGGACAGAATTTTTATCAAATTGCCATGGTCGGCCAAGTAATAAGGAACATGCTTGCATAGGTACCACATCACAATCAACATAATCAGCATATGTAGAGATACTAAAATGCACATGAACAGTACGTGTTACCTTAACCTTGCTGCTGTTGTTGAACCACTGGATGTAGTAAGGATGTGGATGTGGTCTTGTGGTGAGAGAGAGGTTCTCCACCGTCTCCATGCTAGCCAAGTTGTTGCAGCTCCCTCCATCTATGATGACGCGCATAGAACGTTCCTTCACAACTCCCTTTGTATGGAACAAATTATGCCTCTGATTTTGCTCAGCTTGTGTGACCTGCACACTCAAAACACGTTGAGCAACTAAACATTCATACCTGTCAACGTCTTCAGGAGCCATGTATTGCGTCTCATGATCAGAATCATCTCCACCATGTTCTTCACGTGTAATAAGAGCCAACGTCTCCTCATCATAGTCACTAGCGGACTCATACCCACCATCCTCAGTTGCAATCATCACATGCTGAGATTTGCATTCTCTCGCATAATGACCTCTTCCCTTACAACGACGACAAATAATATCACTTGTGTGCCCAGTTGATGCCATGGAAGAAGAAGAGCTCTGTGTAGGCCCGGCAGGTGCGCTCTTGGCAGATAGTGGTGGTTGTGCCTGCTTTCTTGTATCACGGCTGGAGGTGCTAGTGCAGTGGAAGTAGAAGATGCATGCGGTGTCCATGATGAAGGACGACCTGCAGAAAAGTTAGTTCGCGCCAATGCTTGTCGATCCTGCACTTCACGTTCAGCTTTACAAACAAGATGGAATAAACGAGTGATATTAGTATACTCCTTATACTCTAGTATGGTCTGAATCTCTCTATTTAATCCACCCGTAAAACGTGCAAGCATAGCTTCATTCTCCTCAACAATACCACATCTAATCATGCCAGTTTGTAATTCCTGATAATATTCTTCTACAGAATTTTTTCCTTGTCTTAAACGCTACAATTTTTGAAGCAATTCAGGTTGATAATATGGTGGAACCCAACGAGTACGCATTGCAGTTTTCAAAGCAGCCCAAGTAGCTGGAATAGGATATAATCTACAATGTTCAGACCACCATACACATGCAAAACTAGTGAAAGCACAAACAGCAAAGAAGAACTTTGTCTCTCCTCGGGATATTGCAAACATGTAAAACGTTGTTCAGTTTCTAACTCCCAAGTAAGATATATATCAGGAACATATCTACCCTCAAATGGTGGAATATTCAATTTTAGTTTAGGGACATAGTCATGATCACGTACCTGAGGTGGTGGTGCAGGCCTACCATTGCGAATAAATACCTGAGGTCGACCTGCTGGTGGTGGTGCTGGTGGCTGCACATAGTTCTGATTTTGATCAACCTCGTCCTCATAATCGCCCGCATACTCATCATCCTCCTGGGTACCAGCAGCAGCAGTAGCAGCAACCAAAGAAGCATCAACAACAGGTACAGCTGCACCAGAAGTTTGGCCATACTCAAGAGGAACACGCTTCGCTCGTCCATACTGATTCGGAAGGGGGCATTGTTGTTGTTGTTGCAGAGGTGCGATAGGTGCAGCCGGCGGTGGTTGTGGAAAACGCGCGAGCAATTCATTAAACTTGCTATCAAGCTTTGTTTCGAACGTCTTGTCAATGCCATCTTCTCCATGGCCTCGTCAAATCTGTTTAGCACATCTTGCACCTGTCCACTCATCATTTGCTGAAATTTATCATGTAGCTGTTTGTTCGTCAGGTTCTCCCAATCAGTCTCATCGACATGATCCTACCATGGTTAGCAGCAAATAGAAACACACAAAAATATGATCCTCTGAGACTACTAAGAAGTGGTGGTGGTGTATCACAAACCCTTAAAGCAAATCCCAAATTCTTACGGTTCTTACCCAAAGAAAGGTGGTGATCGGCAACCATCGTAGTCAAAACTCTCAAAGCTTGGATAGAGCGATTACGGGGAGAGTCAAGCGCACGGCGTAGATGTATGTGGAGCTGGGAAGGCTTATAATATGGTAGCAAAAAAGCGTCGGCAATAATCAAATCAGAGATGCAAAGTTGAATAAGCGCTCAGCGACGCAGTCTTGTGCTGGTCCTAGGCAAGACTGTGCTAGAGACGCGAGCCTAGAACACTAACAAAATCACGACGCTGCACGGAAACAAGGGAGAAGCACACTCTGAATTTTTTTCACTCTTTTTTTTGGTGCCTTTTTTTTTTGCTCTTTTCTTTGCTCTTTTTTGCGCTCCTTTTTTTTCGACCAATTTTTTTTTTGACTGCCCGGACCCAAAAAACTGGAAACGAGTCAAGAAAACTTTCTATAATGGCGACTGTCTCAATACGCTTAGAAACACCTAAAAATAGGATAGCCGGAAAATTTTTTGTCAAGTCAGTTTTTGGAAAATTTTGGGCCTAAACGAAGGGTGATTTCCGGACTCTTTTTTTTCCGAAACCTACTTAGGCAAGGAAACACGAATCGGAAATTAGATGGATCCCGAAAACAAACCTAATATGCAAGGAACTCGGATTGGTGGTGGATATATGGTGGTGGTATATGGCAGTGGTGGTGGTATATGGCAGCGGTGGTGGTAGTGGTGGTAGTATATGGATATGGATCGGTGGTAGTATATGGATACGGATTGGTGGTGGTATATGGATACGGATTTGGAGCGGTGGTGGTAGATGGCAGGGGCGATGATGATGGTGAAGTGGCGGCGTGGTAGATTGGAGGAACATTTGGAACATTTACCAAATTTTTTTCCGAAACCTACTCAGGCAAGGAAACACGAATCGGAAATTAGATGGAACTCGAAAACAAACCTAATATGCAAGGAACTCGGATTGGTGGTGGATATATGGTGGTGGTATATGACAGCGGTGGTGGTAGCGGTGGTAGTATATGGATATGGATCGGTGGTGGTATATGGATACGGATTGGTGGTGGTATATGGATACGGATTCGGAGCGGTGGTGGTAGGTGGGAGGGGCGATGATGATGGTGCGGTGGCGGCGTGACAACTTATGACCTGAACTCGAAACTCTAAAAGACTAGACACTAAGACCAGCAACTAGACACGATGATGCAACCGCAAATTCAACAAAGCAAAACCCTAAAAAGATTATGCAAAGGCTCAGATTGGTTCGGATATGATGAACTAACCCTAATTTTTTTTTTGGCTTTTTCGTGGACTATAGGTATGAAGAACAGACTCGATCTAAAATATGAAAAACTGTAAAATCTCACCGAGCAACCTGGAAATCTGATACCACTTGATAGAGGCAAAGGTGTCCCGTCTTTCAATGAGATGATGGATATCGCTTTGGTGGAAGTCGACTTTGACGATCCGACTACGAACGCCGAGGACGTCGCGCCTTAGCAATTGCTAAACCAACTCCGAGAGGTTATTGACCACGCCGGAGCACGATCAACCTGACCACGAAGGTCTATTTCCTGCAAGCAAACGAAGAACAAGCAAGAAACTAAGATTGCAATCTGGATATTGCGAATAACAGAGGAAAGCCTTATTGATCAAGGTGGGGTTCTGAGACGCCTTTGTCTGGTCTTTGAACACAAACGAAGTACGCGAAGTTGCAGCTATGGCAAACTTTAATCTAACAAAACCCCAAAGTCTAAACGGTGCCCTAAGGGTTGTATATACGGAGGAAGAGGGGGTGAATTTCGTGGCCCTTGGTAGAGGGGTCCGAAACTAACCCTATCTCTTGTTTCCCCACACATACGGACTCTAAAAATAGCCTATACTTATGTATTTCGAAATTACATGGGCCTGGCCCAATAATAAGGTGACGCAGCACCTAGAATAGCCTCTGGACGAAATTTATGAAGTGGCATCTTGTATATTTCGTCCAAGGCTTCATGCACTCATTATGGTGGCTTCAAAGACCTGAAATCATCACTTGTAACTCCGTTCTTGTTCCCCTTGCGCATGCCATCATCTCCATGCTTGTTCTTGCTCCAATGTTCATCCTTCTCCAAGGTAGGCCCTTCATTTGTAAGCAAAACAAATGTATCCAATTTAGGCAGGATCATGTTCTCATCAACATTAGAATCATCTCCAAGAAACGAAAGTACCTGATAATTTATTTGGCGTGCGCGAGCTCTAGTATTTGGTCCAGTATATGTAGCAGTAGGGGCTGTGGGTGTAACAATGGTACTGATATCCTCATCATCAGGTTGATCATGCTCCGGCGTGGTCAATAACATCTCGGAGTTGGTTTAGCGATTGCGAAGGCGCGACGTCCTCGCACGTTCGTAGACGGATCGTCAAAATCGACTTCCACCAAAGCGATATCCATCATCTCATCGAAAGACGGGACACCTTTGCCTCTATCAACGACCGACGTCTTCCAGACGCCCGACACCTGAGTGACCGCAGCCACGGGCTGAAGCCCTTGTACCCCTTCACTTTGACCCCCATTTGCACTACGACTATAAATAGGTCTCGTCCACCTCCTAGCTAGGGTTAGCATTGTGATAGCTCGTTTGAGATAGAGTATTGCTCAACCGTACCGGATCTACTCCACGTGAGGGACCGTGCCTCTTCGGAGAAGATTCAATTGGATTCAAGGCCTCCATCTGGAGAAGACAATCAAGACCTCCTCGCGGAGAAGAACGATTACTCTTGTATCTTCCCTTGTTAACTTTGAATCTTGTGCTACCTTATGCTTTCGGTGATCTAGCCCTTGTGTGATCAATTACTGGTCGGTTGAGTGATTCTCTCGTTTCACCCCGTGATTTCCCTTGTGTTCTTCCGCGCGTTCTTCGTGTTTCTCTGTAGGATCCACTCCAAACGTGAAAGATCGGCCCCATAGGGTTCCGCTCTACATAAAAGTGCCAGCAGCTACAGCGACCGGACATCCGGCAGGAGCCCGGACATCCGGCGCCACCATCCAGAAGAAGACCAGAGAGAGACGGACGCCAGGCGACTCTACAGCGGCCGGACATCTGGCCGACCCCCGGATATCCGGCGCCCCGCGACAGCCCGGACATCAGGCCCCAGCTCGGACATCCGGCGCCCCATCTGATGCGGAGCATCCTTCCATCATCTCCATGGACTCCACACCGGCACATCCAACCCTACGAGGACCCATCACAAGAGATAGAGCACGTGCTTTGGAAACCGAGGTGAACTCCTTCTGATGCGGAGCATCCTTCCATCACCCCCATGGACTCTACATCAACACCTACAACACCACAAGGACCGATGACTCGAGCACGTGCAAGAGCTCTTGAAACCGAGGTGACATCACTCCTCTCACAACTCTCCTTCGATTCACATGAGACATGGTTACTACCTCAAACGGAAACTCTATGCATACTCAGGCACCAAGGAGTCGACCATAAAGAGGCTGGGAAGCAAGGAGAATCGAAGGAAGACATCTGCGAAGACGGAGAGGAGAAAGCAACCAGACCAGGGAGGCTGGGCGATCCGGACGGAGGCCGGATGATCCGGACAGAGCACGGATGATCCGGACCACAGTGCGGACGATCCGCTAAATCGATCAAAAGCAACAGAACCTCCATACTGAAGCCGGATCATCCGGACCCGGCCGGATCATCCGGATCCCGCCGGACATCCGGACCTCCAGCGGACATCCGGCCTGCGCCGTCACCAAGATGAAACACCGGACCATCCGGCCCCACCGGATCATCCGGACCAGCCGGATCATCCGGACCCTCGTCCGGATCGTCCGGCCAGCTCTCACAGCAGCGTGTTGGGCTGAGCCCATGTACCCCTTCGCCCAGACTCTATATATAGGACCCCCTCTCCTCACTTTGAGACTTAGCATTGGATTAGCTCATATTTGTGTGTGAGAGCCTTTGCTCATCCACGGGTACTTCTCCACGGAGACCAAGACCTCCGTCTAGGAGAAGATCCATCGGATTCAAGACCCCTATAAGGGAAGATCCCCTTGTGGATTCAAGGCCTCCTCCGGGAGAAGAACGGTTACCTTTGTATCTTTACCTTGTTGATTTTGGACCATGTATCACTCGTGCTTCGATGATCTAGACCTTGTGTGATTGATTCCTTGTTGGTTGAGTGATTCTCTCTCGTTTTCCCCGTGTTTCCCTTTGTGCTTCCGCGTGTTCTTCGTGTTTCCTTCGTAGGATCCCCTCCAAACGTGAAAGATCGACGAATTAGGGTTCCACCCTACATCATATGGTATCATGAGCCACGTTTATCACGTTTTTGGAGCCCCTACCTCATGATTTCTAGCTTGATTTTGTTGTTTTCGTCCATAAAACCCGAAAATCCCCACAAAAATACCCCCAAATTTTTTTGTGATTTGTTGGTTTTGATGATGTTTTGTTGTTTTTGATCCGTGGATTCGGTGTGTAACTCGTGGATCTTGTGTTTACCCACCTTCTCCCCCTCGAAATCCACCCAAAATCCCCGAAATCGTCAAATTCCACCCCATTTTCGTGTTCTTCCCGAGCAGTTCCCGTGCGTGGTTGACCTGCCCGGATCATCCGGACCAAGTCCCGGATCATCCGGACTCGCCCGGATCATCCGGCTCCTGGCCCGGATCATCCGGCTTCCTCTGCCGAAACTGCATTTCTGCAGTCCTTCTCCACCACCACCACCACCTATACCTACATACACCCTCCTCACCACATCCACCTCCACTTCCACTTGCCAAACCCCAAGACACAACCTCCGTACTACCATTCGAATTTGAGTTCGACAATTTGAGTGAGATTTCCGTGTCCTTTTGTGTTTCGGCTATCTAGGCGCGGTGTGACATCAACAACAAACGCTCATTTTGGTCGGCTACTCATCTTCGCTACGGACGGTAACATCGACCACATCTTTGTCATACCTTGCAATTGCATTGATAACCATCATATACCATCTTTTGCGTTGCTTACCCACCGAGACTAGCCATTGAGTATTGCCGGCAACGTGACTTGTGCACATTAGTTACATACACCATATCATACATACAATCGAGGTGCATATCTCGGAATCAACTTGTGTGTCACAAAGTTGTCATCACATACACAATTGCTATCTTAGTTCGTCAAGTTTGCATAAGAAAAGAGCTCAAAAGAGAAAGAGCCACTCAAGCTTTCAAGCAAAGAGGAAAGATAAGCAAAGAACTTATAAGCAACAAGCATAGCATCATACAACATTAAGATTGTCATACAAGATCATCTTGGATCATTGCACCGATACACCATACATATAGCATACGTGGGATAGAGATCGTTGCATTTTTGCCTAGTAGGTTGTGCACAAGCTCCGTATCCGCCTATTGTGCAATCGTGCTAGCGTCTCTCTAGTATTGTGCAACAAGAGCATTTTCGTGGATTCCACATTTTGGCTCATTTTTGGTTTGCACAATCCCATTTATCTATTTGCGTGTGTGTTTCCGTGTACCACTACTTGCTTGGTCTACTTGTTGCATATGCGAATTTGCGAATCTTCTTCAACATTTTTGAGTCAAGCTAACAATTGCAATCAATTTTGTGCGACCATCCTAACCAAGCTCCACCAAAGGCTTTTATTTGTGTAGGTGTGAGAATCGACAAGGATCGGTACCAATAGTGCTATTTCATTGTCCGCATTTGAGTGAACTTGATTCATCTTCAACTTCGGTCAAAGGTACATTGGTATTCATTCTTCTCTTTCTACCACTCACAATTTGCTTGAAATGATGGATAGGCCAAGTTCTTCTACAAATCCACTCTTCATCGAGCAAGACGGCGAAATGTCATCCTACGTCACCAAGAGCCACCTCTTTGGCGCGCAACGAGCTCTCCATCAAGAGCAACAAGCAATGAGCGAACGCATCGACAACCTCTCCTCCGACTTGCGACTCTCCGAGCAACGTACACGAGATTACTTCGACAACAAACTCGACGCGCACAAGAAAGAGAACGATGCAAGAATGGACGAGATCCGCGCCTTGTTGGTGAACCGGCGTACTTCTACCTCTTCACACTCAAGACGGAGCCACTCAAGTCGCCACTCCGGCGACTCCTTCTCCGACACAAGTACACCATCATCGAACATTCTGCGACGAGCCGCGCGTCAAGATCGTCATGCATCTCGCAACCCGCTACATGACAAGCACACCCAAGAGCAAGTTAATGAACAAGTTCCTCGTCCTCAATCGAGCCAAGTGGCGTTTGCTCAAGCTCAAGAACGACAACGTCTTCGTCACCAACAAGAACAAGAATGAGCGCGCCTACACCAAGAGCAACAAGACGCCGAGACTAAACGTCTTCAACAACAACAACGAGAAGCACAAGCTCTCGAGGCGGAACGCGCTCTTCAAGCATCAAGTCAAACTCTCGCCAACCGCAATCGCGAAAGGCGCAATCAAGAGGAAGCACTTCGAGAAGAAATACAAGAGAGGAACTACCATGCGCGTGCGCAATGTCAAGCCCCTCAAGCTCATCCTCAACCTCAAGGTCAACAAGAGCAAGTTGATCATGGACTTCCTCCTCGCCAAGAGCAACATGAGGATCATTACCCTCCACGTCAAGAACGTCATCATCAACATCGACCTCAAAACAACGAAGAACACCGCTATGGCAAGCTCAAGTTCACAATGCCCAAGTTCAATGGAACCAATGATCCCGAAGAGTACCTCTCATGGGCATTGAAGGTCGACAAAATCTTTCGTTTGCACAACTATGAGGAAGAGAAGAAGATTGCTATGGCATCACTTGAGTTCCAAGACTATGTGCTCATATGGTGGGAACAAGTCCTTGAGCGCCGACAAGCAAGAGGTGAACCTCCAATCACCACTTGGGCTCAAATGAAGGAGCCCATGAGAGCACGCTTTGTGCCCACCTACTACAACCGTGATCTCTTCAAGAAGCTACAACTCCTCAAGCAAGGAACAAAGAGTGTTGAAGAATACTACAAGGAAATGGAGATTGCCATGATTCAAGCCAATGTCACGGAGGATGATGAGCAAACAATGGCACGATTCTTGAATGGCCTCAACCATCCCATCAAGAAAATCGCCGATTTCCAACCCTACTCCAACCTCATTGAGCTCGTGCATCAAGCTACAAAGGCGGAACGACAAGTGCAAGATGACTTCAAGTACGCCAAGTACTCATCCAAGACATACGGCTTCTCCAACAACCAAGCTTCAACAAATACGCCAACTTCGATACCAACCAAGCCTTCTCCAAGCAACGACGACAAGACAAGATACAAGCAAGCTTCTACAAGTTCAAGTCGTCCTCCTACTACAAGCAACTCCAAACCGCGTGTTTCATCATCTACTCCAACCGATGAGACCATCAAGACAAGCTCCTTCAAGTGCTTTACTTGCGGCGGCCGAGCCCACAAGTCATATGAATGCACCAACAAGCGGACCATGATACTCAACGACGATGGCACCTACGACTCAATGAGTGAAGATGAAATGGACGCTATTGAGCAAGTGGCCATGCACCGGCGCATCAACGAAGATGAAGATGATCAAGTCTTTTGTGATGAAGACACAAGTCCCGCTCTTGTTGTCTCCAAAGTCTTGACACTTCAACATCAACAAGAAGAAGACCAACGATGCCACATCTTCCACACAAAGGCCGGCATCAATGGGAGATCCGTCAAGGTGATCATCGATGGAGGTAGTTGCCACAACTTGGCAAGTGAAGAACTATGCTCCAAGCTCCAATTGGTCAAGAAGAAGCATCCGCAACCATACAAAGTTCAATAGCTAAGTGACTCCGGCACTATACGAGTTGAGCATACGGTCCAAGTATCCTTCAAAATAGGTGCATATGAGGACACTTTGGAGTGTGATGTGGTCCCAATGACCGTTTGCCACCTCCTCCTTGGTCGACCATGGCAATTCGACCGTGGTGTATACCACAATGGGCGTACAAACCACTATAGCTTCAAGATGAAAGGCAAAGAATATGTCCTACGACCCATGTCTCCTAGTCAAGTGATAGCCGACAAACAAGCCACCAACCAAAGAGAGAAGAGTGAGAAAGTGAGCCACCAAAAAGTGAGTGAGAGCCACAAGCCAAATTTGAGCGCCTCTTAGCCTAGAGAAAAACCTCATACTATTCGCCACCAAACATGAGATCAGAGAAGTGTGTGAGAACCCATCGAGTGTGATGCACTTTGTCCTTGTGTGCAAGGATGGAGAACCAAAAACTAACACCACTCATGAGCTACCTTTGGTGTTTCAATCTCTTTTGCAGGAATTCCAAGATGTTTTCCCCGATGAGCTACCTCCAGGTCTACCTCCTCTTCGAGGCATTGAGCATCGAATCGACCTCATCCCCGGAGCGCCACTTCCAAACAAAGCTCCCTACCGTGTCAATCCCGAAGAAACCAAGGAGAATCAACGGCAAGTACAACAACTAATCGACAACGGTCATGTACATGAAAGCTTAAGCCCTTGTGTCGTTCCCGTTATTCTTGTGCCTAAGCCCGATGGAACATTCCGCTTGTGCTCCGATTGTAGACCCATAAATGCTATCACCGTGCGCTATAGGCATCCCATTCCTCGCTTAGATTATATGCTTGATGAACTTAGTGGAGCCAACTTTTTCTCAAAAATTGATCTTAAAAGTGGCTATTATCAAATCCGCATTCATGAGGGTGATGAATGGAAAACTGCTTTCAAAACAAAATTTGGCTTATATGAATGTTTGGTTATGCCTATGGGTTTGTCGGAAGCTCCCGGAACTTTTGTGCGTCTCATGCATCATGTACTTCGTCCATACATTAGAATCTTTGTTGTGGTTTACTTCGATGATATTCTTGTGTTTAGCAAAAACATGAAAGAGCATCTTGATCATGTTAAGCTTGTTTTGCAAACACTTCGAAAGGAAAGTCTTTATGCCAACTTGAAAAAATGCACTTTTGGCGTTGACAAAGTGGTTTTCTTGGGTTTCGTTGTCTCTTCCAAGGGTGTCCATGTTGATGAAACTAAGATCAAAGCAATTAAAACTTGGCCCCAACCCACCAATTTGCAACAAGTGCGAAGTTCCCTTGGTCTTGCAGGTTTTTATCGCCGCTTTGTGAAAAACTTTAGCACTATTGCAGCTCCTTTGCATGCTTTGAGTAAGAAGAATACTCCTTTTGTTTGGGGACCATTGCAATCCAACGCTTTCGATGAGCTCAAGTCTTTGCTTACTCATGCTCCAATTCTTGCTTTGCCCAATTTTGACAAAACTTTTGAGGTCCATTGTGATGCAAGTGGTACCGGAATTGGCGGAGTTTTAATGCAAGAAAAACGAGTCATTGCTTATTTTAGTGAAAAACTCTCCGGTGCTCAACTTAACTATCCCGTGTATGACAAGGAATTGTATGCTTTAGTGCGTGTCCTCCATGTTTGGGAACATTATCTTAGACCTCATGAGTTTGTCATCCATACCGATCATGAAACGCTTAAGTACTTAAGAGGTCAAACTAAATTGAACAAGCGTCATGCCAAATGGAGTGAATTTATTGAATCTTTTCCATATGTGATCAAGTACATTAAGGGCAAGGAAAATGTAGTTGCCGATGCACTTTCACGCATATGCACGCTTGTCACCCAACTTGAGTTGAATGTTATTGGCTTTGAGCACATCAAAGATTTGTATGCTAGTGATCCATCTTTTGCACCTCATTATGCCAAATGTTTAACGCATACATCTTGGGAACAATATTACCTCAAGGATGGTTATCTTATGAGAGCTAACAAACTATGCATACCCGAGTCTTCTCTTCGTTTGCTCCTTTTGCAAGAGGGTCATGGCGGTGGACTCATGGGACACTTTGGACGCGACAAGACTTTTGCCACGCTCTCCAAGAACTACTTTTGGCCAAAGATGTTTCGAGACGTCTCACGCTTTACCACAAGATGTTCAACATGCCGCAAAGCTAAGTCAAAAGCTCAATCTCATGGTCTTTACATGCCTCTTCCTATTCCTTATCAACCTTTGGAAGACATTAGCATGGACTTTGTACTTGGTTTGCCTAGAACTCAAAATGGAAAGGACTCCGTATTTGTTGTTGTGGACAGATTTTCTAAAATGGCACATTTCATTCCTTGCAACAAGGTAGACGATGTTTCACATATTGCAAATCTCTTTTGTAGGGAAATCTTGCGCCTCCATGGAGTACCAAAGTCAATCGTCTCCGACTGCGACGTCAAGTTCTTGAGTTACTTTTGGAAAACTCTTTGCGCCAAGCTCGGAATCAAGCTCTTATTCTCATCCGCATACCATCCTCAAACCGACGGCCGAACAGAGGTGACGAACCGGACGCTCTCCGCTCTACTTCGCGTGTTGATCAACAAGAACATCAAGGAGTGGGAGACGTGTCTACCCATCGCCGAGTACGCATACAACCGCGCAAGACATTCGACGACCGGCAAGTCCCCCTTCGAGGTTGTCTACGGCTTCAACCCATTGTCCCCATTGGACATCCTACCTCTACCTCTACAAGAGCGCACCAACCTCGACGCAAGTGCCCGTGCAAGCTACATCAAGAAGATGCATGAAGATACAAGAAATACAATCGAGTGCCAAGTACAACGACTAGCGACCAAGCTCAACATCAACAAGCAACCCATGATCTTCAACATAGGCGATCTTGTGTGGCTACACCTTCGCAAGGAACGCTTCCCCAACGAACGCAAGTCCAAACTTCTACCTCGCGCCGATGGACCCTTCAAGGTGTTAGCACGCTACAACAACAACGCCTACAAGCTCGACCTACCAAGCGACAAGTACAACGTGAGCGACACCTTCAACGTCAAAGACCTCTCGCCTTTCCATGGTGATGAAGAACTAGATCCGAGGTTGGATCCTTTCGAAGGGAGGGGATATGATGCGGAGCATCCTTCCATCACCCCCATGGACTCTACATCAAAACCTACAACACCACAAGGACCGATGACTCGAGCACGTGCAAGATCTCTTGAAACCGAGGTGACATCACTCCTCTCACAACTCTCCTTCGATTCACATGAGACATGGTTACTACCTCAAACGGAAACTCTATGCATACTCAGGCACCAAGGAGTCGACCATAAAGAGGCTGGGAAGCAAGGAGAATCGGAAGCGGAAGACATCTGCGAAGACGGAGAGGAGAAAGCAACCAGACCAGGGAGGCGGACGATCCGGACGGAGGCCCGGACGATCCGGACAGAGCCGGATGATCCGGACCCGGTGCGAGCGATCCGCTAAATCGATCAAGGCAACAGAACCTCCAGCTGAAGCCGGATGATCCGGACCCGGCCGGATCATCCGGATCCCGCCGGACATCCGGACCTCCACCGGACATCCGCCCCTGCGCCGTCACCAAGAGAGCACCGGACCATCCGGGCCCCACCCGGATCATCCGGACCAGCCGGATCATCCGGACCCTCGTCCGGATCGTCCGGCCAGCGCTTCTTGCAGCGTGTTAGGCTGAGCCCATGTACCCCTTCGCCCTGACTCTATATATAGGACCCCCTCTGCTCACTTTGAGACTTAGCATTGGATTAGCTCATATTTGTGTGTGAGAGCCTTTGCTCATCCACCGGTACTTCTCCACGGAGACCAAGACCTCCGTCTAGGAGAAGATCCATCGGATTCAAGACCCCTATAAGGGAAGATCCCCTTGTGGATTCAAGGCCTCCTCCGGGAGAAGAACGGTTACCTTTGTATCTTTACCTTGTTGATTTTGGACCATGTATCACTCGTGCTTCGATGATCTAGACCTTGTGTGATCGATTCCTTGTTGGTTGAGTGATTCTCTCTCGTTTTCCCCGTGTTTCCCTTTGTGCTTCCGCGTGTTCTTCGTGTTTCCTCCGTAGGATCCCCTCCAAACGTGAAAGATCGACGAATTAGGGTTCCACCCTACATCACCTTCCTACTAGACTTGCATATGGACACGAATGGAACATGTTTACTACCTCACCAAGATATGCTATGCCTCCTTAGGTATGAAGAGGAACATCACCAAGAAGATCAGGAGCATCACCAAGGAGAAGGAGGACCACTCCAAGGCCGTACGAACCAAGAAGAAGGACAACAGCAGCAGCACAAGAGGCTCCAGGAGACCCCCGTGCGCACGGGCCCCCGAGACCCCGTGCCCACGGACTACACAGGAAGTTGGCGCTGGAGCACCCCGTGCGCATGGGCCTGTACCGTGCCCACGGGACACCCGTGCGCACGGGCCCAACTTACCCCGTGCGCACGGGCCTCCCAAGATGGCCGGCTGAGATTGCATCTTCGGCTCCTCTTCATCTCCTTCGACCCCAAGGCTATATATGCCATACCAAGGACCATGTTTAGGGTTAGCAAAGTATTAGATGAGATATTTTTGAGCTTTGCTCCTTCACCTTCTCTCTTGGAGGATCAAGACACCCTAGGGAAGAATCCTTGTGGATTTCAAGACCTCCATAAGGAGAAGACTATCTTCAAGCCCCCATCTCCTTTGGATTTGGGATGAACTTTGCCATTGTATCTTTCCTTTGATTGTGTTTGTGACTTGTGGATCTTGTGTTGTTGTCCTAGTGGATGTGTAATCGGGAATTGTTGGAGTGATTTCCTCTTTGTGTTCTTGTTGTTTCTCTCCTTTTCCGCCACGTTGATTCACATCTTGGAGTCCCAACCTTCCACTTTCTAGCTTGATTTTGTTGTTTTTAGTCCGAATCCGAAAATCCCCACCAAAAATAGCCCCAAAAATTTTCTTCCAATTTGTTTGATCTTGTGAGATTTGGTTGTTTTGATCCACAAATTTGGTGTTTGGCAAGTGGATCTACCCCTCCACCTTCGTCCCCACCCTTCCATCATTCGAATTTGTCCAAAAACTTGGGAATGACCACGGGATCGGAGCAGTTCGTCCGCTCACAGAGGACCCCGTGCACACGGGCCATCGGGACCACGTGCACATGGGCCTCACTTACCCCGTGCGCACGGACTATCCAGGGAGTTTCGGCCATTTTCTGTTTTTCCTCATTTCATTTCCCCACCACCTCTTGTGTTCTTCCGCACCATTCCAGGTGTTTGTTTGAGTTTTGGGTCGCGGTTTCTCTCGTGTCCTAAGGTGTTTCGGCTACTTAGGCGCGAGTCGGTATCATCATCATCACCACCAATCATCAACTCGGACAACACATCGGCTTCGACGAGATCATCTTCATCACTACCGTAAGCAAGGACGGTAACCTCGACGACGCCTTGTACTCCCTTGCCATTAACTTGATTTCTTCGAGCCCTTTTGCATAGCTTACCCATCGAGACTAGCTTATTGAGTATTGCCGGGCCACGCCTTAGTGCACCATTAGTGTTCCGTCCATCCCGTGCATTTACTATTTGTTACCTCATTGTGTGGCTCGTATATCAAGCATCGTGGCATAGTAAAAAAAAGGTTTTAAGCAAAAGATAAGAGAAGCAAAGAGCTTATAAGCAATAGCATCGAGCCTCTTAGCATACGTGCATCATCTTGGTCATCACATACATAAGCATACGTGGGATAGTGAGACGAGCGGTTTCTCTATTAGGTTGGTGCACTAGCGTATCTATCCCATTAGTGCAATCGAGCTAGCGTCTCTCTAGTATCCGTACGACAAGAGCTTTTCCCGTGGTTCAACATCTTTGAGCTCGCCCCTTGGTTGTGCGGATCCCATTTATCTTCCGCGTGTGTGTTCCTCGTGTTATCTTTGGAGGTTGATCTATTTGTCTTACTTGCCATTTGTGAATCTTCTCAACTTTATCAACATCTTTACTAACATTTGCTTGAATTATTTGTAACTTTCCTAACCAAGCTCCTCCATAGACCATTTACTTGTAGGTGTGAGAAACAATTCCCGGTACCAATTCCCCTATGAAAACATCACGTGGGATCGTACTTGTTACATCCACAATCTTCGGCAAAGGTATCTGTGGTTTTGTTCTCTCATTTTCCTACTCACCACCGGTTTTCATATGATGGATAGGCCAAGTTCCTCTACCAACCCACTCTTCATCGAGCAAGACGACGACATGTCATCATTCGTCACCAAGAGCCACCCTCTTTGGTGCACAACGAGCGCTGCATCAAGACCAACAAGCAATGAACAACCGCATCGACAACCTCACCACCGACTTGCGACTCTCCAAGCAACGTACACGGGACTACTTCGACAACAAGCTCGACGCGCACAAGCAAGAGAATGATGCAAGAATGGACAAGATCCGCGCTTTGTTGGTGAACCGGACTCCTTCAACTTCTTCCTACTCAAGACGGAGCCACTCAAGTCGACACTCCAACGACACCTTCTCCGGCTCAAGTACACCGTCATCGAACACTCTTCGACGAGCCGCGCGTCAAGACCGTCATGCAGCTCGCAACCCGCTACACGTCAAGCATTCACAAGAGCAAGTCAATGAGCAAGTTCCTCGTCCTCACTCAAACCAAGACGCTTTTGCTCAAGCTCAAGAACGACAACGACTACGGCGCCAAGAGGAAGAACGAGCGCGTCTCCACCAAGGGGAACAAGATGACGAGGCTCAACGTCTTCAACAACAACAACGAGAAGCGCAAGCTCTTGAGACGGAACGTGCCCTTCAAGAATCAAGTCGAGCATTCGCAAACCGCAATCGCGAATGGCGAAAACAAGAGGAAGCCCGCCAAGAAGAAATCCAAGAGAGGAACTAACAACCACATGTGCACCGTCAAGTCCCTCAAGCTCCTCCACAAGCTCGTCAAGCTCCACCTCAACCCCAAGTTCAACAAGAGCAAGTTGATCATGGACTTCCTCCACGCCAAGAGCAATATGAGGATGATTACCCTCCACATCATGGGCGTCATCATCACCATCGCCAACACCACAATGACGAGCAACGCTACGGCAAGCTTAAATTCACCATGCCCAAGTTCAATGGAAGCAATGATCCCGAAGAGTACCTCTCATGGGCATTGAAGGTCGACAAATCTTTCGTTTGCACAACTATGAGGAAGAGAAGAAGATTGCTATGGCATCGCTTGAGTTCCAAGACTATGTGCTCATATGGTGGGAACATGATGAGGACATCAATACCATTGTTACACCCACAGCCCCTGCTGCTATACATACTGGACCAATTACTAGAGCTCGCGCACGCCAACTAAATTACCAAGTACTTTCGTTTCTTGGTTATGATTCTAATGTTCATTGAGAATATGATGCTGCCTAAATTGGATACATTTGTTTTGCTTACAAATGAAGGGCCTACATTGGAGAAGGATGAACATTGGAGCAAGAACAAGCATGGAGATGATGGCATGCCCAAGGGGAACAAGAACGGAGTTACAAGTGATGCTTTCAGGACTTTGAAGCCACCATAATGGGTGCATGAAGCCTTGGACGAAATATACAAGATGACACTTCATAAATCTCGTCCCGAGGCTATTCTAGGTGCTGCTTCACCTTATTATTGGGCCGGGCCCATGTAATTTCGAAATACATAAGTATAGGCTATTTATAGAGTCCGTATGTGTGGGGAAACAAGAGATAGGGTTGATTTCGGACCCCTCCACCAAGGGCCACGAAATTCCCCCATGTTCCTCCATATATACAGCCCTGAGGGAACCGTTTAGACTTTGGGTTTTGTTTAGATTAAAAGTTCGCCATAGCTGCAACTTCGCGTACTTTGTTTGTGTTCAATGACCAGACAAAGGCGTCACAGAACCCCACCTTGATCAATATAGCTTTCATCTTATATTCGCAATATCCAGATTGCAATCTCAATTTCTTTCTTGTTCTTCCTTTGCTCGCAGGAAACAGACCCTTGTGGTCAGGTTGATCGTGCTCCAGCGTGGTCAATAACCTCTCGGAGTTGGTTTAGCGATTGCTAAGGCTCTTCGTCCTCGCACGTTCGTAGTCGGATCGTCAAAGTCGACTTCCACCAAAGTGATATCCATCATCTCATCGAAAGACGGGACACCTTTGCCTCTATCAAGTGGTATCAGATTTCCAGGTTGCTCGGTGAGATTTTACAGTTTTTCGTAGTTTAGATCGAGTCTGTTCTTCATACCTACAGTCCACGAAAAAGCCACAAAAAAATAGGGTTAGTTCATCACATCCGAACCAATCTGAGCCTTTGCATAATCTTTTTAGGGTTTTGCTTTGTTGAATTTGCGGTTGCATCGTCGTGTCTAGTTGCTGGTCTTAGCGTCTAGTTTTTTAGAGTTTTGAGTTCTAGTCATAAGTTGTCACGCCGCCACCGCACCATCATCATCGCCCCTGCCATCTACCACCACCGCTCCAAATCCGTATCCATATACCACCACCAATCCGTATCCATATACCACCACCAATCCATATCCATATACTACCACCGCTACCACCACCGCTGCCATATACCACCTCCATATATCCACCACCAATCTGAGTTCCTTGCATATTAGATTTGTTTTCGGGATCCATCGATTTTCCGATTCGTGTTTCCTTGCCTGAGTAGGTTTCGAAAAAAAAAGAGTCCGGAAACCACCCTCCGTTTAGGCCCAAAATTTTTCCAAAACGCACTTGACAAAAAAAATTCTGGCTATCCTATTTTTAGGTGTTTCTAAGCGTATTGAGACAGTCGCCATTATAGAAAGTTTTTTTGACCCGTTTCCAGTTTTTCGGTCCGGGCAGTCAAAAAAAATTGGTCGAAAAAATTTCCTGCCTATCCTGTTATCTTGACTTGGGAAGAGTTTTGAGACACTCGCCATTATAGTGATTTTCAAAAAAAAAGGAGCGCAAAAAAAAGAGTGAAAAATTCATAGTGTGCTTCTCACTTGTTTCCGTGCAGCATCATGATTTTGTTAGTGTTCTAGGCTCGCGTCTCTAGCACAGTCTAGCCTAGGACCAGCACAGTACCGTCGTTGAGCGTTTATTCAACTTTGCATCTCTAATTTGATTATTGCTGACCCTTTTTTGCTACCATATTATAAGCCTTCCCAGCTCCACATACATCTACGTTGGGCGTTTGACTCTCCCTGGTAATCGCTCTGTCCAAGCTTTGAGAGTTTTGACAACAACGGTTGCCGATCACCACCTGCTGCTGGGTAAGAACTGGTAAGAATTTGAGATTTGCTTGACGGGTTTGTGATACACCACCACCACTTCTTAGTAGTCTGTAGGATCATATTCTTGTGTGTTTCTATTTGCTGCTAACCATGGTAGGATCACAAGCCGATGAGACTGATTGGGAGAACCTGACGAACAAACAGTTACATGATAAATTTCAGCAAATGATGAGTGGACAGGTACAAGATGTGCTAAACAGATTTGACGAGGCCATGGAGAAGATAGATGGCATTGAGAAGACGTTCGAAACAAAGCTTGATAGCAAGTTTAATGAATTGCTCGCCGTTTTCCACAACCACCGCTGGCTGCACCTATCGCACCTCTGCAACGACAACAACAATGCCCCCTTCCGAATCAGTATGGACGAGCGAAGCGTGTTCCTCTTGAGTATGGCCAAACTTCTGGTGCTGCTATACCTGTTGTTGATGCTTCTTTGGCTCCTGCTACTGCTGTTGCTGGTACCCAGGAGGATGATGAGTATGCGGGTGATTATGAGGATGAGGTTGATCAAAATCAGAACTACGTGCAGCCACCAGCACCACCACCAGCAGATCAACCTCAGGTATTTATTCGCAATGGTAGGCCTGCACCACCACCTCAGGTACGTGATCATGACCATGTTCCTAAACCGAAATTGAATATTCCACCATTTGAGGGTAGATATGTTCCTGATATATATCTTACTTGGGAGTTAGAAACTGAACAACGTTTTACATGTTTGCAATATCCCGAGGAGAGACGGGTTGCTGCTGTTGTTTGTGCTTTCACTTGTTTTGCATGTGTATGGTGGTCTGAACATTGTAGATTATATCCTATTCCAGCTACTTGGGCTGCTTTGAAAACTGCTATGCGTACTCGTTGGGTTCCACCAAATTATCAACGTGAATTGCTTCAAAAATTGCAGCGTTTAATACAAGGAAAAAATTCTGTAGAAGAATATTATCAGGAATTACAAACTAGCATGATTAGATGTGGTATTGTTGAGGAGAATGAAGCTATGCTTGCACGTTTTACGGGTGGATTAAATAGAGAGATTCAGACCATTCTAGAGTATAAGGAGTATACTAATATCACTCGTTTATTCCATCATGCTTGTAAAGCTCAACGTGAAGTGCAGGATCGACAAGCAATGGCGCGCACTAACTTTTCTGCAGGTCGACCTTCCTCATGGACACTGCGTGCATCTTCTACTTCCACTACACCAGCACCTCCATCAGGTGCCACCTCCAGTCGTGATACAAGAAAGCAGGCACAACCACCACTATCTGCCAAGAGCGCACCTGCCGGACCTACACAGAGCTCTTCTTCTTCTATGGCATCAACAGGGCACACAAGTGATATTATTTGTCGCTGTTGTAAAGGAAGAGGTCATTATGCGCGAGAATGCAAATCAAAGTGTGTGATGCTTGCTACTCAGGATGGTGGGTATGAGTCCGCTAGTGACTATGATGAGGAGACTTTGGCCCTTATTACACGTGAAGAACATGGTGGATATGATTCTGATCATGAGACACAATACATGGCTCCCGAAGACGATGACAGGTATGAATGTTTAGTTGCTCAACGTGTTTTGAGCGTGCAGGTCACACAAGCTGAGCAAAATCAGAGGCATAATTTGTTCCATACAAAGGGAGTTGTGAAGGAACGTTCTGTGCGCGTTATCATAGACGGAGGGAGCTGCAACAACTTGGCTACCATGGAGATGGTGGAGAAGCTATCTCTCACCGCAAGACCACATCCACATCCTTACTACATCCAATGGTTCAACAACAGCGGCAAGGTTAAGGTAACACGTACTGTTCGTGTGCATTTTAGTATCTCTACATATGCAGATTATGTTGATTGTGATGTGGTACCTATGCAAGCATGTTCCTTATTACTTGGTCGACCATGGCAATTTGATAAAAATTCTGTACACCATGGTAGAAACAATCAGTATACTCTTGTTCATAAGGATAAAAATATTACTTTGCTTCCTATGACTCCTGATTCCGTTTTGAAAGATGATATTAATAGAGCTAATAAAGCAAAACAGGAGAAAAATAAGATTTAAAATCAGATTGTGGCAAAAGAATTTGAGCAACAAATGAAGCCTAATAGTAAACCATCTAGTGTTGCTTCTGAAATTAAATTGAAAAGTGCATGTTTACTTGCCACTAAATCTAATACTGATGAGCTAGATTTTAGCAAATCTGTTTGCTATGCTTTTGTGTGCAAAGAGGCATTATTTTCATTTGAGGACGTGCCTTCCTCTTTGCCTCCTGCTGTCACTAACATTTTGCAGGAGTTCACTGACATCTTTCTACAAGACGTGCCACCGGGATTACCTCCCATTCGAGGGATTGAGCATCAGATTGACTTAATTCCCGGTGCATCATTACCCAACCGTGCACCATACCGTACCAATCCAGAGGAGACGAATGAGATTATCGTCAAGTCTGAGAGCTGCTTGACAAAGGTTATATCTGTGAATCCTTAGTCCTTGTGATGTTCCTATTATTCTAGTGCTGAAAAAGGATGGTACATCACGTATGTGTGTTGATTGTAGAGGCATTAATAATATTACTATTCGTTATCGTCATCCTATTCCTAGGCTAGATGATATGCTTGATGAATTGAGTGGCTCTATAATATTCTCCAAAGTTGATTTGCGTAGTGGATACCATCAAATTCATATGAAATTGGGAGATGAATGGAAAACAGCATTTAAAACTAAGTTTGGATTATATGAGTGGTTAGTCATGCCTTTTGGGTTACTAATGCACCTAGTACTTTCATGAGATTAATGAACGAAGTTTTACGTGCATTCATTGGACGATTTGTGGTAGTTTACTTTGATGACATATTGATTTATAGCAGATCTTTGGAAGAACATTTGGAACATTTACGTGCTATTTTTATTGCTCTACGTGATGCACGTTTGTTTGGTAACCTTGGGAAGTGCACCTTTTGCATCGACCGAGTATCTTCTCTTGGCTATGTCGTTACTCCACAGGGAATTGAAGTTGACCAAGCCAAGATTGAAGCTATTGAGAGTTGGCCGCAGCCCAAAACGGTCACACAAGTGAGGAGTTTTCTTGGCCTCGCTGGATTCTATAGATGTTTTGTGAGAGATTTCAGCACCATTACTGCACCTCTCAACGAGTTTACAAAGAAGGATGTGCCTTTTGTTTGGGGTACCGCACAGGAAGAAGCCTTCACGGTATTGAAAGATAAGTTGACACATGCTCCTTTACTCCAACTTCCTGATTTTAATAAGAGTTTTGAGCTTGAATGTGATGCTAGTGGAATTGGATTAGGAGGTGTGTTATTACAAGATGGCAAACCTGTTGCATACTTTTCTGAAAAATTGAGTGAGCCTAGTCTGAATTATTCTACTTATGATAAAGAATTATATGCTCTTGTTCGGACTTTAGAAACATGGCAACATTATTTATGGCCCGAAGAATTTGTTATACATTCTGATCATGAATCTTTGAAACATATTAAAAGTCAAGCTAAACTGAATCGTAGACATGCTAAATGGGTTGAATTCATTGAGACTTTCCCTTATGTCATTAAACACAAGACGGGTAAAGAAAATGTTATTGCCGATGCATTGTCTCGTCGCTATACTATGCTTTCACAACTTGACTTCAAAATATTTGGTTTGGAGACCATCAAAGATCAATATGTGCATGATGCTGATTTTAAAGATGTATTGCAGAATTGTAAAGAAGGAAGAACATGGAACAAGTTCGTCGTTAATGATGGATTTGTGTTCCGTGCTAACAAGCTATGCGTTCCTGCTAGCTCCGTTCGTCTTTTTTTGTTGTAGGAGGCACATGGAGGAGGACTAATGGGACACTTTGGCGTGAAGAAGAAGGAGGACGTACTTGCTACACATTTCTTTTGGCCAAAGATGAGATGGGATGTTGAGCATTTTATTGCTCGCTACACTACATGTCAAAAAGCTAAGTCACGACTCAATCCCCATGGTTTATATATGCCTTTGCCTGTACCTAGTGTTCATTGGGAGGATATATCTATGGACTTTGTTTTAGGTTTACCTAGAACAAAGAAAGAGAGGGATAGCATATTTGTTGTCGTGGATAGATTCTCGAAAATGGCACACTTTATACCATGTCATAAAAGCGATGATGTTGTTAATGTTGCCAATTTGTTCTTTCGTGAAATTATTCGCTTGCATGGTGTGCCAAATACTATTGTTTCAGATCGTGATACTAAATTTCTTAGCCACTTTTGGAGATGTTTATGGGCTAAGTTGGGGACTAAACTGCTTTTTAGTACTACTTGTCACCCCCAAACTGATGGACAAATTGAAGTAGTCAATAGAACATTGTCTACTATGCTTAGGGCTATTTTGAAGAATAATAAGAAAATGTGGGAAGAATGCTTGCCTCATATTGAATTTGCTTATAATCGTTCATTGTATTCTATATTAAGATGTGCCCTTTTGAAATTGTGTATGGGTTCCTACCTTGTGCACCTATTGATTTGTTGCCTCTTCCATCTTCGGAGAAGGTTAATTTTGATGCTAAACAATGTGCTGAATTGATTTTAAAAATGCATGAGTTAACTAAGGAAAACATTGAGCGTATGAATGCTAAATATAAACTTGCTGGAGATAAGGGTAGGCAACATGTTGTGTTTGCACCTGGAGATCTTGTTTGGTTACATTTGCGTAAGGATAGATTTTCTGATTTGTGCAAATCAAAGCTAATGCCACGTGCTGATGGTCCCTTTAAGGTGTTGGAGAAAATAAATGATAATGTATATAAACTTGAGCTGCCTGGAGATTTTGGGGTTAGTCCCACTTTTAACATTGCAGATTTGAAGCCTTATTTGGGTGAGGAAGATGAACTTCCGTCGAGGACGACTTCATTTCAAGAAGGGGAGGATGATGAGGACATCAATACCATTCTTACACCCACAGCCCGTGCTGCTATACATCTTGGACCAATTACTAGAGCTCACAAGACGCCAACTAAATTACTGTACTTTCGTTTCTTGGTAATAATTCTAATGTTCATGAGAATATGATGCTGCCTAAATTGGATACATTTGTTTTGCTTACAAATGAAGGACCTAGCTTGGAGAAGGATGAACATTGGAGCAAGAACAAGCATGGAGATGATGGCATGCGCAAGGGGAACAAGAACGGAGTTACAAGTGATGATTTCAGGACTTTGAAGCCACCATAATGGGTGCATGAAGCCTTGGACGAAATATAAAAGATCCCACTTCATAAATTTCGTCCCGAGGCTATTCTAGGTGCTGGGTCACCTTCTTATTGGGCCAGGCCCATGTAATTTCGAAATACATAAATATAGGCTATTTTTAGAGTCCGTATGTGTGGGGAAACAAGAGATAGGGTTGATTTCGGACCCCTCCACCAAGGGCCACGAAATTCCCCCCTCTTCCTCCATATATACAGCCCTTAGGGCACCGTTTAGACTTTGGGTTTTGTTTAGATTAAAAGTTCGCCATAGCTGCAACTTCGCGTACTTCGTTTGTGTTCAACGACCAGACAAAGTCGTCACAGAACCCCACCTTGATCAATAAAGCTTTCATCTTATATTCGTAATATCCAGATTGCAATCTCAATTTCTTGCTTGTTCTTCGTTTCTTCGTAGGAAAGAGACCCTTGTGGTCAGGTTGATCGTGCTCCGGCGTGGTCAATAACCTCACGGAGTTGGTTTAGCAATTGCTAAGGCGCGACGTCCTCGCACGTTCGTAGTCAGATCGTCAAAGTCGACTTCCACCAAAGCGATATCCATCATCCCATCGAAAGACGGGACACCTTTCCCTCTATCAGAACAAGTCCTTGAGCGCCGAGAAGCAAGAGGTGACCCTCCAATCACCACTTGGGCTCAAATGAAGGATGTCATGCGAGCACGATTTGTGCCCACCTACTACAACCGCGATCTCTTCAAGAAGCTACAACTCCTCAAGCAAGGTACAAAGAGTGTTGAAGAATACTATAAGGAGATGGAGATAGCCATGATTCGAGCCAATGTCAAGGAATATGATCAGCAAACAATGGCACGATTCTTGAATGGACTCAATCATCCCATCAAGAAGATCGCCGACTTCCAACCCTACTCCAACCTCATCGAGCTCGTGCATCAAGCGACCAAGGCGGAACGTCAAGTGCAAGATGACTTCAAGTACGCCAAGTAATCATCCAAGACATACGGCTTCTCCAACAACCAAGCTTCAACAACTCCTCCAACATCTACCTCAACCAAGCCTTCTCCAAGCAATGACGACAAGCCAAGTTACAAGAAACCTTCATAAAGTTCAAGTCGTTTTCCTCCTACCACAAGTAACTACAAGTCACATGCTTCTTCATCTACTCTGACCGATGATACCGTCAAGACGAGCTCCTTCTAGTGTTTCACTTGCGGCGGCTGAGGCCACAAGTCCTATGAATGCACAAACAAGCGGACCATGATCCTCAACGACGATGGCACCTACGACTCAATGAGTGAAGATGAGATGGAAGCCCTTGAGCAAGTGGCCATGCACTGACGTGTAAATGAGGATGAAGACAATCGAGTCTTTTCTGATGAGGATTCGAGCCCCGCTCTCGTTGTCTCCAAGGTCTTGACTCTTCAACATCAACAAGAAGACGACCAACGATGCCACATCTTCCACACAAAGGCCGGCATCAATGGAAGGTCCGTCTTGGTCATCATCGATGGAGGTAGTTGTCACAACTTGGCAAGTGAAGAACTATGCTCCAAGCTTCAATTGGTCAAGAAGAAACACCCGCAACCCTACAAGGTTCAATGGCTAAGAGATTCCGGCACTATACGAGTTGAGCATTTTGTCCAAGTCTCCTTCAAAATTGGTGCATATGAGGACACTTTGGAGTGTGATGTGGTCCCAATGACCGTTTGCCACCTCCTTCTTGGTCGACCATGGCAATTCGATCGTGGTGTCATCCACAATGGGCATACCAATCACTATAGCTTCAAGATGGAAGGAAAGGAGTATGTGCTACGACCTATGTCTCCTAGTCAATTGATTGCCGACAAGCAAGCCACCCATCATGGAGGGAAGAGTGAGAAAGTGATTGTCGGTGTCAAAACCGGCGGATCTCGGGTGGGGGTCCCGAACTGTGCGTCTAGGCGGATGGTAACAGGAGACAAGGGACACGATGTTTTTACCCAGGTTCGGGCCCTCTCGATGGAGGTAAAACCCTACTCCTGCTTGATTGATATTGATGATATGGGTAGTACAAGAGTGGATCTACCACGAGATCAAGGAGGCTAAACCCTAGAAGCTTGCCTATGGTATGATTGTTGTAATGGTTGTTCGTCGTACGGACTAAAACCCTCCGGTTTATATAGACACCGGAGAGGGCTAGGGTTACACAGAGTAGGTTACAATGGTAGGAGATCTACATATCCGTATTGCCAAGCTTGCCTTCCACGCCAAGGAAAGTCCCATCCGGACACGGGACGAAGTCTTCAATCTCGTATCTTCATAGTCTCGGAGTCCGGCCGATGATGATAGTCCGGCTATCCGGACACCCCCTAGTCCAGGACTCAGTAGCCCCTGAACTAGGCTTCAATGACGATCAGTCCGGCGTGCATATTGTTCGGCATTCCAAGGCGGGTTCCTCCTCCGAATTAGTTCATAGAAGATTGTGAACACCAGGATAGTGTCCGGCTCTGCAAAATAAATTCCACCAACCACCGTAGAGAGAATAATATGTACACAAGTTCAACCTGCTGACATATTTTGGGGCGTGACGTCACACCACTACCAAGCCTTTACTTGAATCGTTTTTATTATACCACCTCGGTAGCGTCTAGCGGCGATTTCCTTGGCACGTCTTGTCGAGCGAGATCGTGTTCCCTTATTCCGGATTCCCATCAATACGGACGTGGGTAACCCAACCGCGCCATTGATTGTGGCGCTTGGGAGATAGGCGAGTTTTACCGGGCGGTGGGGACGCATAGTCTTCGTCCGCCCATATATAAGGGGATAAGGATCCACCCTTTTTACCTACGCCTTCTTCCTCCTTTGCCTATCCATCTCCGCGCACTCGAGCTCCAGCGCCCGAGTCCGCACACCTCGCCTCAACCTTCTCTAGCCATGTCCGGAGCGGGAGGCAAGTGGATGGCCTCCTCCGTTACGGAGGGGCACATCGAAAAACTGCGCGGCGACGGATACTTGTCCAGCGACATCGCGCACCGGCTGCCCGATGAGGGGCAGCTCATCCCCACCCCCAGGCCCCATGAGAGGGTCGTATTTCTTCCCCACTTCCTCCGCGGACTGGGCTTCCCACTTCATCCCTTCGTCCGGGCGCTCATGTACTACTACGAACTGGACTTCCACGATCTGGCGCCAAACTTCATCCTCAACATCTCGGGGTTTATCGTCGTGTGCGAGGCCTTCCTCTGCATCCAGCCCCACTTCGGCTTGTGGCTAAAGACCTTCAATGTCAAGCCGAAGGTTGTGAAGGGCAGCCAAGCGGAGTGCAGAGGCGCCATGGTGGGCAAAATGCCCAATGTCACTTGGCTCGAGGGCGCCTTCGTGGAAACCATCAAAGGGTGGCAATCGGGGTGGTTCTATATCACCGAGCCGCGTGACCCTAAATGGGCGATGGCCCCGAGTTCAGATCTGGTTCCCCATGCAGCTCACCTCACAGGAAGAGAAGGGCTTGCTATGGGGCAGTTCGAGGAGCCGACCGGACTCGATCCTATCTCCAGACCACGTGAACAAGAAGCTTAAACTTGTCAACGTGATCCAGATCATGCTCGTCCGCGGATTCTCCCCGCCAACAACGGGCCTTCAATCATGGGAGTTTGATCCGGCACAGCACCGGACCCTTAGCGGGCTCTTTGACTGCGTCTGAAGCTGCACGGAGGTGCTGTTCAAGGGCGGAGAAGCCCCCGCATCCGCAACTAAAGATCGCGGATTCAGCACGCAGCGCCAGGCCAGTGCGGTAAGCTATGCTATCCTTTATGGGACATTCATTTCTTTCATAGTTTGACTCTATTTTGGACCTAAAATCCCCATGCCTTTAACAGGACTGGCAGAGGACGTCCGGATACCCGTTTAACGGGGCTGCTAATCCCAGCACTTTATGTGGTGCCGGAGAAGAAGGCCAAGAAGAAGGCCCCGGGAACCCGAAGAAGTTCCCGGCGCCAGATGGTATCGGACTCGTCGTCCGATGGCTCCGAGGTGGACTCCTCCCCCGAAGACGAGGAGGAGAAAGAGGACTCTCCCCAAGAGGGGGGAGAGAGGAAAAGGAAGGCTTCCCCAATGGGGGAGGCCGAAGGGTCCAAGAAGGGAAGGACCCTTCCTCCGGACTGCTCTGCCAACGCCGGCGATGGCGACGGGGAGTGGCCCTCAAGGGCCAAGCCCCCGGCAAGATCGTAAATATTCGGACTCCTGAATGATTTATGATTTCTCTTTGTGCCACGTAGTGTCCTTCGAATGCCGCATACTACCTGTAGTCCGGCCGAGGATGATCTTCCCGCTTCATCGAGCGGGTCCTTGGCTCCGTCGGATGTGGATTCCCTTCCGACCGCCTCAACTCCCCGTGGCGCTGACGACACCGAGGTGGGATCCCGAGAGGGGACCCATCAGGAGGAGGCTCCGGAGGTGCCGCAAGGCAGCCTCCCGGACTTTGCGCTGGACTCCGCACCGGAACCTGTAGTGGTTCCGGAGTCCGGCAGGCGGCCCCTTCGTAAGAAGGGCAAGACCATGACATCGGCGGCCTCCGTCCAACCGGAGGCGCCAGACAACTTGTTGGAGGCGCTCAACGGCGCTTCCATCGAGGAAGAACACCGCACTATAATGAGTGCGGTGATTCAAAAGGTTCAGCTCGCCAAGAGCGGGCTGACCGAAGCCTGCAGCAGCCTTCTAACAGGCTTTGAGGTAAGAAATTTAAAATATGTAATGTAATACCGCATAGAAAGTAGCCCCTGATGCTCGGTTTGGTGTTCGGAAAGAATAGCCAGACTGAGAATCTAAAAAGATATACGCAGGAGGTCTAAAAATTATGTCAATATGGGATTGCAGGCTGCGCTGCTGACCTCCGCCGCACTGACTGCGGAGGTCGATGCTATGAAGCAGAACCTCGAGCGGTCCGAGAGTGAGCTCGTGATGAGGACATCAATACCATTGTTACACCCACAGCCCCTACTGTTACATATACGGGACCAATTACTAGAGCTCGCGCACGCCAATTAAATTACCAGGTACTTTCGTTTCTTGGTAATGATTCTAATGTTCATGAGAATATGATGCTGCCTAAATTGGATACATTTGTTTTGCTTACAAATGAAGGACCTAGCTTGGAGAAGGATGAACATTGGAGCAAGAACACGCATGGAGTTGATGGCATGCGCAAGGGGATCAAGAACGGAGTTACAAGTGATGATTTCAGGACTTTGAAGCCACCATAAGGAGTGCATGAAGCCTTGGACGAAATATACAAGATGCCACTTCATAATATTCGTCCATAGGCTATTCTAGGTGCTGCGTCACCTTATTATTGGGCCAGGCCCATGTAATTTCGAAATACTTAAGTATAGGCTATTTTTAAAGTCCGTATGTGTGGGGAAACAAGAGTTATGGTTGGTTTCGGACCCCACCCTCAAGGGCCACGAAATTCCCTCCTTTTCCCCCATATATACAGCCCTTAGGGCGTCAATTAGACTTCGGGTTTTGTTTAGATTAAAAGTTCGCCATAGCTGCAACTTCGCGTACTTCGTTTGTGTTCAACGACGGACAAAGCGTCCACAGAACCCCACCTTGATCAATAAAGCTTTCATCTTATATTCGCAATATCCAGATTGCAATCTCAGTTTCTTGCTTGTTCTTCGTTTGCTCGCAGGAAACAGACCTTCGTGGTCAGGTTGATCGTGCTCCGGCGTGGTCAATAACCTCTCGGAGTTGGTTTAGCGATTGCTAAGGCGCGACGTCCTCGCACGTTCATAGTCGGATCGTCAAAGTCGACTTCCACCAAAGCGAAATCCACCATCTCATCGAAAGACGGGACACCTTTGCCTCTATCAAGTGGTATCAGATTTCCAGGTTGCTCGGTGAGATTTTACAGTTTTTCATAGTTTAGATCGAGTCATTCTTCATACCTATAGTCCACGAAAAAGCCAAAAAAATTAGGGTTAGTTCATCCCATCCGAACCAATCTGAGCCTTTGCATAATCTTTTCTATATTTGCTTTGTTGAATTTGCGGTTGCATCGTCGTGTCAAGTTGCTGGTCTTAGTGTCTAGTCTTTTAGAGTTTGAGTTACATTCACGAGGTTGTCACGTTGCCGCTGCCATATATCACCACCGCATCATCACCGCCAATCCGAATCCATATACGCCACCACATATCCGCCGCCATCACGCCAGTCCGAGTTCCACCAGATTCATCTCCACCACCAGTCCGAGTTCCACCAGATTCATCTCCGCCACCAGTCCTAGTCCGAGTCCAGTAATTGTTGCATTGTTCTCGCTTTCCAGATCACGCGAAACTCCGAGTCGTGACAGAGAAGGACTCCCGAACTTCCGAGTCATCCGCAGAAGAAAAATAGTTCCAGTTTCAAAAAAAAAAAAACTAAGTCTGGAAAATTCTGGCTAGGCAGTTTTTAGACCATTTGTAGACTTTTTCGAAAAAAATTTGTTGCGGAGCAAAAAAAGAGGAAAAAAGTGCAAAAAAAGTGAAAAAAAGAAAAAAATTCAGTGTGTGCTCCTCCCTTGTTTACGTGCAACGCCGTGATTTTGTTAGTGTTCTAGGCTCGCGTCTCTAGCACGGTCTAGCCTAGGACCAGCACTGTACCGTCGTTGAGCGTTTATTCAATTTTGCATCTCTGAATTGATTATTGCTGACCCTTTTTGCTACCATATTATAAGCCTTCCCAGCTCCACATACATCTACGTCGTGCGTTTGACTCTCCCTGGCAATCGCTCTACCCAAGCTTTTGAGAGTTTTGATTACAACGGTTGCCGATCACAGCCTGCCGCTGGGTAAGAACTGGTAAGAATTTGAGATTTGCTTGACGGATTTGTGATACACCACCACCACTTCTTAGTAGTCTGTAGGATCATATTCTCCTGTGTTTCTATTGCTGCTAACCATGGCAGGATCACAAGCCGATGAGACTGATTGGGAGAACCTGACGAACAAACAGCTACATGATAAATTTCAGCAAATGATGATTGGACAGGTGCAAGATGTGCTAAACAGATTTGACGAGGCCATGGAGAAGATAGATGGCATTGAGAAGACGTTTGAAACAAAGCTGGATAGCAAGTTTGATGAATTGCTCGCGCGTTTTCCACAACCGCCGCTGGCTGCACCTATCGCACCTCTGCAACGACAACAACTACGCCCCCTTCCGAATCAGTATGGACGAGCTCAGCGTATTCCTATTGAGCCAGGACAAAATTCTGGTGCCGCTGCTACTGCTGTTGGTGCTTCTTTGGCTCCTGCTACTGCTGCTGCTGGTACCGAGGAGGATGATTATGTGGGTGATAGAGGCGGGGGTGTCCCAATCTTTCGATGAGATGATAACTATCGATTTGGTGGAGACGACTTTGACGATCCGACTACAAACGTGCACGACGTTGCGCCTTAGCAATCGCTAAACCAACTCCGAGAGGTTATTGACCACGCCGGAGCACAATCAACCTGACCACGAAGGTCTATTCCTGCAAGCAATCGAAGAACAAGCAAGAATATAATAAAAGCAATCTGAATATTGCGAGTATGTATGAAGTATTGATAAAGGTGGGGATCCGTAAGCGGTCTTGGTCTGGTCGTTGGACACAAACGAAGTACACGAAGTTGCAATGGCTAACTTTTAACTAAACAAATCCCCCCAGGGAAAAGCTACTAGATGGATCTACTTATATAGGAGCAAGGGGTGGCGGCCAAGGAGGTGGGAGAACGTCCCAAGGCAGCCTAAAACCAACCCTAGGTCGTACAAGGCTCATGGGCCCAAGTGAAGGTGACGTAACACCTCTGGACTTGTAGTTTGACTCGGATTCTGCTGCAGCGTCAGATTGTTTCGTCCATAACTCAACGCTCCGGACGGATTTTAAGGTGATTCCAATTGTGCTGGAAAGAGCATGAAATCTACTTTCCAACAAAAAAAGAATCACCCAATTCGGAGTCCGTATGAAAAAGTTGTTGGCGTTTTAAGTCAGGTATGTCTGTGCAGTCCGAATCTGAATCCAGAACGTGAGAGACTTGGACTCTATGTTCTCTTGGCCCAAAAGTGACGTGAGAAGACTTTTTGAACAGCACCTAAACTTCTCCTTTTCACTTATATTCATATGTGGATTGTACAAATGTCCCATACACCTGCAATTAGACAAAACACAAAAGTATGTGAAGTATTTTTGTTCTGGATAACATAAATATATTATTGAATAGTTTGCACTAAAATCACCTGACAAATAAGCATGTATGCAATATTTTTGGTCATATACAAGGTACTTATGTCCTCATCATCCTCCCCTTTTTGAAAATAAAGCCGTCCTCGGCGTTGCTTAATCTGAAATGTGGCTAACAAAAGAGACAAGGTGTACATGTTGTATATGTATATGTCATTCATTTTTACTTCCCTTGATTTTTGCATATATGACACATGAATAGATGAGTAACTTGCATAGTTCATAAAATCTAAAGCCAACAAATTAGCACAAGAACTAGAAGGCATGAAAATATTGCAACTCAGTTTGCACATATAAGTGAAGCTCTTATTTATTTCAAAAGATTGACAATGTTCATCATTAAACCATCCCAACATTGGTGAATAAACATTATTTGAATCAAATTTACATGCTACAACATGCTTAGATAAGCAAACATGCAATGAGTCATTCGACACAAAATCATCACCAAGATTAGAGGTCATATCAAAATGATTAAACATTGATTCTTTTGCATCAACAGTTAATTCAATGGGTGCACTCAAAATTGTTGGTATTTCAGTTGTTTGATCACATGACGCATTCATGACAGTTTCAAGATTCTCTAAAATAGGTGATGTGCTCAAATCACCAGGTAACTCAACACATGATGCATTCAAGTTAACTAGGGATGCATCATTCTCATGTGAAGTTATATCATGAATACCTTTACTATTACCTTGTCGCAAAGACGTAGCTGATGTAGGTACACACGTATACAATGCACCATACTCTTGAGATGATGTTGCGCTCACAATCCGAGGTGGGGCTGCTCTAGTAGGTGCAACGGTGGAGGAACCAACCGGCGGTGGTGAGCATGAACTGGAATAGTAGTTGTTGTAGTCACCCAATGCATCCTCCTGTAACTGTCTCTCAAAGGTACAAGCACGAACATACATACCAGTAATGCAATGAGGAATATACTGAAATCTTGCTTGAATATCATGGTTCAAACCACCAAAAAATCTATTCATTGTATCATCCTCAGATTCTTCTATGTCACAATGATGCATATAAGATTTGAACTCTTGGTAGTAAGCATGAACAGTCTTATTGCCTTGTTTAAATTGTTCAAATTTGCGAAGCAATTCACGACGATAGTAAGGAGGGAAAAACTGTTTTCTCATTACATCTTTCAAATCTTTCCAAGTTGTGGGTTGGTTATCAATGTTTTTCTTACAATGCACACTCCACCAAACAGAAGCAAAACCAGTAAGTGCTCTAGTGACAGCTCGTACTCGCTCAAGTTCAGAAAAAACATGATGACTAAAAACTTGTTCTACTTCAAGCTCCCAAGCTAGATAAATAGCAGGATTAAATCTACCCTCAAATGACGGTAAAGAGATAACCTGACCATGTGGTTGTGTGTGTTGTCCCAACTCTCGTGATGGTGAAGATGTGTCCGTCGTCCAAGAACTACTATCTCCGAAACCTGTCATGATTAGTAGAAACAAGAAACAAATTCTAGAATAATGTTCCTATGAACTACTAGGCTGTGGTTGTAAAGTGCTCACAGTAAAGCAAATATCAATATCTTACAAGTTCTTACCATGCGGCAGGTGGTGACAGGCAACCAACGATGTCAAATAACTCCGAGGATTGTGTAAAGCGATTGCCAGGGGAACGTACGTATACACGGTGTAGAAATATGTGGAGTTGGGTTCGCTATATATTGTAGCAAAAGATTAGCAATAATCAATTCAGAGATGCAATGTTGAATAAACGCTCAACGACGGTACTGTGCTGGTCCTAGGCTAGACCGGACTAGAGACGCGAGCCTAGAACACTAATGAGGTCACGGCGTAGCACAACTAGCATCAATGAAGGATACTAAGTAGCTCTTGACAGCAAGATATAAGTGAAGATCACAATGGTAGTGAAGATAATGATGAAAAACAACTACCAAGCAGGACATACAACAACTCTCTCTCCAACTTTCCTCTTGAAAAGTTTGAGCCAATTTTTGATAAATTCTTTCAAAGAATGCTACTAACTCAAGCTTTCCAATGCAAAAAGAATCACTCAATTCCGAGTTGATATGAGGAGTCAAAGAATTCTAAAACTGGCTTGAAAATTGGAACAAGCTATGTTCACGAACTTCGGAGGACAAAACGACCTATTTAGAAGCCGATTTTGAGGTGTCAAATATTGAACTAGCTTCTGCAACTATTTAGATGCGGCTCGTCGCTAGCTTCAATTTGAGTACTCACTGAGCCAAAACGGACTTCGTATGAGGAAGATACACCTGTTTTACTGAACAGTGCGCAAAACAGATTCCAATCCGAATTTAGGTACGAGATTGATTCTAGATAGATCCTTTTTTTTCTTCTCTTTTTTTTCTCACACTTTTTTTTTCTTTTTCTTCTCTCTCTTTTTCTTTTTTTTTTCTTTCCTTTTTTTCTCTCTTTTTTTTCTCTCTTTTTTTTTCTCTCTTTTTTTTCTCCCTCTTTCCAAGACAAACTAGATAAGATGCAGATTGGATCAGGCGAAGATGTGAATGATCTCACCTATGATTATGACAATGAACAGCGCGTAGCACGTGGTGGAAATTAAAAGATGGGATGGTGGACAGCGGAAGGGATAATGATGCAGCGGCGGCGTGACTAATGTGAACAGAACACGAAACTCTAAAGGAACTAGACACTAAGACCAGCAACTGACACGACGATGCAACCGATAATTCAACTATGCAAGCAATGAGTAGAAAATTGCAAAGGCTGAGACTGGCTTGGATAAAGGATGAACAGATCTAACTTTTTTATGGCTTTTTCATGGACTGTAGGTATGAATGACAGATGCGATCTAAACTATGGAAAACTGTAAAATCTCACCGAGCAACCTGAAAACTGATACCACTTGATAGAGGCGGGGGTGTCCCAATCTTTCGATGAGATGATAACTATTGATTTGGTGGAGACGACTTTGACGATCCGACTACAAACGTGCACGACGTTGCGCCTTAGCAATCGCTAAACCAACTCCGAGAGGTTATTGACCACGCCGGAGCACAATCAACCTGACCACGAAGGTCTATTCCTGCAAGCAATCGAAGAACAAGCAAGAATATAATAAAAGCAATCTGAATATTGCGGTATGTATGAAGTATTGATAAAGGTGGGGATCCGTAAGCGGTCTTGGTCTGGTCGTTGGACACAAGCGAAGTACACGGTTGCAATGGCTAACTTTTAACTAAACAAATCCCCCCAGGGAAAAGCTACTAGATGGATCTACTTATATAGGAGCAAGGGGTGGCGGCCAAGGAGGTGGGAGAACGTCCCAAGTCAGCCTAAAACCAACCCTAGGTCGTACAAGGCTCATGGGCCCAAGTGGAGGTGACGTAACACCTCTGGACTTGTAGTTTGACTCGGATTCTGCTGCAGCGTCAGATTGTTTCGTCCATAACTCAACGCTCCGGACGGATTTTAAGGTGATTCCAATTGTGCTGGAAAGAGCATGAAATCTACTTTCCAACAAAAAAAGAATCACCCAATTCGGAGTCCGTATGAAAAAGTTGTTGGCGTTTTAAGTCAGGTATGTCTGTGCAGTCCGAATCTGAATCCAGAACGTGAGAGACTTGGACTCTATGTTCTCTTGGCCCAAAAGTGACGTGAGAAGACTTTTTGAACAGCACCTAAACTTCTCCTTTTCACTTATATTCATATGTGGATTGTACAAATGTCCCATACACCTGCAATTAGACAAAACACAAAAGTATGTGAAGTATTTTTGTTCTGGATAACATAAATATATTATTGAATAGTTTGCACTAGAAATCACCTGACAAATAAGCATGTATGCAATATTTTTGGTCATATACAAGGTACTTATGTCCTCATCAGTGGGAGATTACAAGGATGAGGTTGATCAACATCAGAACTACGTGCAACCACCAGCACCACAACCACCAGGTCGTCCACATGCAAATAATGGCAATGTTAGAGCTCCCCCTCAGGAACGAGATCATGACCATCTCCCTAAACTGAAATTGAATATTCCACCATTTGATGGTAGATATGTTCCTGATATATCTTACTTGGGAGTTAGAAACTGAACAACGATTTACATGTTTACAATATCCTGAGGAGAGACGTGTTCCTGCTGCTGTTTGTGCTTTCACTAGCTTTGCATGTGTTTGGTGGTCTGAACATTGTAGATTATATCCTGTTCCAGCTACTTGGGCTGCTTTGAAAACTGCTATGCGTACTCGTTGGGTTCCACCATATTATTAACGTGAATTACTTCAAAAATTGCAGCGCTTAAGACAAGGTAAAAATTCTGTAGAAGAATATTACCAGGAATTACAAACTGGTTTGATTAGATGTGGTATTGTTGAGGAGAATGAAGCTATGCTTGCACGTTTTCTGGGTGGATTAAATAGAGATATTCAGACCATTCTAGACTATAAGGATTATAATAATATCACTCGTTTATTCCATCTTGCTTGTAAAGCTGAACGTGAAGTGCAGGATCGACAGGCATTGGCGCGAACTAACTTTTCTGCAGGTCGACCTTCATCATGGACACCACGTGCATCAGCTACTTCCACTGCACCATCACCTCCTTCAGGTGCCATCTCCAACCGTGATACAAGAAAGCAGGCACAACCACCACTATCTGCCAAGAGCACACCTACTGGGCATGCACAGAGCTCTTCTTCTTCCATGGCGTCAACAGGGCACACAAGTGATATTATTTGTCGTCGTTGTAAGGGAAGAGGACATTTTGCGAGAGAATGCAAATCTCAGCGTGTGATGATTGCTCTTGAGGATGGTGGGTATGAGTCCGCTAGTGACTATGATGAGGAGACTTTGGCTCTTATTACACATGAGGAACACGGTGGAGATGATTCGATCATGAGACACAATACATGGCTGCTGAAGATCTTGACAGGTATGAATGTTTAGTTGCTCAACGTGTTTTGAGTGTGCAGGTTACACAAGCTGAGCAAAATCAGAGGCATAATTTGTTCCATACAAAGGGAGTTGTGAAGGAACGTTCTATTCAAGTCATCATAGATCGAGGGAGCTGCAACAACTTGGCTAGCATGGAGATGGTGGAGAAGCTATCTCTCACCACAAGACCACATCCACATCCTTACTACATCCAATGGTTCAACAACAGCGGCAAGGTTAAGGTAACACGTCTGTTAGTGTGCATTTTAGTATCTCTACATATGCTGATTATGTTGATTGTGATGTGGTACCTATGCAAGCATGTTCCTTGTTACTTGGTAGACCATGGCAATTTGATAAAATTCTGTACACCATGGTAGAAACAATCAGTATACTCTTGTTCATAAGGATAAAAATATTACTTTGCTTCCTATGACTCCTGAGTCCATTTTGAAAGATGATATTAATAGAGCTAATAAAGCAAAACAGAGAAAAATAAGAGTGAAAATCAGATTGTGGCAAAAGAATTTGAGCAACACATGAAGCCTAATAATAAACCATCTACTGTTGCTTCTGAAATTAAATTGAAAAGTGCATGTTTACTTGCCACCAAATCTGATATTGATGAGCTAGATTTTAGCAAATCTATTTGCTATGCTTTTGTGTGCAAAGAGGCATTATTTTCATTCGAGGACGTGCCTTCCTCTTTGCCCCTGCTGTCACTAACATTTTGCGAGGAGTTCGCGGCGTCTTTCCACAAGGCGTGCCACGGGATTACCACCTATTCGAGGGATTGAGCATCAAATTGACTTAATTCGGTGCATCATTACCCAACTGTGCACCATACCGTACCAATCCAGAAGAGACGAAGGAGATTATGCGTCAAGTACAGGAGCTGCTCGACAAAGGTTATATACGCGAATCCCTTAGTCCTTGTGCTGTTCCTATTATTCTAATGCCGAAAAAGGATGGTACGTCACGTATGTGTGTTGATTGTAGAGGCATTAATATTATTACTATTCGTTATCGTCACCCTATTCCTAGGCTAGATGATATGCTTGATGAATTGAGTGGCTCTACAATATTCTCCAAAGTTGATTTGCGTAGTGGATACCATCAAATTCGTCTGAAATTGGGAGATGAATGGAAAACAGCATTTAAAACTAAGTTTGGATTATATGAGTGGTTAGTCATGCCTTTTGGGTTAACTAATGCACCAAGTACTTTCATGAGATTAATGAACGAAGTTTTACGTGCTTTCACTGGACGATTTGTGGTAGTCTATTTTGATGATATACTGATTTATAGCAAATCTTTGGAAGAACATTTGGAACATTTACGTGCTGTTTTTAATGCTCTACGTGATGCACGTTTGTTTGGTAACCTTGGGAAGTGCACCTTTTGCACCGACCGAGTATCTTTTCTTGGCTATGTTGTTACTCCACAGGGAATTGAAGTTGATAAAGCCAAGATTGAAGCTATTGAGAGTTGGCCGCAGCCCAAAACGGTCACACAAGTGAGGAGTTTCCTTGGCCTCGCTGGTTTCTATAGGCGTTTTGTGAGAGATTTCAGCACCATTGCTGCACCTCTCAACGAGCTTACAAAGAAGGATGTTCCTTTTGTTTGGGGTACCGCAAAGGAAGAAGCCTTCACGGTATTGAAAGCTAAGTTGACACATGCTCCTTTACTCCAACTTCCTGATTTTAATAAGACTTTTGAGCTTGAATGTGATGCTAGTGGAATTGGATTAGGAGGTGTGTTATTACAAGATGGCAAACCTGTTGCATACTTTTCTGAAAAATTGAGTGGGCCTAGTCTGAACTATTCTACTTATGATAAAGAATTATATGCTCTTGTTCGGACTTTAGAGACATGGCAACATTATTTATGGCCCAAAGAATTTGTTATACATTCTGATCATGAATCTTTGAAACATATTAAAAGTCAAGCTAAACTGAATCGTAGACATGCTAAATGGGTTGAATTCATTGAGACTTTCCCTTATGTCATTAAACACAAGAAGGGTAAAGAGAATGTTATTGCCGATGCATTGTCTCGTCGTTATACTATGCTTTCACAACTTGACTTTAAAATATTTGGTTTGGAGACCATCAAAGATCAATATGTGCATGATGCTGAATTTAGTGATGTATTGCAGAATTGTAAAGAAGGTAGAACATGGAACAAGTTAAATCGTTAATGATGGATTTGTGTTTCGTTCTCACAAGCTATGCATTCCAGCTAGCTCCGTTAGTCTTTTGTTGTTGCAGGAGGCGCATGGAGGAGGACTAATGGGACACTTTGGCGTGAAGAAGACGGAGGATATACTTGCTACACATTTCTTTTGGCCAAAGATGAGGCGGGATGTTGAGCGTTTTGTTGCTCACTGCACTACATGTCAAAAAGCTAAGTCACGACTCAATCCTCATGGTTTATATATGCCTTTGCCTATACCTAGTGTTCCTTGGGAGGATATATCTATGGACTTTGTTTTAGGTTTACCTAGAACAAAGAAGGGAGGATAGCATATTTGTTGTCGTGGATAGATTCTCAAAATGGCACACTTTATACCATGTCATAAAAGTGATGATCTTTGTTAATGTTGCTGATTTGTTCTTTCGTGAAATTATTAAGCTTGCATGGTGTGCCAAATACTATTGTTTCAGATCGTGATACTAAATTTCTTAGCCACTTTTGGAGATGTTTATGGACTAAGTTGGGGACTAAACTGCTTTTAGTACTACTTCTCACCCCAAACCGATGGACAAACTGAAGTAGTCAATAGAACATTGTCTACTATGCTTAGGGCTGTTTTGAAGAATAATAAGAAACTGTGGGAAGAATGCTTGCCTCATATTGAATTTGCTTATAATCGTTCATTGCAATCTACTACTAAGATGTGCCCTTTTGAAATTGTGTATGGTTTCCTACCTCGTGCACCTATTGATTTATTGCCTCTTCCATCTTGGAGAAGGTTAATTTTGATGCTAAAGAACGTTCGAATTGATTTTAAAATGCATGAGTTAACTAAGGAAAACATTGAGCGTATGAATGCTAAATATAAACTTGCTGGAGATAAGGATAGAAAACATGTTGTGTTTGCACCGGAGATCTTGTTTGGTTACATTTATGTAAAGATAGATTTCCTAATTTGCGAAAATCAAAGCTAATGCCACGTCTTGATGGTCCTTTTAAGGTGTTAGAGAAAATAAATGATAATGCATATAAACTTGAGCTACCTGCAGATTTTGGGGTTAGTCCCACTTTTAACATTGCAGATTTGAAGCCTTATTTGGGTGAGGAAGATGAGCTTCCGTCGAGGACGACTTCATTTCAAGAAGGGAGGATGATGAGGACATCAATACCATTGTTACACCCACAGCCCCTCTTGTTACATATACGGGACCAATTACTAGAGCTCACAAGACGCCAATTAAATTACCGGTACTTTCGTTTCTTGGTAATGATTCTAATGTTCATGAGAATATGATGCTGCCTAAATTGGATACATTTGTTTTGCTTACAAATGAAGGGCCTAGCTTGGAGAAGGATGAACATTGGAGCAAGAACACGCATGGAGTTGATGGCATGCGCAAGGGGATCAAGAACGGAGTTACAAGTGATGATTTCAGGACTTTGAAGCCACCATAAGGAGTGCATGAAGCCTTGGACGAAATATACAAGATGCCGCTTCATAATATTCGTCCATAGGCTATTCTAGGTGCTGCGTCACCTTATTATTGAGCCAGGCCCATGTAATTTCGAAATACTTAAGTATAGGCTATTTTTAGAGTCCGTATGTGTGGGGAAACAAGAGTTAGGGTTGGTTTCGGACCCCACCCTCAAGGGCCACGAAATTCCCTCCTTTTCCCCCATATATACAGCCCTTAGGGCGTCAATTAGACTTCGGGTTTTGTTTAGATTAAAAGTTCGCCATAGCTGCAACTTCGCGTACTTCGTTTGTGTTCAACGACCAGACAAAGGCGTCACAGAACCCCACCTTGATCAATAAAGCTTTCATCTTATATTCGCAATATCCAGATTGCAATCTCAGTTTCTTGCTTGTTCTTCGTTTGCTCGCAGGAAATGACCTTCGTAGTCGTTGATCGTGCTCGGCGTGGTCAATAACCTCTCGGAGTTGGTTTAGCGATTGCTAAGGCGCGACGTCCTCGCACGTTCGTAGTCGGATCGTCAAAGTCGACTTCCACCAAAGCGAAATCCACCATCTCATCGAAAGACGGGACACCTTTGCCTCTATCAGCTCGGCCATGCCAAGAAGCAGCTCGAGGACAGGGAAGGTGAGTAACATCGTGTTAAATTTGTACCTTACAGAAAATGATTTTGGTTGCAAGAAAAATAACAAGGATAACGTGGGTGCTCTAGGGGCCACGAACGAGGTGGCAACCCTGAAGAAGGCGGTGTCTGCGGCCGAACACAAGGCGGCCGCGGAACGAGCCAAGCGGGAGAAGCAGGAGGCGAGGGTGGTGGAGGTGCAGCAAGAGCTCCAGGCTCTCATGAAAAAACATGAGGGTTTGGAGCGCGACTCGAGGACTCGAGAGTCCGAGCTTGCATCGGCTCTTGAGGGCGCAAAAGCCGCTAAGGCCGAAGCCCACAAGGCCCTCCAAGAGGTCGAGGATTTGAAGAAAATAGCGGCGGGTAAGGCTTTTTTATGCAAAGCAAGCATGTGAAAGTGAATTACCTGTTACTTACCCGAATTCGGAGCGCTCCAGGAGCGTTTGCAGATCTGCCTCGCAGCGTGTCCGATGCCGCCGCATTCTACCGGGCCGAGGAGGGGAGCTCGACGGAGAAGGTCTTCTGGTCTCAATATGCTGAGGCCGGACATCCGGTGCCCCTTAGCGACCAGCTAAAGCAGCTGGTCGAGCTCCACAAGGTAGCCGAACAGGCCATGAAGGGCCTCATAGTTCGGCTGTGGCCCGAGGAGGCCATGCCTGGGAGCTACTTCGGCTTAGTGCGGCGGCTGGTGGATGCGTGTCCCTGGGTGGAAGCCGTCAAGCGCTCCGTCTGCATTGAAGGTGCCCGTCGGGCCCTTGCCCGTGCAAAAGTGCACTGGGGCAGGCTGGATGCTGATAAGCTTATAACGGACGCGCCGCCGGTGGGCAAGGAATATCGCACGCCCGAAATGTACTATAAGAGTGTCCTGAAGGGTGCCCGCAAGATTGCGGATGAGTGCTCCAAAGATGTAATATTTGAGTAGACTCGCAATGTGTTATCTGTCTTACTGAAGACTTTGTTCATATGCACTAAGCAACGCTTATTAATTTAAAATATTACCTTCATGCGGCCGTTTATAAAATCGAGAGATGGCAAGTCGTCGGCTTCAGCCCCCATGCCACAGTCTTTGGGGTGTTCGGTATAAACTTGAGCGCTCTTGTTCCCATTTTGGGTCCATCTAGGAGGCGCTCAACCACGACGAACAAGGCAACCGGACTTATAATGCTTGAACACTTTCACTTAGCCATAGAATTCTATAATTTTAAATTTCGTGAAGCCCCTAGTATTCGAAGCGGTTCCTCGCTCTAAGCGGCATAAGTCTTTAGGGACTCGAAAAGACCTCTCGAACAGCGACCAGCTCTCGCGTTATCATGATGGTCAGTTTTAGCTTTCTCCATCGAGGCGCTCGCCCAGCTCAACCGGGCGCGATCGCGATGGTTCTCCCGATCCTACCTTAGCCGATAAAACGGGCGTAAGGTACCAAAACATGGGAGCCGGGCAAACCCAACTATTGACCCAAGACATGATTCGGAGCCGATGCATATAGTGCTATAAGTTTGGGGTGCCGCACTTGGGAAAGTGTTCGGACTTATCCCACCATAATGCGGGGAACTTAAGCCCCTGGTGTATTCGGCCGTACCAAAGTGTACGGATGAAGGATGTCGTAAATGAACATATGTATATAAGAAAAAAAAAGAAATGCAGCTATAAGCGAAAAGCAATGCATTGTTTATTAAGAAATACTGCTATGAATGCAGAGAGATGCAAATAGTGTGGTACGCAAGGGATTGGACTATTTAAACATGTCCCCCTCCAGGGGTAGGTTGCGGAATGGTGTATTAAACAGATTTAATGCTCATAATGGAGACCACCTTAGTTTTCGTCGTAGCCTTTCTCCTTCCCTGGCTGTTCCATCGTGAGTTCGGCAGGTCTGCTGCCGGACAAGTCCTCTGGTGAATGGAGTCCTGTGGATAAGAAAAAGAAAAAAGAAAAAGAGCGACACACTTGGGAGCCCCTGGTGTGGTTGAGCCGCACTCTGGGCCTGTCGTGGTCGTGCCCCTCCCCCTATGCCCATGGTATCTCCAGACCGTAATGATGTACGCGAGGGACTAGTCTTGCAATCATGCAAGGGCTGGGGTTGGGGCTGCATTGCTACGCGTGCTCGGAACGTGCCAGGTGGTCTTGTTGTATGTTACTCCGGGCGCGTTTGGCCGTGTCCGGTCGCTTAACGGCCGGACTTGAGAATTGCCTTAAGAGGCTGCTCTATACTTCTGCCGCGATAGCCGCTATGTGTTCCTCCGTTCGGAGGGAGCGTTCAGTGTTTCCGTTGACCGTGATGACTCCCCGAGGGCCTGGCATCTTGAGCTTTAGGTATGCGTAATGCGGCACCGCGTTGAACTTTGCAAACGCGGTCCGTCCGAGCAGAGCATGATAGCCACTGCAAAACGGGACTATGTCGAAGATTAACTCCTCGCTTCGGAAGTTATCCGGGATCCAAGACCACTTCGAGTGTGACTGATCCTGTACAATTGGCCTCTACACCTGGTATGACACCTTTGAAGGTTGTCTTTGTAGGTTTAATCCTTGAGGGTTCTATGCCCATCTTGCGCACTGTGTCCTGATAAAGCAGGTTCAGGCTGCTGCCGCCGTCCATCAGGACTCTGGTGAGGTGAAATCCATGGACGATTGGCTCTAAAACCAATGCGGCGAATCCGCCATGGCGGATACTGGTGGGGTGGTCCCTTCGATCAAAAGTGATCGGGCAAGAGGACCATGGATTGAACTTCGGGGCGACTGGCTCCATCGCATATACATCCCTAAGTGCACACTTCCGCTCCCTCTTGGTTATATGGGTTGCGTATATCATGTTTACCGTCCGCACTTGTGGGGGGAAACCCTTCTTTCCTCTACTGTTCGGCGGCCGGGTCTCTTCCTCGTCATCGCTATGCAGCCCCCTGTCATTGTTTTCGGCAATTAACTTGCTCGCTCGCTTGAATACCCAACAATCCTGTTAGTGTGGTTTGCTTGGCTTTTCGAGGTGCCATGTATCCGCAAGAGCGACGAGTATTCTCATCCAAATTGGACGGACCCGGAGTGGTTCTTTTGAATGGCTTCTTCCGCTGACCGGGTTTAGAGCCTCTGAATCCGGCGTTGACTGCCGTATCCTTAGTGTTATCGCCGTTAATGTGGCGTTTGTTTTTGTTTCGACGTGACCTGCCATTGCGGTCCTTGGTATCCGGACTGCCAGATTTTTGCCGAGGTTGTTCTTCTGGCTAGCTAATGTCTGTCCTCCCCGCATGAAGCGGGTCATGAGTGATGTGAGGGCTGCCATGGATTTTGGCTTTTCCTGTCCTAGGTGCCAGGCCAGCCACTCGTCGCGGATGTTGTGTTTGAAGGCTGCGAGGGCCTCTGCATCCGGACAGTCGACGATTTGATTTTAGGAACCGTGTCCAGAATTGTCTGGCCGATTCGTCTGGCTGCTGAATTATGTGGCTTAGGTCATCGGCGTCTGGTGGTCGCACATATGTGCCCTGGAAGTTGTCAAGGAATGCGGCTTCCAGGTCCTCCCAACACCCAATTGACTCTGCTGGCAAGCTGTTAAGCCAATGCCAAGCTGGTCCTTTAAGCTTGAGTGGGAGATATTTGATGGCGTGGAGATCGTCACCGCGGGCCATATGGATATGAAGGAGATAGTCTTTGATCCAAACCGCGGGGTCTGTTGTGCCATCATAGGATTCAATGTTTATAGGTTTAAACCCTTTAGGGATTTGATGATCCATTACTTCATCTGTGAAGCATAGTGGGTGTGCGGTGCCTCTATACTGGGCGATATCACGACGTAGCTCAAGAGAGCTTTGTCTGCTGTGTTCGGCCCGACCGGAGTTGCTGTATCTGGCACGACGGTAGTCGTCGCGCATCATGGGGCGCCCACGTGATCCGTAGATCGATCTTGATTGTCTTGCCGTGTCCTCCAATATGTCTCGCAAGTCTGGCGCATTCCCCCGTGGCCGCACTTTTGGGCGGTGCCGAGTGCGGTTCAGTGGAGGCCTAGATGCCTCTCTGTCGCGGCCACGAGGTGGTCGGTCTGCCGTATTGTGCGCTGGTGATGAGGGTTTATACTCGTCCTCCTCTAATTGGGGGAGCAACTTGCATTTTGGGTGGCTTTTGGAGGGGCGTTCGAGTTCATGCTCTTCGGCCGCGAGGACTTCGGTCCATCTGTCGGCCAGCAGGTCTTGATCAGCTCTGAGCTGTTGCTGCTTTTTCTTTAGGCTGTTTGCCGTGGCCATAAGCCTGCGTTTAAAACGCTCTTGTTCGACGGGATCCTCAGGCACGACGAATTCGTCGTCGTTGAGGCTTGCCTCGTCTCCAGAGGGAGGCATGTAGTTATCATCCTCGACCTCTTTGTCTGCCGATCTCTCGTGAGGGCTGGTTTCTTCGTCCTCCTGCGCTGAATCTTGCTGGAGGGGGTTGTCTTCGGCACTTTCTGGGGTGTTATTGTCTCCGGTGCCAGAATCTCCATTCTTGCTGTGGAGGGATTTAGAGCGGCGCCGCTGACATCGGCGCTTGGGCTGTTTCTTAGGGGAATCTGCCTCCGCTGCTTCTTCGCCGTTCCCATCCTTTGGGATGTCCACCATGTATATGTCATATGACGAGGTGGTCTTCCATTGCCCCGTAGGCGCTGGTTCTTGGTCGTCTCCGGCATCGTCGTCCATACCGTCGATATCTTCGGAGCCGTAATCTAGCATGTCAGTTAGATCGTCGACAGTGGCTACAAAGTGGGTGGTGGGTAGGTTTTGAATTTCTTCGTCATCCGCATCCCAATCGTCCTGACCGCAATCCGGCCAGGGATCTCCTGATAACGAGAGATGCTTTAGCGAATTCAGGATGTCGCCAAAGGGTGAGTGCTGAAAGATGTCCGCGACGGTGAACTCCATGATCGGCGCCCAATCGGATTCGATTGGTAGGGGCGTAGGAGGTTCGAAGTCCGGCGAGGAGTCCGGCACCTCAGAGTCATGAGCTTTACGAGGGACAAGGTCAGTATTCGGCTCCATCGCCGTATAGATTGCAGCTCCCGAGGCGGTGTCCAGCCACCTGTCCTCGATCTGCGCGGTTGGCTCCGAACTAGGGGTTGGAGCGGACTCATGTGCGGCTTGCAGGGCACTATCCGGCGGCAGAGCTAAATCATGCCCATCGTGACAGTGCGGCGCGCTCGGCTATGGCTCGAATCCATCGAAGATCAAGTCTCCGCGGATGTCGGCCGTGAAGTTTAGGCTTCCAAATCTGACCTAATGGCCAGGGTCGTAACTTTCGATCTGCTCCAGATGGCCAAGCGAATTGGCCCGCAGTGCAAAGCCGCCGAACACGAAGATCTGTCCGGGGAGAAAAGTCTCACCCTGGACTGCGTGGTTGTTGATGATTGAAGGAGCCATCAAGCCTATCGGTGACGACACAGAGGAACTCTCAATGAAAGCACCAATGTCGGTGTCAAAACAGGCGGATCTCGGGTAGGGGTCCCGAATCGTATGCGTCTAGGCGGATGGTAACAGGAGACAAGGGACACGATGTTTTTACCCAGGTTCTGGCCCTCTCGATGGAGGTAAAACCCTACTCCTGCTTGATTGATATTGATGTTATGAGTAGTACAAGAGTGGATCTACCACGAGATCAAGGAGGCTAAACCCTAGAAGCTAGCCTATGGTATGATTGTTGTAATGGTTGTTCGTCCTACGGACTAAAACCCTCCGGTTTATATAGACACCGGAGAGGGCTAGGGTTACATAGAGTCGGTTACAGTGGTAGGAGATTTACATATCCGTATTGCCAAGCTTGCCTTCCACGCCAAGGAAAGTCCCATCCGGACACTGGACGAAGTCTTCAATCTCGTATCTTCATAGTCTTGGAGTCCGGCCGATGATGATAGTCCGGCTATCCGGACACCCCCTAGTCCAGGACTCCCTCAGTGATCCACCCAAAAGTAAGAGAGAGCCACAAGCCAAACTTGAGTCGCCTAGAGAGAAAAACCTCATACTATTTGCCACGAAAAGTGAGATGACAGAAGTGTGTGAGAAACCATCAAGTGTGATGCACTTCGTCCTTGTGTGTAAGGATGGAGAACCAAAAACTAACACCCCTCACGAGCTACCTTTAGTGTTTCAAACTCTTTTGCAGGAATTTCAAGATATTTTCCCTGATGAGCTACCTCCGGGTCTACCTCCTCTTCGAGGCATTGAGCATCGAATGGACCTTATCCCCGGAGCGCCACTTCCGAACAAAGCTCCATACCGTGTCAACCCCGAAGAAACTAAGGAGATTCAATGGCAAGTACAACAACTCATCGACAACGGTCATGTACGTGAAAGCTTAAGACCTTGTGCCGTTCCCGTTATACTTGTGCCTAAGCAAGATGGAAGTTTCCGCTTGTGTTCCGATTGTAGAACTATAAATGCAATTACCGTTCGCTATAGGCATCCCATTCCTCGTTTAGATGACATGCCTGATGAGCTTAGCGGAGCCAACTTTTTCTCAAAAATTGATCTTAAAAGTGGCTATTATCAAATCCGCATACAAGAGGGTGATGAATGGAAAACCGCTTTCAAAACATAATTTGGCTTATATGAGTGGTTAGTTATGCCTATGGGTTTATTGGAGGCTCCCGGTACTTTCGTGCGTCTTATGCATTATGTGCTTCGCCCTTATATTGGAGTGTTTGTTGTGGTTTACTTCGATGATATTCTTGTGTTTAGCAAAACCATGAAAGAGCATCTTAATCATGTTAGGGCTGTTTTGCAAATCCTTCGCAAGGAACGTCTTTATGCCAACATGAAAAAGTGCACGTTTGGTGTTGACGGGTTTTGTTGCCTCTTCCAAAGGTGTCCACGTTGATGAATCTAAAATTGAAGCAATTAAAACTTGGACCCAACCCACCAATTTGCAACAAGTGCGTAGTTTTCTTGGTCTTGCGGGTTTTTATCGTTGCTTTGTGAAAGACTTTACCACTATTGCTGCTCCTTTGCATGTTATGAGTAAGAAGAATGCTCCTTTTGTTTGGGGATCTTTGCAATCACCGCTTTTGATGAGCTCAAGTCTTTGCTTACTAATGCACTGATTCTTGCTTTGCCCAACTTTGAGAAAACTTTTGAGGTTCATTGTGATGCTAGTGATACCGGAATTGGCGGAGTTTTGATGCAAGAAAAATGGGCAATTGCATATTTTAGTGAAAAACTCTCCGGTGCTCAACTAAACTTTCCCATATATGACAAAGAATTGTATGCTTTAGTGCGTGTGCTACATGTTTGGGAACATTATCTTAGACCTCATGAGTTTGTCATATATACCGACCACGAAACGCTTAAGTATTCAAAAGGTCAAACAAAGTTGAACAAGCGTCATGCCAAATGGAGTGAATTTATTGAATCTTTCCCCTATGTGATCAAGTACATTAAGGGTAAGGAAAATGTAGTTGCGGATGCACTTTCACGCATATGCGTGCTTGTCACCAAACTTGAGTTGAATGTTATTGGCTTTGAGCACATAAAAGACTTGTATGCTAATGATCCATCTTTTGCTACTCATTATGCTAAATGTTTGACGCATACATATTGGGAACAATATTACATAACGGATGGCTATCTTATGAGAACTAACAAACTATGCATTCCCGAGTCTTCTCTTCGTTTGCTCCTTTTGCAAGAGGCTCATGGAGGCGGACTCATGGGACACTTTGGACACGACAAGACATTCGCCACGCTCTCCAAGAACTACTTTTGGCCCAAGATGTTCCGTGATGTCTCACGCTTCACCACCTGATGCTCGACATGTTGCAAAGCTAAGTCTAACGCTCAATCCGATGGTCTTTACATGCCTCTTCCTATTCCTTATCATCAACCTTGGGAAGACATTTGCATGGATTTTGTACTTGGTTTGCCTAGAACTCAAAATGGAAAGGATTTCGTGGTTGTGGTTGTGGACCGATTTTCTAAGATGGCACATTTCATTCCTTGTAACAAGATAGATGATGCTTCACACGTTGCAAATCTCTTTTGTAGGGAAATATTTCGCCTCCATGGAGTACCAAAGATAATTGTCTCCGACCGCGACGTCAAGTTCTTGAGTTACTTTTGGAAGACGCTATGTGCCAAGCTCGGAATCAAGCTCTTGTTCTCATTCGCATACCATCCTCAAACCGACGGCCAAACGGAGGTGACGAACCGGACACTATACACTCTACTTCGCGTGTTGATCAAGAAGAACATCAAGGAGTGGGAGGCGTGTCTACCCATCGCCGAGTACGCCTACAACCGTGCAAGACATTCGACTACCGGCAAGTCCCCCTTCGAGGTCGTCTACGGCTTCAACCCGTTGTCCCCATTGGACATTCTACATCTTCCTCTACAAGAGCGCACCAACATGGATGCGAGTGCATGAGCAAGCTACATCAAGAAGATGCCTGAAGATACACGGGACACCATCGAGCGCCAAGTACAATGACTAGCGACCAAGCTCAACGTCAACAAGCAACCCATGATCTTCAACATAAGCGATCTCGTGTGGCAACACCTTTGCAAGGACCGCTTCCCCAACGAACGCAAGTCCAAACTTTTCCCTCGAGCCGATGGATCCTTCAAGGTGCTAGCATGATACAACGACAACGCCTACAAGATTGAACTCCCACCAGAGAAGTACAACGTGAGCGACATCTTCAACGTCAAAGACCTCTCACCTTACCATGGTGATGAAGATTTTGATCCGAGGTCGGATCTTTCCCAAGGGAGGGGAGATGATGCGGAGCATCCTTCCATCATCCCCATGGACTCTACACCAACACATCCAACCCCACGAGGACCCATGACAAGAGCTAGAGCACGTGCTTTGGAAACCGATGTGAACTCCTTCCTACTAGACTTGCATATGGACACGAATGGAACATGTTTACTACCTCACCAAGATATGCTATGCCTCCTTAGGTATGAAGAGGAACATCACCAAGAAGCTCAGGAGCATCACCAAGGAGAAGGAGGACCACCCCAAGGTCGTACGAACCAAGAAGGAGGACAACAGCAGCAGCACAGGAGGCTCCAGGCGACCCCGTGCATGGGCCCCCGAGACCCCGTGTCCACAGACTACACAGGAAGTTGGCGCTGGAGCACCCCATGGGCACGGGCCTATACCGTGCCCACGGGACCCCGTGCGCACGGGCCCAATTTACCCCGTGCGCACGGGCCTCCCAGGATGACCGGTTGAGGTTGCATCTTCGGCTCCTCTTCATCTCCTTCGACCCCAAGGCTATATATTCCGTACCAAGGACCATGTTTTGGGTTAGCAAAGTATTATATGAGATGTTGTGAGCTTTGCTCCTTCGCCTTCCCTCTTGGAGGATCAAGACCCCCTAGGGAAGAATCCTTGTGGATTTCAAGACCTCCATAAGGAGAAGACTATCTTCAAGCCCCCATCTCCTTTGGATTTGGGATGAACTTTGCCATTGTATCTTTCCTTTGATTGTGTTTGTGACTTGTGGATCTAGTGTTGTTATCCTAGTGGATGTGTAATCGGGAATTGTTGGAGTGATTTCGTCTTTGTGTTCTTGTTGTTTCTCTCCTTTTCCCCCTCCAAGTGTGAAAAGATTCCTCTTAGGGTTCTACCCTACATTATCTTGGTCTCAGACACTAGCAAATAGGATAGCTCATTCTTAGGTGAGCTTTGCTCCTACCTTCTCCTCTTGAGAGAGAGAGACCACTCCCATGGAGTTCAAGGCCTCCATGTGAGAAGATCCACTTGTGGATATCAAGACCTCCTCTTGGAGATGACAATCATCAAGACCTCTCTCCTCTTAGGATTGGGATGAACTAGTACTTTGTATCTTTCCTTGGTTGCTCTTGGATCATTGTATCTCTTGTGTGTTCTTGGATCTAGCATTTGTGTGATTGGATCTAGTCAATTTGAGTATTTCCCATCTCTTGTGTTCTTTGTGTTCATCTTGTTCTGATGAGGACATCAATACCATTGTTACACCCACAGCCCCTACTGCTACATATACTGGACCAATTACCAGAGCTCGCGCACGCCAATTAAATTATCACATACTTTCGTTTCTTGGTAATGATTCTAATGTTCATGAGAATATGATGCTGCCTAAATTGGATACATTTGTTTTGCTTACAAATGAAGGGCCTAGCTTGGAGAAGGATGAACATTGGAGCAAGAACAAGCATGGAGATGACGGCATGCGCAAGGGGAACAAGAACGGAGTTACAAGTGATGATTTCAGGACTTTGAAGCCACCATAATGGGTGCATGAAGCCTTGGACGAAATATATAAGATGCCACTTCATAAATTTCGTCTCGAGGCTATTCTAGGTGCTGCGTCACCTTATTATTGGGCCAGGCCCATGTAATTTCGAAATACATAAGTATAGGCTATTTTTATAGTCCGTATGTGTGGGGAAACAAGAGATAGGGTTGATTTCGGACCCCTCCACCAAGGGCCACGAAATCCCCCCCCTCTTCCTCCATACATACAACCCTTAGGGCACCGTTTAGACTTTGGGTTTTGTTTAGACTAAAGTTCGCCATAGCTGCAACTTCGCGTACTTCGTTTGTGTTCGACCAGACAAAGGCATTACAGAAGCCCACCTTGATCAAGAAAGCTTTCATCTTATATTCGCAATATCCAGATTGCAATCTCAGTTTCTTGCTTGTTCTTCGTTTGCTCGCAGGAAACAGACCCTCGTGGTCAGGTTGATCATGCTCCGGCATGGTCAATAACCTCTCGGAGTTGGTTTAGCGATTGCTAAGGCGCGACGTCCTCGCACGTTCGTAGTCGGATCGTCAAAGTAGACTTCCCCCAAAGCGATAACCATCATCTCATCGAAAGACGGGACACCTTTGCCTCTATCAAGTGGTATCAAGTGGTATCAGTTTTCAGGTTGCTCGGTGAGATTTTCCAGTTATCCCTATATTCGATTTATTTTCTTACCTATTGTCCAAGAAAAAGCCACAAAAAAGTTAGATCTATTCATCATTTGTCCTAACCTGTCCAAGCCTTTGCAATTTTCTTTTCATTGTTTGCATTATTGAATTATCGGCTGCATCGTCGTGTCGAGTTGCTGGTCTTAGTGTCTAGTTCCTTTAGAGTTTCAAGTTCTGTTCACATTAGTCACGCCGCTGCTGCATCATTATCCCTTCCGATATCCACCATCCCATTCATCAATTTCCACCACGTACTATGCACTATTCATTGTCATAATCTTAGTTAAGGTCATTCACATCTTCGCCTGATCCAATCTGCATCTTATCTAGTTTGTCTTGCAAAGAGGGAGAAAAAAAAGATAGAGAAAAAAAAGAAAAAAGGAAATAAGAAAAAGAAAAGGAGAGAGAAGGAAATGAAAAAAAGTGTGAGAAAAAAAAGAGAGAAGAAAAAATAATTCGGATCTATCTAGAATCAATCTCGTACCTGAATTCAGATTGAAATATGTTTTGCGCACTGTTCAGTAAAACAGGTGTATCTTCCTCATACGAAGTCCGTTTTGGCTCCATGAGTACTCAAATTAAAGATAGCGATGAGGCACATCTAAATAGTTGCAGAAGCTAGTTCAATATTTGACACCTCAAAATCAGCTTCTAAATAGGTCTTTTTGCCCTCCGAAGTTCGTGAACATAGCTTGTTCCAATTGTTCAGGCCATCTTTAGAATTCTTTGACTCCTCATATCACTTCGGAATTGAGTGATTCTTTTTGCATTGGAAAGCTTGAGTTAGTAGCATTCTTCAAAAAAATTATCATAAAATTGGCTCAAACTTTTCAAGAGAAAAGTTGGAGAGAGAGTTGTTGTATATCCTGCTTGGCAGTTGTTTTTCATCATTATCTTCACTTCCGTTGTGATCTTCACTTATATCTTGCTGTCCAGAGCTACTTAGTATCCTTCATTGATGCTAGTTGTGCTACGCCATGACCTCATTAGTGTTCTAGGCTCGCGTCTCTAGTCCGGTCTAGCCTAGGACCAGCACAGTACCGTTGTTGAGCGTTTATTCAACAGCATTTTTTAATTGATTATTCCTAATTTTTTTGCTATCATATATAGCCAGCCCAGCTCCACATATTTCTACACCGTGTATACGTACGTTCCCCTAGCAATCGCTTTGCACAATCTTCAGAGTTACTTGACACCACTGGTTGCCTGTCACCACCTGCTGCATGGTAAGAACTTGTAAGATATTGATATTTGCTATACTGTGAGCGTTTTACCACCACATCCTAGTAGTTCATAGGAACATTATTCGCGAATTTTGTTTCTTGTTTCTACTAATCATGACAGGTTCCGGAGATAGAAGTTCTTGAATGACGGACACATCTCCACCATCACGAGAGTTGGGACAACACACACAAGCACATGGTCAGGTTATCTCTTTACCGTCATTTGAGGGTAGATTTAATCCTGCTATTTATCTTGCTTGGGAGCTTGAAGTTGAAGAAGTTTTTAGTCACCATGACTTTTCTGACTTTGAGCGAGTACGAGCTGCCACTAGAGCATTTACTGGTTTTGCTTCTGTTTGGTGGAGTGTGCATTGTAAGAAAAGCAATAATAACCAACCCACAACTTGGAAAGATTTGAAAGATGTAATGAGATAACAATTTTTCCCTCCTTACTATCGTCGTGAATTGCTTCGCAAATTTAAACAATTTAAACAAGGCAACAACATTGTTCATGCTTACTACCAAGAGTTCAAATCTTATATGCATCATTGTGGCATAGAAGAATGTAAGGATGATACAATGAATAGATTTTTTGTTGGTTTGAACCATGATATTCAGGCAAGATTTCAGTATATTCCTCGTTGCATTACTGGTATGTATGTTCGTGCTTGTACCTTTGTGATGCGGAGCATCCCACGTTCATCCCCATGTACACTCCGACTACTCTCCAAGCCCCAAGGATACTTAAGATGAGACCTCGACTATGCGCCATTGGACACAAGGTGAATTCACTCCTCTTCGAACCGTCACTTTCCGCATATGAGACATGGCTACTACCTCATGCATGGACCTTGCATACACTCAGGTACAACCAAAATGACCATGGAGAATCCAAGGACCAAGGCCAAGCATGGAAGAGAAGATGGAAGAAAGGAGAAGAAGAAGACGGAGCGGCTGTTGGAGACAGGCCGGACATCCGGACCGCCGTCCGGATCATCCGGGTCCAGCCGGATCATCCGGACCCTCCCCCGGATCATCCGGGTATCGGCGCCGAAGACAACAGAAGCTACTCGACGAAGCCGGATCATCCGGACGGTCGCCCGGATCATCCGGACCCCCGACACCCGGATCATCCGGGCCACCATCCGGATCATCCGGACCCCGCCTGTGTGCGCGACTTGGGCTGAGCCCATGTACCCCTTCGCCCCCTAGCCTATATATAGGACCCCTCCTCCTCACTTTGAGACTTAGCATTGGATTAGCTCATATTTGTGTGAGAACCTTTGCTATCCACTCGGTTACTTCTCCTCGGAGATCAGGACCTCCGTCTAGGAGAAGATCCCTCATCGGATACAAGACCCCTCTTTGGGAGGATCCCCTCGTGGATTCAAGGCCTCCTCCGGGAGATGAACGGTTCCTTTGTATCCTTACTGATGAGGACATCAATACCATTGTTACACCCACAGCCCCTACTGCTATACATACTGGACCAATTACTAGAGCTCGCGCACGCCAACTAAATTACCAGGTACTTTCGTTTCTTGGTAATGATTCTAATGTTCATCAGAATATGATGCTGCCTAAATTGGATACATTTGTTTTGCTTACAAATGAAGGGCCTAGCTTGGAGAAGGATGAACATTGGAGCAAGAACACACATGGAGTTGATGGCATGCAAGGGGATCAAGAACGGAGTTACAAGTGATGATTTCAGGACTTTGAAGCCACCATAAGGAGTGCATGAAGCCTTGGACGAAATATACAAGATGCCACTTCATAATATTCGTCCATAGGCTATTCTAGGTGCTCGTCACCTTATTATTGGGCCAGGCCCATGTAATTTCGAAATACATTAGTATAGGCTATTTTTAGAGTCCGTATGTGTGGGAAACAAGAGATAGGGTTAGTTTGGACCCCTCCACCAAGGGCCACGAAATTCACCCCTCTTCCTCCATATATACAGCCCTTAGGGCACCGTTTAGACTTGGGTTTTGTTTAGATCAAAAGTTCGCCATAGCTGCAACTTCACGTGCCGTTTGTGTTCAACGACCGCACAAAGGCGCCACAGAACCCCACCTTGATCAATAAAGCTTTCATCTTATATTCGCAATATCCAGATTGCAATCTCAGTTTCTTGCTTGTTCTTCGTTTGCTCGCAGGAAATAGACCCTCGTGGTCGTTGATCGTGCTCGGCGTGGTCAATAACCTCTCGGAGTTGGTTTAGCGATTGCTAAAGTATGCGACGTCCTCGCACGTCGTAGTCGGATCGTCAAAGTCGACTTCCACCAAAGCGAAATCCACCATCTCATCGAAAGACGGGACACCTCTGCCTCTATCAAGTGGTATCAGATTTCCAGGTTGCTCGGTGAGATTTTACAGTTTTTCGTAGTTTAGATCGAGTCATTCTTCATACCTATAGTCCACGAAAAAGCCAAAAAAAATTAGGGTTAGTTCATCCCATCCGAACCAATCGAGCCTTTGCATAATCTTTTACAGATTTGCTTTGTTGAATTTGCGGTTGCATCGTCGTGTCAAGTTGCTGGTCTTAGCGTCTAGTCTTTTAGAGTTTGAGTTACATTCACGAGGTTGTCACGCCGCCGCTGCCATATACCACCACCACATATTCACCGCCAATCCGAATCCATATACGCCACCACATATCCGCCGCCATCACGCCCATCCGAGTCCACCCGCAACATATATCCGCCACCAGTCCGAGTTCCACCAGATTCATCTCCGCCACCAGTCCGAGTTCCACCAGATTCATCTCCGCCACCAGTCCTAGTCCGAGTCCAGTAATTGTTGCATTGTTCTCGATTTCTAGATCACGCGATACTCCGAGTCGTGACAGCAGAGGACTCCCCAACTTCCAAGCCATCCGCAGAAGAAAAATAGTTCCAGTTTAAAAAAAAAAGAGGAAAAATTCTGGCTAGGCAGTTTTTAGACCATTTGTAGACTTTTCCGAAAAAAATTGTTGCGGAGCAAAAAAAAAAAGAGGAAAAAAAAGTGCAAAAAAAAGAAAAAAAAATTCAGAGTGTGCTCCTCCCTTGTTTACGTGCAGCGCCGTGATTTTGTTAGTGTTCTAGGCTCGCGTCTCTAGCACGGTCTAGCCTAGGACCAGACATCTCCGTCGTTGAGCGTTTCTTCAACTTTGCATCTCTGAATTGATTATTGTTGACCTTTTTTGCTACCATATTATAAGCCTTCCCAGCTCCACATACATCTCGTCGTGCGTTTGATTCTCCACAATAATCGCTATAGCCAAGCTTTGAGAGTTTTGACTACAACGGTTGCCGATCACCACCGCTTTGGGTAAGAACTGTAAGAATTTGAGATTTGCTTCACGGATTTGTGACTGTCCACCACACCACCACCACCACTTCCTAGTAGTCTGTAGGATCATATTCTTGTGTGTTTCTATTGCTGCTAACCATGGCAGGAACACAGGCCGATGAGACTGATTGGGAGAACGACAAACAAACAGCTACATGATAAGTTTCAGCAAATGATGATTGGACAGGTGCAAGATGTGGTAAACAGATTTGACGAGGCCATGGAGAAGATAGATGGCATTGAGAAGACGTTTGAAACAAAGCTTGATAGCAAGTTTGATGAATTGCTCGCGTTTTCCACAACCACCGCCGGCTGCACCTATCGCACCTCTGCAACGACAACAACTTCGCCCCTTCCGAATCAGTATGGGCGAGCTCAGCGTGTTCCTATTGAGCCGGACAAAATTCTGGTGCCGCTGCTCTGCTGTTGGTGCTTCTTTGGCTCCTGCTATCTGCTGCTGCTGGTACCGACGAGGATGATTATGTGGAAGATTACGAGGATGAGGTTGATCAACATCATAACTACGTGCAACCACCAGCACCACAACCACCGGTCGTCCACATGCAAATAATGGCAATGTTAGGGCTCCCCTCAGTGCGAGATCATGACCATCTCCCTAAACTGAAATTGAATATTCCACCATTTGAGGGTAGATATGTTCTGATATATATCTTACTTGGGAGTTAGAAACTGAACAACGATTTACATGTTTACAATATCCCGAGGAGAGACGTGTTCTGCTGCTGTTTGTGCTTTCACTAGCTTTGCATGTGTTTGGTGGTCCGAACATTGTAGATTATATCCTGTTCCAGCTACTTGGGCTGCTTTGAAAACTGCTATGCGTACTCGTTGGGTTCCACCATATTATCAACGTGAATTACTTCAAAAATTGCAGCGTTTAAGACAAGGAAAAATTCTGTAGAAGAATATTATCGGGAATTGCAAACTGGCTTGATTAGATGTGGTATTGTTGAGGAGAATGAAGCTATGCTTGCACGTTTTCGGGTGGATTAAATAGAGAGATTCGACCATTCTAGACTATAAGGATTATAATAATATCACTCGTTTATTCCATCTTGCTTGTAAAGCTGAGCGTGAAGTGCAGGATCGACAGGCATTGGCACGCACTAACTTTTCTGCAGTCGACCTTCATCATGGACACCACGTGCATCATCTACTTCCACCGCACCATCACCTCCTTGGTGCCACCTCCAACCGTGATACAAGAAAGCGTGCACAACCACCACTATCTCGCCAAGAGCACACCTGCTGGGCTGCAGAGCTCTTCTTCCATGGCGTCAACAGGCACACAAGTGATATTATTTGTCGTCGTTGTAAGGGAAGAGGACATTTTATGAGAGAATGCAAATCTCAGCGTGTGATGATTGCTCTTGAGGATGGTGGGTATGAGTCCGCTAGTGACTATGATGAGGAGACTTTGGCTCTTATTACACATGAGGAACACGGTGGAGATGATTCGATCATGAGACACAATACATGGCTGCTTGAAGATCTTGACAGTATGAATGTTTAGTTGCTCAACGTGTTTTGAGTGTGCAGGTTACACAAGCTGAGCAAAATCAGAGGCATAATTTGTTCCATACAAAGGGAGTTGTGAAGGAACGTTCTATTCGCGTCATCATCGATGGAGGGAGCTGCAACAACTTGGCTAGCATGGAGATGGTGGAGAAGCTATCTCTCACCACAAGACCACATCCACATCCTTACTACATCCAATGGTTCAACAACAGCGGCAAGGTGAAGGTAACACGTCTTTGTTCGTGTGCATTTTAGTATCTCTACATATGCTGATTATGTTGATTGTGATGTGGTACCTATGCAAGCATGTTCCTTGTTACTTGGTAGACCATGGCAATTTGATAAAATTTCATACACCATGGTAGAAACAATCAGTATACTCTTGTTCATAAGGATAAAAATATTACTTTGCTTCCTATGACTCCACAGTCCATTTTGAAAGATGATATTAATAGAGCTAATAAAGCAAAACAGGAGAAAAATAAGAGTGAAAATCATATTGTGGCAAAAGAATTTGAGCAACACATGAAGCCTAATAATAAACCATCTATCGTTGTTTCGAAATTAAATTGAAAAGTGCATGTTTACTTGCCACCAAATCTGATATTGATGAGCTAGATTTTGGCAAATCTATTTGCTATGCTTTTGTGTGCAAAGAGGCATTATTTTCATTCGAGGACGTGCCTTCCTCTTTGCCCCCTGCTGTCACTAACATTTTGCAGAGTTCGTGACGTCTTTCCACAAGGCGTGCCACCGGATTACCACCTATTCGAGGGATTGAGCATCAAATTGACTTAATTCGGTGCATCATTACCCAACCGTGCACCATACCGTACCAATCCGGAGGAGACGAAGGAGATTATCGTCAAGTACGGAGCTGCTCGACAAAGGTTATATCTGCGAATCCCTTAGTCCTTGTGCTGTTCCTATTATTCTAGTGCCGAAAAAGGATGGTACGTCACGTATGTGTGTTGATTGTAGAGGCATCAATACTATTACTATTCGTTATCGTCACCCTATTCCTAGGCTAGATGATATGCTTGATGAATTGAGTGGCTCTACAATATTCTCCAAAGTTGATTTATGTAGTGGATACCATCAAATTCGTATGAAATTGGGAGATGAATGGAAAACAGCATTTAAAACTAAGTTTGGATTATATGAGTGGTTAGTCATGCCTTTTGGGTTAACTAATGCACCTAGTACTTTCATGAGATTAATGAACGAAGTTTTACGTGCTTTCATTGGACGATTTGTGGTAGTTTATTTTGATGATATACTGATTTATAGCAAATCTTTGGAAGAACATTTGGAACATTTACGTGCTGTTTTTAATGCTCTCGTGATGCACGTTTGTTTGGTAACCTTGGGAAGTGCACCTTTTGCACCAACCGAGTATCTTTTCTTGGCTATGTTGTTACTCCACGAGGAATTGAAGTTGATAAAGCCAAGATTGAAGCTATTGAGAGTTGGCGCAGCCCAAAACGGTCACACAAGTGAGGAGTTTCCTTGGCCTCGCTGGTTTCTATAGGCGTTTTGTGAGAGATTTCAGCACCATTGCTGCACCTCTCAACGAGCTTACAAAGAAGGATGTGCCTTTTGTTTGGGGTACCGCACAGGAAGAAGCCTTCACGGTATTGAAAGCTAAGTTGACACATGCTCCTTTACTCCAACTTCCGATTTTAATAAGACTTTTGAGCTTGAATGTGATGCTAGTGGAATTGGATTAGGAGGTGTGTTATTACAAGATGGCAAACCTGTTGCATACTTTTCGAAAAATTGAGTGGGCCTAGTCTGAATTATTCTACTTATGATAAAGAATTATATGCTCTTGTTCGGACTTTAGAAACATGGCAACATTATTTATGGCCCAAAGAATTTGTTATACATTCGATCATGAATCTTTGAAACATATTAAAAGTCAAGCTAAACTGAATCGTAGACATGCTAAATGGGTTGAATTCATTGAGACTTTCCTTATGTCATTAAACACAAGAAGGGTAAAGAAAATGTTATTGCTGATGCATTGTCTCGTCGCTATACTATGCTTTCACAACTTGACTTCAAAATATTTGGTTTGGAGACCATCAAAGATCAATATGTGCATGATGCTGATTTTAAAGATGTATTGCAGAATTGTAAAGAAGGTAGAACATGGAACAAGTTCGTCATTAATGATGGATTTGTGTTTCGTTCTAACAAGCTATGCATTCCAGCTAGCTCCGTTTGTCTTTTGTTGTTGCAGGAGGCGCATGGAGGAGGACTAATGGGACACTTTGGCGTGAAGAAGACGAGGATATACTAGCTACACATTTCTTTTGGCCAAAGATGAGGCGGGATGTTGAGCATTTTGTTGCTCATTGCACTACATGTCAAAAAGCTAAGTCACGACTCAATCCTCATGGTTTATATATGCCTTTGCTGTACCTAGTGTTCCTTGGGAGGATATATCTATGGACTTTGTTTTAGGTTTACCTCGAACAAAGAAGGGAGGATAGCATATTTGTTGTCGTGGATAGATTCTCGAAAATGGCACACTTTATACCATGTCATAAAAGCGATGATCTTTGTTAATGTTGCTGATTTGTTCTTTCGTGAAATTATTCGCTTGCATGGTGTGCCAAATACTATTGTTTCAGATCGTGATACTAAATTTCTTAGCCACTTTTGGAGATGTTTATGGGCTAAGTTGGGGACTAAACTACTTTTTAGTACTACTTGTCACCCCAAACCGATGGACAAACTGAAGTAGTCAATAGAACATTGTCTACTATGCTTAGAGCTGTTTTGAAGAATAATAAGAAAATGTGGGAAGAATGCTTGCCTCATATTGAATTTGCTTATAATCGTTCATTGCATTCTACTACTAAGATGTGCCCTTTTGAAATTGTGTATGGTTTCCTACCTCGTGCACCTATTGATTTATTGCCTCTTCCATCTTCGGAGAAGGTTAATTTTGATGCTAAAGAACGTGCTGAATTGATTTTAAAAATGCATGAGTTAACTAAGGAAAACATTGAGCGTATGAATGCTAAATATAAACTTGCTGGAGATAAGGGTAGAAAACATGTTGTGTTTGCACCGGAGATCTTGTTTGGTTACATTTGCGTAAGGATAGATTTCTGATTTGCAAAATCAAAGCTAATGCCACGTCTGCTGGTCCCTTTAAAGTGTTGGAGAAAGTAAATGATAATGCATATAAACTTGAGCTGCCTGCAGATTTTGGGGTTAGTCCCACTTTTAACATTGCAGATTTGAAGCCATATTTGGGTGAGGAAGATGAGCTGCCGTCGAGGACGACTTCATTTCAAGAAGGGGAGGATGATGAGGACATCAATACCATTGTTACACCCACAGCCCTGCTGCTATACATACGGACCAATTACTAGAGCTCACAGACGCCAACTAAATTACCGTGTACTTTCGTTTCTTGGTAATGATTCTAATGTTCATGAGAATATGATGCTACCTAAATTGGATACATTTGTTTTGCTTACAAATGAAGGGCCTAGCTTGGAGAAGGATGAACATTGGAGCAAGAACACACATGGAGTTGATGGCATGCATAAGGGGATCAAGAACGGAGTTACAAGTGATGATTTCAGGACTTTGAAGCCACCATAAGGAGTGCATGAAGCCTTGGACGAAATATACAAGATGCCACTTCATAATATTCGTCCATAGGCTATTCTAGGTGCTTTGTGTCACCTTATTATTGGGCCAGGCCCATGTAATTTCGAAATACATTAGTATAGGCTATTTTTAGAGTCCGTATGTGTGGGGAAACAAGAGATAGGGTTAGTTTCGACCCTCCACCAAGGGACACGAAATTCACCCCTCTTCCTCCATATATACAGCCCTTAGGGCACCGTTTAGACTTGGGTTTTGTTTAGATCAAAAGTTCGCCATAGCTGCAACTTCGTACTTCGTTTGTGTTCAACGACCAGACAAAGGCGTCACAGAACCCCACCTTGATCAAGAAAGCTTTCATCTTATATTCGCAATATCCAGATTGCAATCTCAGTTTCTTGCTTGTTCTTCGTTTGCTCGCAGGAAATAGACCCTCGTGGTCGTTGATCGTGCTCGGCGTGGTCAATAACCTCTCGGAGTTGGTTTAGCGATTGCTAAGGCGCGACGTCCTCGCACGCTCGTAGTCGGATCGTCAAAGTCGACTTCCACCAAAGCGAAATCCACCATCTCATCGAAAGACGGGACACCTCTGCCTCTATCACTTACCCTAGTTGACTATGTATCTTGTGGATCTCATGTGTGTATGTTGATCTAGCACTTGTGTGATCGATTCCTTGTTGGTTGAGTGTTCCTCCCTCGTTTTCCCCGTGTTTCCCCTCGTGCTTCCGCGTGTTCTTCGTGTTTCCTCCGTAGGATCCCCTCCAAACGTGAAAGATCGACGAATTAGGGTTCCACCCTACATCATATGGTATCATTAGCCAGGTTTATCACGTATTTGGAGTCCCTCCCACCGTTTTCTAGGCTTCTTTTGCTTGATTTCGTCCTAAATCCGAAAATCCCCACCAAAAATAGCCCCAATTTTTTTTGTGATTTGTTGGTTTTGATGATGTTTTGTTGATTTTGATCCATGGATTTGCTTGGTTTCAAGTGGATCTAGCATCTCCCCAAGTTTCCCCACCTTCCATCCACGAAATCCCTCAAATTTTGCCCCGAAAATCATCCATTTCCGCCCACAAATTCGCCTCCACGAGCAAATCCCGAGCGGATTGACCAGCCCGGATCATCCGGACCATCTCCCGGATCATCCGGACGCCCCCCCGGACGTCCGGATAAATCGCGCACCCAGAAAACAGAACCGGCGCTGACGAACCCGGATCATCCGGATTTCCTCCCGGATCATCCGGACCTAGCCCGGATCATTCGGACCTCCTGATAGAGGCGGAGGTGTCCCGATCTTTCGATGAGATGATAACTATCGATTTGGTGGAGACGACTTTGACGATCCGACTACAAACGTGCACGACGTTGCGCCTTAGCAATTGCTAAACCAACTCCGAGAGGTTATTGACCACGCCGGAGCACAATCAACCTGACCACGAAGGTCTATTCCTGCAAGCAATTGAAGAACAAGCAAGAATATGATAAAAGCAATCTGAATATTGCGAGTATGTATGAAGTATTGATAAAGGTGGGGATCCGTAAGCGGTCTTGGTCTGGTCGTTGGACACAAACGAAGTACACGAAGTTGCAATGGCTAACTTTTAACTAAACAAATCCCAAGGGAAAAGCTACTAGATGGATCTACTTATATAGGAGCAAGGGATGGCGGCCAAGGAGGTGGGAGGACGTCCCAAAGCAGCCTAAAACTAACCCTAGGTCGTACAAGGCTAATGGGCCCAAGTGGAGGTGACGTAACACCTTTGGACTTCTAGTTTGAATCGGATTCTGGTGCAGCGTCAGATTGTTTCGTCCACAACTCAACGGTTCGGACGGATTTTAAGGTGATTCCAATTGTGCTGGAAAGAGCATGAAATCTACTTTCCAACAAAAAAAGAATCACCCAATTCGGTGTCCGTATGAAAAAGTTGTTGCCGTTTTATGTCAGATATGTCTGTGCAGTCCGAATCTGAATCCAGAACGTGAGAGACTTGGACTCTATCTTCTCTTGGCCCAAAAGTGACGTGAGAAGACTTTTTGAACAGCACCTAAACTTCTCCTTTTCCCTTATCTTCATATGTGGATTGTACAAATGTCCCATACACCTGCAATTAGACAAAACACAAAAGTATGTGAAGTATTTTTGTTCTGGATAACAAAAATATATTATTGAATAGTTTGCACTAGAAATCACCTGTCAAATATGCATGCATGCAATATTTTTGGTCTTATCCAAGGTAGTCATGTCCTCATCATCCTCCCCTTCTTGAAAACAAAGCCGTCCTCGGCGTTGCTTAATCTGAAATGTGGCTAACAAAAGAGACAAGGTGTACATGTTGTATATGTATACGTCATCCATTTTTACTTCCCTTGATTTTTGCATATATGACACATGAATAGATGAGTAATTTGCATAGTTCATAAAATCTAAAGCCAACAAATTAGCACAAGAACTAGAAGGCATGAAAATATTGCAACTCAGTTTGCACATATAAGTGAAGCTCTTATTTATTTCATAAGATTGACAATGTTCATCATTAAACCATCCCAACATTAGTGAATCAACCTTATTTGAATCAAATTTACATACAACATGCTTAGATAAGCAAACATGCAATGAGTCATTTGACACAGAATCATCACCAAGATTAGAGGTCATATCAAAATGATTAAACATTGATTCTTTTGCATCAACAGTTAATTCAATGGGTGCTTTCAAAATTGTTGGTATTTCAGTTGTTTGATCACATGGCAAAGTCAAATTATCAGCATAATCCTCTAAAATAGGTGGTGTGATCAAAGTAGTGGGTAGCTCAACACATGATGTATTCAAGTTAACTAGGGATGCATCATTCTCATGTGAAGTTATATCATGAATACCTTTACTGTTACCTTGTCACAAAGACATAGCTGATGTAGGTACAGACGTAGACAATGCACCATACTCTTGAGATGATGTCGCGCTCATAATCCGAGGTGGGGCTGCTCTAGTAGGTGCAACGGTGGAGGAACCAACCGGCGGTGGTGAGCATGAACTGGAATAGTAGTTGTGGTAGTCACCCAATGCATCCTCCTGTAACTGTCTCTCAAAGGTACAAGCACGAACATACATACCAGTAATGCAGCGAGGAATATACTGAAATCTTGCCTGAATATCATGGTTCAAACCACCAAAAAATCTATTCATTGTATCATCCTTAGATTCTTCTATGTCACAATGATGCATATAAGATTTGAACTCTTTGTAGTAAGCATGAACAGTGTTGTTGCCTTGTTTAAATTGTTCAAATTTGCGAAGCAATTCACGGCGATAGTAAGGAGGGAAAAATGTTGTCTCATTACATATTTCAAATCTTTCCAAGTTGTGGGTTGGTTATCAATATTTTTCTTACAATGCACACTCCACCAAACTGAAGCAAAACTAGTAAATGCTCTAGTGGCAGCTCGTACTCGCTCAAGTTCAGAAAAGTCATGGTTACTAAAAACTTGTTCTACTTCAAACTCCCAAGCTAGATAAATAGCAGGATTAAATCTACCCTCAAATGACGGTAAAGAGATAACCTGACCATGTGGTTGTGTGTGTTGTCCCAACTCTCGTGATGGTGAAGATGTGTCCATCATCCAAGAACTACTATCTCCGGAACCTGTCATGATTAGTAGAAACAAGAAACAAAATTCTAAAATAATGTTCCTATGAACTACTAGGTTGTGGTTGTAAAGTGCTCACAGTAAAGCAAATATCCATATCTTACAAGTTCTTACCATGCGGCAGGTGGTGACAGGCAACCAGCGATGTCAAATAACTCCGAGGATTGTGTAAAGCGATTGCGAGGAACGTCGATATACGGTGTAGAAATATGTGGAGCTGGGTTGGCTATATATAGTAGCAAAAGATTAGCAATAATCAATTCAGAGATGCAATGTTGAATAAGCGCTCAACGACGGTACTGTGCTGGTCCTAGGCTAGACCGGACTAGAGACGCGAGCCTAGAACACTAATGAGGTCACGTAGCACAACTAGCATCAATGAAGGATACTAAGTAGCTCTTGACAGCAAGATATAAGTGAAGATCACAACGGTAGTGAAGATAATGATGAAAAACAACTACCAAGCAGGACATACAACAACTCTCTCTCCAACTTTCCTCTTGAAAAGTTTGAGCCAATTTTCTGATAAATTCTTTCAAAGAATGCTGCTAACTCAAGCTTTCCAATGCAAAAAGAATCACTCAATTCCGAGTTGATATGAGGAGTCAAAGAATTCTAAAACTGGCTTGAAAATTGGAACAAGCTGTGTTCACGAACTTCGGAGGGCAAAACGACCTATTTAGAAGCCGATTTTGAGGTGTCAAATATTGAACAAGCTTCTGCAACTATTTAGATGCGGCTCGTCGCTAGCTTCAATTTGAGTACTCACGGAGCCAAAACGGACTTCGTATGAGGAACATACACCTGTTTTATTGAACAGTCATAAAACAGATTCCAATCCGAATTCAGGTACGAGATTGATTCTAGATAGATCCTTTTTTTTCTTCTCTTTTTTTTCCTCACACTTTTTTTTTCTTTTTCTTCTCTCTCTTTTTCTTTTTTTTTCTTTCCTTTTTTTTCTCTCTTTTTTTTCTCCCTCTTTCCAAGACAAACTAGATAAGATGCAGATTGGATCAGGCGAAGATGTGAATGACCTCACCTGACAATGAACAGCGCGTAGCACGTGGTGGAAATTAAAAGATGGGATGGTGGACAGCGGAAGCGATAATGATGCAGCGGCGGCGTGACTAATGTGAACAGAACTCGAAACTCTAAAGGAACAAGACACTAAGACCAGCAACTGACACGACGATGCAACCGATAATTCAACTATGCAAGCAACGAATAGAAAATTGCAAAGGCTCAGACTGGCTAGGATAAAGGAGGAACAGATCTAACTTTTTTTGTGGCTTTTTCATGGACTATAGGTATGAATGACAGATGCGATCTAAACTATGAAAAACTGTAAAATCTCACCGAGCAACCTGAAAACTGATACCACTTGATAGAGGCGGGGTGTCCCGATCTTTCGATGAGATGATAACTATCGATTTGGTGGAGACGACTTTGACGATCCGACTACAAACGTGCACGACGTTGCGCCTTAGCAATCGCTAAACCAACTCCGAGAGGTTATTGACCACGCCGGAGCACAATCAACCTGACCACGAAGGTCTATTCCTGCAAGCAATCGAAGAACAAGCAAGAATATGATAAAAGCAATCTGAATATTGCGAGTATGTATGAAGTATTGATAAAGGTGGGGATCCATAAGCGGTCTTGGTCTGGTCGTTGGACACAAACGAAGTACACGAAGTTGCAATGACTAACTTTTAACTAAACAAATCCCAAGGGAAAATCTACTAGATGGATCTACTTATATAGGAGCAAGGGATGGCGGCCAAGGAGGTGGGAGGACGTCCCAAAGCAGCCTAAAACTAACCCTAGGTCGTACAAGGCTAATGGGCCCAAGTAGAGGTGACGTAACACCTTTGGACTTCTAGTTTGACTCGGATTCTGGTGCAGCGTCAGATTGTTTCGTCCACAACTCAACGCTCCGGACGGATTTTAAGGTGATTCCAATTGTGCTGGAAAGAGCATGAAATCTACTTTCTAACAAAAAAATAATCACCCAATTTGGAGTCCGTATGAAAAAGTTGTTGCCGTTTTATGTCAGATATGTCTATGCAGTCCGAATCTGAATCCAGAACGTGAGAGACTTGGACTCTATCTTCTCTTGGCCCAAAAGTGACGTGAGAAGACTTTTTGAACAGCACCTAAACTTCTCCTTTTCCCTTATCTTCATATGTGGATTGTACAAATGTCCCATACACCTGCAATTAGACAAAACACAAAAGTATGTGAAGTATTTTTGTTCTGGATAACAAAAATATATTATTGAATAGTTTGCACTAGAAATCACCTGTCAAATATGCATGTATGCAATATTTTTGGTCTTATCCAAGGTAGTCATGTCCTCATCACCTCCTCCCGGATCATCCGGTTAACCCTGAAACTGACACTGACAGATTTTTGTTTCGGCCATAACTAATTCATCCGAACTCCGATTTTGACGTTCTTTAGCTCGTTTTGAAGCTATTGACATCCCCCATCCCATAAAAATACCACCAACATCATTTGACTCCATCATATTTTCTGAAATTTGGCAAGATTGCCTAGGCCCTCCACCATATCATCCGCATTACCACCACCGACTTCCGCAACCTAACCCATTTTGTTCCCCATTGCATATGTGGTTGTTTGAGTTGTGATTAGAGTCTCCTAAGGTGTTTCGGCTACTTAGGGACAATTGCTTCTTAATCAACCACCACCACCACTTCCGCATAGACGTGCCCACCATACATTTCCACCAACCCAACCTAACCCAATTTTGTTTGAGCTTGTTCGAGTTGTGGCTTGTGTCTCCTAAGGTGTTTCGGCTACTTAGGGACGGCAACTTCAACTTCGACTCTTGTATAGCCCATCATTCATCCGCATTGCCTAGTGCAACACCACCACCGCTTTGCGCTACCACCATTTTGACATTTGTCATTTCAGATTTTGAGTTTGCGGTTTTTCCGTTTCCTAAGGTGTTTCGGCTACTTAGGGACGAGTCTCCATCATCTTGGTATCTACACCAAGAACACCGCCACTCATCATCGCAAAGGACGGTAACCTCGACGACGCCTTTGTATATTCCCTTCCAATTGCATTGTTAACCCCTAGCCCATTTTGCGTCACTTACCTATCGAGACTAGCCATTTGAGTATTGCCGGCAACGTTACTTGTGCACATTAGTGATCCACCATTCCATTGCATACATACCATATCATATTGGTATCATATCACATATTGTGTCACAATATCGTTCCCGCATATACACAATAGCTATCTTGGTTTGTGCATTGTGCATAAGTGGCCATTGGAAAAAAAAGCTTTTAAGCAAAAGAGAGCAAAGAGCTCGTGAGCAAGTGCCATAGCATCATACCCATTGCACATAAGATTGTCAAATCTACATCATATGATATCATGCTTGAGAGAAACACCAGGAACCATACATACCTAGCATACTTGGGATAGAAAGAATATCCATTTTGCATCTTATAGGTTGTGCACAAGTGTCGTATCCGCCTATTGAGCAATCGTGCTAGCGTCTCTCTTGAGTTGTGCAACACGAGCGTTTTGGTGGATTCCACATTTTGAGCTCATTCCTTGGTTGCACGACCCCATTTATCTATCCGTGTGTGTGTTTCCGTGTACCTTTCATTGCTATTGGTCTACTTGTTTCACTTGCGAATTTGTGAATCTCTTTCAACATTATTGACTCTTGCTAACATTTCGCATCAAATCTTTGTGCCACTATCCTCACCGAGCTCCACTATAAGCCTTACTTGTGTAGGTGTGAGAATCGACAAGGATCGGTACCAATAGTGCTATTTCATTCCCACATTTGAGTGAACTTGATTCATCTTCAACTTTGGTCAAAGGTACATTGGTATACGTTCTTCTCTTTCTCCCACTCATATTTGCTCGAGTCTTGTGATGGATAGGCAAGGCATTCCCTCTCCGGTCTACGACAACAACGACGGTGTGAACAACTACATCTCCAAAGCGTCTATCTTCGATCTACAACGACAAATTAAAGGCGCACAATCAAGATTGCGAGAGCGCATCGAGAACATCTCCATCGACATTCGTCACTCCGAAGCAAGGAAAAGGGACTACATCGACAAGAAGCTTGCCGCACATAAAGAGGAGCAAGATGCAAGGATGGAGGAGATTAGAGCCTTGATCAAGTCTTCTTCCCCTTCATTATCCTCAAGACGACGACGGTCAAGCCACAAGTCTTCGGAGCGCGAAAAAGATGCAAGTGCAAATCGTCCTCGTCCACATCTACATGGCGATCATCATCACGTTCACGATCCACATCGCCATGAAGGCCAAGTCACCTCCAAGAAACATGTGCACGATTTACGATTTAACGACATCTACTACGAGCTCAAGCACGACAACGACACCATCATCATGAAGATGCTCCACAAGCGCAAATGCACAAGTCCCAACAAGACCTACTTCACGCCAAGTCCAAGCTTCAAGAGCACAAAAGAAGACCGCGAGACGACCACCACCAAGACGGCGCTACGGCTACACCAACCACTTTGGCATCTTCGCCAAGTGCTATCAAGGCATCTTCGCCTTGGGATGTACGGCATCTTCGCCTACTTCCCACGAGTACGCCTACATCGACTTCATCAAGTCCAAGGCGACCACCTACGAGTGAGGGCGACACTTCCATCTTCGGAAGCCACCCAAGGAAGATGGCCGAGCATGGGAAACTCCCTTCGGTCATGAAGACGAGCTACGAGGTGCCACATCATATGGGCCTCCCACACCAAGACGGTGACAAGAAGGTCGAGCAAGGGCCATCCCCTTCGACCACGGCGGTAGGAGTTGAGCATGGAGACATTTGCACCAACATCTCTCTGACACCCACTTATGTCGAGATGCCCCATTTGTCATGTGAGGAGAGCCACCACCACATGAGAGACATGAGTGACTCCACCATATGTGACATTGAGAGCATTTCCTTTGAGAGGATGAGTGTGACCACCACTAGCCCCACACATGAGAGCATGCCACACATCCTATGTGAGGTTGAGCGCCACTTGAGTGACCCCACCAACCATATGAGTGAGAGCATCTTTGAGGGAGTGAGTGAGCCACTACACTTAGTGAGTGAGGTAGTTGACACGGCATGTGAGGCCACCATGATTTCTAACGACTTAACCTCTACTCCTAGTGTGTTTTCTTCTTTGGTGCTAGGTCTCCTACATGACGACATGCCGATCCTCGACGAGTCCATCCCTCCAATGGAGACACCGATGGCCATGGTGGATAATGATGCACCCCCACATGGTTCCATCAACATGAAGATGACAACGAGACGATCTTCGACGCCTCACCTACAACACATGAGCGACGCTCCAAAGGTAACATAGGTGATGGTGCTTCTCTTGTCCCACTAGTGGACTCTCTTGACATTGTTTGCTCCCATGATGTTGACCCACCTATTGCCATGCTTCATGCTAGTGAGACTTCTTCATTGTGACGCCCGGATAATTAAGCTACAGTGATCCCACGCTAATGCTGTCACGTCACCACAGTTACTGCTGCTAATCTATCGTTAGATCAAAACCGATCCAGTAATCAATTCAAAAAAAATGGCAAACAATAAAAGTTTTTAGAAGTTGAAACAAAAATGTTCAAACAGTGCCAAAAATGACATAGGTAATTATGGTGTAGAAGACACGATTTTATAAAATACCTAAATGCCCTAAATTAAATAAAACAGAAAAAGGAAAAGAAAAATAAAGAAAAGAAAGAAAGAAAGAAAAAGGGAAGAGAACCCCCGGCCCAACTGGGCCATGTTCCAGCCAGGCCGGCCCAGCTTCCCCCTGGCCCAACCGGCCTCCCCATATCCCCCCATCCCCGAAACCCTAACCCACTACCACCACGCACCCCCCCACTCACTCGCTCCCCCACTCCCCCGATCCAGATCGGGATCGGGGCGACCACGCCCTTGCCCCGACGCCGCCCGTCGCCGTGCCACCGCGCCTCCATCCTCCTCCGCGACGCCACCTCGACGGCGCCACACCTCCCGGCCTCCTTCCGCTCTCTCGTGCACCGCGTCGTCTTCCCCGAGCTCCGGGCGCGCTCCGTCCATGGCGGCCCGACCCCGTCGCCGGAACCACGTCGTCGTCGCCAGAGGCCACCTCACCGGACCGCCAGCACCGTCGGCCTCCCCTGCGTCGCCGTCGTCCCGACCTCCACCCCGCGCCCCACTGCCCTTTCCCTACAAACCCCTGTGAGCTTCCTCCCTTCCCCTCTCTGTCGCCGACGCCGTTTTCCCTACCGCGCCCAGCGCGTGCGTGGCAGCGTTCCCGCACGCCGCGCCCGTGGTCCACGTCCGCCGCCACGCCACAGTCGCCCGCGACCACCTCCGCCCTCGCTCGTCGGTTCCCCGCACCGTCGTCCCGTTTCCGTCCGCCCCTGTCGTATGCGATCCAAGGCTGCTGCTGCGCCAGCGCCTCGCCCGACCGTGGCCTCGCCGGCGCCCGCGCCTGCAAGCTGCCTCGGGCCTCCTCGCCCCGGCGATCTGGGCGAACGCCCAGTCGGGCGCCGCAACGCCCGACCCGCCCCCGTGCCCGCTAGCCCCCAGGGCCCTATGACAAAGGGGGCCCGCTCAGAACGTTTTAGAAAAAAAAATAACAATAATGAATTTAATGAATTAATTAACTAAATTATTAAATTAATTAATCCTAGATAATTAATCTAATTAACTAGTTAGTTTAATTTAACAGTAATTAGATTAGTTAAAGCCTAATTAGACCAAAAAGTCAATGACGAACGGGACCCACACGTCAGTTGACCAGTCAACACCTCTGTTGACTGATGACGTCATGCTGATGTCATGATGACGTCAGCAAACACTATTCTGGATAATGTTGATTTAAAATAATTAAATAAATTCTAAAAATGTTTAAATCTTTTAAAATTAATATAAAATAAACCGTAGCTCGGATGGAAAAACTTTGTACATGAAAGTTGCTCAGAACGACGAGACGATTCCGGATACGCAGCCCGTTCATCCGCCACGCGTCCCTAGCATAGTGAACCTGCAACATTTCACCTCCGGTTCATCTGTCCGAAAACACGGAACACCGGGGATACTTTCCCGGATGTTCCCCCCCTTCACCGGTATCACCTCATACTGCGATAGAACACGTCTAGCTCTGCTTGTTGTCCTGTTACGCACTTGCTTGCTATGTATTTACTGTTTCTCCCCCCTCTTCTTTCCGGTAGACCCCGAGACTGCCGGCGACCCCCAATTCGACTACGGAGTTGACGACCCCTCTCTTGCCGAGCAACCAGCAAGCCCCCTTGATCACCAGATATCGCCTATTCTCCTCTATCTGCTTGCATTAGAGTAGTGTAGCATGTTACTTGCTTTCATTGATCCTATTCGATGCATAGCCCGACATTGTTGCTACATCTGCTGATACCTTACCGCAATCCTAAATGCTTAGTATAGGATGCTAGTTTATCATCATTGGCCCTACATTCTTGTCGATCGCCTTGCTATACTATCGGGCCGTGATCACTTGGGAGGTGATCACGGTATATACTATACATACATACATACTATACAGATGGTGACTAAAGTCGGGTCAGCTCGAGGAGTACCCGCAAGTGATTACGATGAGGGGCTGAAAGGACAGTGGCTCCATCCGGTAGAGGTGGGCCTGGGTTCGATGGCCCCGATTACTTTTTGTGGCGGAGCGATGGGCAGGTTGAGACCACCTAGGAGACAGTGGGCTGGCCTGCTCGGCGTTCATGGATACTTAACACGCTTAACGAGATCTTGGTATTTGATCTGAGTCTGGCCATTTGGTCTATACGCACTAACCATCTACGTGGGAGTAGCTATGGGTATCCCGACGTCGTGGTATCAGCCGAAGCCTTCTTGACGTCAGCGACGGAGCGGCGCGCGCCGGATTGGAACATAAGCCTGCTCTTGTACTAAGGGGGCTAGTTCTGCTTCCGGCCGCCCTCGCAACATGCAGGTGTGCAATGGGCGATGGGCCCAGACCCCTGCGCGCATAGGATTTAGACCGGCGGGCTGACCTCTCTGTTGTGCCTAGGTGGGGCTGCGACGTGTTGATCTTCCGAGGCCGGGCATGACCCAGGAAAGTGTGTCCGGCCAAATGGGATCAAGCGTGTTGGGTTATATGGTGCACCCCTGCAGGGAAGTTAATCTATTCGAATAGCCGTGATCTTGATAATGTGGGCGACTTGGAGTTGTACCTTGACCTTATGACAACTAGAACCGGATACTTAATAAAACACACCCTTCCAAGTTCCACAAACAACCCGGTGATCGCTCTCTAACAGGGCGACGAGGAGAGGATCGCCGGGTAGGATTATGCTATGCGATGCTGCTGGAGATGCTACTTGGAGATGCTACTTGGCGATGTTACTTGGAGGACTTCAGTCTACTCTCTTCTACATGCTGCAAGACGGAGGCTGCCAGAAGCGTAGTCTTCGACAGGATTAGCTATCCCCCTCTTATTCTGGCATTCTGCAGTTCACCCATCGATATGGCCCTTTACACATATACCCATGCATATGTAGTGTAGATCCTTGCTTGCAGTACTTTGGATGAGTACTCACGATTGCTTTCTCCCCTTTTCCCCCTTTCCTTTCTTTACGGTTGTCGCAACCAGATGTTTGGAGCCCAGGCCAGATGCCACCGCCGATTTACGACTACTACTACTCGGAGGTGCCTACTACTACGTCTTTGCCCGTTGGCGGCGACCGGGAGTAGTTTAGGAGGATCCTGAGCGGGAGGCTGCGCCACTTTTGATCTGTATCTCAGTTTGTGCTAGCCTTCTTAAGACAAACTTGTTTAACTTATGTCTGTACTCAGATATTGTTGCTTCCGCTGACTCGTCTATGATCGAGCACTTGTATTCGAGCCCTCGAGGCCCCTGGCTTGTATTATGATGCTTGTATGACTTATTTATGTTTTAGAGTTGTGTTGTGATATCTTCCCGTGAGTCCCTGATCTTGATCGTACATGTTTGCGTGCATGATTAGTGTACGATTGAATCAGGGCGCCTGAAGTTGGTATCGAGCCGATTGCTGTAGGAATCCCCTTTCCAACTCCTTGGCCGAAGTCGAGTCTAGACATTGCAAAACTTTTACTAACATGGCTGTGCGGCCTATGGGCCCACGTCGCCATTGGGTGGTACTAGGATCTTTTACTCCTCGACCTTTACTCTGGGATTCTGAACTCTCTTCTATTCGGGTTAAACGATTTTTACAAAAATCTAACTTTAGGTTCTCGAAAATATTTTCTCCCGGAGAGGCCCTTCAGTCTAGATGATCACCGACTGCACCAGAAGATTTCGAAGATACTCTCCGATTTTCTCTCGAGACCTTGTGCCCGTTGCTTTTGCAATTCCCTACCACCGAAATATCTCTATGGATAAATACTTACACCTGTCGTGCTTACTTTTATTCCCAGTCGATCTTGTGATTACAAGATACCCCGAGAATATTTTGTGCCTACTGCCTTGTAGTTCTTTGCCACTTGAATACCCCTAAGAATAATTTCTCGCACCTTTCGAGTATCCGCTTATCCTAGTTGTTCAGGTGTTTCACAAAAGTCTTTGAAATACTATTCAATCCTCCGAAAATCCTTAGCAGCTTTATTGCTCTGCAGATACTTGTCTACTAGCATTATGGATGCTTCCCATATATCTGGCAATATTCACTAGTATCTTTTGACACCGTCATTTTGATCCTATTGATTCAACATGTGTGCGAATGCACACCATCATCTATCAACCCTTCTAAATTATCTTTCTGATTCAGACATCATTTTTGAACATGAGCTGGTTCTCGACCAAACTATTTGTCGCCAATTGTGCCTCTGGTTTATCCAACTTATCCATCCTTGATCAGAGCGATTGCTTCTGATCCTTTGATTTGAAAATCATAATTCCTTTGTTATTTAAATGTTGAATTATTCAGATGTTCTATAAATCGATGCATTTGCATTCTTTCTTCCTTTGATTGGGTATCGATACTCACATCAACTCCATTTTGATCGCCATATCCACTTGTTGGATTATTATCCGACAGTGTCCTTCATAATTAATCACCTTGTGAGTCCTTTCTTCGATACATAATGCCTTTGGAAAATTGTATCCTCTCCTTTTGCCAACCATGCTCTGCTTTCGAGCTGGTGATATTTACTCTTGAAGCTTGTGGTATGTGTTCCTAAGATGCCCTGATGGGTTGAACCTATGCCTTCCTTACTATGTGTGAACTCGGAAGTTTTCACGAGTCATACTCATCTGGTATTTCACCAGGTAAAAACTTTCAACACTAATGCCTTTATCAAAGCGAGAAGTGAATGGAAGGTTATACATTGAAGAAGTGGGAGTCGACCTTGAACTTTGTGTTCATGCCCCAGTTCATGCTCACCACCGCCGGTTGGTTCCTCCACCGTTGCACCTACTAGAGCAGCCCCACCTCGGATTGTGAGCGCGACATCATCTCAAGAGTATGGTGCGTTGTCTACGTCTATACCTACATCAGCTACGCCTTTGCGACAAGGTAACAGTAAAGGTATTGAGGATATAACTTCTCATGAGAATGATGCATCCCTAGTTAACTTGAATACATCATGTGTTGAGCTACCCACTACTTTGATCACACCACCTATTTTAGAGGATTATGTTGATAATTTGACTTTGCCATGTGATCAAACAACTGAAATACCAACAATTTTGAGAGCACCAATTGAATTAACTGTTGATGCAAAAGAATCAATGTTTAATCATTTTGATATGACCTCTAATCTTGGTGATGATTCTGTGTCGAATGACTCATTGCATGTTTGCTTATCTAAGCATGTTGTAGCATGTAAATTTGATTCAAATAAGGTTTATTCACCAATGTTGGGATGGTTTAATGATGAACATTGTCAATCTTTTGAAATAAATAAGAGCTTCACTTATATGTGCAAACTGAGTCGCAATATTTTCATGCCTTCTAGCTCTTGTGCTAATTTGTTGGCTTTAGATTTTATAAACTATGCATGTTACTCATCTATTAATGTGTCATATATGCAAAAATCAAGGGAAGTAAAAATGGATGACGTATACATATACAACATGTACACCTTGTCTCTTTTGTTAGCCACATTTCAGATTAAGCAACGCCGAGGACGGCTTTATTTTCAAAAAGGGGAGGATGATGAGGACATGAGTACCTTGTATATGACCAAAAATATTGCATACATGCATATTTGTCAGGTGATTTCTAGTGCAAACTATTCAATAATCTATTTATGTTATCCAGAACAAAAATACTTCACACACTTTTGTGTTTTGTCTAATTGCAGGTGTATGGGACATTTGTACAATCCACATATGAAGATAAGGAAGAAAGAGATGTTTATTTGCTGTTCAAAAAGTCCTCTCACGTCACTTTTGGCCCAAGAGAAGATAAAGTCCAAGTCTCTCACGTTCTGGATTCAGATTCGGACTGCACAGACATACCTGACTCAAAACGCCAACAACTATTTCATACGGACTCGGAATTGGGTGATTCTGTTTTTGTTGGAAAGTAGATTTCATGCTCTTTCCAGCACAATTGGAATCACCTTAAAATCCGTCCGGAGCGTTGAGTTGTGGACAAAACAATCTGACGCTGCACCAGAATCCGAGTCAAACTACAAGTCCAAAGGTGTTACGTCACCTCCACTTGGGCCCATTGGCCTTGTACGACCTAGGGTTAGTTTTAGGCTGCCTTGGGACGTCCTCCCACCTCCTTGGCCGCCACCCCTTGCTCCTATATAAGTAGATCCATCTAGTAGCTTTTCCCTTGGGGATTTGTTTAGATTAAAAGTTCGCCATAGCTGCAACTTCGCGTACTTCGTTTGTGTTCAACGACCAGACAAAGGCGTCACAGAACCCCACCTTGATCAATAAAGCTTTCCTCTTATATTCGCAATATCCAGATTGCAATCTTAGTTTCTTGCTTGTTCTTCGTTTGCCTGCAGGAAACAGACCTTCGTGGTCAGGTTGATCGTGCTCCGGCGTGGTCAATAACCTCTCGAGTCGGTTTAGCGATTGCTAAGGCGCGACGTCCTCGCACGCTCGTAGTCGGATCGTCAAAGTCGACTTCCACCAAAGCGAAATCCACCATCTCATCGAAAGACGGGACACCTCTGCCTCTATCATGCCCATGGACACGATGTAGATCATATCATGGAAGCTTCTTGTAATAATAACTATTTCCTTGTTATAATATCATTTGGAATCTGTGAATTGATCCTTTGCAATCATGGATCCGACCATATTTTCTACTTGATTCCATTTCTCCGACAAGTTAAATCACTTGTCCTCTACAGATCAATACACCCATCCAACCTCTATTTTGATCTACCTTTGAGTACTAACCCCCTAGTATCTCGAGGATATCAACCGATTGCACTACATCTTATGCATTTACGATGAAGTAGTGCCTCTCCCGTCAGAGTCACTCCACGGGTTCGGGTTGTCGTCAACCGAGAACACCGATTAGCTTAATCGAATCGCCTCGTGATTCAGACTCCTAGTACATTGTGGATGAGAAGTTTAATACTCCATCACGTCATTTCTAGCCTGATCGGCTATATCATTTTGTACTAAATTTTAACTTTGCTACCTGGTCCTTTCTTCCTGGAGCACAATTTTCGACGATGAGCTAAGCTTACGTTGATTTTCCTCGTCATATCATTTCACCTTGAACAACAAGCTTGATTTCAAGTTTGTGTCGTACCCATGGTTCCAATAACCTTTTGCTTCATAATTCCTTTAACTTGATGTTATCGCCGATGGATTACATCTTCGTGGAGCCTCTCGACAAAATTTGTCGTGATCATCATCAACATCTTGACTCCTTCCTGGATATCAATTGAATTCATGATGAGAAATACCATCCTTGCCCTCAATGATTTGTGTTGTCATCGACCACTTTAATGCCTCCCCTCCAACACAAACTTGTTCGTGTTTTGTGTTGTACCTTGAGATCCTTGCTACCCAACTTATGTTATGTTCTACCTTGTAGTATTGCTATCTTCTATGTCAAGAATGTCATGGGAAATTCACCACCCTTAAGAATTCTTGATACAAGTGATACTTATTAACATCACCATTCTTTTCTTGGTCCTTGAGTTGTTTCTAACCGGAATACCGACAAATGGTCTGTGATGTGTAAATTCTAAACTTCTAGCAACCCTATTGCTTTGAAGTTAATGGTCGACATTTCATTCTTAGACCATTGGTTATCGAATCACCATTCTAACATTGATCCTGCTACCTAAGCCCATATTTCGGGTGCACCTTTCAACCAATTTTAATTGTGTATGTTTTCCTCGAGCATACCTCATTATATCACTTGATATGACAAATGTTATCTCCTTGTTCTCATAATTGTGGAAATCCATCTTTTGGAAATCTCAATGAATGGTCGCGAGTCCATCAGCCACCTCCTCATCCTCTCCATGGGTTAATGATGAACTCTTGTTTTGGGACTCGCTTCCATAGTTCAGTTCGAGAATCTTACAATGTCATCTCGACAATTTGTGTTGCACCTTTTCTTCTCAGGTATCCTAAGTCTGAGGTATTCTGACACCAATTAGATCTGAATCTCGGTCAGATATGATGGTCGGGACATATTTCCAAAAAGTTATAACATTGGTCTCTACATAACCCGGTAAGGTGGTGTCTTTGCCTAGCACCCCTAGCCAGAGGACCTTTTGTTATAGTTTCTTTTTTAGCAAGGTTAACCATTCTTCCATGAGGAAATCGAAAGACTTATTCTATATGTTGTTCCTGATGAATCCTTTTAGTATCCAAAGTCCGACCTTTGCTTGATGACCATGCAATGCTATCTCGAAGCATGTCTGTGGTACTCTGATTTTCAACAAGAACATTTGAAGCCCAATGCTAAATGTTTCTTGCTCTATTATCCAAACACCGTTGTATGGTTAATGTCATGAAATTTTTCTCGCCTTACCTAAAGGGTTTTCTACATTATATCATGTCATGGGTATCATGCTCTGCTTCCCTTGGGAAGGATATACCCCTGAAATATGTGTTTAGACACATTGTCCTTTCCATTGTTCTATTTTAAACTGATGATCACCTTCTCCTTCCCATTGTTTTGTTGAACATTACTGGTGATCTATATGATCTAAGCAGTAATATTCTCCTGCTTATGTGAACACCTTGGTGTACAACCGTGTCGAGAAGACCTCACACTATTGTTGAAAACATTCCGTAACCACCGATGGATAAGAACTTGGCCTATTGGTCCGCCTCGCTCAACGAGCAGAATTGGTTCTCTTCGTCCCTCGCCCTTGGTACCGATGTTGCCGACATAACTGATAGGTTATTCTCTGACATGCCTTGCTTACATGATCATGCAAGACGTCATCCCCCTTCCTACCTTTAACCCACATGGTGGGCCCATAACCCACGGTTCCACAGGATCGAAACCTGACTCTCCTGTACACCCTGTTGTCAAAGATATTCCTCACGCTTGACTTTGTATGTAATTCACGAGCCACCTTTAGTTCTGCTATCAGACACAATACTTATCCCCATTGCTTTGAACCCCTTTCACGCCCTGTTTCAGGCATCAAACGATTGTTTGCCCGCTTGAAACTTCACATGATACCTCTTTACCTTGCTCTCGATATTTTCTTAAGTTTAAATTTGAGAGTTACTTCCGCCATCTTCCTCGATGTTATCGACCAGATAGTCGACCTTGTAGAGGTCCGTACTCCCGGAATGCCCACCCTTTATCCTTTCCGTAAGTACGATGAAGATCTCGAAGAAAGGAAGACAACTTCAGCATGATGACCCGAAGCAGAGAAATGAAGACCTCAATGTAATGGATCGACCTCTTCGAGAAGAGCAACCAAAACTGAGAAGATTCGTTAGAACTTTCATAACAAGATCTTCCCCCCCTAGTCCCCCTCTTAAATCTCGGGACGAGATTTCTTGTAGTGGAAGAGAATTGTGACGCCCGGATAATTAAGCTACAGTGATCCCACGCTAATGCTGTCACGTCACCACAGTTACTGCTGCTAATCTATCGTTAGATCAAAACCGATCCAGTAATCAATTCAAAAAAAATGGCAAACAACAAAAGTTTTTAGAAGTTGAAACAAAAATGTTCAAACAGTGCCAAAAATGACATAGGTAATTATGGTGTAGAAGACACGATTTTATAAAATACCTAAATGCCCTAAATTAAATAAAACAGAAAAAGGAAAAGAAAAATAAAGAAAAGAAAGAAAGAAAGAAAAAGGAAGGAACCCCGCCCAATCACCATGTTCCAGCCAGCCGCCCAGCTTCCCCCTGGCCCAACCGGCCTCCCCATATCCCCCCATCCCCGAAACCCTAACCCACTACCACCACGCACCCCCCCACTCACTCGCTCCCCCACTCCCCGATCCAGATCGGGATCGGGGCGACCACGCCCTTGCCCCGACGCCGCCCATCGCCGTGCCACCACGCCTCCATCCTCCTCCGCGACGCCACCTCGACGGCGCCACCCTCCCGCCTCCTTCCGCTCTCTCGTGCACCGCGTCGTCTTCCCGAGCTCGGCGCGCTCCGTCCATGGCGGCCCGACCCGTCGCCGGAACCACGCTGTCGCCGCCAGAGGCCACCTCACCAGACCGCCAAGACCGCCGGCCTCCCTGCGTCGCCGTCGTCCCGACCTCCACCCCGCGCCCCACCGCCCTTTCCCTACAAACCCTGTGAGCTTCCTCCTTCCCTCTCTCGCCGACGCTGTTTTCCCTACAAGCCCCAGCAGCGCAGTGCAGCGTTCAGCGCGCGCGCCGTGGTCCACGCCCGCCGCCACGCCACGATCGCCCGCGACCACCTCCGCCCTCGCTTCGTCGGTTCCCGCACTGTCGTCCCGTTTCGTCCGCGCCTGGTCGTATGCGTCGCATGCGCTGCGCCAGCGCCTCTCCCACCATCAGGGCCTCGCCCGGCGCCAAGCTGCAAGCTGCCTCGGGCCTCCTCGCCCGGCGATCTGGCGACGCCCGATCGGGCGCCAGCAACGCCCGACCCGCCCGTGCCCGCTAGCCCTGTGGTCCTATGACAAAGGGGCCCGCCGTAACGTTTTAGAAAAAAATAACAATAATGAATTTAATTAATTAATTAACTAAATTAATTAAATTAATTAATCCTAGATAATTAATCTAATTAACTAGTTAGTTTAATTTAACAGTAATTAGATTAGTTAAAGCCTAATTAGACCAAAAAGTCAATGACGAACGGGACCCACATCGTCACCGACCACCAACACCTCTGTTGACTGATGACGTCATGCTGATGTCATGATGACGTCAGCAAACACTATTCTGGATAATGTTGATTTAAAATAATTAAATAAATTCTAAAAATTTTTAAATCTTTTAAAATTAATATAAAATAAACCGTAGCTCGGATGGAAAAACTTTGTACATGAAAGTTGCTCATAACGACAAGACGATTCCGGATACGCAGCCTGTTCATCCGCCACGCGTCCCTAGCATAGTGAACCTGCAACATTTCACCTCCGGTTCATCTGTCCGAAAACACGGAACACCGGGGATACTTTCCCGGATGTTCCCCCCCTTCACCGGTATCACCTCATACTGCGATAGAACACGTCTAGCTCTGCTTGTTGTCCTGTTACGCACTTGCTTGCTATGTATTTACTGTTTCTCCCCCCTCTTCTTTCCGGTAGACCCCGAGACTGCCGGCGACCCCCAATTCGACTACGGAGTTGACGACCCCTCTCTCTTGCCAGAGCAACCAGGCAAGCCCCCCCTTGATCACCAGATATCGCCTATTCTCCTCTATACTGCTTGCATTAGAGTAGTGTAGCATGTTACTGCTTTCAGTTGATCCTATTCTGATGCATAGCCTGACATTGTTGCTACATCTGTTGATACCTTACCTGCAATCCTAAATGCTTAGTATAGGATGCTAGTTTATCATCATTGGCCCTACATTCTTGCCAGTCTGCCTTGCTATACTATCGGGCCGTGATCACTTGGGAGGTGATCACGGCTATATACTATACATACATACATACTATACAGATGGTGACTAAAGTCGGGTCACTCGAGGAGTACCCGCAAGTGATTCTCGATGAGGGGCTGAAAGGACAGTGGCTCCATCCTCGGTAGAGGTGGGCCTGGGTTCCCGACGGCCCCGATCACATTACTTTGTGGCGGAGCGACAGGCAGGTTGAGACCACCTAGGAGACAGGTGGGCTGGCCCTGCTCGGCGTTCATGGATACTTAACATGCTTAACGAGATCTTGGTATTTGATCCGAGTCCGCCATTTGGTCTATACGCACTAACCATCTACGTGGGAGTAGTTATGGGTATCCCGACGTCGTGGTATCAGCCAAGCCTTCTTGACGTCGGCGACGGCGCGCGCTACCGGATTGGAACGTAAGCTTTGCTCTTGTATTAAGGGGCTAGTTACGCTTCCGGCCGCCCTCGCAACGAAAGGTGTGCAATGGGCGATGGGCCTGCACTCTACAAGATAGGATTTAGACCGCGGGCTGACCTCTCTGTTGTGCCTAGGTGGGGCTGCGACGTGTTGATCTGCCGAGGCCGGGCATGACCCAGGAAAGTGTGTCCGGCCAAATGGGATCAAGCGTGTTGGGTTATGTGGTGCACCCCTGCAGGGAAGTTAATCTATTCGAATAGCCGTGATCTTCGGTAACAGGATGACTTGGAGTTGTACCTTGACCTTGTGACAACTAGAACCGGATACTTAATAAAACACACCCTTCCAAGTTCCACAAACAACCCGGTGATCGCTCTCTAACAGGGCGACGAGGAGAGGATCGCCGGGTAGGATTATGCTATGCGATGCTACTAGAGATGCTACTTGGAGATGGTACTTGGAGATGCTACTTGGCGATGCTACTTGGAGGACTTCAGTCTACTCTCTTCTACATGCTGCAAGACGGAGGCTGCCAGAAGCGTAGTCTTCGACGTGATTAGCTATCCTCCTCTTATTCGGCATTCTACAGCTCAGTCCATCGATATGGCCCTTTACACATATACCCATGCATATGTAGTGTAGATCCTTGCTTGCAGTACTTTGGATGAGTACTCACGGTTGCTTTCTCCCCTTTTCCCCCTTTCCTTTCTTTACGGTTGTCGCAACCAGATCTTGGAGCCCAGAGCTGACGCCACCGTCGATTTACGACTACTACACCGGAGGTGCCTACTACTACGTCTTTGCCCGCTGATGACGACCAGAGTAGTTTAGGAGGATCTCAGCAGGAGGCCTGCGCCTCTTTTGATCTCAGATCTCGGTTTGTGCTAGCCTTCTTAAGGCAAACTTGTTTAACTTATGTCCGTACTCGAGATATTGTTGCTTCCCCGACTGCCTATGATCGAGCACTTGTATTCGAGCCCTCGAGGCCCCCGGCTTGTATTATGATGCTTGTATGACTTATTTATGTTTTAGAGTTGTGTTGTGATATCTTCCGTGAGTCCTCGATCTTGATCGTATACGCTTTGCGTGCATGATTAGTGTACGATTGAATCGGGCGTCCAAGTTGGTATCGAGCCGATCGCTGTAGGAATCCCTTTCCAACTCCTTGGCAAGTCGAGTCTAGACATTGCAAAACTTTTACTAACATGGCTGTGCGGCCTATGGGCCCACGCCGCCATTGGGTGGTACTAGGATCTTTCACCTCGACCTTTACTCGGGATTCGAACTCTCTTCTATTCGGGTTAAACGATTTTTACAAAAATCTAACTTTAGGTTCTCGAAAATATTTTCTCCGGAGAGGCCCTTCATCTAGATGATCACCGATCGCACTGAAGATTTCAAGATACTCTCGATTTTCTCTCGAGACCTTGTGCCCGTTGCTTTTGCAATTCCCTACCACCAAATATCTCTATGGATAAATACTTACACTGTCGTGCTTACTTTTATTCCCAATGATCTTGTGATTACAAGATACCCGAGAATATTTTGTGCCTACTGCCTTGCGTTCTTTGCCACCGAATACCCCTAAGAACAATTTCTCGCACCTTTCGAGTATCCGCTTATCCTAGTTGTTCAGGTGTTTCACAAAAGTCTTTGAAATACTATTCAATCCTCTGAAAATCCTTAGCAGCTTTATTGCTCTGCAGATACTTGTCTACTAGCATTATGGATGCTTCCCATATATCCGCAATATTCACTAGTATCTTTTGACACCGCTATTTTGATCCTATTGATTCAACATGTGTGCGAATGCACACCATCATCTATCAACCCTTCTAAATTATCTTTCTGACTCAGACATCATTTTTGAACATGAGCTGGTTCTCGACCAAACTATTTGTCGCCAATTGTGCCTCTGGTTTATCCAACTTATCCATCCTTGATCAGAGCGATTGCTTCTGATCCTTTGATTTGAAAATCATAATTCCTTTGTTATTTAAATGTTGAATTATTCAGATGTTCTATAAATCGATGCATTTGCATTCTTTCTTCCTTTGATTGGGTATCGATACTCACATCAACTCCATTTTGGATCGCCATATCCACTGTTGGATTATTATCCGACAGTGTCCTTCATAATTAATCACCTTGTGAGTTCTTTCTTCGATACATAATGCCTTTGGAAAATTGTATCCTCTCCTTTTGCCAACCATGCTCTGCTTTCGAGCTGGTGATATTTACTCTTGAAGCTTGTGGTATGTGTTCCTAAGATGCCCTGATGGGTTGAACCTATGCCTTCCTTACTATGTGTGAACTCGGAAGTTTTCACGAGTCATACTCATCTGGTATTTCACCAGGTAAAAACTTTCAACACTAATGCCTTTATCAAAGCGAGAAGTGAATGGAAGGTTATACATTGAAGAAGTGGGAGTCGACCTTGAACTTTGTGTTCATGCCCCAGTTCATGCTCACCACCGCCGGTTGGTTCCTCCACCGTTGCACCTACTAGAGCAGCCCCACCTCAGATTGTGAGCGCGACATCATCTCAAGAGTATGGTGCGTTGTCACGCCTCAGACCTACATCAGCTACGCCTTTGCGACAAGGTAACAAAAAGGTATTGAGGATATAACTTCTCATGAGAATGATGCATCCCTAGTTAACTTGAATACATCATGTGTTGAGCTACCCACTACTTTGATCACACCACCTATTTTAGAGGATTATGTTGATAATTTGACTTTGCCATGTGATCAAACAACTGAAATACCAACAATTTTGAGAGCACCAATTGAATTAACTGTTGATGCAAAAGAATCAATGTTTAATCATTTTGATATGACCTTTAATCTTGGTGATGATTCTGTGTCGAATGACTCATTGCATGTTTGCTTATCTAAGCATGTTGTAGCATGTAAATTTGATTCAAATAAGGTTTATTCACCAATGTTGGGATGGTTTAATGATGAACATTGTCAATCTTTTGAAATAAATAAGAGCTTCACTTATATGTGCAAACTGAGTCGCAATATTTTCATGCCTTCTAGCTCTTGTGCTAATTTGTTGGCTTTAGATTTTATGAACTATGCAAGTTACTCATCTATTCATGTGTCATATATGCAAAAATCAAGGGAAGTAAAAATGGATGACGTATACATATACAACATGTACACCTTGTCTCTTTTGTTAGCCACATTTCAGATTAAGCAACGCCGAGGACGGCTTTATTTTCAAAAAGGGGAGGATGATGAGGACATGAGTACCTTGTATATTGTCACGACCGGTTTTCCGGGAAATCAATTTCCAGAAAAGACCGTCGTGCTCATCAGCCCCAGGATTACTGTTAGCTGATGAGGCTCCAACTTGATACAGAAATTCCAAGCAAAATACAAAATATGTAGTACAAGACCATTCGGCTGTGAGTACAACAAATGGTTTCTAGTGGTTGATGGCGAAGCGGTTTGTGGATCCTCTGTGTCTATGGGACTCCATTTCCCACAGAACAGTGACCAGGTTAACTCCTATCTTCGCGTGGCTGCTATCTCCATTGCTTAGGTTCCGGGCTGTCGTCGATCGCTCCTCTCCGGCAAGAAAAATCTGGCCAAGACAATAGCTGTGGACAAGCCGTGAGTACTTTGAATGTACTCGCAAACATTAAGAACACAGTATAACATATCTATGGTGTGATGGAAAATATATGATGCTCATGACGTCGGTCCACAAGATAAATGTAACTATGATGCGTGCAAGCAAGTTAGTTATGAATGTGTAAAGATATAGTAGTATCAAAATTTATGAAGTAAATAACGAGAATGCCACGATCGGGCGTCTGAGCGACACCACATAAAGGGCTTTAAAAGAAATGCCACGATCGAGGCGTCGAGCGACACCACATAAAGGGCTTTAAAAGAAATGCCACGATCAAGGCGTCGAGCGACACCACATAAAGGGCTTTAAAAGAAATGCCACGAATGAAGCGTCTGAGCGACACCACATAAAGGGCTTTAAAAGAAATGCCACGGTCAAGGCGTCGAGCGACACCACATAAAGGGCTTTAAAAGAAATGCCACGGTCGGGCGTCGAGCGACACCACATAAAGGGCTTTAAAAGAAATGCCACGGTCGGGCCTGGAGCGACACCACATAAAGGGCTTTAAAAGAAATGCCACGGTCGAGGCCCTGAGCGACACCACATAAAGGGCTTTAAAAGAAATGCCACGGTCGGGCGTCGAGCGACACCACATAAAGGGCTTTAAAAGAAATGCCACGGTCAAGGCCCGAGCGACACCACATAAAGGGCTTTAAAAGAATGAACAAACATAGTGAGTACCCGAGGTAGAACCATCCTGAGATACTCAATAATAACAATAATATCACGGGTTAGTCAACATTAATAATATTCATAATCATCATTAGTCACGAGTCACACCCATGTTGTTCCAGCTCGTTAACAGTTTATTCAAGACCGACACTAAGACCGACACTTGACCCGTCCCTGCATCAGTAGTCCTTAACCATGGACACGGCTATTCAATAGGTTTTGATCTCTGCAGAGGATGTACTCTTTACCCACGAGTAACGGATTCCTTTAGTCCATCGACTAATTCCGCTTCGGTCTTTTAAATGAAAACACACCGACTTGCACACACCAGCTTAACTCACTCGTGTGCGGAATCACCCACGACACTTGTCAAGCAAACTCTAAGTGGGAGGCTACAACCTCGAGTAGCATGGGATCAAATTTATATCACAAGACTAAGGGGTGGCCTCCTCTCGGTCCCAACCGAAACACCCATGCCCCTGCACGGATGACTGGCTTTAATCCAGGCCATGGTACCTCATCCCGTCCCTCTCATGCGGTGTGTGCTAGAAAGGGTTGACAATTTATCGAACTGCACTTTACCCGTGGCGGGGACAAGTGGTAGCACGAAACAAGTGTGGGGTTATCGAACAAGACTCGATCTACTATCGACTCAGAGGTTTATAGTTTTCCGCATGACATGTATAACAAATATATTCCAACCAATGCAATCAACCCTCATCATATCTTATCATGTCATACCGGACATACCCGTCCTGACGGAGACCGGCGACAAGCTCACACCTACCCAAGGCAGATGCTTTTCCCGGACTTCTCTCCGGCATGTATGCAAGATACATGAGGATGATTACCATCACAAGTATACTCATTTCCAACAGCATGGAAATCACCAATATGCATCCATGCAAATGATCATATCACATGAAATAACGAGTCCTTCGAAAGAAGGTGGTGTTATAAACGTGTCAACAAACACACCAAAAAAAATTATGCCGGGGTTCAGAATGCTTGCCTTCAACGTGTGGAAAGGCAGGGTGCACTTCGAAACATTTGAATGTTTTCCCCTCTCTTCAAAATCCCTATTTTAGCAATATAAAGAATTAACACACAAAATAAAACAGCACCAAAAGTTGTTTGGAGAATTTTTCAAATAAATCTTAAAATAAACTAGATGAAATTTGAGAGAGGTGGGAAAAAGAATTAATTCATTTGGAGTTATTTTAAAAAGATATAACCAGTCAAAGTTCGGTCAAATCTGGTTTTAAATTAAATGTAAAAAGAAAACGCTTTGAGAGGGATTACGCTTTGAGCGGGAAACGATGCCGCATTTACGCTATCACTTATCCAGCGTGGAGCTGGGAGTCACCGACAGGGTCCAGGGGCCCCACTAGTCGGTTTGACTAGTCGCCCTCCCTCCTCTTCCTCTGTCCCGAGCCGAGGCGGGGAGTCCGGCGATCGTCGCCGGCGAGCGGCGTCCCCTCGCGGGCGTCTGAGTGCAGGGATGGATCCGCCACTCCTAGGCGGTCCTTCTGGTGGTCGCAGGTCACCGGGGTGGAGGGAGTTGCGGCGCGAGCTCCGCGGCGGAGAGGTGGCTTCGTGACGGAGTGATTTTGTGGCGGCGATGGCTCCCGAACCAAATTGATTAGGGGAAATGGTTCACGGGAGGATGAGGTAGCTCTTGGTGAAGAGAACGGAGAGGGGGAGGCTCTGGAGGCGCCGGAGTGGACGAGGCAGTGGCGGCGGCCGTGGTTGCCGGAGATGAGGAAGACGGCGTTTCCGGACGATTGCGGGCTGTGGGGTGGTCGTTGGGGTGGTATGAGGCTGCTGAAGGCTTGTATGAGCTCCGGCTTCCTTTATAGCTCGTCGAGGTCGGTTCCGTGGCGGCGGAGATAAGAACGGCGGCGAACCGCCTCTCATGTCTGTAGGGCAACGTGGCGGCGACGAGGGCTTGCGACAAAGCTGCGGATGAGCTCGGGCTGTGCGAGGGCAGTGGCGAAGCGGGAAGGTTCGGACGGCGCCGACATGAGCAGGGGCTGTCGGGCGACGATGGCGGCTAGCGCTTGCCTGCCGGGAGTGGCGAGGGGCTTGGCGTGTTGCGGTGAGCACGGAGCGTGTCGCGTGGTGCTGCAGAGGGACAAAGCCGTGGGGCCAGCGTGTCGGCTCGGCGCATGTAAGCGTGCAACGCCGCTCTCTGCTTTCGCGCTTCTGGCGTGCACGGACGTGCTCGATTTAAATGCCGAGCATGCTCTGAGCTTGGGTGAGGCTGGCATTTAGCAGATCTAGGTTAAGAGTAACGGGGAGTCTAGTGGACATGCTTGTTTGATCAGAGGTGCAAGTTCATAGTGTAGACTTGAGATCATGCCAATTCAGGACATGCACATAGGGTGTTTGTCAAAATGCCAAAGGCATCTAGGCAATTCTTGGAGTGGCCAAAACTTCCATAGTGGGGTCTCTTTGGATGCAAGAGGGAGTGGTGAAGTTAGTTTGCGAGAAGGAGAAACTTGTTAGTGCAAGTTTTGCAAAACTTCCATTCTGGACAGAAAGCAAATGGCAATGTTGCAAGCACTTAGAATCATCCTATGGGTCCACTCTCCTGGACTTAAGGGTTTAGTAGGGATGGCTACAAGTAGGAGGGATAATCACAGCAAAATGAGCAAGTTAAAATATAGTTGTAGTACAAAACCTCAAGTTGGACCAGAATGGAAATGAGGATGATTCACTCAAAATTTTCAAAGAACATAACTGGGTTTTTGCACAAAGGGGAATGATATGCTCCTACTGACATCCCATAATTTTGGTGGAGGCTAGAAAGAATTATTTAAAAGGGTTGCAGTGCAAAGTTGCTCTCTGGACCGAGAAGAAAACATGTGTAGCACTCAAAATAATTCAAGATTAAAAGATATTTTTGATTAAAAGTGATTTAAAAACATCACATGACCTCTCCAAATTTTTGTGGGATTTTAGATAAATATATCAACTGGTTGTAGTTCAAATAGGGCCATATAACCTTGAAAACCATTTTTCAAGAAAACAAAGATCAAGCAAAATAATTATGTAATTAGTCTTACTAATAAAAGAAAAGTTTTTCTTGAGAGGTTAAACAAGTCCAATAACATATCTGAAAAGTTGTCTCTATGGGGAAAACTCCATAATAGCAAGGAGAAAAAGTTTCAAAAATCAAAAGGAGCCCAGAAAACAAAAGTTTTAATTTCCGCAAAATTTTAATTAATAAAACAAGGTCAAAATTTTGGGTGTCACAACACTACCCCTTAAAAAAAATCTCGCCCTCGAGATTTGCTAAGAGTTGCAAAACAGAAAAATACTTTTACTTGGTCAAAAGATCATTTTACACAAAGCGGTAAAAAGAGGCTACAGTGAGAGGACAATAAGTGGTGAGCAACTACAGATAGTAATCTTGGCCATGCGTGGAAAAAAAATCCATGCTATGAAAACGGGCAATTTCTACGCTGGACGCCGTGAATTCAGAATAAATTCTAAATTTAACAATACGCTGGTCGTACCCGAGAGCACAGTGCTCTCTCTGGCTGACATGCGGGACCGGGGCCCACTGTCAGTCTCTCCTTCTTCCTCTAGCTCTCTCATCTTCCTCTCTCCCGCGCGCTTTCCCGGCTTTCTCCACCGGCGACGTCTAGCGCGTAGGGCATCTAGGCCGTACTGCGGTAGTGCGCGGCGTGCTTGCTGCCGGTGCAGTGTGCACTCACCTCGCGGGCCAGTGCGCTGTCGGCACTGCTCGCGGATTCGCCTCCGAACACCGGCGATCGGCGACGAGCGGCGCTGGTGGACCTCGTCCACCGTACACCGAGCTCGAGCTATAAAATGACCGCGGCGTTCTCCTCTTCTTCCTCACACTGGCCTCGCCCTCCTTCTCTCTTCTTCTCCTCTGCTTCGCTGGCCGGAGCTCGAGACGAGGCTCTAATGGCGGAGGTGGTGCCGGACTGGTATGTGATCCTGTTGCGCGAGGGCTGGCAGCGTGCTTTGGGCTCTCCGTGCTCTGTCTTGCGATGATCCTTGATGATCGCCGTGATGCTGCTGCTCGGTGCCGGCTCTCCGTGGTGGCGGTAATCACGAGGAGTAGGTGGGTGTGCCGGTGCCAACTGTTGTTAGGGGTGGTTAGCGGATGTAACACCGCTGCAAAGTTTTGCAAACAGTGTAGGTGCTCGGATGATTATGGTCGAGTGTCTGTGGTCGTTGTGCTGTGTGAAATAAAATAATTCATGTCGGGAGAAATGTACGATGCAGCAATCTGGTAAGGAGAAAACTCTTACTAGGATTGTTCGCGGTTACACAAGTTATTCACGAAGGAAATTACTCATATTAGCAGAAACTGAATACGCGACTCACCGCACAAATCTGAGGTACCACGCATAAGTTACAATGCAAATACAAATGCTGCAAAAACAAATACAGCAGTGACGTCTAAAAGGAAAACGGTAATCGGGTGTGGTCCTCGATAAAATGTCTCGGTAGAGGGATACACTCCTCGCTCTATCGGAGGCAATGGATTGACCAATCGATGTATGCGTCTCTCCGGTCGGGCCTCAGTGATCTGCCGATTGCAATCTGAGGATTTAAATCAGCGAAGTTCCGGAGATAATCCATCACCCGCTGGTTCAAATGCTCTAGAGCGATGATATACCGGATAAGGTTGGCTAGTCTTGGGTCCTTCTCAATACGCCCACCGAAAAGTTGTCATCCTCCGGGGTTGCGACGACTCGAAAATAATAATATCCGCGTCATGGGCATAGGGTATCGCGGATCGGCGCAGCAATTGCTTCTTCGCAGCATCTTCTATGGCCGTTGTGGGGTTGGCATAGATTTCCCATGAAGGAAACTTCGCTTGGATCTTGGTTGGGGTCTATGGGAGGAATGTGTCTTGCTGCCCAAGATTCGAGGTGGATGGGGTGATCCTTGTTTTGAACAGCTCAGATCGGGGTGGCTGGGTAGAACCCATGGTATCATGGGTAAAGTCCCACAATATTTTGACAAAGCCACAGGGTTGCATCCGGGGTTCTCGATGAATGCTATGGCTCGGCATGACAAGAGATGGTTGTGAGAGTGGTGCACGAGGTGAGGGTTGCTGGGTAAGGTCACAAGGTGGCCTTCTTATATAGCATCCGGGCTGGTTCATTTACCGTGGTGAAAGGTAATAAATCTGCCAGATTACCTCAAGAGTCGGGTCCGTGCGAGATACACATATCTCATAAAGAGACGATATTCTTGTGGTTGCCGCCAAGGTTGGTCTTGGTAGCTGTGCGGAAATTATGCAATTGCGTCGACAAAATACGCAAGGCCATTCTATTAAAATAGGGCACGCCAACAAAGGCTGCGTTAATATACACGGTTGCATGACTACAAAGTAAGGATACACTAAGACTCGGTACCATTCGCACGGCTTAGTCTACTTCGCTTATGTCTAAACGGGCGCTACCGGTGGATGTTGAGTCTTCCACGTGTCTCACCGCCGGATTAGTCGGAGATGGCGGAGGAACGACAGGGTCGGGGTAGCGATGATGACCATCACGGGGATTGTTGGCCACAACCCCGTTGGAGTGTGTTCCCAAAAGGTGACGAAGCACTTCTGGGGTCATCAAGGCATCTCGGTTGATGGCTGGAGTTGCCCTCAGGGTCTCGATCGGCTGTCCAAACAGCACGACTGGGTTGTCGGCGTCGGGCTCGTCTTCTCTTCTAGCTGGGGTCCGACGAACCAGCTCTCCTCGAGCTGCGATCGATCAATGGTGATCTGGTCGAGCAGTGCCTCTAGTGCACTTACATAGCGCACTAGGTGCAACAATGCGGGATCCATCTCGTGATCTCCGTTGGCAACTTGGGGTGGTCTACCATACCCTTTGCGTCTGGGGTAGTAGTGGAACGGGCGACAGTTAACTCTGGGCGATAAGTGCCTGAGATGAACTATAGCCTCTCGAGCAGCTAGTTGAATGGCTTGTGGCTCAAAGGAAGTTGTTCTTCGGTGAACTCAGTAGGGCGTTCGGCGCTAGACCCCACCGTAGATGTGAACAAAGGCCCTGAATTGACGGTCTTCACCGCCATGGGTCCTTGGTACACAACATACTCTGTGGCTCCTCTAACGATAGGCACGACGGGTGAGGTTTGCGAGGATGGTCACAAAACCTCCAAGGTTGGTTGCTGTGGTTTCATTGTGCACTATGGGGCCGAGCATTGTGGCTAGGTTGGGGAAGGCGCCAGATCTTGTCTCAAGGGTTAGCGTGCCCTTTTATAGAAAAGGGGACGGAGTCTTCCTCGCACGCTTGTGGGGAGACATCCTGGTGCTGGTTATCGGCGCGTGATCGACAAGCTAGGTTGGTAGGTTGGGCACCGACGCCTAAAATGTCGGGTCACCGTGTGTGGCTATCTTGCACGAGAAGCTTGGCTGGGTTTTGGTTATGGCCTGGTGGGTTGGTTTGCCTAAGTTTGTTGACCGCTAAGATAGGATTAGCCAATGGTCACTGGCTCGATACCAAGTCTGTCACGACCGGTTTTCCGGAAATCAATTTCGAAAAAGACCGTCGTGCTCATCAGCCCCGTGATTACTGTTAGTGATGAGGCTCCAACTTGATACGTAAATTCCAAGCAAAATACAAAATATGTAGTACAAGACCATTCGCCTGTGAGTACAACAAATGGTTTCTAGTGGTTGATGGCGAAGCGGTTTGTGGATCCTCTGTGTCTATGGGACTCCATTTCCCACAGAACAGTGACCAGGTTAACTCCTATCTTCGCGTGGCTGCTATCTCCATTGCTTAGGTTCCGGGCTGTCGTCGCATCGCTCCTCTCCGGCAAGAAAAATCTGGCCAAGACAATAGCTGAGGACAAGCCAAGTGAGTACTTTGAATGTACTCGCAAACATTAAGAACACAGGTATAACATATCTATGGTGTGATGGAAAATATATGATGCTCATGACGTCAGTCACAAGATAAATGTAACTATGATGCGTGCAAGCAAGTTAGTTATGAATGTGTAAAGATATAGTAGTATCAAAATTTATGAAGTAAATAACGAGAAATGCCACAGTCGGGCGTCTGAGCGACACCACATAAAGGGCTTTAAAAGAAATGCCACAATCGAGGCGTCGAGCGACACCACATAAAGGGCTTTAAAAGAAATGCCACGATCGGGCGTCGAGCGACACCACATAAAGGGCTTTAAAAGAAATGCCACGATCCAAGCGTCGAGCGACACCACATAAAGGGCTTTAAAAGAAATGCCACGGTCGGGCCCGAGCGACACCACATAAAGGGCTTTAAAAGAAATGCCACGATCAAGGCCTGAGCGACACCACATAAAGGGCTTTAAAAGAAATGCCACGGTCGGGCGTCGAGCGACACCACATAAAGGGCTTTAAAAGAAATGCCACGGTCAAGGCCTCGAGCGACACCACATAAAGGGCTTTAAAAGAAATGCCACGGTCGGGCGTCGAGCGACACCACATAAAGGGCTTTAAAAGAAATGCCACGATCGGGCCCGAGCGACACCACATAAAGGGCTTTAAAAGAATGAACAAACATAGTGAGTACCGGAGGTAGAACCATCCTGTAGATACTCAATAATAACAATAATATCACGGGTTAGTCAACATTAATAATATTCATAATCATCATTAGTCACGAGTCACAGTCCATGTTGTTCCAGTTCTGGTTAACAGTTTCGCCTCCGAAGACCGACACTAAGACCGACACTTGACCCGTCCCTGCATCGTAGTCCTTAACCATGGACACGGCTATTCGAATAGGTTTTGATCTCTGCAGAGGATGTACTCTTTACCCACGAGTAACGGATTCCTTTAGTCCATCGGGACTAATTCCGCTTACGGTCTTTTAAATGAAAACACACCTGACTTGCACACACCAGCTTAACTCACTCGTGTCCGAATCACCCACACACTTGTCAAGCAAACTCTAAGTGGGAGGCTACAACCTCGAGTAGCATGGGATCAAATTTATATCGCAAGCACTAAGGGTGGCCTCCCTCTCGGTCCCAACCGAAACACCCATGCCCCTGCATCGGATGATGGCTTTAATCCAGGCCATGGTACCTCATCCCGTCCCTCCATGCGGTGTGTGCTAGAAAGGGTTGACAATTTATCGAACTGCACTTTACCGTGGCGGGGACAAGTGGTAGCACGAAACAAGTGTGGGGTTATCGAACAAGACTCGATCTACGGTCGACTCAGAGGTTTATAGTTTTCCGCATGACATGTATAACAAATATATTCCAACCAATGCAATCAACCCTCATCATATCTTATCATGTCATACCGACATACCCGTCTGACGGAGACCGGCGACAAGCTCACACCTACCCAAGGCAGATGCTTTTCCGGACTTCTCTCCGCATGTATGCAAGATACATGAGGATGATTACCATCACAAGTATACTCATTTCCAACAGCATGGAAATCACCAATATGCATCCATGCAAATGATCATATCACATGAAATAACGAGTCCTTCAAAGAAGGTGGTGTTATAAACGTGTCAACAAACACACCAAAAAAATTATGCCGGGTTCGTAATGCTTGCCTTCAACGTGTGGAAAGGCAGGGTGCACTTCGAAACATTTGAATGTTTTCCCCTCTCTTCAAAATCCCTATTTTAGCAATATAAAGAATTAACACACAAAATAAAACAGCACCAAAAGTTGTTTGGAGAATTTTTCAAATAAATCTTAAAATAAACTAGATGAAATTTGAGAGAGGTGGGAAAAGAATTAATTCATTTGGAGTTATTTTTAAAAGATATAACCAGTCAAAGTTCGGTCAAATGGTTTTTAAATTAAATGAAAAAGAAAACGCTTTGAGAGGGATCACGCTTTGAGCGGGAAGCGTGCCGCATTTACGCTTATCACTTATCCAGCGTGGAGCGCTGGGAGTCACCGACAGTGGGTCCAGGGGCCCCACTAGTCGAGGTTTGACTAGTCGCCTCCTCCTCTTCCTCCGTCCCGAGCCGAGGCGGGAGTCCGGCGATCGTCGCCGGCGAGCGGCGCCTCATGGCGTCTGAGTGCGGGATGGATCCGCCACTCCTAGGCGGTCCTTCAGTGGTCGCAGGTCACCGGGGTGGAGGGAGTTGCGGCGGCGAGCTCCATGGCGGAGAGGTGGCTTCGTGACGGAGTGATTTTGTGGCGGCGATGGCTCCCGAACCAAATTGATTAGGGAAATGGTTCACGGAGGATGAGGTAGCTCTTGGTGAAGAGAACGGAGAGGGGAGGCTCGAGGCGCCGGAGTGGACGAGGCAGATGGCGGCGGCCGTGGTTGCCGGAGATGAGGAAGACGGCGTTTCCGGACGATTGCGGCTGTGGGGTGGTCGTTGGGGTGGTATGAGGCTGCTCAAGGCTTGTATGAGCTCCGGCTTCCTTTTATAGCTCGTCGAGGTCGGTTCCGTGGCGGCGGAGATAAGAACGGCGCGAACCGCCTCTCTGGCTGTAGGGCAACGTGGCGGCGACGAGGGCTTGCGGACAAAGCTGCGGATGAGCTCGGGCTGTGCGAGGCTGTGGCGAAGGGGAAGGCTTTGACGGCGCCGACATGAGCAGGGGCTGTCGGGCGACGATGGCGGCTAAGCGCTTGGCCTGCCGGGAGTGGCGAGGGCGGCTTGGCGTGTTGCGGTGAGCACGGAGCGTGTCGCGTGGTGCTGCAGAGCGGGACAAAGCCGTGGGGGCCAGCGTGTCGGCTCGGCGCGTATGCGTGCCAAGCGCACGCTCGCCAAGGCTCTGGGCGTGCACGGGACGTGCTCGACGAAATGCCAGAGCATGCTACAGAGCTTGGGTGAGGCTGGCATTTAGCAGATCTAGGTTAAGAGTAACGGGGAGTCTAGTGGACATGCTTGTTTGATCAGAGGTGCAAGTTCATAGTGTAGACTTGAGATCATGCCAATTCAGGACATGCACATAGGGTGTTTGTCAAAATGCCAAAGGCATCTAGGCAATTCTTGGAGTGGCCAAAACTTCCATAGTGGGGTCTCTTTGGATGCAAGAGGGAGTGGTGAAGTTAGTTTGCAGAAAGGAGAAACTTGTTAGTGCAAGTTTTGCAAAACTTCCATTCAGACGTAAAGCAAATGGCAATGTTGCAAGCACTTAGAATCATCCTATGGGTCCACTCTCCTGGACTTAAGGGTTTAGTAGGGATGGCTACAAGTAGGAGGGATAATCACAGCAAAATGAGCAAGTTAAAATATAGTTGTAGTACAAAACCTCAAGTTGGACCAGAATGGAAATGAGGATGATTCACTCAAAATTTTCAAAGAACATAACTGGGTTTTTGCACAAAGGGGAATGATATGCTCCTACTGACATCCCATAATTTTGGTGGAGGCTAGAAAGAATTATTTAAAAGGGTTGCAGTGCAAAGTTGCTCTCTGGACCAGAGAAGAAAACATGTGTAGCACTCAAAATAATTCAAGATTAAAAGATATTTTGATTAAAAGTGATTTAAAACATCACATGACCTCTCCAAATTTTGTGGGATTTTTAGATAAATATATCAACTGGTTGTAGTTCAAATAGGGCCATATAACCTTGAAAACCATTTTTTCAAGAAAACAAAGATCAAGCAAAATAATTATGTAATTAGTCTTACTAATAAAAGAAAAGTTTTTCTTGAGAGGTTAAACAAGTCCAATAACATATCTGAAAAGTTGTCTCTATGGGGGAAAACTCCATAATAGCAAGGGAGAAAAAAGTTTCAAAAATCAAAAGGGAGCCCAGAAAACAAAAGTTTTAATTTCCTGGCAAAATTTTAATTAATAAAACAAGGTCAAAATTTTGGGTGTCACATATATGACCAAAAATATTGCATACATGCATATTTGTCAGGTGATTTCTAGTGCAAACTATTCAATAATCTATTTATGTTATCCAGAACAAAAATACTTCACACACTTTTGTGTTTTGTCTAATTGCAGGTGTATGGGACATTTGTACAATCCACATATGAAGATAAGGAAGAAAGAGATGTTTATTTGCTGTTCAAAAAGTCCTCTCACGTCACTTTTGGCCCAAGAGAAGATAGTGTCCAAGTCTCTCACGTTCTGGATTCAGATTCGGACTGCACAGACATACCTGACTCAAAACGCCAACAACTATTTCATACGGACTCCGAATTGGGTGATTCTTTTTTTGTTAGAAAGTAGATTTCATGCTCTTTCCAGCACAATTGGAATCACCTTAAAATACATCCGGAGCGTTGAGTTGTGGACAAAACAATCTGACGCTGCACCAGAATCCGAGTCAAACTAAGTCCAAAGGTGTTACGTCACCTCCACTTGGGCCCATTGGCCTTGTACGATCTAGGGTTAGTTTTAGGCTGCCTTGGGACGTCCTCCCACCTCCTTGGCCGCCACCCCTTGCTCCTATATAAGTAGATCCATCTAGTAGCTTTTCCCTTGGGGATTTGTTTAGATTAAAAGTTCGCCATAGCTGCAACTTCGCTGCATTTCGCTTGTGTTCAACGACTGCACAAAGGCGCCACAGTAACCCCACCTTGATCAATAAAGCTTTCCTCTTATATTCGCAATATCCAGATTGCAATCTTAGTTTCTTGCTTGTTCTTCGTTTGCCTGCAGGAAACAGACCTTCGTGGTCAGGTTGATCGTGCTCCGGCGTGGTCAATAACCTCTTCGAGTCGGTTTAGCGATTGCTATATGCGACATCCTCGCACGCCGTAGTCGGATCGCCAAAGTCGACTTCCACCAAAGCGAAATCCACCATCTCATCGAAGACGGACACCTCTGCCTCTATCATGCCCATGGACACGATGTAGATCATATCATGGAAGCTTCTTGTAATAATAACTATTTCCTTGTTATAATATCATTTGGAATCTGTGAATTGATCCTTTGCAATCATGGATCCGACCATATTTTCTACTTGATTCCATTTCTCGGACAAGTTAAATCACTTGTCCTCTACAGATCAATACACCCATCCAACCTCTATTTTGATCTACCTTTGAGTACTAACCCCCTAGTATCTCGAGGATATCAACCGATTGCACTACATCTTATGCATTTCTGATGAAGTAGTGCCTCTCCCGTCGTAGTCACTCCACGGGTTCTGGGTTGTCGTCAACCGAGAACACCGATTAGCTTAATCGAATCGCCCCTGTGATTCAGTACTCCTAGTACATTGTGGATGAGAAGTTTAATACTCCATCACGTCATTCCTAGCCTGATCGGCTATGTCATTTTGTACTAAATTTTAACTTTGCTACCTGGTCCTTTCTTCCTGGAGCACAATTTTCGACGATGAGCTAAGCTTACGTTGATTTTCCTCGTCATATCATTTCACCTTGAATAACAAGCTTGATTTCAAGTTTGTGTCGTACCCATGGTTCCAATAACCTTTTGCTTCATAATTCCTTTAACTTGATGTCATCGCCGATGGATTACATCTTCGTGGAGCCTCTCGACAAAATTTGTCGTGATCATCATCAACATCTTGACTCCTTCCTGGATATCAATTGAATTCATGATGAGAAATACCATCCTTGCCCTCGATGATTTGTGTTGTCATCGACCACTTTAATGCCTCCCCTCCAACACAAACTTGTTCGTGTTTTGTGTTGTACCTTGAGATCCTTGCTACCCAACTTATGTTATGTTCTACCTTGTAGTATTGCTATCTTCTATGTCAAGAATGTCATGGGAAATTCACCACCCTTAAGAATTCTTGATACAAGTGATACTTATTAACATCACCATTCTTTTCTTGGTCCTTGAGTTGTTTCTAACCGGAATACCGACAAATGGTCTGTGATGTGTAAATTCTAAACTTCTAGCAACCCTATTGCTTTGAAGTTAATGGTCGACATTTCATTCTTAGACCATTGGTTATCGAATCACCATTCTAACATTGATCCTGCTACCTAAGCCCATATTTCGGGTGCACCTTTCAACCAATTTTAATTGTGTATGTTTTCCCTCGAGCATACCTCATTATATCACTTGATATGACAAATGTTATCTCCTTGTTCTCATAATTGTGGAAATCCATCTTTTTGGAAATCTCAATGAATGGTCGCTGAGTCCATCAGCCACCTCCTCATCCTCTCCATGGGTTAATGATGAACTCTTGTTTTGGGACTCGCTTCCATAGTTCAGTTCCCGAGAATCTTACAATGTCATCTCGACAATTTGTGTTGCACCTTTTCTTCTCAGGTATCCTAAGTCTGAGGTATTCTGACACCAATTAGATCTGAATCTCGGTCAGATATGATGGTCGGGACATATTTCCAAAAAGTTATAACATTGGTCTCTACATAACCCGGTAAGGTGGTGTCTTTGCCTAGCACCCCTAGCCAGAGGACCTTTTGTTATAGTTTCTTTTTTAGCAAGGTTAACCATTCTTCCATGAGGAAATCGAAAGACTTATTCTATATGTTGTTCCTGATGAATCCTTTTAGTATCCAAAGTCCGACCTTTGCTTGATGACCATGCAATGCTATCTCAAGCATGTCTGTGGTACTGATTTTCAACAAGAACATTTGAAGCCCAATGCTAAATGTTTCTGCTCTATTATCCAAACACCGTTGTATGGTTAATGTCATGAAATTTTTCTCGCCTTACCTAAAGGGTTTTCTACATTATATCATGTCATGGGTATCATGCTCGCTTCCCTTGGGAAGGATATACCCCTGAAATATGTGTTTAGACACATTGTCCTTTCCATTGTTCTATTTTAAACTGATGATCACCTTCTCCTTCCCATTGTTTTGTTGAACATTACTGGTGATCTATATGATCTAAGCAGTAATATTCTCCTGCTTATGTGAACACCTTGGTGTACAACCGTGTCAGTAAGACCCTGTTACTATTGTTGAAAACATTCCGGTAACCACCGATGGATAAGAACTTGGCCTATTGGTCCGCCTCGTTCAACGAGCAGGAATTGGTTCTCTTCGTCCCTCGCCCTTGGTACCGATGTTGCCGACATAACTGATAGGTTATTCTCTGACATGCCTTGCTTACATGATCATGCAAGACGTCATCCCCCTTCCTACCTTTAACCCACATGGTGGGCCCATAACCCACGGTTCCACAGGATCGAAACCTGACTCTCCTGTACACCCTGTTGTCAAAGATATTCCTCACGCTTGACTTTGTATGTAATTCACGAGCCACCTTTAGTTCTGCTATCAGACACAATACTTATCCCCATTGCTTTGAACCCATTTCACGCCTGCTTTGTGCATCAAACGATTGTTTGCCCGCTTGAAACTTCACATGATACCTCTTTACCTTGCTCTCGATATTTTCTTAAGTTTAAATTTGAGAGTTACTTCCGCCATCTTCCTCGATGTTATCGACCAGATAGTCGACCTTGTAGAGGTCCGTACTCCCGGAATGCCCACCCTTTATCCTTTCCGTAAGTACGATGAAGATCTCGAAGAAAGGAAGACAACTTCAGCATGATGACCCGAAGCAGAGAAATGAAGACCTCAATGTAATGGATCGACCTCTTCGAGAAGAGCAACCAAAACTGAGAAGATTCGTTAGAACTTTCATAACAAGATCTTTCCCCCCTAGTCCCCCTCTTAAATCTCGGGACGAGATTTCTTGTAGTGGAGGAGAATTGTGACGCCCGGATAATTAAGCTACAGTGATCCCACGCTAATGCTGTCACGTCACCACAGTTACTGCTGCTAATCTATCGTTAGATCAAAACCGATCCAGTAATCAATTCAAAAAAAATGGCAAACAACAAAAGTTTTTAGAAGTTGAAACAAAAATGTTCAAACAGTGCCAAAAATGACATAGGTAATTATGGTGTAGAAGACACGATTTTATAAAATACCTAAATGCCCTAAATTAAATAAAACAGAAAAAGGAAAAGAAAAATAAAGAAAAGAAAGAAAGAAAGAAAAGGAAGGAACCTCGCCCAATGGGCCATGTTCCAGCCAGCCGCCCAGCTTCCCCAGCCCAACCGCCTCCCATATCCCCCATCCCGAAACCCTAACCCACTACCACCATGCACCCCCACTCACTCGCTCCCCCACTCCCCGATCCAGATCGGGATCGGGCGACCACGCCTTGCCCGACGCCGCCCGTCGCCGTGCCACCGCGCCTCCATCCTCCTCCGCTGGCGCCACTCGCCGGCGCCACACCTCCCGCCTCCTTCCGCTCTCTCGCACTGTCGTTTTCCCAGAAGCTCCGGCGCGCTCCGTCCATGGCGGCCCGACCCGTCGCCGGAACCACGTCGTCATTGCCAGAGGCCACCTCACCGACCGCCAGACCGCTGGCCTCCATCAAGTCGCCGTCGTCCCCGACCTCCACCCCACGCCCACCGCCCTTTCCCTACAAACCCTCGTGAGCTTCCTCCTTCCCTCTCTGTCGCCGACGCTGCGTTTTCCCTACGCGCCCGGCGCGTGCGTGGCAGCGTTCAGCGCGCGCGCCCGTGGTCCACGCCCACCGCCACGCCACGATCGCCGCGACCACCTCCGCCCTCGCTTCGTCGGTTCCCGCACTGTCGTCCCTGCTTCCGCCCCGCCTCGGTCGTAGGTGCGATCCATGCTGCGCCAGCGCCAGCCGCCCCACTCGTGGCCTCGCCGGGCGCAAGCCTGCAGCCGCCTCGGCCTCCTCACCTCCCGGCGATCTGGCGGCGCCCGATCGAGCGCCAGAACGCCCGACCCGCCCGAGCGCCTGTGTTCGCTAGCCCCTGTGGCCCTATGACAAAGGGGCCCGCCGTAACGTTTAGGAAAAAAATAATAATAATGAATTTAATTAATTACTAACTAAATTAATTAAATTAATTAATCCTAGAAAATTAATCTAATTAACTAGTTAGTTTAATTTAACAGTAATTAGATTAGTTAAAGCCTAATTAGACCAAAAAGTCAATGACGAACGGGACCCACACGTCAGTTGACCAGTCAACACCTCTGTTGACTGATGATGTCATGCTGATGTCATGATGACGTCAGCAAACACTATTCTAGATAATGTTGATTTAAAATAATTAAATAAATTCTAAAAATGTTTAAATCTTTTAAAATTAATATAAAATAAACCGTAGCTCGGATGGAAAAACTTTGTACATGAAAGTTGCTCAGAACGACGAGACGATTCCGGATACGCAACCCGTTCATCCGCCACGCGTCCCTAGCATAGTGAACCTGCAACATTTCACCTCCGGTTCATCTGTCCGAACACACGGTACACCGGGGATACTTTCCCGGATGTTCCCCCCTTCACCGGTATCACCTCATACTGCGATAGAACACGTCTAGCTCTGCTTGTTGTCCTGTTACGCACTTGCTTGCTATGTATTTACTGTTTCTCCCCGCCTTCTTTCCGGTAGACCCCCGAGACCGCCATGACCCCCAATTCGACTACGGAGTCGACGACCCTCTCTCTTGCCGTGAGCAACCAGGCAAGCCCCCTTGATCACCAGATATCGCCTATTCTCCTCTATACTGCTTGCATTAGAGTAGTGTAGCATGTTATCGCTTTCGATTGATCCTATTCGATGCATAGCCCGACATTGTTGCTACATCTGTTGATACCTTACCGCAATCCTAAATGCTTAGTATAGGATGCTAGTTTATCATCATTGGCCCTACATTCTTGTCGATCGCCTTGCTATACTATCGGGCCGTGATCACTTGGGAGGTGATCACGGTATATACTATACATACATACATACTATACAGATGGTGACTAAAGTCGGGTCACTCGAGGAGTACCCGCAAGTGATTCTGATGAGGGGCTGAAAGGACAGTGGCTCCATCCCGTAGAGGTGGGCCTGGGTTCCCGACGGCCCCGATCACTACTTTGTGGCGGAGCGACAGGCAGGTTGAGACCACCTAGGAGATAGGTGGGCTGGCCTGCTCGGCGCTCATGGATACTTAACACGCTTAACGAGATCTTGGTATTTGATCCGAGTCCGCCATTTGGTCTATACGCACTAACCATCTACGTGGGAGTAGTTATGGGTATCCCGACGTCGTGGTATCAGCCGAAGCCTTCTTGACGTCAGCGACGGAGCGGCGCGCGCCGGATTGGAATGTAAGCCTGCTCTTGTATTAAGGGGGCTAGTTCTGCTTCCGGCCGCCTCAAGAACGTCTTGGTGTGCAATGGGCGATGGGCCTGCACTCCTACAAGATAGGATTTAGACCGGCGGGCTGACCTCTCTGTTGTGCCTAGGTGGGGCTGCGACGTGTTGATCTTCCGAGGCCGGGCATGACCCAGGAAAGTGTGTCCGGCCAAATGGGATCAAGCGTGTTGGGTTATGTGGTGCACCCCTGCAGGGAAGTTAATCTATTCGAATAGCCGTGATCTTCGGTAACAGGACGACTTGGAGTTGTACCTTGACCTTATGACAACTAGAACCGGATACTTAATAAAACACACCCTTCCAAGTTCCACAGACAACCCGGTGATCGCTCTCTAACAGGGCGACGAGGAGAGGATCGCCGGGTAGGATTATGCTATGCGAATGCTACTAGAGATGCTACTTGGAGATGGTACTTGGAGATGCTACTTGGCGATGCTACTTGGAGGACTTCAATCTACTCTCTTCTACATGTCAGAAGACGGAGGCTGCCGAGCGTAGTCTTCGACGTGATTAGCTATCCCCTCTTATTCGGCATTCTGCAGTTCACCCACCGATATGGCCCTTTACACATATACCCATGCATATGTAGTGTAGATCCTTGCTTGCAGTACTTTGGATGAGTACTCACGGTTGCTTTCTCCCCTTTTCCCCCTTTCCTTTCTTTACGGTTGTCGCAACCAGATGTTGGAGCTCAGAGCCGACGCCACCGCTGATGACGACTACTACACCGGAGGTGCCTACTACTACGTCTTTGCCCGTTGGCATTTACCGGGAGTAGTTTAGGAGGATCCTGCAGGAGGCCTGCGCCTCTTCGATCTGTATCTCGGTTTGTGCTAGCCTTCTTAAGGCAAACTTGTTTAACTTATGTCCGTACTCAGATATTGTTGCTTCCGCGACTTCGCCTATGATCGAGCACTTGTATTCGAGCCCTCGAGGCCCCTGGCTTGTATTATGATGCTTGTATGACTTATTTATGTTTTAGAGTTGTGTTGTGATATCTTCCCATGAGTCCCTGATCTTGATCGCACACGTTTGCGTGCATGATTAGTGTACGATTGAATCGGGGGCGTCACATTCATGCCTTGACTTACCTATTAATGATGAATATGATGATGAGCATGTTGAGTTGCCTAGTTGTGATGCTATACTTCATAGGATATCATGTGAAAATTCTATTGGTCACTTCATGTTTGACAATCCATTGAACTTGTCATATGCTATGAGTTAGATCTCCCATATTGCATCCCTGCAATCTCAACATAGTAACTATGCATGCCCCATTAAAATTAATCCCATTTGCACTTATGGCATAGATGACGAGATGATGGTCATTGGCTTTTGCTTCTCTTGTGATGATATTGCCATGCTTCCTTTACATGATTTACGCAATTCAACTAATATGTCATGCCATGATCACATTGTTCCAAATATGCATTGTTTTGGATGTTGTCAATATTCTCCACGTGATGTTTCTACTCTTGCTCATGAGGAGACCCCCATAGTTTCCTCATACATATTAGGAGATTTTGATGCATTCCATACTTTGCATGATTCCCATAATTGCTCGCACCATATGCGTCCCCATGAATAACAATGCTCTAGATATTGCTAGTAAGGCATTACATCCTTTGAGTCTCCATTATGACACACATCATAACAAACCTCTCATGATGGATGACATGTTTCTATATCACGCATCTCATTTATTTGAGCATTGGATATTTTGTGCTAACAAACACACGCACGTGCGCATCATGATGGATGATGTGTATATATACCACGCACACACAATTTTCCCTTTGTCTTTATTTTGTGTAGGTACTCATGTATACTCGTCAACCTCTCAATCCCAAGAGTTGACGAAACGAGCTCTTGAGAGCAACGATGACTTGGGATCCCGTGGACTATCCTTACCACCGCTCCCTTCGCGCAAGGACTACGCGCAACTCCTCTACTTGGCTCTCACACGGCTATGGGCCATTTACCACTTGTCACCTTATGCTCATTTTACCGTGTTCACTTTGCATGCTATGCTTGCTTCTATGCCTTTGCCATGCAATTGTGACCCTTGCTTGCATTTACCCATGATGAACCATTATGATATCCCTATGTGTATTTGCATGCTTGGTGGAGATCCTTGTTGCTATTGCCATGTTTATCATGTGCCCCATACTATTGATGCTTGTTGTGTTGGGAGAGTCATGATGCCCCATTGCTATTTACATATGGTCTCTCGCCAGTACATTGATGACATTTTACTCATATCTTGCTTTCATGCTTGCGCTATGACATGTGAATTATTCATGCCCACTATTTGCACACATAATATAATTGCCATGATTCCTTCTAGTATGTTGCATCTTCTCACTACTCGCTTGCTTGACTTGATCACTATGATTGCTTGCTATGTTGCATCACCCATGTTCCACTATTACTTGCTTTCTTGGGTTGATGACATATATGCTCATGCCTCTCACTTGATTTGTCATGATCATTGTCTCTTGTCTCCATTAGTCGCATCTCTCATATCACCTTGTATTGAGTACCAACTTGCTATGCTTATTGATCTCGGAGACTTGGACACTATACTTGTGATGCATGCTTGTTTGATTAAGCCTCTTGTATTTGGATGTTCTTACATCATATGCCTCCATACTTTGAAATACTCCCTTGTACTTTCTTATGATGAGCATGATGCATACACTTGTTCGGTATCTTACCACACGAATGATAGGTTTTGCATTTCTGCTAACCTCATTTGTTTTTCCGAGTGTTTGTCATGTTCTTTCATTTTGGAGGTTTCACAAGGCGATGCCGTTATGCGACATATTTGTTATGTGAAGGCATACATGATGTGCGACACCAACATTTTCGACATTCTCATAAAGGTGAACTCATTCTCTTTGAGCAATCCTCAAATATGCATATTGGATGGGTCACTCTTTCATTGTTGTTTCCTTCTTGCTGTCTACATGATACATCTCGTGAACGGAGGAGCGACATTGGAGAGTGGCTACATGGACCTTCACATTGAGGAGCGCTTGCACTTATTGGATGCACCTTCGGCACTCCACTCATGCCTCGACATCGAGCTTTGGTACACCAACACCTTCATATTTGTTGATTGTGCCCACACATGTCATGCTCGATGGATATACCATACTCACCACAAGTTTGCACTCCATGCATGGATTGACTCACATTATGATTGCCTTGTTGCAACTTGTATTCCCATGACATCCATGATATATGAGCTTGTTCACTTCCTTAGCAAATTTGTTGTGATCTTCCTTGATGGCATATTCATACATCATAATCATATTGCACACCATCAATTGCATGATAACATATACATATTGAGCATCCATTGCCATGTTCATGCTTTTGATGAACCATCCCATTATGACATCACTTTGCACAATGGTAGAATTTGTCGCTTTGTTCACCATGCTAATTATCCCATGAATTCTTTGCATATCATCCTATATCATCTTGATAAGCTTCATGCGCTTTGTCACACACTATCCCTAAGCACGGACTCACGCTTAATTGATGGACACTTTGTGTGCGCTAACCATTGTATTTCCAAGTGTACTTTGTGTTTGCTCATTTTGCATGTACCACATACCGGAGACACCTTGGAGTACTTGGATGGCGAAAGGCCTTCACCTACGCCCCACTACAAGTCCGTCCACGACACCCATTTCCATGGTGATGAGGATCACGATCCGAGGTCGGATCTTTCCCAAGGGGGGGGATATGATGCGGAGCATCCCACGTTCATCCCCATGTACACTCCGACTACTCTCCAAGCCCCAAGGATACTTAAGATGAGACCTCGACTATGCGCCATTGGACACAAGGTGAATTCACTCCTCTTCGAACCGTCACTTTCCGCATATGAGACATGGCTACTACCTCATGCATGGACCTTGCATACACTCAGGTACAACCAAGATGACCATGGAGAATCCAAGGACCAAGGCCAAGCATGGAAGAGAAGACGGAAGAAAGGAGAAGAAGAAGACGGAGCGGCTGTTGGAGATAGGCGAGACATCCGGACCGCCGTCCGGATCATCCGGGTCCAGCCGGATCATCCGGACCCTCCCCCGGATCATCCGGGTATCGGCGCCGAAGACAACAGAAGCTCCTCGACGAAGCCGGATCATCCGGACGGTCGCCCGGATCATCCGGACCCCCGACACCCGGATCATCCGGGCCACCATCCGGATCATCCGGACCCCGCCTGTGTGCGCGACTTGGGCTGAGCCCATGTACCCCTTCGCCCCCTAGCCTATATATAGGACCCCTCCTCCTCACTTTGAGACTTAGCATTGGATTAGCTCATATTTGTGTGAGAACCTTTGCTCATCCACTCGGTTACTTCTCCTCGGAGATCAGGACCTTCGTCTAGGAGAAGATCCCTCATCGGATACAAGACCCCTCTTTGGGAAGATCCCCTCGTGGATTCAAGGCCTCCTCCGGGAGATGAACGGTTCCTTTGTATCCTTACCCTAGTTGACTATGTATCTTGTGGATCTCATGTGTGTATGTTGATCTAGCACTTGTGTGATCGATTCCTTGTTGGTTGAGTGTTCCTCCCTCGTTTTCCCCGTGTTTCCCCTCGTGCTTCTGCGTGTTCTTCATGTTTCCTCCGTAGGATCCCCTCCAAACGAGAAAGATCGACGAATTAGGGTTCCACCCTACATCACTTTGAGAGACAGTTACAGGAGGATGCGTTGGGTGACTACAACAATTACTATTCCAATTCATGCTCACTACCATCGGTTGATTCCTCCATCATTGCACCTTCTAGAGCAACCACACTAGTTTAGAGAATCATGTTACCATCTTGAATGCATCATGTGATCAAACAACTAAAATACCAACAATTTTGAGGGCGCCCATTGAATTAACTGTTGATGTCAAAGAACCATGTGAATCAGGAAATAATTCAGATTTGGATCAAATACATTTTAAAATAGTTGTGCCAATGTTTAATCATTTTGATATGACCTCTAATCTTGGTGATCATTCTATGTCAAATGACATTGCATGTTTTTTTATTTAAGCATGTTGTAGCATGTAAATTTGATGCCCGCAAGGTTTATTCACCAATGTTGTGATGGTTTAATGATGAATATTGCCAATCTTTTGATATGAATAAGAGCTTCACTTATATGTGCAAACTGAGTTGCAATATTTTCATGCATTCTACTTATGATAATATTTTGGCGTTATATTTTATAATCTATGAAGGTTCCTCATATATACATGTGTCATGTATGCAAAAAATCAAGGGAAGTAAAAATGGATGACATATACATATACAACATGTACACCTTGTCTGTTTTGTTAGCCACATTTCAGATTAAGCAACGCCGAGGACGATTTTGTTTTAAAGAAGGGGAGGATGATGAGGATATGAATACCTTGGATATGACCAAAAATATTGCATACATGCATATTTGTCAGGTGATTTCTAGTGCAAACTATTCAATAATCTATTTATGTTATCCAGAACAAAAATACTTCACATACTTTTGTGTTTTGTCTAATTGCAGGTGTATGGGACATTTGTAAAGTCCACATATGAAGATAAGGGAAAAGGAGAAGTTTAGGTGCTGTTCAAAAAGTCCTCTCACGTCACTTTTGGCCAAGAGGAGATAGAGTCCAAGTCTCTCACGTTCTGGATTCAGATTCGGACTTCACATACATACCTCAATTAAAACGCCAACATCTTTTTCATACGAACTCCGAATTGGGTGATTCTTTTTTTGTTGGAAAGTCGATTTCATGCTCTTTCCAACCCAATTGGAATCACCTTAAAATCCGTACGGGGCGTTGAGTTATGTACGAAACAATATGACGCTGCACCAGAATCCGAGTCAAACTACAAGTCCAAAGGTGTTACGTCACCTCCACTTGGGCCCATTGGCCTTGTACGATATAGGGTTAGTTTAAGGCTGCCTTGGGATGTCCTCCCACCTCCTTGGCCGCCACCCCTTGCTCCTATATAAGTAGATCCATCTAGTAGCTTTTCCCTTGGGATTTGTTTAGTTAAAAGCTAGCCAACGCAACTTCGTGTACTTCGTTTGTGTCCAACGACCAGATCAAGACCGCTTTCGGATCCCCACCTTTATCCATACTTCATACATATTCGCAATATTCAGATTGCTTTTATCATATTCTTGCTCGTTCTTCGATTGCTTGCAGGAATAGACCTGACCACTTGATAGAGGTAAAGGTGTCCCGTCTTTCGATGGAAGTCGATTGCTTGCAGGAATTGGGTGATTGCTTTGGTGGAAGTCGACTTTGACGATCCGACTACGAACGTGCGAAGACGTCGCGCCTTAGCAATCGCTAAACCAACTCCGAGAGGTTATTGACCACGCCGGAGCACGATCAACCTGGCCACGAGGGTCTGTTTCCTGCGAGCAAACGAAGAACCAGCAAGAAACTGAGATTGCAATCTAGATATTGCGAATATAAGATGAAAGCTTTATTGATCAAGGTGGGGTTCTGTGACGCCTTTGTCTGGTCGTTGAACACAAACGGCACGCCGGTTGCAGCTATGGCTAACTTTTAATCTAAACAAAACCCCAAAGTCTAAACGGTGCCCTAAGGGCTGTATATATGGAGGAAGAGGGGTGAATTTCGTGGCCCTTGGTGGAGGGGTCCAAACTAACCCTATCTCTTGTTTCCCCACACATACGGACTCTAAAAATAGCCTATACTAATGTATTTGAAATTACATGGGCCTGGCCCAATAATAAGGTGACGAACACCTAGAATAGCCTCTGGACGAAATTTATGAAGTGGCATCTTGTATATTTCGTCCAAGGCTTCATGCACTCATTATGGTGGCTTCAAAGTCCTAAAATCATCACTTGTAACTCCATTCTTGTCCCCTTGCATGCCATCATCTCCATGCTTGTTCTTGCTCCAATGTTCATCCTTCTCCAAGCTAGGCCCTTCATTTGTAAGCAAAACAAATGTATCCAATTTAGGCAGATCATATTCTCATGAACATTAGAATCATTACCAAGAAACGAAAGTACTGTAATTTAGTTGGCGTCTTGTGAGCTCTAGTAATTGGTCCAGTATGTATAGCAGCAGGGGATGTGGGTGTAACAATTGTATTGATGTCCTCATCAGTCTCCTCTGGATTGGTACGGTATGGCGCACGGTTTGGCAGTGAAGCACAGGGAATTAAGTCAATCTGATGCTCAATTCCTCGAATAGGCGGTAATCCCAGTGGCACGTCTTGTGGGAAGACGTGAGCAAACTCCTGCAAAATGTTAGTGACAGCAGGAGGCAAAGAGGAAGGCACGTCCTTGAATGAAAATAATGCCTCTTTGCATACAAAAGCATAGCAAACAGATTTGCTGAAATCTAGCTCATCGATATCAGATTTGGTGGCAAATAAACATGCACTTTTCAATTTAATTTCAGAAGCAACACTAGATGGTTTATTATTAGGCTTCTTTTGTTGCTCAAATTCTTTTGCCACAATCTGATTTTCACTCTTATTCTTCTCCTGTTTTGCTTTATTAGCTCTATTAATATTATCTTTCAAAATGGAATCAGCAAAGTAATATTTTTATCCTTATGAACAAGAGTATACTGATTATTTCTGCCATGGTGTACAGAATTTTTATCAAATTGCCATGGTCTACCAAGTAATAAGGAACATGCTTGCATAGGTACCACATCACAATCAACATAATCTGCATATGTAGAGATACAAAAATGCACACAAACAATACGTATTACCTTAACCTTGCCACTGTTGTTGAACCATTGGATGTAGTAAGGATGTGGATGTGGTCTTGTGGTGAGAGAGAGCTTCTCCACCATCTCCATGCATTTAAAACTAAGTTTGGATTATATGAGTGGTTAGTCATGCCTTTTGGGTTAATAATGCACCTAGTACTTTCATGAGATTAAAGAACGAAGTTTTACGTGCTTTCATTGGACGATTCGTGGTAGTTTACTTTGATGACATATTGATTTATACCAGATCTTTGGAGGAACATTTGGAACATTTACGTGTTGTTTTTATTGCTCTACGTGATGCACGTTTGTTTGGTAACCTTGGGAAGTGCACCTTTTGCACCGACCGAGTGTCTTTTCTTGGCTATTTTGTTACTCCACAGGGAATTGAAATTGATAAATCCAAGATTGAAGCTATTGAGAGTTGGCCGCAACCCAAAACAGTCACACAAGTGAGGAGTTTTCTTGGCCTTGCTGGATTCTATAAGCGTTTTGTGAGAGATTTCAGCACCATTGCTGCACCTCTCAATGAGCTTACAAAGAAGGATGTGCCTTTTGTTTGGGGTACCGCACAGGAAGAAGCCTTCACGGTGTTGAAAAATAAGTTGACACATGCTCCTTTACTCCAACTTCCTGATTTTAATAAGACATTTGAGCTTGAATGTGATGCTAGTGGAATTGGATTAGGAGGTGTGTTATTACAAGATGGCAAACCTGTTGCATACTTTTCTGAAAAATTGAGTGGCCTAGTCTGAATTATTCTACTTATGATAAAGAATTATATGCTCTTGTTCGGACTTTAGAAACATGGCAACATTATTTATGGCCCAAAGAATTTGTTATACATTCTGATCATGAATCATTGACGCATATTAAAATTCAAGCTAAACTGAATTGTAGACATGCTAAATGGGTTGAATTCATTGAGACTTTCCCTTATGTCATTAAACACAAGAAGGGTAAAGAAAATGTTATTGTTGATGCATTGTACTATGCTTTCACAACTTGACTTCAAAATATTTGGATGGGAAACCATCAAAGATCAATATGTGCATGATGTTGATTTTAAAGATGTATTGCAGAATTGTAAAGAAGGAAGAACATGGAACAAGTTCGTCGTTAATGATGGATTTGTGTTCCGTGCTAACAAGCTATGCATTCCAGCTAGCCCCGTTCGTCTTTTGTTGTTGCAGGAGGCGCATGGAGGAGGACTAATGGGACACTTTGGCATGAAGAAGACCGAGGATGTACTTGCTACAGATTTCTTTTGGCCAAAGATGAGACGGGGATGTTAAGCACTTTGTTGCTCGCTGCACTACATGTCAAAAAGCTAAGTCACGGCTCAATCCTCATGGTTTATATATGCCTTTTCCTGTACCGAGTGTTCCTTGGGAGGATATATCTATGGACTTTGTTTTAGGTTTACCTCGAACAAAGAAGGGGAGGGATAGCATATTTGTTGTCGTGGATAGATTCTCGAAAATGGCACACTTTATACCATTTCATTAAAGCGATAATGTTGTTAATGTTGCTGATTTGTTCTTCCGTGAAATTATCCGCTTGCATGGTGTGCCAAATACTATTGTTTTAGATCGTGATACTAAATTTCTTAGCCACTTCTGGAGATGTTTATCGGCTAAGTTCGGGACTAAACTGCTTTTTAGTACTACTTGTCACCCCCAAACTGATGGACAAACTGAAGTAGTCAATAGAACATTGTCTACTATGCTTAGGGTTGTTTTGAAGAATAATAAGAAAATGTGGGAAGAATGCTCGCCTCATATTGAATTTGCTTATAATTGTTCATTGCATTCTACTACTAAGATGTGCCCTTTTGAAATTGTGTATGGTGTTCTACCTCGTGCACCTATTGATTTGTTGCCTCTTCCATCTTCGGAGAAGGTTAATTTTGATGTTAACAACTGATGGGGACATCAATACCATTGTTACACCGACAGCCCCTGCTGCTATACATACTGGACCAATTACTAGAGCTCGCGCACGCCAATTAAATTACCAGGTACTTTCGTTTCATGGTAATGATTCTAATGTTCATGAGAATATATTGCTGCCTAAATTGGATACATTTGTTTTGCTTACAAATGAAGGGCCTAGCTTGGAGAAGGATGAACATTAGAGCAAGAACAAGCATGGAGATGATGGCATGCGCAAGGGGAACAAGAACGGAGTTACAAGTGATGATTTCAGGACGTTGAAGCCACCATAATGTGTGCATGAAGCCTAGGACGAAATATACAAGGTGCCACTTCATAACTTTCGTACAGAGGCTATTCTAGGTGCTGCGTCACCTTATTATTGGGCCAGGCCCATGTATTTTCGAAATACTTCAGTATAGGCTGTTTTTAGAGTCCGTATGTGTGGGGAAACAAGAGATAGGGTTGGTTTCGGACCCCTTCCCCAAGGGCCACGAAATTCTCCCCTCTTCCTCCATATATACAGTCCTTAGGGCGTCGTTTAGACTTTGGGTTTTGTTTAGACTAAAGTTCGCCATAGCTGCAACTTCGCGTACTTCGTTTGTGTTCAACGACAAGACAAAGGCGTCACAGAACCCCACCTTGATCAATAAAGCTTTCCTCTTATATTCACAATATTCGGATTGCAATCTTAGTTTCTTGCTTGTTCTTCGTTTGCCTGCGGGAAATAGACCTTCGTGGTCAGGTTGATCGTGCTCCGGCGTGATCAATAACCTGTCGGAGTTGGTTTAGCGATTGCTAAGGCGCGACGTCCTCGCACGTTCATAGTCGGATCGTCAAAGTCGACTTCCTCCAAAACGAAAGCCACCATCTCATCGAAAGACGGGACACCTTTGCCTCTATCAAGTGGTATTAGATTTCCAGGTTGCTCGGTGAGATTTTACAGTTTTTCATAGTTTAGATCGAGTCTGTTCTTCATACCTACAGTCCACGAAAAAGCCAGAAAAAAATTAGGATTAGTTCATCATATCCGAACCAATCTGAGCCTTTGCATAATCTTTTTAGGGTTTTGCTTTGTTGAATTTCCGGTTGCATCGTCGTGTCTAGTTGCTGGTCTTAGCATCTAGTCTTTTAGAGTTTCGAGTTCTGGTCATAAGTTGTCACGCCGCCACCGCACCATCATCATCGCCCCTGCTACCTACCACCACCGCTCCGAATCCGTATCCATATACCACCACCCATCCGTATCCATATACCACCAACGATCCATATTCATATACTACCACCGCTACCACCACCGCTGCCATAAACCACCACCATATATCCACCACCAATCTGAGTTCCTTGCATATTAGGTTTGTTTTCGAGTTCCATCTATTTCCGATTCGTGTTTCCTTGCCCGAGTAGGTTTCGGATTTTTTTTCCAAAAACGCACTTGACAAAAAAAATCTGGCAATCCTATTTTTAGGTGTTTCTAAGCGTATTGAGACAATCACCATTATAGTAAGTTCTTTTTGACCCGTTTCCAGTTTTTGGGTCCGGGCAGTCAAAAAAAAATTGGTTGAAAAAATTTCATGCCTATCCTGTTATCTTGACTTGGGAAGAGTTTTGAGACGCTCGCCATTATAGTGATTTTCAAAAAAAAAGGAGCGCAAAAAAAGAGCGCAAGAGTGAAAAAAATTCAGAGTGTGCTTCTCCCTTGTTTCCGTGCAGCGTCGTGATTTTGTTAGTGTTCTAGGCTCGCGTCTCTAGCACAGTCTAGCCTAGGACCAGCACAAGACTGTCGTTGAGCGCTTATTCAACTTTGCATCTCTGAATTGATTATTGTCGACCCTTTTGCTACCATATTATAAGCCTTCCCAGCTCCACATACATCTACGCCGTATGCGTTTGACTCTCCCCGGTAATCGCTCTATCCAAGCTTTGAGAGTTTTGACTACAATGGTTGCCGATCACCACCTGCTGCTGGGTAAGAACTGGTAAGAATTTGAGATTTGCTTGACGGGTTTGTGATACATCGCTCTATCCAAGCTTAGTAGTCTGTAGGATCATATTCTTGTGTGTTTCTATTTGCTTCTAACCATGGTAGGGTCACAAGCCGATGAGACTGATTGGGAGAACCTGACGAACAAACAGCTACATGATAAATTTTAGCAAATGATGAGTGGACAGGCGCAAGATGTGCTAAACAGATTTGACGAGGCCATGGAGAAGATAGATGGCATTGAGAAGACGTTCGAATAAAAGCTTGATAGCAAGTTTAATAAATTGCTCGCGCGTTTTCCACAACCACCACCGGCTGCACCTATCACACCTCTGCAACAACAACAACAACGCCCCCTTCCGAATCGGTATGGACGAGCGAAGCGTGTTCCTCTTGAGGATGGCCAAACTTCTGGTGCTGCTGTACCTGTTGTTGATGCTTCTTTGGCTCCTGCTACTGCTGCTGCTGGTACCCAGGAGGATGATGAGTATGCGGGCGATTATGAGGATGAGGTTGATCAAAATCAGAACTACGTGCAGCCACTAGCACCACCACCAGCAGGTCGACCTCAGGTATTTATTCGCAATGGTAGGCTTGCACCACCACCTCAGGTACGAGATCATGACCATGTTCCTAAACTGAAATTGAGTATTCCACCATTTGAGGGCAGATATGTTCCTGATATATATCTTACTTCGGAGTTAGAAACTGAACAACGTTTTACATGTTTGCAATATCCCGAGGAGAGACGGGTTGCTGCTGCTGTTTGTGCTTTCACTTGTTTTGCATGTGTATGGTGGTCTGAACATTGTAGATTATATCCTATTCCAGCTACTTGGGCTGCTTTGAAAACTGCTACGCGTACTCGTTGGGTTCCACCATATTATCAACGTGAATTGCTTCAATAATTGCAGCGTTTAAGACAAGGAAAAAAATTTGTAGAAGAATATTATCAGGAATTACAAACTGGCATGATTAGATGTGGTATTGTTGAGGAGAATGAAGCTATGCTTGTACGTTTTATGGGTGGATTAAATAGAGAGATTCAGACCATTCTAGAGTATAAGGAGTATACTAATATCACTCATTTATTTCATCTTGCTTGTAAAGCTGAAGGTGAAGTGTAGGATCGACAAGCATTGGCGCGAACTAATTTTCTGCAAGTCGACCTTCATCCTGGACACCGCGTGCATCTTCTACTTCAACTGCACCAGCACCTCCATCAGGTGCCATCTCCAGCCGTGATACAAGAAAGCAGGCACAACCACCATTATCTGCCAAGAGCGCACCTGTCGGGCCTGCACAGAGCTCTTCTTCTCCCATGGCATCAACAGGGCACACAAGTGATATTATTTGTCGTCGTTGTAAGGGAAGAGGTCATTACGCGCGAGAATGCAAATCTCAGCGTGTGATGATTGCTACAGAGGATGGTGGGTGTCGGTGTCAAAACCGGCGGATCTCGGGTAGGGGGCCCCGAACTGGGCGTCTAGGTGGATGGTAACAGGAGACAAGGGACACGATGTTTTACCCAAGTTCGGGCCCTCTCGATGGAGGTAAAACCCTACGTCCTGCTTGATTAATATTGATGATATGGGTAGTACAAGAGTAGATCTACCACGAGATCAAGGAGGCTAAACCCTAGAAGCTAGCCTATGGTATGATTGTTGTAATGTATGCTGTCCTACGGACTAAAGCCCTCCGGTTTATATAGACACCGGAGATGGCTAGGGTTACACAGAGTCGGTTACAATGGTAGGAGATCTACATATCCGTATTGCCAAGCTTGCCTTCCACGCCAAGGAAAGTCCCATCCGGACACGGGACGGAGTCTTCAATCTTGTATCTTCGTAGTCTTGGAGTCCGGCGGATATTGATAGTCCGGCTGTCCGGACACCCCCTAGTCTAGGACTCCCTCAGTAGCCCCCGAACCAGGCTTCAATGACGATAAGTCCAGCGTGTTTATAGTCTTCGGCGTTGCAAGGCGGGTTCTCCCTTCAAATTCCATGTACCTGCCGAACAGTGCCCGGCTTCATCTTGAATACTGTTTTCCTCGGCTTCTATGCCAAATAATGGCCCTCTTCCACGCGTCGCACGAATGCGAAAAGCCAGGGTGTCTTTTGCATTTCACCCCCTAATTGTGCGAGTCGCCCGCCTATAAAAGAGGCAAGAATCCAGATCCAAACCACACCGTCTTCCTCCCGCGAATACTCCATCGAAGCGCCTTTGACCTAGAAATCCATTCCACCATGGATCGTCAACGCGCTCTCTTCACGCTGCCCCCCAGCCCACCGCCGGGGAATTGGAGGAGGTGCTCTATTTCGCACAACGAGCTAGTGAAGCTCCAAATGGAGGGATTCCTCCCTCCGGCCTTCATGGTCCCAGTCCGGGCCGGACTGGTTACTTATCAAGGTGGGAGACAGGCGGAGGACACTCCAAGCCCCAATAAGGGGAGCGAGTATGTTTTGTCCCTTATCTGATAAGGGACTTGGATTTCAATACATCCGCTCCTCCGTGGGCTCCTCAGTTCTACGGACTCCAGCTCCACCACCTCACGCCCGCCTCTGCCTTGCATATTGCAGGGCTACGTAGCTCTTTGCGAGCTATTCCTGGGCATCGAGCCCCATTTTGCATTGTGGAAGAGGCTGTTTTGCCTCGCACCCCATTCTCACCAGGGGTCCATATATCAAGTGGGCGGCGCCAAATATGGCGATCGCCGGACCGGATACCTATCCGTACTCCCAAGAAGGCGTCCAAGACTGGCCCTCGGGTGGTTTTATATAGGAGACGCCCGCTGCTGCACCCAGTTCGGATCGGCCTCCGGAGTTTAGTGCTGCTCCTTGAAGAAACGCCAGGTGGCGCCCATGAGCCCCGATTGAGGAAGACAAGAGCGCCCATTACTTGATGGGCCGGATAAGATTAATGGCTCATTCGGCTTGACCATGATCGAGTCATGGCGACATGTATCAGCGAGGGTACAGCCACGCAATACGAGGCCACCCCATGTGGGATTTCAACGGGAAGACGATGCCACCCGGCACGGCCAAGAAGGGCCGGATTCGACCGAGGACTCGTAAAGATCCCGTCCGCCTGTACAAGGGTGAGAAGGAGGACTTCCTTGAACGAACCCTTTGAATGGGTTTTCCATGATCAACCCTAGAGGATGGGTGTTTAACACCTTGAAGGGCTCTACCCATGCTTTCGAAGTTTAAGCTTCTTACAGTATGTCTTCTGCGCAGGATCTACGCCGGACTGTGGAGGACATGGTGAGTCCTGCTCCGCAACCCGAGGATCCAGAAGGATCCCTGGATCCGGCCTCCAAAGAGGACCCGGACATCGAGGTGGAGCTGATCGACGGGGTGTATCACCAGCTCAGCATAGACAATGCTTTGGTCGCCATTACGGCGGACTACCCCGGGTTAAGTCCGGCTTCCCAGGTGACCGCGACCGAAGTCTGGACACCATTATCTCATCTCTGCCCATTTCTGACCTTCGCGAACGATGGCATTTTGCAGGAAGCGCCTTTACGGCAGGAAGCCGAGCCCGCGGCGGCTGACCAACAGAGGCCTGTCCGAACCAGCAGGCGGAAAAGGAGCGCAGTGCGGACGGAAACGTCACCGCAAAGGTATAGCTCATATTCGAATTTTCAGAGCAACGTTCCGAGGAAACGCCTGAGTGCTCATGATCTTTGTAGAAGAAAAAGCGCTCGCCGAACTGCGAGCACAGGAATTGCCGATCCGACCAACACCGCCGAGCTCCAGCGCCCGCCCGGGGGGGAGGCAAGCGCAAGACGCGAGCGGATCCTTCTCCAACGGAGGATACCGGCTGATCGTCCGCCACCAAGTCTGAGGTGGAGAGCGCCATGAACCATAGGCACCGTCGGACAATATTTCGTGAAGCGTGCTTTTCCCCTGAGGCATTGGATGCCTTTAACGTAGGGGACGCGCATCTCCGTGCCGCTCAAAATGGTTTGACCAGAGCCACGGAGCAGTATGTGAAGGACATACAGGTAAGGTAATTTTAACGGTTGTATATACCAGTAGCCCCCGAGACTTAAAGTAGTTATGCTAACTGATTTAAGGATCATTGGAAATTCCAGGCACTTAACGAGAAGAACGCCCAGCTGTCTCGGGAGCTGCAATATTGCAAGGCCCAACTTGAGGTCAAGATTTGCCGCCGCAGGAGGAGACGGAAAGACCCCTCCGGTAATACATTTTATTAATAAATATAAGCGCTGCGCGGCGTATGCGCTGAGTCAATAATGACATTGCAGTACCGCGGACAAGATCCGGACAGTAAGCATTGCTACGCCACTAAAGGTCGGTGAGAGTGTGCTGAATAGGGTTCAGCGGAAAGGAACAAGCTCCAGATGCCAACGCCAAGCTCGTAGAAGAGCTGAAAGGCGCCAGCCGAGCTGTCCGGCTCCGTTAAGGAGAATCAGCGGCTTCGTCGCGGCATCTATAGTAGTGCTTGAGCGAACTCTTTTGAAAAGAAGAGTTCGGCGAGGAAGTATTTTGACATGATATGTCTTGTAGGTATACTCACGGGTCGCCCTGCAGAGGAGATGCCCATATCAATGGGTGATCAACTTCCCGAATCTGTTGCAGCTACTCGAACGAAGTTCGGCAGCAATGAGCAGCGCTGTTCGGGCTTTATGGCCAGCCCTCACCCTACCCGAGGGCCTCGGGGAGCTTGCGGAGAAGCTGCAGGGAGTGCGGCAGCGCTTCCGATTGTGGAAGATATCGGCTTGCCGTTAGGGTGCCAGGGAGGCTTGGGCCATGGTGAATACGCGGTACAAGAAGGCGGATCCCAACCACATGGCCGAAGTTGGACCGGTGGGGCCCGATGGGAAGGAGATCCCTGTGAGTTTAGTGTACAGCCAAGTAGAGTTGGCTGCTAAATTTTCCCAACGGGACTGTAAACTAGACAGCCTGTTAGACGGGATTGAGGAGGAATACAACAAGAATTTGACAATGTATGTTATCCTTTAAAGTGACATGTGAAATGCCTTCTAGCCGGATTGTAGATCGCTTGTCTTTGCCGACCTTTCGCTTCGACCTCGGGACCCTAGAGTCCTGAGGTGACCAATACCTTGTCGGTGTAAGAAACAACCGTGGTATGCATGGAGACCAGGCGTAGGGGTCGTTAGTGCTTTATCGCATAAGTGCCCAACTAGTTATGTTATATTACATGGTTAGTAAGAAACATCTTCCAGGAGAATAGTTCCGTGAAGGGTTCCTTTCTCGGGAGGCATGCCCTAAAGTGCATGTCCGGACTGCAAAGAAAGCAAAAACATCCGGGGCAAATAGATAAATAGGTAATAAGTCATCTTTTAAGTCACCGACCAATATTCCCTTAAGAACGCTAGCTTTGCTTCACCTACCGAGGTACACATCCGGTGACCCGGCAAGAATAATCGCAGAGGTGCTCCTTTACCTCCTAGCCGAACAATCGGGAACGAGGGGTAAGCACAGAGCCACCAACCCAGCTTGGCCAAAACTTAAGTCATATCGATGCATATAATGGCGAGTAAAAGGTACATGTGGAAGCTTGACACATGTGCTGGGTGTGAAACCCATATAATTGAGCTTCTGTAAAAGAAGCCCCCAGGAATAATGAGTGCGGATGGCACATCATGCATATGCAAAGTAGGTGAAAATAGGCCCGGAAGGGCTTTGAAGTAAAAAGGATAAAAAGAGAAATAAAAGACAGCCGAAGTGTAAAAGTTTGAACGGGGGAAGGGGACGAACTCTTAGTCCGGCGCTAGGCATAGAATCGTCGGAGGCGGGCTGCGTTCCATGGGTTCGGCTCGAGTCGGTTATCCGACGATTTCAGAAACGGTATGCTCCGCCGGTCAAGACTTGATTGATAATGAAGGGCCCTCCCATTTGGGCTTGAGCTTGTCCTTTTCTTGTCCGGCAGCGAGAACTAGTTCACCAACGCTGTAAGTCTTGGCCCGTATTTCTCGCTTTGATATCTTCGACCTGCTGCGATAGAATGCGAACGAGCCTTCGCGATGTCACGTTCTTCCTCCAATGTGTCCAAGCTGTCCTGCCGATCAAGCTCGGCCTCTCTTTCCTCATACATGCGCACTCGAGGTGAGTCATGAATAATGTCACAGGGCAAGACTGCCTCTGCGCCGCATACCATAAAAAATGGTGTGAATCCGGTAGTACGGTTGGGCGTTGTCCGCAGCCCCCAGAGTACGGAGTCGAGCTCCTCGACCCATTGTGTGTCGGATTTAGTGAGTGACCTCACTAATCTGGGTTTAATGCCGCTCATGATTAGACCATTTGCTCTTTCCCCTTGACCGTTGGTTTGAGGGTGATAAAATGAAGCATAGTCGAGCTTGATGCCCATATTTTTGCACCATGACTTAACCTCGTCGGCTGTGAAGTTCGTGCCGTTGTCGGTGATGATGCTGTGGGGGACTCCGTAACGGTGTACCACCCCTGATATAAAGTCTATCACTGGTCCGGACTCTGCCGTTTTGACCGGTTTGGCATCTATCCATTTGGTGAATTTATCCACCATGACCAATAGGTACCGTTGCTTGTGGGTTCCCCCTTTAAGGGGTCCAACCATGTCAAGCCCCCAGACCGCGAACGGCCAGGTAATGGGTATGGTTTTGAGGGCGGTGGGTGGCATATGGCTCGATTAGCAAAGAGTCGACAACCAACGATCGCTGGACAAAGTCCTCGTCTGCTCGCCGGGCCGTCGGCCAATAAAATCTGTCGGAATGCCTTTCCTACAAGGGCCCGGGCTGCTGCGTGGTGTCCGCCTAGTCCGCATGAATTTCAACCAGAGGTTTCGCCTTCTTCTTCGAGATACACCTTTGAAGGACTCCGGTGGTACTTTTCTTATAAAGTTCTCCCTCATGGACCTTGTAGGCCTTCGATCGCCGGACTATGCAGCGGGCCTCATTTTGGTCTTCGGGAACTTTCTGCCTAAGTAAGTAGGCTAGGAAAGGTTCTGTCCACGCGGCGATTACTGCCATTATGACGTGGGCGGAGGGTGTTATGTCATCTGCCGAATCACCGGTTGGTGCGGTTTTCTCCGGTTTGTCACTACCGGGCTCCTCTTCCCATAGTACGGATGGCTTGAAGAGCCGTTCCAGGAAGATATTAGGAGGGACAGCATCATGCTTCGCACCGATGCGTGCCAGTACGTCGGCCGCCTGGTTATTATCTCGAGCTATGTGATGGAATTCCAGTCCTTCAAACCGAGCTGACATTTTTAGGACAGCGTTGCGATATGCTGCCATTTTCGGATCCTTGGCGTCAAAGTCTCCATTTATTTGGGATATTGCAAGGTTTGAATCCCCGCGCACTTCTAGGCGTTGAATGCCCATGGAGACTGCCATCCGGAGACCATGTAACAGGGCCTCGTATTCGGCTGCATTGTTGGAGTCCGTGTACATTATTTGAAGTACATACTGGACTGTATCTCCGGTTGGGGACGTCAGTACGACGCCAGCCCCCAATCCGGCCAACATTTTGGAGCCGTCGAAATGCATAATCCAATTGGAGTATGCACCATACTCTTTAGGGAGTTTGGCTTCAGTCCATTCGGCGACGAAGTCAGCCAAAACTTGTGACTTTATAGCTCGTCGAGGTTTATAAGTTATGTTGAATGGTAAGAGCTCAATGGCCCATTTTGCAATCCTGCCCGTTGCGTCGCAATTATTTATAATGTCATTGAGTGGTACTTCAGACGCCACTGTTATCGAACACTCTTGAAAGTAGTGCCGGAGTTTCCGGGACGCCATGAACACCACATATGCTATCTTCTGATAGTGCGGGTAACGGGATTTGTAGGGGGTTAACACAGTGGATACATAGTACACTGGTTTTTGAAGAGGGAATTTATGCCCTTCTGTCACTCGTTCGACGACGAAGACCGCACTTACAACTTGATGCGTTGTTGCGATGTATAACAACATTGGTTCGCCCAAAGTGGGCGCAGCTAGGACCGGGTTTGTTGCCAGTATGGCCTTTATTTCTTCCAGTCCGGCAGTGGCGGCATCCGTCCACTCAAAGTGTTCGGTGCGCCTGAGGAGGCGATAGAGGGGCAGCGCCTTTTCTCCTAAACGGGAGATAAAGCGGCTTAGGGCTGCCACGCATCCTGTTAATTTTGTATTTGTTTGAGGTCTTTTGGAATATCCAACTGTGTGAGCTCGGATTTTAGCCGGATTTGCTTCAATTCCTCTACCGGATCTGATGAAGCCCAGCAGCTTTCCGGTGATACGCCAAAACGCATTTTTCCGGATTCAGCTTGATGTCATATGCTCTGAGGTTGTCGAATGTGAGCCTCAAATCGTCTACTAAAGTTTTGACGTGTTTTGTTTTGACGACTACGTCATCTACGTATGCCTCGACTGTTTTGCTAATCTGGGTGGCCAGACATGTTTGAATCATGCGCTGATATGTTGCGCCGGCGTTTTTGAGTCCGAAGGGCATAGTGTTGAAGTAGAATGGTCCATATGGACTGATAAATGCCATTGCGGCTTGGTCTGCTTCCGCCATCTTGATTTGATGATAGCCAGAGTATGCGTCCAGGAAGCACAACGAATCGTGCCCTGCTGTGGCATCGATAATTTGATCGATGCGGGGGAGAGGGAAGGGATCCTTTGGGCAAGCTTTATTGAGGTCTTTAAAATCGACCGTAGGCGCCAGGATTTATCCTTCTTTGGTACCATCACCAAATTTGCTAGCCAGTCCGGATGTTTGATATCTCTAATGAATCCGGCTTCCAATAGTTTGGCTAGCTCTTCTCCCATTGCCTGTCTTTTGGGCTCGGAAAATCACCGAAGAGCCTGTTTGACTGGCTTGAATCCTTTTAGGATGTTTAGGCTGTGTTCTGCCAACCTGCGAGGGATTCCGGGCATGTCCGAAGGATGCCAGGCGAAGATATCCCAATTTTCCCGACTTTAGAGGACTAGCTCTTCCTATTGGACTCGTGGGGTGCCCCAATGGAGGCCGTCTTTGTTGGGTCCGTTGGATGGACCTGGAATTTTATTATCTTGTCTGCTTGTTTGAAGGAGGTGGACTTGGATCTTTTATCGAGTATCACATCGTCCCTGTTCACCGTAGAGCGCAGCGCGGTGAGTTCCTCTGCCGCTAAGGCTTCGGATAGTGCCTCGAGGGCTAGTGCGGCTGTCTTGTTTTCGGCGCGGAGTGCTATGTCCGGATCACTAGCGAGAGTGATTATTCCGCTGGGCCCAGGCATTTTGAGCTTCATGTACCCGTAATGAGGTATTGCTTGAAAAATTGTGAATGCCTCTCGTCCTAATATGGCGTGATACCCACTACTGAACGAGGCCTCCTGGAACGTGACTTCTTTGGATCTGTAATTGTCCGGAGAGCCGAACACCACATCGAGTGTGATTTTTCCGGTGCAGCGCGCTTCCCGGCTAGGGATTATTCCTCTAAAGGTTGTGCTGCTTCGCTCAATACGGCTCCAATGGATTTCCATTTTTCGCAGAGTTTCCTCATAAATGAGGTTTAGTCCGCTGCCGCCATCCATGAGGACTTTTGTCACCGAAAGCCGCCCACTATGGGACTAAGTACCAAAGTCTGGTGCCGGGCTCGTTGTTCGAATGTGGGCTCGTCGCTGGCATTGAAGGTAATAGCTGTGTCGCCCATGGATTTGCTGTTGCTACTTGGTAGACTTCGCGAGTTCATGGATTGTTCGTTTTGCATATTATTTGATGCGAAATTCTCAAGACTGTTGATACCGTCTTGGTATTGTTGGAGTGGTTTCGAGCTAGAAGCTCTTCGCCACTTTTGGCCACCTGCTGTAATATCCAACATGCTCGAAGGCTATGTGTTGGGACGGCTCCTCTCAGACTATGAAGTTTACAGGTCCATTGAGCCATCCCTCCAAAGACGGTTCCGCTTCCCTTATTTGGTTTTGTTTTTCATTTTTGCATCCGGGGCCCGAGTGTAAGGCGCCTTTTATCTGCGGACTGGGTTTGGGGCGGATTATCCCAAAATTGATTTTCGGTTTTCGAAACTATCCATCGCACAAGATTTTCGTATAATGGATGCCGATCGGTGAAGCGCGTAATTTTGCGACGATCAATGGCGTTTAGTATTCCCTTGTCCGTGCGATTATTGCGTAAGATTGATATTGCGCTTTCTTCTCGGCAGTCCTTTATCCTGTCCATAACCAGGGAGGAATCGCCCAGAGTGATGTAATGTTTCATGGGCTCTTGCCGATTAGAGATAGATCGCATATGTCCGGGCGGGTGGGTGGAGTAAAATCCGGATCCCTGCCCATCTTGAGGCTCAAAGGCCAAGGGGTTTCGAATTCGAAGTTTGGTTTGTTGGGCACAATCCAGCGAGTCCGGGCGATGCATGATTTTAAGTTCAATGCTCGATCGAAGTCCGCCCCTCCGCTGAATCCGCATGGAGGGTTCGGGAATCCGACATGAATTGTTTTCAACACCGCAAAGAGTTGCCAGATGCTCCTCTACCACCGCGACGTGGTGGGTGGCCCGGGAGAGTTAATCTCTCGGATCGGTTTTAAGCCCAATCTGGTTGTAGTCCGTAGCGACTCCCAGGGCGGCGATGCGATCCAAGAGCTCGTTAACAGACGAGAGCTCTATTGGATCTAGCTGTTCGGCAGCTTTAGGGCTGACGCGAAGATTGCTTCCGACGACTTGAGAAGTCATTGCCGGAGCGGCGGCCGGACAGGCGGTCATGAGAAAACCACCAAGCCGGATAGTTTGGCCGGCAGCCAAGGCCCCTCCGGCGAAAACACCGTCTTTGAAGGCGGGTGGAGGCATCCGCTCTATCGGTGACGACACAGAGGAACTCTCAATGAAAGCACCAATGTCGGTGTCAAAACCGGCGGATCTCGGGTAGGGGGTCCCGAACTGTGCATCTAGGCAGATGGTAACAGGAGACAAGGGACACGATGTTTTACCCAGGTTCGGGCCCTCTCGATGGAGGTAAAACCCTACGTTCTGCTTGATTAATATTGATGATATGGGTAGTACAAGAGTAGATCTACCACGAGATCAAGGAGGCTAAACCCTAGAAGCTAGCCTATGGTATGATTGTTGTAATGTATGTTGTCCTACGGACTAAAGCCCTCCGGTTTATATAGACACCGGAGATGGCCAGGGTTACACAGAGTCGGTTACAAAGGTAGGAGATCTACATATCCATATTGCCAAGCTTGCCTTCCACGCCAAGGAAAGTCCCATCCGAACACGGGACGGAGTCTTCAATCTTGTATCTTCGTAGTCTTGGAGTCCGGCGGATATTGATAGTCCGGCTGTCCGGACACCCCCTAGTCCAGGACTCCCTCAGTGGGTATGAGTCCGCTAGTGACTATGATGAGGAGACTTTGGCTCTTATTACACATGAAGAACACGGTGGAGATGATTCAGATCATGAACGCAATACATGGCTCCTGACGATGCTGACAAGTATGAATGTTTAGTTGCTCAACGTGTTTTGAGTGTGCAGGTCACACAAACTGAGCAAAATCAGAGGCGTAATTTGTTCCATACAAAGGGAGTTGTGAAGGAATGTTCTGTGCGCGTCATCATAGACGGAGGGAGCTGCAACAACTTGGCTAGCATGGAGATGGGGGAGAAGCTTTCTCTCACCACAAGACCACATCCACATCCTTACTACATCCAATGGTTCAACAACAGCGGAAAGGTTAAGGTAACACGTACTATTCGTGTGCATTTTAGTATGTCTACATATGCTGATTATGTTGATTGTGATGTGGTACCTATGCAAGCATGTTCCTTATTACTTGGTAGACCATGGGAATTTGATAAAAATTCTGTACACCATGGTAGAAACAATCATTATACTCTTGTTCATAAGGATAAAAATATTACTTTGCTTCCTATGATTCCTGATTCAATTTTGAAAGATGATATTTAATAGAGCTAATAAAGCAAAACAGGAGAAAAATAAGAGTGAAAATCAGATTGTGGCAAAAGAATTTGAGTAACAAATGAAGCCTAATAGTAAACCATCTAGTGTTGCTTCTGAAGTTAAATTGAAAATTGCATGTTTACTTGCCACTAAATCTGATATTGATGGGCTAGATTTCAACAAATCTGTTTGCTATGCTTTTGTGTGCAAAGAGGCATTATTTTCATTTGAGGACGTGCCTTCCTCTTTGCCTCCTGCTGTCACTAACATTTTGCAGGAGTTCGCTGAAGTCTTTCCACAAGACGTGCCACCGGGATTACCTCCCATTCGAGGGATTGAGCATCAGATTGACTTAAAACCCGGTGCATCATTACCCAACCGTGCACCATACCGTACCAATACAGAGGAGATGAAGGAGATTATTCGTCAAGTACAGGAGCTGCTCGACAAAGGTTATATACGCGAATCGCTTAGTCCCTGTGGTGTTCCTATTATTCTAGTGCCGAGAAAGGATGGTACATCACGTATGTGTGTTGATTGTAGAGGCATTAATAATATTACTATTCGTTATCATCATCCTATTCCTAGGCTAGATAATATGCTTGATGAATTGAGTGGCTCTACAATATTCTCCAAAGTTGATTTGCGTAGTGGATACCATCAAATTCGTATGAAATTGGGAGATGAATGGAAAACAGCATTTAAAATTAAGTTTGGATTCTATGAGTGGTTAGTCATGCCTTTTGGGTTAACAAATGCACCTAGTACTTTCATGAGATTAATGAACGAAGTTTTACGTGCTTTTATTGGACGATTTGTGGTAGTCTATTTTGATGATATACTGATTTACGGCAGATCTTTAGAGGAACATTTGGAACATTTACGTGTTGTTTTTATTGCTTTACCTTCGGAAGTGCACCTTTTGCACCGACCGAGTGTCTTTTCTTGGCTATGTTGTTACTCCACAGGGAATTGAATTTGATAAAGCCAAGATTGAAGCTATTGAGAGTTGGCCGCAGCCCAAAACGGTCACACAAGTGAGGAGTTTTCTTGGCCTCGCCGGATTCTATAGGCGTTTTGTGAGAGATTTCAGCACCATTGCTGCACCTCTCAATGAGCTTACAAAGAAAGATGTGCCTTTTCTTTGGGGTACCGCATAGGAAGAAGCCTTTACGGTATTGAAAGATAAGTTGACACATGCTCCTTTATTCCAACTTCCTTATTTTAATAAGATTTTTGAGCTTGAATGTGATGCTAGTGGAATTGGATTAGGAGGTGTGTTATTACAAGATGGCAAACCTGTTGCATACTTTTCTGAAAAATTGAGTGGGCCTAGTCTGAATTATTCTACTTATGATAAAGAATTATATGGTCTTGTTCGGACTTTAGAAACATGGCAACATTATTTATGGCCCAAAGAATTTGTTATACACTCTGATCATGAATCTTTGAAACATATTAAAAGTCAAGCTAAACTGAATCGTAGACATGCTAAATGGGTTGAATTCATTGAGACTTTCCCTTATGTCATTAAACACAAGAAGGACAAAGAAAATGTTATTGTTGATGCATTGTCTCGTCGCTATACTATGCTTTCACAACTTGACTTCAAAATATTTGGTTTGGAGACAATCAAAGATCAATATGTGCATGATGCTGATTTTAGAGATGTATTGCAGAATTGTAACGAAGGTAGAACATGGAACAAGTTCGTCGTTAATGATGGCTTTGTGTTCCGTGCTAACAAGCTATGCATTCCAGCTAGCTCCGTTCGTCTTTTGTTGTTGCAGGAGGCGCATGGAGAAGGATTAATCGGACACTTTGGCGTGAAGAAGACGGAGGATGTACTTGCTACCCGTTTCTTTTCGCCAAAGATGAGACGGGATGTTGAGCGCTTTGTTGCTCGCTGCACTACATGTCTACAAGCTAAGTCACGACTCAATCCTCATGGTTTATATATGCCTTTGCCTGTACCTAGTGTTCCTTAGGAGGATATGACTTTGTTTTAGGTTTACCTCGAACAAAGAAGGGGAGGGATAGCATATTTGTTGTCGTGGATAGATTCTCGAAAATGGCACACTTTATACCATGTCATAAAAGCGATGATGCTGTTAATGTTGCTGATTTGTTCTTTTGTGAAATTATTCGCTTGCATGGTGTGCCAAATACTATTGTTTCAGATCATGATACTAAATTTCTTAGCCACTTTTGGAGATATTTATGGGCTAAGTTGGGGACTAAACTGCTTTTTAGTACTACTTGTGACCCCCAAACTGATGGACAAACTGAAGTAGTCAATAGAACATTGTCTACAATGCTTAGAGCTGTTTTGAAGAATAATAAGAAAATGTGGGAAGAATGCTTGCCTCATATTGAATTTGCTTATAATCGTTCATTGCATTCTACCACTAAGATGTGCCCTTTTGAAGTTGTGTATGGTTTCCTACCTCGTGCACCTATTGATTTGTTGCCTCTTCCATCTTCGAAGAAGGTTAATTTTGATGCTAAACAACATGCTTAATTGATTTCAAAAATTCATGAGTTAACTAAGGAAAACATTGAGCGTATGAATGCTAAATATAAACTTGCTGGAGATAAGGATAGAAAACATGTTGTGTTTGCACCTAGAGATCTTGTCTGGTTACATTTGCGTAAGGATAGATTTCCTTATTTGTGCAAATCAAAGCTAATGCCACGTGCTAACGGACCTTTTAAGGTGTTAGAGAAAATAAATGATAATGCATATAAACTTGAGCTGCCTGCAGATTTCGAGGTTAGTCCCAGTTTTAACATTGCAGATTTGAAGCCTTATTTGGGAGAGGAAGATGAGCTCACGAGGGGGCGACTTCATTTCAAGAAGGGAGGATGATGAGGACATCAATACCATTGTTACACCCACAGCCCCTGCTGCTATACATACCGGACCAATTACTAGAGCTCACAAGACGCCAATTAAATTACTGTACTTTCATTTCTTGGTAATGATTCTAATGTTCATGAGAATATGATGTCGCCTAAATTGGATACATTTGTTTTGCTTACAAATGAAGGGCCTAGCTTGGAGAAGGATGAACATTGGAGCAAGAACAAGCATGGAGATGATGGCATGCAAGGGGAACAAGAACGGAGTTACAAGTGATGATTTCAGACGTTAAAGCCACCATAATGTGTGCATGAAGCCTTGGACGAAATATACAAGATGCCACTTCATAACTTTCGTCCGTGAGGCTATTCTATGTGTCACACACCTTATTATTGGGCCAGCCCATGTATTTTCGAAATACTTCAAGATAGGATATTTTTAGAGTCCGTATGTGTGGGGAAACAAGAGATAGGGTTGGTTTCGGACCCCTTCCCCAAGGGCCACGAAATTCCCCCCTCTTCCTCCATATATACAGTCCTTAGGGCGTCGTTTAGACTTTGGGTTTTGTTTAGACTAAAGTTCGCCATAGCTGCAACTTCGCGTGCCGCTTTGTGTTCAACGACTGCATAAAGCGCCACGTAACCCCACCTTGATCAATAAAGCTTTCCTCTTATATTCGCAATATCCAGATTGCAATCTTAGTTTCTTGCTTGTTCTTTGTTTGCCAACAGGAAACAGACCTTCGTGGTCAGGTTGATCATGCTCCGGCGTGGTCAATAACCTATCGGAGTTGGTTTAGCGATTGCTAAGGCGCGATGTCCTCGCACGTTCGTAGTCGGATCTATAAAGTCGACTTCCTCCAAAAGAAAAGCCACCATCTCATCGAAAGACGGGACACCTTTGCCTCTATCAAGTGGTATCAGATTTCCAGGTTGCTCGGTGAGATTTTACAGTTTTTCGTAGTTTAGATTGAGTCTGTTCTTCATACCTACAGTCCACGAAAAAGCCACAAAAAAAATTAGGGTTAGTTCATCATATCCAAACCAATCGGAGCCTTTGCATAATCTTTTTACGGTTTTGCTTTGTTGAATTTACGGTTGCATCTCATGTCTAGTTGCTGGTCTAAGCGTCTAGTCTTTTAGAGTTTCGTGTTGTGGTCATAAGTTGTCACGCCGCCACCGCACCGTCATCATCGCCCCTGCTACCTACCACCACCGCTCCGAATCCGTATCCATATATCACCACCAATCCGTATCCATATACCACCACCAATCCATATTCATATACTACCACCGCTACCACCACCGCTGCCATATACCACCACCATATATCCACAACCAATCCGAGTTCCTTGCATATTAGGTTTGATTTCGAGTTCCATCTAATTTCCAATTCGTGTTTCCTTGCCTGAGTAGGTTTCGGATTTTTTTTCCAAAAACGCACTTGACAAAAAAAATCTGGCTATCCTATTTTTAGGTGTTTCTAAGCGTATTGAGACAGTCGCCGTTATAGAAAGTTTTTTTGTCCCGTTTCCAGTTCTTGGGTCCGGGCAGTCGAAAAAGAAATTGGTCAAAAAAAATTCGTGCCTATCCTATTATCTTGACTTGGGAAGAGTTTTGAGACACTCGCCATTATAGTGATTTTCGAAAAAAAGGAGCGCAAAAAAAAGAGCGCAAAAAAAGGAGTAATTTTTTTCAGAGTGTGCTTCTCCCTTGTTTCCGTGCAGCATCGTGATTTTGTTAGTGTTCTAGGCTCGCGTCTCTAGCACAGTATAGCCTAGGACCAGCACAGTACCATCGTTGAGCGTTTATTCAACTTTGCATCTCTGAATTGATTATTGCTGACCCTTTTTTGCTACCATATTATAAGCCTTCCCAGCTCCACATACATCTACGTCGTGCGTTTGACTCTCCGTGGTAGTCGCTCTATCCAAGCTTTGAGAGTTTTGACTACAACGGTTGCCGATCACCACCTGCTGCTGGGTAAGAACTGGTAAGAATTTGAGATTTGCTTGACGGGTTTGTGATACATCGCTCTATCCAAGCTTAGTAGCCTGTAGGATCATATTCTCGTGTGTTTCTATTTGCTGCTAACCATGGTAGGGTCACAAGCCGATGAGATTGATTGGGAGAACCTGACGAACAAACAGCTACATGATAAATTTCAGCAAATGATGAGTGGACAGGTGCAAGATGTGCTAAACAGATTTGATGAGGCCATGGAGAAGATAGATGGCATTGAGAAGACGTTCGAAACAAAACTTGATAGCAATTTTAATGAATTGCTCGCGCGTTTTCGACAACCACCGCCGGCTGCACCTATCGCACCTCTGCAGCAACAACAACAACAACAACAACGCCCCCTTCCGAATCAGTATGGACAAGCGAAGCGTGTTCCTCTTGAGGATGGCCAAACTTCTGGTGCTGCTGTACTTGTTGTTGATGCTTCTTTGGCTCCTGCTACTGCTGCTGCTGGTACCCAGGAGGATGATGAGTATGCGAGCGATTATGAGGATGAGGTTGATCAAAATCAGAACTACGTGCAGCCACCAGCACCACCACCAGTAGGTCGACCTCAGGTATTTATTCGCAATGGTAGGCCTGCACCACCACCTCAGGTACGAGATCATAATCATAATCCTAAACTACAATTGAGTATCCACCATTTGAGGGTAGATATGTTCCTGATATATATCTTACTTGGGAGTTAGAAACTGAACAACGTTTTACATGTTTGCAATATCCTGAGGAGAGACGGGTTCCTGCTGCTGTTTGTGCTTTCACTAGTTCTGCATGTGTATGGTGGTTTGAACATTGTAGATTATATCCTATTCCAGCTACTTGGGCTGCTTTGAAAACTGCTATGCGTACTCGTTGGGTTCCACCATATTATCAACGTGAATTGCTTCAAGAATTGCAGCGTTTAAGACAAGGAAAAAATTATGTAGAAGAATATTATCAGGAATTACAAACTGGCATGATTAGATGTGGTATTGTTGAGGAGAATGAAGCTATGCTTGCACGATTTATGGCTGGATTAAATAGAGAGATTCAGACCATTCTAGAGTATAAGGAGTATACTAATATCACTCGTTTATTTCATCTTGCTTGTAAAGCTGAACGTGAAGTGCAGGATCGACAAGCATTGGCACAAACTAACTTTTCTGCAGGTCGACCTTCATCATGGACACCGCGTGCATCTTCTACTTCAACTGCACCAGCACCTCCATCAGGTGCCATCTCCAGCCGTGATACGAGATAGCAGGCACAACCACCATTATCTACCAAGAGCGCACTTGACGGGCCTGCACAGAGGTCTTCTTCTTCCATGGCATCAACAGGGCACACAAGTGATATTATTTGTCATCGTTGTAAGGGCAGAGGTCATTATGCACGAGAATGAAAATCTCAGCGTGTGATGATTGCTACTGAGGATGGTGGGTATGAGTCCGCTAGTGACTATGATGAGGAGACTTTGGCTCTTATTACACGTGAAGAACACGGTGGAGATGATTCAGATCATGAGACGCAATACATGGCTCCTGACGATGCTGACAGGTATGAACGTTTAGTTGCTCAAGGTGTTTGTGCAGGTCACACAAGCTGAGCAAAATCAGAGGCATAATTTGTTACCTACAAAGGGAGTTGTGAAGGAACGTTCTGTGCGCGTCATCATAGACGGAGGGAGCTGCAACAACTTGGCTAGCATGGAGATGGTGGAGAAGCTTTCTCTCATCACAAGACCACATCCACATCCTTACTACATCCAATGGTTCAACAACAGTGGCAAGGTTAAGGTAACACGTACTGTTCGTGTGCATTTTAGTATGTCTACATATGATGATTATGTTGATTGTGATGTGGTACCTATGCGAGCAGGTTCCTTATTACTTGGTAGACCATGGCAATTTGATAAAAATTCTGTACACCATGGTAGAAACAATCATTATACTCTTGTTCATAAGGATAAAAATATTACTTTGCTTCGTATGACTCCTGATTCCATTTTGAAAGATGATATTTAATAGAGCTAATAAAGCAAAACAGGAGAAAAATAAGAGTGAAAAATCAGATTGTGGCAAAAGAATTTGAGCAACAAATGATGCATAATAGTAAACCATCTAGTGTTGCTTCTGAAATTAAATTGAAAAGTGCAAGACTTTAGCAAATCTGTTGGCTATGCTTTTGTGTGCAAAGATGCATTATTTTCATTTGAGGACGTGCCTTCCTCTTTGCCTCCTGCTGTCACTAACATTTTGCAGGAGTTCGCTGACGTCTTTCCACAAGACGTGCCACCGGGATTACCTCCCATTCTTGGGATTGAGCATCAGATTGACTTAATACCCGGTGCATCATTACCCAACCGTGCACCATACTGTACCAATCCAGAGGAGACGAAGGAGATTATGCGTCAAGTACAGGAGCTGCTCGACAAAGGTTATATATGCGAATCCCTTAGTCCTTGTGCTATTCCTATTATTCTAGTGTCGAAAAAGGATGGAACATCACGTATGTGTGTTGATTATAGAGGCATTAATAATATTAATATTCGTTATCGTCATCCTATTCCTAGGCTAGATGATATGCTTGATGAATTGAGTGGCTCTACAATATTCTCCAAAGTTGATTTGCGTAGTGGCTACCATCAAATTCGTATGAAATTGGGAGATGAATGGAAAACGGCATTTAAAACTAAGTTTGGATTATATGAGTGGTTAGTAATGCCTTTTGGGTTAACAAATGCACCTAGTACTTTCATGATATTAATGAATGAAGTTTTACGTGCTTTTATCGATTTGTGGTAGTCTACTTTGATGATATACTGATTTACAGCAGATCTTTAGAGGAACATTTGGAACATTTACGTGCTGTTTTTATTGCTTTACGTGATGCACATTTGTTTGGTAACCTTGGTGATGTAGGGTGGAACCCTAATTCGTCGATCTTTCACGTTTGGAGGGGATCATACGGAGGAAACACGAAGAACACGCGGAAGCACAAGGGGAAACACGGGGAAAATGAGAGAGAATCACTCAACCAACAAGGAATTGATCACACAAGTGCTAGATCAACATACACACATGAGATCCACAAGATACATAGTCAACTAGGGTAAGGATACAAAGGAACCGTTCATCTCCAAGAGGAGGCCTTGATGTTCTTCCCTAGATAGGGGTCTTGAATCCGCTGAGGGATCTTCTCCGAGGAGGTCCTGATCTCCGAGGAGAAGTAACCGAGTGGATGAGCAAAGGCTCTCACACAAATATGAGCTAATCCAATGCTAAGTCTTAAAGTGAGGAGATGGGGTCCTATATATAGAGTTTGGGGCGAAGGGGTACATGGCCTCAGCCCAACACGCGCACGCAGGCGCTGGCCGGATGATCCGGACGAGGGTCCGGATGATCTGGGCTGGTCCGGATGATCCGGGTGGGGACCCGGATGAGCCGGAGGCTCGGCTGGTGGCGGCGACGGGCCGGATGTCCGGCTGGAGGCCCGGACGTCCGGGCGGGGTCCGGATGATCCGGGACGAGACCCGGATGGTCCGGCTTCGGGGGAGAGCTTGTGTTGCCTTCGGTCGTTGTAGCCGGATCGTCCGGACCGGGGTCCGGATCATCCGGGCTCTGTCCGGATTGTCCGGCCTCTCTGGTCCTTGTTGCTTTCTTCTCTCCGTCTTCATGCATGTCTTCCGCTTCCGGTTCTCCTCGCTTCCCAGCCTCTTCATGGTCGACTCCTTGGTACCTGAGTATGCATAGAGTTTCCGTTTGAGGTAGCAACCATGTCTCGTGTGAATCGAAGGAGAGTTGTGATAGGAGTGATGTCACCTCGGTTTCGAGAGCTCTTGCACGTGCTCGAGTCATAGGTCCTTGTGGTGTTGTAGGTGTTGATGTAGAGTCCATGTGGATGATGGAAGGATGCTCCGCATCATATCCCCTCCCTTCGAAAGGATCCGACCTCGGATCTAGATCTTCATCACCATGGAAAGGCGAGAGGTCTTTGATGTTGAAGGTGTCGCTCACGTTGTACTTGTCGCTTGGTAGGTCGAGCTTGTAGGCGTTGTTGTTGTAGCGTACTAACACCTTGAAGGGTCCATCGACTCGAGGTAGAAGTTTGGACTTGCGTTCGTTGGGGAAGCGTTCCTTGTGAAGGTGTAGCCACACGAGATCGCCTATGTTGAAGCTCATGGGTTGCTTGTTGATGTTGAGCTTGGTAGTGAGTCGTTGTACGTGGCGCTCGATGGTGTGTCTTGTTTCTTCATGCATCTTCTTGATGTAGCTTGCACGGGCACTTGCGTCGAGGTTGGTGTGCTCTTGTAGAGGTAGAGGTAGAATGTCCAATGGGGATAATGGATTGAAGCCGTAGACGACTTCGAAGGGTGACTTGCCGGTCATCGAATGTCTTGCGCGGTTGTAGGCGTACTCGGCGATGGGTAGACACGCCTCCCACTCCTTGATGTTCTTCTTGATCAACACACGAAGTAGAGTGGAGAGCGTTCGGTTCGTCACCTTCGTTTGGCCGTCGGTTTGAGGATGGTATGCGGATGAGAAGAAGAGCTTGATTCCTAGCTTGGCGCATAGGGTCTTCCAAAAGTAACTCAGGAACTTGACGTCGCGGTCGGAGACGATTGTCCTTGGTACTCCATGGAGGTGCAAGATTTCCCTACAAAAGATATTTGCAATATGTGAAGCATCGTCTACCTTGTTGCAAGGAATGAAATGTGCCATTTTAGAAAATCTATCCACAACAACAAACACGGAATCCTTTCCATTTTGAGTTCTAGGCAAACCAAGTACAAAGTCCATGCTAATGTCTTCCCAAGGTTGATAAGGAATGGGAAGAGGCATGTAAAGACCATGAGATTGAGCTTTTGACTTAGCTTTGCGGCATGTTGAGCATCGGGTGGTGAATCGTGAGACGTCTCGAAACATCTTGAGCCAAAAGTAGTTCTTGGAGAGCGTGGCGAAGGTCTTGTCGCGTCCAAAATGTCCCATGAATCCACCTCCATGAGCCTCTTGCAAAAGTAGCAAACGAAGAGAAGACTCGGGTATGCAAAGTTTGTTAGCTCTCATAAGATAACCATCCTTGAGGTAATATTGTTCCCAAGATGTATGCGTCAAACATTTAGCACAATGAGGTGCAAAAGATGGATCACTAGCATACAAATCCTTTATGTGCTCAAAGCCTATGACATTCAACTCAAGTTGGGTGACGAGTGTGCATATGCGTGAAAGTGCATCGGCAACTACATTTTCCTTGCCCTTAATGTACTTGATCACGTATGGGAAAGATTCAATAAATTCACTCCATTTGGCATGACGATTGTTCAATTTAGTTTGACCTTTCAAGTACTTAAGCGTTTCATGATCGGTATGGATGACAAACTCATGAGGTCTAAGATAATGTTCCCAAACATGTAGCACACGCACTAAAGCATACAATTCCTTGTCATACACGGGATAGTTAAGTTGAGCACCGGAGAGTTTATCACTAAAATAAGCAATGACTCGTTTTTCTTGCATTAAAACTCCGCCTATTCCGGTACCACTTGCATCACAATGAACCTCAAAAGTTTTGTCAAAATTGGGTAAAGCGAGAATTGGAGCATGAGTAAGCAAAGACTTGAGCTCATCAAAAGCGTTGGATTGCAAAGGTCCCCAAACAAAAGGAGTATTCTTCTTACTCAAAGCATGCAAAGGAGGTGCAATAGTGCTAAAGTTTTTCACAAAGCGGCGATAAAAACCTGCAAGACCAAGGAAACTTCGCACTTGTTGCAAATTGGTGGGTTGGGGCCAAGTTTTAATTTCTTTGATCTTAGTTTCATCAACATGGACACCCTTGGAAGAGACAACGAAACCCAAGAAAACCACTTTGTCAACTCCAAAAGTGCATTTTTTCAACTTGGCATAAAGGCTTTCTTTTCGAAGCGTTTGCAAAACAAGCTTAACATAATCAAGATGCTCTTTCATGGTTTTGCTAAACACAAGAATATCATCGAAGTAAACCACAACAAAGATTCCAATGTATGGACGAAGTACATGATGCATGAGACGTACAAAAGTTCCGGGAGCTTCCGACAAACCCATAGGCATAACCAACCACTCATATAGGCCAAATTTTGTTTTGAAAGCAGTTTTCCATTCATCACCCTCATGAATGCGTATTTGATAATAGCCACTTTTAAGATCAAATTTTGAGAAAAAGTTGGCTCCACTAAGTTCATCAAGCATATCATCTAAGCGAGGAATGGGATGCCTATAGCGCATGGTGATAGCATATAGGTCTACAATCGGAGCACAAGCGGAAACTTCCATCGGGTTTAGGCACAAGTATAACGGGCACGACACAAGGGCTTAAGCTTTCACGTACATGACCGTTGTCGATTAGTTGTTGTACTTGCCGTTGAATCTCCTTGGTTTCTTCGGGATTGACACGGTAGGGAGCTTTGTTTGGAAGTGGCGCTCCGGGAATGAGGTCGATTCGATGCTCAATGCCTCGAATAGGAGGTAGACCCGGAGGTAGCTCATCGGGGAAAACATCTTGAAATTCCTGCAAAAGAGATAGAAACACCAAAGGTAGCTCATGAGTGGTGTTAGTTTTTGGTTCTCCATCCTTGCACACAAGGACAAAGTGCATCACACTCGATGGGTTCTCACACACTTCTCTCATCTCATGTTTGGTGGCGAATAGTATGAGTTTTTTTTCTCTCTAGGCGAAGAGGCGCTCAAATGTGGCTTGTGGCTCTCACTCACTTTTTGGTGGCTCACTTTCTCACTCTTCTCTCTTTGGTTGGTGGCTTGTTTGTCGGCTATCACTTGACTAGGAGACATGGGTCATAGGACATATTCTTTGCCTTTCATCTTGAAGCTATAGTGGTTTGTACGCCCATTGTGGTAGACACCACGGTCGAATTGCCATGGCCGACCAAGGAGGAGGTGGCCAACGGTCATTGGGACCACATCACACTCCAAAGTGTCCTCATATGCACCTATTTTGAATGATACTTGGACCATATGCTCAACTCGTATAGTGCCCGAGTCACTTAGCCATTGAACCTTGTAGGGTTGCGGGTGCTTCTTCTTGACCAATTGTAGCTTGGAGCATAGTTCTTCGCTTGCCAAGTTGTGGCAACTACCTCCATCGATGATGACCTTGATGGATCGTCCATTGATGCTGGCCTTTGTGTGGAAGATGTGCCATCTTTGATCTTCTTCTTGTTGATGTTGAAGTGTCAAGACCTTGGAGACAACAAGAGCGGGGCTTGTATCTTCATCACAAAAGACTTGATCATCTTCATCCTCGTTGATGCGCCGGTGCATGGCCACTTGCTCAATAGCGTCCATTTCATCTTCACTCATTGAGTCGTAGGTGCCATCGTCGTTGAGTATCATGGTGCGCTTGTTGGTGCATTCATATGACTTGTGGCCTCGGCCGCCGCAAGTAAAACACTTGAAGGAGCTTGTCTTGACGGTCTCATCGGTTGGAGTAGATGATGAAGCACGCGGCTTGGAGTTGCTTGTAGTAGGAGGAGGACGACTTGAACTAGTATAAGCTTTCTTGTAACTTGACTTGTCGTCGTTGCTTGGAGAAGGCTTGGTTGATGTCGAAGTTGGAGTAGTTGTTGAAGCTTGGTTGTTGGAGAAGCCGTATGTCTTGGATGAGTACTTGGCATACTTGAAGTCATCTTGCACTTGTCGTTTCGCCTTTGTAGCTTGATGCACGAGCTCAATGAGGTTGGAGTATGGTTGGAAGTCAGCGATCTTCTTGATGGGATGATTGAGGCCATTCAAGAATCGTGCCATAGTTTGCTCATCATCCTCCGTGACATTGGCTCGAATCATGGCAATCTCCATTTCCTTGTAGTATTCTTCAACACTCTTTGTTCCTTGCTTGAGGAGTTGTAGCTTCTTGAAGAGATCACGGTTGTAGTAGGTGGGTATAAAGCGTGCTCGCATGACATCCTTCATTTGAGCCAAAGTGGTGATTGGAGGTTCACCTCTTGCTTGTCGGCGCTCAAGGACTTGTTCCCACCATATGAGCACATAGTCTTGGAACTCAAGTGATGCCATAGCGATCTTCTTCTCTTCCTCATAGTTGTGCAAACGAAAGATTTTGTCGACCTTCAATGGCCATGAGAGGTACTCTTCGGGATCATTGGTTCCATTGAACTTGGGCATTGTGAACTTGAGCTTGCCATAGCGTTGTTCTTCATTGTGTTGAGGTCGATGTTGATGATGATGTTCTTGACGTGGAGGGTAATCATCCTCATGTTGCTCTTGGCGAGGAGGAAGTTGATAGAGGCGGAGGTGTCCCGTCTTTCGATGAGATGGTGGATTTCGCTTTGGTGGAAGTCGACTTTGACGATCCGACTACGAGCGTGCGAGGACGTCGCGCCTTAGCAATCGCTAAACCAACTCCGAGAGGTTATTGACCATGCCGGAGCACGATCAACCTGACCACGAGGGTCTGTTTCCTGCGAGCAAACGAAGAACAAGCAAGAAACTGAGATTGCAATCTGGATATTGCGAATATAAGATGAAAGCTTTATTGATCAAGGTGGGCTTCTGTGACGCCTTTGTCTGGTCGTTGAACACAAACGAAGTACGCGAAGTTGCAGCTATGGCGAACTTTAATCTAAACAAAACCCAAAGTCTAAACGGTGCCCTAAGGGCTATATATATGGAGGAAGAGGGGGTGAATTTCGTGGCCCTTGGTGGAGGGGTCCGAAACTAACCCTATCTCTTATTTCCCCACACATACAGACTCTAAAAATAGCCTATACTTATGTATTTCGAAATTACATGGGCCTGGCCCAATAATAAGGTGACGCAGCACCTAGAATAGCCTCTGGACGAAATTTATGAAGTGACATCTTGTATATTTCGTCCAAGGCTTCATGCACTCATTATGGTGGCTTCAAAGTCCTGAAATCATCACTTGTAACTCCGTTCTTGTCCCCTTGCGCTGCCATCATCTCCATGCTTGTTCTTGCTCCAATGTTCATCCTTCTCCAAGCTAGGCCCTTCATTTGTAAGCAAAACAAATGTATCCAATTTAGGCAGATCATATTCTCATGAACATTAGAATCATTACCAAGAAACGAAAGTACCGGTAATTTAGTTGGCGTCTTGTGAGCTCTAGTAATTGGTCCAAGATGTATAGCAGCAAGGGCTGTGGGTGTAACAATGGTATTGATGTCCTCATCATCCTCCCTTCTTGAAATGAAGTCGCCCTCGACGGAAGTTCATCTTCCTCACCCAAATATGGCTTCAAATCTGCAATGTTAAAAGTGGGACTAACCCCAAAATCTGCGAGCAGCTCAAGTTTATATGCATTATCATTTACTTTCTCCAACACCTTAAAGGGACTAGCAGCACGTGGCATTAGCTTTGATTTAATCAGAAATCTATCCTTACGCAAATGTAACCAAACAAGATCTCCGTGCAAACACAACATGTTTTCTACCCTTATCTCCAGCAAGTTTATATTTAGCATTCATACGCTCAATGTTTTCCTTAGTTAACTCATGCATTTTTAAAATCAATTCAGCACGTTCTTTAGCATCAAAATTAACCTTCTCCGAAGATGGAAGAGGCAACAAATCAATAGGTGCACGAGGTAGGAAACCATACACAACTTCAAAAGGGCACATCTTAGTAGTAGAATGCAATGAACGATTATAGGCAAATTCAATATGAGGCAAGCATTCCTCCCACATTTTCTTATTATTCTTTAGAACATCCCTAAGCATAGTAGACAATGTTCTATTGACTACTTCAGTTTGTCCATCAGTTTGGGGGTGACAAGTAGTACTAAAAAGCAGTTTAGTCCCCAACTTAGCCCATAAACATCTCCAAAAGTGGCTAAGAAATTTAGTATCACGATCTGAAACAATAGTACTTGGCACACCATGCAAGCGTATAATTTCACGAAAGAACAAATCAGCAACATTAACAAAGATCATCGCTTTTATGACATGGTATAAAGTGTGCCATTTTCGAGAATCTATCCACGACAACAAATATGCTATCCTCCCTTCTTTGTTCTAGGTAAACCTAAAACAAAGTCCATAGATATATCCTCCCAAGGAACACTAGGTACAGCAAAGGCATATATAAACCATGAGGATTGAGTCGTGACTTAGCTTTTTGACATGTAGTGCAGCGAGCAATAAAACGCTCAACATCCCGCCTCATCTTTGGCCAAAAGAAATGTGTAGCAAGTCGTCCTCCGTCTTCTTCACGCCAAAGTGTCCCATTAGTCCTCCTCCATGCGCCTCCTGCAACAACAAAAGACGAACGGAGCTAGCTGGAATGCATAGCTTGTTAGCACGGAACACAAATCCATCATTAACGACAAATTTGTTCCATGTTCTTCCTTCATTACAATTCTGCAATACATCTTTAAAATCAGCATCATGCACATATTGATCTTTGATGGTCTCCAAACCAAATATTTTGAAATCAAGTTCGAAAGCATAGTATAGCGATTTAGACAATGCATCAAGAATAACATTTTCTTTACCCTTCTTGTGTTTAATGACATAAGGGAAAGTCTCAATGAATTTAACCCATTTAGCATGTCTACGGTTCAGTTTAGCTTGACTTTTAATATGTTTCAAAGATTCATGATCGAATGTATAACAAATTCTTTGGGCCATAAATAATGTTGCCATGTTTCTAAAGTCCTAACAAGAGCATATAAATCTTTATCATAAGTAGAATAATTCAGACTAGGCCCACTCAATTTTTCGTAAAAGTATGCAACAGGTTTGCCATCTTGTAATAACACACCTCCTAATCCAATTCCACTAGCATCACATTCAAGCTCAAAAGTCTTATTAAAATCGGAAGTTGGAGTAAAGGAGCATGTGTCAACTTATCTTTCAACACCGTGAAGGCTTCTTCCTGTGCGGTACCCCAAACAAAAGGCACATCCTTCTTTGTAAGCTCATTGAGAGGTGCAGCAATGGTGCTGAAATTTCTCACAAAACGCCTATAGAATCCAGCGAGGCCAAGAAAACTCCTCACTTGTGTGACCGTTTTGGGCTGCGGCCAACTCTCAATAGCTTCAATCTTGGCTTTATCAACTTCAATTCCCTGTGGAGTAACAACATAGCCAAGAAAAGACACTCGGTCGGTGCAAAAGGTGCACTTCCCAAGGTTACCAAACAAACGTGCATCACTTAGAGCAATAAAAACAGCACGTAAATGTTCCAAATGTTCCTCCAAAGATCTGCTATAAATCAATATGTCATCAAAGTAAACTACCACAAATCGTCCAATGAAAGCACGTAAAACTTCGTTCATTAATCTCATGAAAGTACTAGGTGCATTAGTTAACCCAAAAGGCATGACTAACCACTCATATAATCCAAACTTAGTTTTAAATGCTGTTTTCCATTCATCCCCCAATTTCATACGAATTTGATGGTATCCACTACGCAAATCAACTTTGGAGAATATTGTAGAGCCACTCAATTCATCAAGCATATCATCTAGCCTAGGAATAGGATGACGATAACGAATAGTAATATTATTAATGCCTCCACAATCAACAGACATACGCGATGTACCATCCTTTTTCGGCACTAGAATAATAGGAACAGCACAAGGACTAAGGGATTCGCGTATATAACCTTTGTCGAGAAGCTCTTGTACTTGACGCATAATCTCCTTCGTCTCCTCTGGATTGGTACGGTTTGGGGCACGGTTTGGCAGTGAAGCACCGGGAATTAAGTCAATCTGATGCTCAATCCCTCGAATAGGCGGTAATCCGGTGGCACGCCTTGTGGAAAGACGTCGTGAACTCCCCAAAATGTTAGTGACAAAGAAAGGCAAAGAGGAAGGCACGTCCTCGAATGAAAATAATGCCTCTTTGCACACAAAAGCATAGCAAACAGATTTGCTAAAATCTAGCTCATCAATATCAGATTTAGTGGCAAGTAAACATGCACTTTTCAATTTAATTTCAGAAGCAACACTAGATGGTTTACTATTAGGCCTCATATGTTGCTCAAATTCTTTTGCCACAATCTGATTTTCACTCTTATTTTTCTCCTGTTTTGCTTTATTAGCTCTATTAATATCATCTTTCAAAATGGACTTAGGAGTCATAGGAAGAAAAGTAATATTTTTATCCTTATGAACAAGAGTATACTGATTGTTTCTACCATGGTGTACAGAATTTTTATCAAATTGCCATGGTCGACCAAGTAATAAGGAACATGCTTGCATAGGTACCACATCACAATCATGATAGAGGCAGAGGTGTCCCGTCTTTCGATGAGATGGTGGATTTCGCTTTGGTGGAAGTCGACTTTGACGATCCGACTACGAGCTCATGCGAGGGCGCCGCGCATAGCAATCGCTAAACCAACTCCGAGAGGTTATTGACCACGCCGGAGCACGATCAACCTGACCACGAGGGTCTATTTCCTGCGAGCAAACGAAGAACAAGCAAGAAACTGAGATTGCAATCTGGATATTGCGAAAATAAGATGAAAGCTTTATTGATCAAGGTGGGGTTCTGTGACGCTTTTCCAGTCGTTGAACACAAACGGCATGCTGGTTGCAGCTATGGCGAACTTTTGATCTAAACAAAACCCAAAGTCTAAACGGTGCCCTAAGGGCTGTATATATGGAGGAAGAGGGGGTGAATTTCGTGGCCCTTGGTGGAGGGGTCCGAAACTAACCCTATGTCTTGTTTCCCCACACATACGGACTCTAAAATAGCCTATACTAATGTATTTCGAAATTACATGGGCCTGGCCCAATAATAAGGTGACGAAGCACCTAGAATAGCCTATGGACGAATATTATGAAGTGGCATCTTGTATATTTCGTCCAAGGCTTCATGCACTCCTTATGGTGGCTTCAAAGTCCTGAAATCATCACTTGTAACTCCGTTCTTGATCCCCTTAGCATGCCATCAACTCCATGTGTGTTCTTGCTCCAATGTTCATCCTTCTCCAAGCTAGGCCCTTCATTTGTAAGCAAAACAAATGTATCCAATTTAGGCAGCATCATATTCTCATGAACATTAGAATCATTACCAAGAAACGAAAGTACACGGTATTTTAGTTGGCGTCTTGTGAGCTCTAGTAATTGGTCCAAGATGTAAGCAGCAGGGGCTGTGGGTGTAACAATGGTATTGATGTCCTCATCATCCTCCCCTTCTTGAAATGAAGTCGTCCTCGACGGCAGCTCATCTTCCTCAACCAAATATGGCTTCAAATCTGCAATGTTAAAAGTAGGACTAACCCCAAAATCTGCAGGCAGCTCAAGTTTATATGCATTATCATTTACTTTCTCCAACACTTTAAAGGGACCAGCAGCTCGTGGCATTAGCTTTGATTTGCGCAAATCAGGAAATCTATCCTTACGCAAATGTAACCAAACAAGATCTCCAGGTGCAAACACAACATGTTTTCTACCCTTATCTCCGGCAAGTTTATATTTAGCATTCATACGCTCAATGTTTTCCTTAGTTAACTCATGCATTTTTAAAATCAATTCAGCACATTCTTTAGCATCAAAATTAACCTTCTCCAAAGATGGAAGAGGCAATAAATCAATAGGTGCACGAGGTAGGAAACCATACACAATTTCAAAAGGGCACATCTTAGTAGTAGAATGCAATGAACGATTATAAGCAAATTCAATATGAGGCAAGCATTCTTCCCACATTTTCTTATTATTCTTCAAAACAGCCCTAAGCATAGTAGACAATGTTCTGTTGGCTACTTCTGTTTGTCCATCAGTTTGGGGGTGACAAGTAGTACTAAAAGCAGTTTAGTCCCCAACTTAGCCCATAAACATCTCCAAAAGTGGCTAAGAAATTTAGTATCACGATCTGAAACAATAGTATTTGGCACACCATGCAAGCGAATAATTTCACGAAAGAACAAATCAGCAACATTAACAAAGATCATCGCTTTTATGACATGGTATAAAGTGTGCCATTTTAGAGAATCTATCCACGACAACAAATATGCTATCCTCCCTTCTTTGTTCGAGGTAAACCTAAAACAAAGTCCATAGATATATCCTCCCAAGGAACACTAGGTACAGTGCAAAGGCATATATAAACCATGAGGATTGAGTCGTGACTTAGCTTTTTGACATGTAGTGCAGCGAGCAACAAAACGCTCAACATCCGTCTCATCTTTGGCCAAAAGAAATGTGTAGCTAGTATATCCTCGCCTTCTTCACGCCAAAGTGTCCCATTAGTCCTCCTCCACGCGCCTCCTGCAACAACAAAAGACGAACGGAGCTAGCTGGAATGCATAGCTTGTTAGAACGAAACAAAATCCATCATTAATGACGAACTTGTTCCATGTTCTACCTTCTTTACAATTCTGCAATACATCTTTAAATTCAGCATCATGCACATATTGATCTTTGATGGTCTCCAAACCAAATATTTTAAAGTCAAGTTGTGAAAGCATAGTATAACGACGAGACAATGCATCAGCAATAACATTTTCTTTACCCTTCTTGTGTTTAATGACATAAGGGAAAGTCTCAATGAATTCAACCCATTTAGCATGTCTACGATTCAATTTAGCTTGACTTTTAATATGTTTCAAAGATTCATGATCAAAATGTATAACAAATTCTTTGGGCCATAAATAATGTTGCCATGTTTCTAAAGTCCGAACAAGAGCATATAATTCTTTATCATAAGTAGATTAATTCAGACTAGGCCCACTCAATTTTTCAGAAAAGTATGCAACAGGTTTGCCATCTTGTAATAACACACCTCCTAATCCAATTCCACTAGCATCACATTCAAGCTCAAAAGTCTTATTAAAATCAGAAGTTGGAGTAAAGAAGCATGTGTCAACTTAGCTTTCAATACCGTGAAGGCTTCTTCCCATGCGGTACCCCAAACAAAAGGCACATCCTTCTTTGTAAGCTCGTTGAGAGGTGCAGCAATGGTGCTGAAATCTCTCACAAAACGCCTATAGAAACCAGCGAGGCCAAGGAAACTCCTCACTTGTGTGACCGTTTTGGGCTGCGGCCAACTCTCAATAGCTTCAATCTTGGCTTTATCAACTTCAATTCCATGTGGAGTAACAACATAGCCAAGAAAAGATACTCGGTCGGTGCAAAAGGTGCACTTCCCAAGGTTACCAAACAAACGTGCATCACGTAGAGCATTAAAAACAACACGTAAATGTTCCAAATGTTCTTCCAAAGATTTGCTATAAATTAGTATATCATCAAAATAGACTACCACAAATCGTCCAATGAAAGCACGTAAAACTTCGTTCATTAATCTCATGAAAGTACTAGGTGCATTAGTTAACCCAAAAGGCATGACTAACCACTCATATAATCCAAACTTAGTTTTAAATGCTGTTTTCCATTCATCTCCCAATTTCATACGAATTTGATGGTATCCACTACGCAAATCAACTTTGGAGAATATTGTAGAGCCACTCAATTCATCAAGCATATCATCTAGCCTAGGAATAGGGTGGCGATAACGAATAGTAATATTATTGATGCCTCTACAATCAACACACATACGTGACGTACCATCCTTTTTCGGCACTAGAATAATAGGAACAGCACAAGGACTAAGGGATTCGCGATATAACCTTTGTCGAGCAGCTCCAATTATTTGACGATAATCTCCTTCGTCTCCTCTGGATTGGTGCGGTATGGTGCACGGTTGGGTAATGATGCACCAGGAATTAAGTCAATTTGATGCTCAATCCCTCGAATAGGTGGTAATCCGGTGGCACGTCTTGTGGAAAGACGTCGTGAACTCTGCAAAATGTTAGTGACAGCAGGGGCAAAGAGGAAGGCACGTCCTCGAATGAAAATAATGCCTCTTTGCACACAAAAGCATAGCAAATAGATTTGCTAAAATCTAGCTCATCAATATCAGATTTGGTGGCAAGTAAACATGCACTTTTCAATTTAATTTCGAAAGCAACATAGATGGTTTATTATTAGGCTTCATGTGTTGCTCAAATTCTTTTGCCACAATCTGATTTTCACTCTTATTTTTCTCTGTTTTGCTTTATTAGCTCTATTAATATCATCTTTCAAAATGGACTCAGAGTCATAGGAAGCAAAGTAATATTTTTATCCTTATGAACAAGAGTATACTTGATTGTTTCTACCATGGTGTACAGAATTTTATCAAATTGCCATGGTCTACCAAGTAACAAGGAACATGCTTGCATAGGTACCACATCACAATCAACATAATCAGCATATGTAGAGATACTAAAATGCACACGAACAATCGTGTTACCTTCACCTTGCCGCTGTTGTTGAACCATTGGATGTAGTAAGGATGTGGATGTGGTCTTGTGGTGAGAGATAGCTTCTCCACCATCTCCATGCTAGCCAAGTTGTTGCAGCTCCCTCCATCTATGATGGCGCTAATAGAACGTTCCTTCACAACTCCTTTGTATGGAACAAATTATGCCTCTGATTTTGCTCACTTGTGTAACCTGCACACTCAAAACACGTTGAGCAACTAAACATTCATACTGTCAAGATCTTCAAGAGCCATGTATTGTGTCTCATGATCGTAATCATCTCCACCGTGTTCCTCATGTGTAATAAGAGCCAAAGTCTCCTCATCATAGTCACTAGCGGACTCATACCCACCATCCTCGTAGCAATCATCACACGCTGAGATTTGCATTCTCTCAAAAATGTCCTCTTCCCTTACAACGACGACAAATAATATCACTTGTGTGCCCTGTTGACGCCATGGAAGAAGAAGAGCTCTGCAGGCCCGGCGGTGTGCTCTTGGCAGATATTGGTGGTTGTGCCTGCTTTCTTGTATCACGGTTGGAGGTGGCACCAAGGAGGTGATGGTGCGGTGGAAGTAGATGATGCACGTGGTGTCCATGATGAAGGTCGACCTGCGAAAAAGTTAGTGCGGCGCCAATGCATGTCGATCCTGCACTTCACGTTCAGCTTTACAAGCAAGATGGAATAAGCGAGTGATATTATTATAATCCTTATAGTCTAGAATGGTCTGAATCTCTATTTAATCCACCCGAAAACGTGCAAGCATAGCTTCATTCTCCTCAACAATACCACATCTAATCAAGCCAGTTTGTAATTCCTGATAATATTCTTCTACAGAATTTTTTCCTTGTCTTAAACGCTGCAATTTTTGAAGTAATTCACGTTGATAATATGGTGGAACCCAACGAGTACGCATAGCAGTTTTCAAAGGAGCCCAAGTAGCTGGAACAGGATATAATCTACAATGTTCAGACTACCAAACACATGCAAAGCTAGTGAAAGCACAAACAGCAGCAGGTACACGTCTCTCCTTAGGATATTGTAAACATGTAAATCGTTGTTCAGTTTCTAACTCCCAAGTAAGATATATATCGAACATATCTACCCTCAAATGGTGGAATATTCAATTTCAGTTTAGGGAGATGGTCATGATCTCGTACTGAGGGGAGCCCTAATATTTCCATTATTTGCATGTGGGCGACACGGTGGTTGTGGTGCTGGTGGTTGCACGTAGTTTTGATGTTGATCAACCTCATCCTCATAATCGCCCACATACTCATCATCCTCCTCGGTACCACCAAAGCAGAGTGGCAGGAGCCAAAGAAGCACCAACAGCGATGGCAGCGGCACCAGAATTTTGTCTGGCTCAATAGGAACACGCTGAGCTCGTCCATACTGATTCGGAAGGGGCGTAGTTGTTGTCGTTCTTGAGGTGCGATAGGTGCAGCCGGCGGTGGTTGTGGAAAACGCGCGAGCAATTCATCAAACTTGCTATCAAGCTTTGTTTCAAACGTCTTCTCAATGCCATCTATCTTCTCCATGGCCTCGTCAAATCTGTTTAGCACATCTTGCACCTGTCCACTCATCATTTGCTGAAATTTATCATGTAGCTATTTGTTCGTCAGGTTCTCCCAATCAGTCTCATCGGCTTGTGATCCTACCATGGTTAGCAGCAAATAGAAACACACAAGAATATGATCCTATAGACTACTAAGAAGTGGTGGTGGTGTATCACAAACCCGTCAAGCAAATCTCAAATTCTTACCGTTCTTACCCAAAGAAGGTGATCGGCAACCGTTGTAGTCAAAACTCTCAAAGCTTGGATAGAGCGATTACCAGGGAGAGTACAACGCACGACGTAGATGTATGTGGAGCTGGGAAGGCTTATAATATGGTAGCAAAAAGGGTCAGCAATAATCAATTCAAAGATGCAAAGTTGAATAAACGCTCAACGACGGTAATGTGCTGGTCCTAGGCTAGACCATGCTAGAGACGCGAGCCTAGAACACTAACAAAATCACGGCGCTGCACGTAAACAAGGGAGGAGCACACACTGATTTTTTTTTCTTTTTTTTTCACTTTTTTTTGCACTTTTTTTTTCCTCCGCAACAATTTTTTTTCGAAAAAGTCTACAAATGGTCTAAAAACTGTCTAGCCAGAATTTTCCAGACTTAGTTCTTTTTTTTGAAACTGGAACTATTTTTCTTCTGCGGATGGCTCGGAAGTTTGGGAGTCCTTCTCTGTCACGACTCGGAGTATCGCGTGATCTAGAAATCGAGAACAATGCAACAATTACTGGACTCGGACTAGGACTGGTGGCGGAGATGAAACTGGTGGGACGCGGACTTGTGGCGGAGATGAATCTGGTGGAACTCGGACTGGTGACGGAGATGAATCTGGTGGAACTCGGACAGGTGGCGGATATATTCTGCAGGTGAACTCGGATTGGCGTGATGGCGGCGGATATGTGGTGGCGTATATGGATTCGGATTGGCGGTGATGATGCGGTGGTGATATATGGCAGCGGCGACGTGACAACCTGTGAACAGAACTCGAAACTCTAAAAGACTAGATGCTAAGACCAGCAACTTGACACGACGATGCAACCGCAAATTCAACAAAGCAAATCTGAGAAAAGATTATGCAAAGGCTCGATTGGTTCGGATGGGATGAACTAACCCTAATATTTTTGGCTTTTTCGTGGACTATAGGTATGAAGAATGACTCGATCTAAACTACGAAAAACTGTAAAATCTCACCGACCAACCCGGAAATCTGATACCACTTGATAGAGGCGGAGGTGTCCGTCTTTCGATGAGATGGTGGATTTCGCTTTGGTGGAAGTCGACTTTGACGATCCGACTACGAAGTCACGAGGACGTCGCGCCTTAGCAATCGCTAAACCAACTCCGAGAGGTTATTGACCATGCCGAGCACGATCAACTCGACCACAAGGGTCTGCTTTCTGCGAGCAAACGAAGAACAAGCAAGAAACTGAGATTGCAATCTGGATATTGCGAATATAAGATGAAAGCTTTATTGATCAAGGTGGGGTTCTGTGACGCCTTTGTCTGGTCGTTGAACACAAACGAAGTACGCGAAGTTGCAGCTATGGCGAACTTTAATCTAAACAAAACCCAAGTCTAAACGGTGCCCTAAGGGCTGTATATATGGAGGAAGAGGTGGTGAATTTCGTGGCCCTTGGTGGAGGGGTCCGAAACTAACCCTATCTCTTATTTCCCCACACATACGGAGTCTAAAAATAGCCTATACTTATGTATTTCGAAATTACATGGGCCTGGCCCAATAATAAGGTGACGCAGCACCTAGAATAGCCTCTGGACGAAATTTATGAAGTGACATCTTGTATATTTCGTCCAAGGCTTCATGCACTCATTATGGTGGCTTCAAAGTCCTGAAATCATCACTTGTAACTCCGTTCTTGTCCCCTTAGCATGCCATCATCTCCATGCTTGTTCTCGCTCCAATGTTCATCCTTCTCCAAGCTAGGCCCTTCATTTGTAAGCAAAACAAATGTATCCAATTTAGGCAGCATCATATTCTCATGAACATTAGAATCATTACCAAGAAACGAAAGTACCTGGTAATTTAGTTGGCGTGCGCGAGCTCTAGTAATTGGTCCAGTATGTATAGCAGCAGGGGCTGTGGGTGTAACAATGGTATTGATGTCCTCATCAGAAGTCCATGTATGGGAGCTTGTTGACCTTGAGGTTGGGGATGAGCTTGAGGAGCTTGTGTGGGAGCTTGTGGGGCTTGACGTTGCGCACGCAGATGGTAGTTCCTCTCTTGTATTTCTTCTCGAAGGGCTTCCTCTTGATTGCGCCTTTCGCGATTGCGGTTGGCGATAGCTCGACTTGATGCTTGAAGGGCGCGTTCCGCCTCAAGACCTTGTGCTTCTCGTTGTTGTTGTTGAAGACGTTGAGCCTCGGCATCTTGTTGCGCTTGATGTAGGCGCGCTCGTTCTTGTTCTTGTTGGCGACGAAGACGTTGTCGTTCTTGAGCTTGAGCAAAAGCCACTTGGTTAGATTGAGGACGAGGAACTTCTTCATCAACTTGCTCTTGGGGAATCTTGTCGTGTAGCGGGTTTCGAGATGCATGACGGTCTTGACGCGCGGCCCGTCGAAGAGTGTTCGATGACGGTGTACTTGTGTCGGAGAAGGAGTCATCGGAGTGGCGACTTGAGTGGCTCCGTCTTGAGTGTGAGGAAGTAGAAGTACGCCGGTTCACCAGCAAGGCGCGGATCTCGTCCATTCTTGCATCGTTCTCTTTCTTGTGCGCGTCAAGCTTGTGGTCGAAGTAGTCTCTTGTACGTTGCTCGGAGAGTCGCAAGTCGGTTGATAGGTTGTCGATGCGTTCGCTCATTGCTTGTTGCTCTTGATGGAGAGCTCGTTGTGCGCCAAAGAGGTGGCTCTTGGTGACGTAGGATGACATTTCGTCGTCTTGCTCGATGAAGAGTGGATTTGTAGAAGAACTTGGCCTATCCATCATTTCAAGCAAAATTGTGAGTGGTAGAAGGAGAAGAACGAATACCAATGTACCTTTGACCGAAGTTGAAGATGAATCAAGTTCACTCAAATGCGGACAATGAAATAGCACTATTGGTACCGATCCTTGTCGATTCTCACACCTACACAAGTAAAAGCCTTTGGTGGAGCTTGGTTAAGATGGTGGCACAAAATTGATTGCAATCGTTAGCTTGACTCAAAAATGTTGAAGAAGATTCGCAAATTCGCATATGCAGCAAGTAGACCAAGCAAGTAGTGGTACACAGAAACACACACGCAAATAGATAAATGGGATTATGCAAACCAAAAATGAGCCAATATGTGGAATCCACGAAAATGCTCTTGTTGCACAATACTAGAGAGACGCTAGCACGATTCCACTATAGGCGGATACGTAGCTTGTGCACAACCTACTAGGCAAAAATTCAACGATCTCTATCCCAAGTATGCTATATGTATGGTATATCGGTGCAATGATAAAAGATGATCTTATATGACAATCTTAATGTTGTATGATGCTATGCTTGTTGCTTATAAGCTCTTTGCTTATCTTTCCTCTTTGCTTAAAAGCTTGAGTGTCTCTTTCTCTTTTGAGCTCTTTTCTTATGCAAACTTCACGAAGCAAGATAGCAATTGTGTATGTGATGACAACTTTGTGACACACAAGTTGATTCCAAGATATGCACCACGATTGTATGTATGATATGGTGTATGCAACTAATGTGCACAAGTCACGTTGCCGGCAATACTCAATGGCTAGTCTCGATGGGTAAGCAACACAAAAGATGGTATATGATGGTTATCAATGCAATTGCAAGGTATGACAAAGATGTCGACGAAGTTACCGTCCGTAGCGAAGATGAGTAGCCGACCAAAATGAGCGTTTGTTGTTGATGTCACACCGCGCCTAAATAGCCGAAACACAAGAGGACACGGAAATCTCACTCAAATTGTCGAACTCAAATTTGAATGGTAGTACGGAGGTTGAGTGTTGGGGTTTGGCAAGTGGAAATGGTGGTGGATGGGGTGGGGAGGATGTATGTATGTGTGGATGGTGGTGGAGGTGGATGGTGGACTAAAGAACTGCAGTTTCGGCAGAGGAAGCCGGATGATTCGGGCGCGTCCGGATGATCCGGGACTTGGTCCGGATGATCCGGGCAGGTCAACCACGCACGGGAACTGCTCGGGAAGAACTCGAAAATGGGGAGAATTTTGATGATTTCGGGGATTTTGGGTGGATTTCGAGGGGAGAAGGTGGGGAAAAGCAAGATCCACGAGTTACACACCGAATCCACGGATCAAAAATAACAAAACATCATCAAAACCAACAAATCACAAAAAATTTTGGGGGTATTTGTGTGGAGATTTTCGGATTTTTAGGAAGAAGACAACAAAATCAAGCTAGAAATCACGAGGTAGTGGCTCCAAAAATGTGATCAACGTGGCTCATGATACCATATGATGTAGGGTGGAACCCTAATTCGTCGATCTTTCACGTTTGGAGGGGATCCTACGGAGGAAACACGAAGAACACGCGGAAGCACAAGGGGAAACATGGGGAAAACGAGAGAGAATCACTCAACCAACAAGGAATCGATCACACAAGTGCTAGATCAACATACACACATGAGATCCACAAGATACATAGTCAACTAGGGTAAGGATACAAAGGAACCGTTCATCTCCAAGAGGAGGCCTTTATGTTCTTCCCTAGATAGGGGTCTTGAATCCGCTGAGGGATCTTCTCCGAGGAGGTCCTGATCTCCAAGGAGAAGTAACCGAGTGGATGAGCAAAGGCTCTCACACAAATATGAGCTAATCCAATGCTAAGTCTTAAAGTGAGGAGATGGGGTCCTATATATAGAGTTTGGGGCGAAGGGGTACAGGGGCTCAGCCCAACACGCCAAGACGTTAGCGCTGGCGGATGATCCGGACGAGGGTCCGGATGATCCGGGCTGGTCTGGATGATCCGGGTGGGGACCCGGATGAGCCGGAGGCTCGGCTGGTGGCGGCGATGGGCCGGATGTCCGGCTGGAGGCCCGGACGTCCGGGCGGGGTCCGGATGATCCGGGACGAGACCCGGATGGTCCGGCTTCAGGGGAGAGCTTCTGTTGCCTTCGGTCGTTGTAGCCGGATCGTCCGGACCGGGGTTTGGATCATCCGGGCTCTGTCCGGATCGTCCGGGCCTCCGTCCGGATCGTCCGGCCTCTCTGGTCCTTGTTGCTTTCTTCTCTCCGTCTTCATGCATGTCTTCCACTTCCGGTTCTCCGCGCTTCCCAGCCTCTTCATGGTCGACTCCTTGGTACCTGAGTATGCATAGAGTTTCCGTTTGAGGTAGCAACCATGTCTCGTGTGAATCGAAGGAGAGTTGTGATAGGAGTGATGTCACCTCGGTTTCGAGAGCTCTTGCACGTGCTCGAGTCATAGGTCCTTGTGGTGTTGTAGGTGTTGATGTAGAGTCCATGGGGATGATGGAAGGATGCTCCGCATCACTTGGGAAGTGCACCTTTTGCACCGAGCGAGTATCTTTTCTTGGCTATGTTGTTACTCCACAGGGAATTGAAGTTGATAAAGCCAAGATTGAAGCTATTGAGAGTTGGCCGCAGCCCAAAACGGTCACACAAGTGATGAGTTTTCTTGGCCTCGCTGGATTCTATAGGCGCTTTGTGAGAGATTTCAGAACCATTGCTGCACCTCTGAATGAGCTTACAAAGAAAGATGTGCCTTTTCTTTGGGGTACCACACAAGAACACTAGTGCAGAACCGGGCAATAGCACCGGTTCGTAAGGCCCTTTAGTGCCGGTTCCATAACCGGCACTAAAGTGTGGGCACTAAAGCCCCCCCTTTAGTACCGGTTCAGCATGAACCGGTGCTAAAGGGCAACGACGTGGCACGAGCCAGCTCCGGGGGCCTGGAGCCCTTTAGTACCGGTTGGTAAGACCAACCGGTACTATAAGGTTTGGGGGGTTTTAAGTTTTATGATTTCTTTTTGATTTAATTTTGTGCTTCCATTTTAATTCTTTTTCGTTTGCTGGTATTTTACGATACTACACATTGTACACGTTATGCAAATATATATATATATATATATATATATATAATTTCTAGTAGAACCAATCATGCATATATATATCATCAATGTCTCACAAACCACCATATTAATTAATTCACACATACACACATGTATAGCTATATACAATTTCTCCTACATATGCATGTTGCCTTGAGCCGTGGCATTAGCCTAATTGGTGCCTTGAACACGATGACAATTGGAAGTGGTTTTCATGGGGGCGTGGCGGGTAATAGTATTCTCCTTGGTTTATGACCTGGTCGAGCAAAAATCCCGCTATTTCCTCTTGAAGTGCTTCTACGCGCTCCGTTTCTAGGAGCTTCTCCCGCACCTCTTTGAACTATTATGAAGGAGATCAATATGCATGTGTATTAGTTGTGTGACTAAATATCGATAATGGTGTAAAAATTGTTAATAGTGTTCTGACAAGCGTACCCATTCCTGTCTTTGAGATCTGCTCCTTTCGGACGCCATCATGCGAATGTTCTCGCAAACGCAGAATGCACACAAACCAGTCCCCTGCAGCTACTTCAGGGCCTTTACGAGAATGGAATTTGATCAGATAATAATTAATCAAGCATGATAATTAAAGAGATGGCAGCTAGCTAGCTAGCTAGTACTACTTAATTACTTACCTTGGGTCGAAACCATTTAAGCTTTTTTTCCATTCGCCTTCCGTGACGCTGATGAACCTTGCCCAAGTCCTGCCCGCCGACAAAGAAAATGAATAAAGGGGTTATTAAATAGTTCATATCATGAAATGACGAACTAAATAGGCCGAGATATATAGTTAATAATGATTGAAATTACCTGTTGACTATCCCAAACAAGATGTTATAGTCAGTTTTTGCTTTGAGTAGTGAGTCCAGTATTTCAACTGTTCCGGCGTCAACTTTAATGATACACAAGATCCAGTGAAATCTGCATGCACACACGTTTGCATGTCTTAATTAAGCGGGCATATGTAAGCAAAAACATGTAGCTAGCTAGTAGGCAAAAACAGAGAATTTGTAGTACAAGATAGTGTGACTCACTGGAAGTTGTAAGGAAGTAGTATATCTTTATTGTATTTGAGGCGCTTCAAGAACTCTAGCATGTTGTCCTCTACGTTCTTTTGATGATATGGATTTATTAGCCATGTGTATTCATTAACGGTGTTTGGGTCAATGAACCCAATGCCAAAGCGTCCACCTTTTCTCATTTCATACATCTTCATCCTGCATCATACCACAGAAAAGAATATAGTGAGGATAATTACAGGTAATGATTGATCAAAAGGATCACTACAGCTAGCTTGAGGCTTAAATTACAGAAAGAAATCACTTACAGACAATAGCAACTGACGATAGATTTGTCGAGTGCGTCTTGATTCTATAACTGAAACAGTTCAGAATACTCAACGGACAGAGCTTTTTCTCATGGAAGTAATGCTCCTCCTGGACATTCACCATGAGGGACAATCGATTTGAAATCTTGGTAATGTTCATGTACCATTGATGCAATTCATACATTCTCGTTGGGAGGTTCTTGACCTTGTCTGGCTCGACCAAAGGTTGGCCCAGGACATATTTCCGTTTTATTTCATCCTCTTTAAGCACATGCATGGGCTCGATCTCGAGGAGTTGTCCAATAGTGATGTTGAGAACTTCAGCCTGCATTATATGCTCCTCCGTTATTACCACATTGCCCACCTCGGGTACGTAAACTGTTTGCCCACAATAATATTGGGCGCACGTACTGTCACGTGTTGTTGGCACAACAAGCGAGGGGATCGATTGCGCCGCCTGTTCTCCCAGCTGGGGAATGGTTTTCCCGCATTTTTTGACAGCTGCTTCTTGTTTGCTCGATCCCGAGCTCGCTTCCTTATGTAGACGTGCTCGATTTAACTTCCTGATGTGGCGCTCATCGTCTGTGTCAACAGGCTTGGGAGCTGGTGGTTGAGCCATACGAATGAAGTGGTCAATCGTTTCCTCAGGCACTTTCTCCCTTGGCGGTGGTGGCGGTTTCAGTGCAAAATGGGCTACCACCTCGGCCTTCGATATTGCTGCGATTTCCTCCTCCGACCTGTCATAAGCCCTTTGCGGAAGAGGCGTGAGGCTTGGACCATTTATATCGCTTGCCTCCGCCTGTACTTCCTGTACTTCCTCGACTCGTACCGCTACACACCATAGCTGCGGGGTGTCTCTTCTGCGATTGCTGAGGCGGCGGAGATGGCTGACGGGGCTGAGTTGGACGAGGAGGAGTGGCCTGAAGTTGTTCCGGACTTGGAGTAGGAGTGGCCTGAGGTTGTGCCGGACTTGGAGGAGGAGTGGACGTCTGACGCTGTGGTGGACTTGGAGGAGGAGGAGTGGCCTGACACTTTGCCGGACTTGGAGGAGGAGTGGCCTGACACTTTGCCGGACTTGGTGGACTTGCAGGAGTGGGAGTCTGCTGACTCGGTGGTGGACTTCGACGAGGAGTCGGCTGACACGGTGTCGGTGGCCTTCGAAAGATGATGCAATCCTTTTTCCATAGGATGATACGATGTTTGGGCTCTCTGAGAAAGCGCTCGTCGTCACCTCCAGGAATGTCAAGCTGTAGCTCCGAATATGGTGGGTCCACCACCTCATCAACCAAGACACGAGCATAGCCCGCTGGAATCGGGTTGCAATGGAAGGTTGCCTCGGGGGGATTTGTAAAAGCAACACCGTCCGCCACCTTCATGGATATGTTCTTCATTTTGACGTGTAGCTCGCAGTTAGTGTTCTCCGTGATGTCATCCACGGGGTATCTACCCAGCATTGCGTCGTCCGGGGCGGAACCCACGCTGCTTCTCGGCATGGATGGGGTGGTGCTATCCAATGCTGGATCATCCGCTAGCTGCTGCAGCTCTTGTGACCCCCTTTGCTGGGTAAGTGAGTCGATCTGCTCCTGCTGCCGCTGGAATTTGACTGGCAATTCCGCTTGACTTTGATGAGGACATCAATACTATTGTTACCCATAGCCCCTGCTGCTATACATACTGGACCAATTACAAGAGCTCGCGCACGCCAACTAAATTACCAGGTACTTTCGTTTCTTGGTAATGATTCTAATGTTCATGAGAATATGATGCTGCCTAAATTGGATACATTTGTTTTGCTTACAAATGAAGGGCCTAGCTTGGAGAAGGATGAACATTGGAGCAAGAACAAGCATGGAGAGGATGGCATGCACAAGGGGGACAAGAACGGAGTTACAAGTGATGATTTCAGGACTTTGAAGCCACCATAATGAGTGCATGAAGCCTTGGACGAAATATACAAGATGCCACTTCATAAATTTCGTCCAGAGGCTATTCTAGGTGCTGCGTCACCTTATTACTGGGCCAGGCCCATGTAATTTCGAAATACATTAGTATAGGCTATTTTTAGAGTCCGTATGTGTGGGGAAACAAGAGATAGGGTTAGTTTCGGATCCCTCCACCAAGGGCCACGAAATTCACCCCCTCTTCCTCCATATATACAGCCCTTAGGGCACCGTTTAGACTTTGGGTTTTGTTTAGATTAAAAGTTCACCATATCTGCAACTTCGCGTGCCGTTTGTGTTCAACGACCGCACAAAGCGCCACAGAACCCCACCTTGATCAATAAAGCTTTCATCTTATATTCGCAATATCCAGATTGCAATCTCAGTTTCTTGCTTGTTCTTCGTTTGCTCGCAGGAAATGCACCCTCGTGGTCGTTGATCATGCTCGGCGTGGTCAATAACCTCTCGGAGTTGGTTTAGCGATTGCTAAGGCGCGGCGTCCTCGCCGCCGTAGTCGGATCGTCAAAGTCGACTTCCACCAAAGCGAAATCCACCATCTCATCGAAAGACGGGACACCTTCGCCTCTATCAAGTGGTATCAGATTTCCGTGTTGCTCGGTGAGATTTTACAGTTTTTCGTAGTTTAGATCGAGTTTGTTCTTCATACCTATAGTCCACGAAAAAGCCAAAAAAATTAGGGTTAGTTCATCCCGTCCAACCAATCTGAGCCTTTGCATAATCTTTTACAGATTTGCTTTGTTGAATTTGCGGTTGCATCGTCGTGTCAAGTTGCTGGTCTTAGCGTCTAGTCTTTTAGAGTTTGAGTTCGCATTCACGAGGTTGTCACGTCGCCGCTGCCATATACCACCACCACATATTCACCGCCAATCCGAATCCATATACGCCACCACATATCCGCCGCCATCACGCCCATCCGAGTCCACCTGCAACATATATCCGCCACCAGTCCGAGTTCCACCAGATTCATCTCCGCCACCAGTCCGAGTTCCACCAGACTCATCTCCGCCACCAGTCCGAGTTCCACCAGATTCATCTCCGCCACCAGTCCTAGTCCGAGTCTAGTAATTGCTGCATTGTTCTCGATTTCCAGATCACGCGATACTCCGAGTCGTGACAGCAGAGGACTCCCCAACTTCCAAGCTATCCGCAGAAGAAAAATAGTTCCAGTTTCAAAAAAAAAGAGGAAAAAAAAGAGGAAAAAAAAGAAAAAAAAAGAGAAAAAAAATTCAGAGTGTGCTCCTCCCTTGTTTACGTGCAGCGCCTGATTTTGTTAGTGTTCTAGGCTCGCGTCTCTAGCACGGTCTAGCCTAGGACCAGCACAGTACCGTCGTTGAGCGTTTATTCAACTTTGCATCTCTGAATTGATTATTGCTGACCTTTTTTGCTACCATATCATAAGTCTTCCCAGCTCCACATACATCTCGTCGTGCGTTTGATTCTCCACAGTAATCGCTATATCCAAGCTTTGAGAGTTTTGACTACAACGGTTGCCGATCACCACCGCTTCTTTGGTAAGAACTGTAAGAATTTGAGATTTGCTTGACGGGTTTGTGATACACCACCACCACTTCTTAGTAGTTTGTAGGATCATATTCTTGTGTGTTTCTATTTGCTGCTAACCATGGTAGGATCACAAGCCGATGAGACTGATTGGGAGAACGACAAACCAACACTACATGATAAGTTTCAGCAAATGATGATTGGACAGGTGCAAGATGTGCTAAACAGATTTGACGAGGCCATGGAGAAGATAGATGGCATTGAGAAGACGTTTGAAACAAAGCTTGATAGCAAGTTTGATGAATTGCTCGCGTTTTCCACAGCCACCGCCGGCTGCATCTATCGCACCTCTGCAGCGACAACAACTTCGCCCCTTCCGAATCAGTATGGGCGAGCTCAGGCGTGTTCCTATTGAGCCAGGACAAAATTCTGGTGCCGCTGCTCTCGCTGTTGGTGCTTCTTTGGCTCCTGCTCTGCTCGCTGCTGCTGGTACCGAGGAGGATGATTATGTGGAAGATTACCAGGATGAGGTTGATCAACATCGAACTACGTGCAACCACCAGCACCACAACCACCGGTCGTCCACATGCAAATAATGGCAATGTTAGGGCTCCCCCTCAGGTACGAGATCATGACCATCTTCCTAAACTGAAATTGAATATTCCATCATTTGAGGGTAGATATGTTCGTGATATATATCTTACTTGGGAGTTAGAAACTGAACAACGATTTACATGTTTACAATATCACGAGGAGAGACGTGTTCTGCTGCTGTTTGTGCTTTCACTAGCTTTGCATGTGTTTGGTGGTCTCGAACATTGTAGATTATATCTGTTCCAGCTACTTGGGCTGCTTTGAAAACTGCTATGCGTACTCGTTGGGTTCCACCATATTATCAACGTGAATTACTTCAAAAATTGCAGCGCTTAAGACAAGGTAAAATTTCTGAGAAGAATATTATCGTGAATTACAAACTGGCTTGATTATATGTGGTATTGTTGAGGAGAATGAAGCTATGCTTGCACGTTTTACGGGTGGATTAAATAGAGATATTCAGACCATTCTAGACTATAAGGATTATAATAATATCACTCGTTTATTCCATCTTGCTTGTAAAGCTGAGCGTGAAGTCACGAGGATCGGCGGGCATTGGCGCCGCACTAACTTTTCTCGCAGTCGACCTTCATCATGGACACCACGTCGTCATCTACTTCCACCGCACCATCACCTCCTTCAAAGCCACCTCAAACCGTGATACAAGAAAGCAGGCACAACCACCACTATCTGCCAAGAGCACACCTGCCGGGCCTGCCTGAGCTCTTCTTCTTCCATGGCGTCAGCAGGGCACACAAGTGATATTATTTGTCGTCGTTGTAAGGGAAGAGGACATTTTATGAGAGAATGCAAATCTCAGCGTGTGATGATTGCTCTTGAGGATGGTGGGTATGAGTCCGCTAGTGACTATGATGAGGAGACTTTGGCTCTTATTACACATGAGGAACACGGTGGAGATGATTCGATCATGAGACACAATACATGGCTGCTGAAGATCTTGACAGTATGAATGTTTAGTTGCTCAACGTGTTTTGAGTGTGCAGGTTACACAAGCTGAGCAAAATCAGAGGCATAATTTGTTCCATACAAAGGGAGTTGTGAAGGAACGTTCCATTGCTGCACCTCTCAATGAGCTTACAAAGAAGGATGTGCCTTTTGTTTGGGGTACGCACGCGGGAAGAAGCCTTCACGGTATTGAAAGATAAGTTGACACATGCTCCTTTACTCCAACTTCCTGATTTTAATAAGACTTTTGAGCTTGAATGTGATGCTAGTGATTGGATTAAGGTGTGTTATTACAAGATGGCAAACCTGTGGAATTGGATTAGGAGGTGTGTTATTACAAGATGGCAAACCTGTTGCATACTTTTACGAAAAATTGAGTGGGCCTAGTCTGAATTACTCTACTTATGATAAAGAATTATATGCTCTTGTTGGGACTTTAGAAACATGGCAACATTATTTATGGCCCAAAGAATTTGTTATACATTACGATCATGAATCTTTGAAACATATTAAAAGTCAAGCTAAACTGAATCGTAGACATGCTAAATGGGTTGAATTCATTGAAACTTTCCCTTATGTCATTAAACACAAGAAGGGTAAAGAAAATGTTATTTCTTGATGCATTGTCTAAATAACGCTATACTATGCTTTCACAACTTGACTTCAAAATATTTGGTTTGGAGACCATCAAAGATCAATATGTGCATGATGCTGATTTTAAAGATGTATTGCAGAATTGTAAAGAAGGAAGAGCGTGGAACAAGTTTGTCATCACTTGTAACTCCATTCTGTTAATGATGGATTTTTGTAAGCAAAACAAATGTATCCAATTTAGGCAAGATCATATTCTCATGAACATTAGAATCATTACCAAGAAACGAAAGTACCGGTAATTTAGTTGGCGCATGAGCTCTAGTAATTGGTCCAAGATGTATAGCAGCAGGGGCTGTGGGTGTAACAATGGTATTGATGTCCTCATCATCCTCCCCTTCTTGAAATGAAGTCGCCCTCGACGGAAGTTCATCTTCCTCACCCAAATATGGCTTCAAATCTGCAATGTTAAAAGTGGACTAACCCCAAAATCTGCAGCAGCTCAAGTTTATATGCATTATCATTTACTTTCTCCAACACCTTAAAGGACCAGCAAAGACGTGGTATTAGCTTTGATTTGCGCAAATCAGAAATCTATCCTTACGCAAATGTAACCAAACAAGATCTCCTGTGCAAACACAACATGTTTTCTACCCTTATCTCCAAAGAAGTTTATATTTAGCATTCATACCAATGTTTTCCTTAGTTAACTCATGCATTTTTAAAATCAATTCAGCACGCTCTTTAGCATCAAAATTAACCTTCTCCAAGATGGAAGAGGCAACAAATCAATAGGTGCACGAGGTAGGAAACCATACACAACTTCAAAAGGGCACATCTTAGTAGTAGAATGCAATGAACGATTATAAGCAAGTTCAATATGAGGCAAGCATTCCTCCCACATTTTCTTATTATTCTTAGAACAGCCCTAAGCATAGTAGATAATGTTCTATTGACTACTTCAGTTTGTCCATCGCTTGGGGTGACAAGTAGTACTAAAAGCGCTTAGTCCCCAACTTAGCCCATAAACATCTCCAAAAGTGGCTAAGAAATTTAGTATCACGATCTGAAACAATAGTATTTGGCACACCATGCAAGCTTAATAATTTCACGAAAGAACAAATCAGCAACATTGACAAAGATCATCGCTTTATGACATGGTATAAAGTGTGCCATTTTCGAGAATCTATCCACGACAACAAATATGTTATCCTCCCTTCTTTGTTCTAGGTAAACCTAAAACAAAGTCCATAGATATATCCTCCCAAGGAACACTAGGTACAGTAAAGGCATATATAAACCATGAGGATTGAGTCGTGACTTAGCTTTTTGACATGTAGTGCAAATGAGCAATAAAATGCTCAACATCCCGCCTCATCTTTGGCCAAAAGAAATGTGTAGCAAGTACGCCCTCCGCCTTCTTCACGCCAAAGTGTCCCATTAGTCCTCCTCCATGCGCCCCTCGCAACAACAAAAGACGAACGGAGCTAGCTGAATGCATAGCTTGTTAGCACGGAACACAAATCCATCATTAACGACAAACTTGTTCCATGTTCTTCCTTCTTTACAATTCTGCAATACATCTTTAAAATCAGCATCATGCACATATTGATCTTTGATGGTCTCCAAACCAAATATTTTGAAGTCAAGTTGTGAAAGCATAGTATAGCGATTTAGACAATGCATCAAGAATAACATTTTCTTTACCCTTCTTGTGTTTAATGACATAAGGGAAAGTCTCAATGAATTCAACCCATTTAGCATGTCTACGATTCAGTTTAGCTTGACTTTAATATGTTTCAAAGATTCATGATCGAATGTATAACAAATTTTTGGGCCATAAATAATGTTGCCATGTTTCTAAAGTCCTAACAAGAGCATATAATTTTTATCATAAGTAGAGTAATTCAGACTAGGCCCACTCAATTTTTCGTAAAAGTATGCAACAGGTTTGCCATCTTGTAATAACACACCTCCTAATCCAATTCCACTAGCATCACATTCAAGCTCAAAAGTCTTATTAAAATCAGAAGTTGGAGTAAAGGAGCATGTGTCAACTTATCTTTCAATACCGTGAAGGCTTCTTCCCGTATGCGGTACCCCAAACAAAAGGCACATCCTTCTTTGTAAGCTCATTGAGAGGTGCAGCAATGGTGCTGAAATCTCTCACAAAACGCCTATAGAAACCAGCGAGGCCAAGAAAACTCCTCACTTGTGTGACTGCTTTGGGCTGCATGCCAACTCTCAATTGCTTCAATCTTGGCTTTATCAACTTCAATTCCCTGTGGAGTAACAACATAGCCAAGAAAAGATACTCGGTCGGTGCAAAAGGTGCACTTCCCAAGGTTACCAAACAAACGCATCACGAGAGCATTAAAAACAGCACGAATGTTCCAAATGTTCTTCCAAAGATTTGCTATAAATCAAGATATCATCAAAATAGACTACCACAAATCGTCCAATGAAAGCACGAAACTTCGCTCATTAATCTCATGAAAGTACTAGGTGCATTAGTTAACCCAAAAGGCATGACTAACCACTCATATAATCCAAACTTAGTTTTAAATGTTGTTTCCATTCATCTCCCAATTTCATACGAATTTGATGGTATCCACTACGCAAATCAACTTTGGAGAATATTGTAGAGCCACTCAATTCATCAAGCATATCATCTAGCCTAGGAATAGGGTGACGATAACTAATAGTAATATTATTGATGCCTCTACAATCAACACACATACATGACGTACCATCCTTTTTCGCACTAGAATAATAGGAACAGCACAAGGACTAAGGGATTCGCAGATATAACCTTTGTCGAGCAGCCCTGTACTTGACGATAATCTCCTTCGCTCCTCCGGATTGGTACGGTATGGTGCACGGTTGGTAATGATGCACCGAATTAAGTCAATTTGATGCTCAATCCTCGAATAGGTGGTAATCCTGGCACGCCTTGTGGAAAGACGCCAATAACTCCCGCAAAATGTTAGTGACAGCAGGGGCAAAGAGGAAGGCACGCCCTCTAATGAAAATAATGCCTCTTTGCACACAAAAGCATAGCAAATAGATTTGCTAAAATCTAGCTCATCAATATCAGATTTGGTGGCAAGTAAACATGCACTTTTCAATTTAATTTCGTATAAGCAGAGATGGTTTATTATTAGGCTTCATGTGTTGCTCAAATTCTTTTGCCACAATCTGATTTTCACTCTTATTTTCTCCTGCTTTGCTTTATTAGCTCTATTAATATCATCTTTCAAAATGGACTCAGAGTCATAGGAAGCAAAGTAATATTTGTATCCTTATGAACAAGAGTATACGATTGTTTCTACCATGGTGTACAGAATTTTATCAAATTGCCATGGTCTACCAAGTAACAAGGAACATGCTTGCATAGGTACCACATCACAATCAACATAATCAGCATATGTAGAGATACTAAAATGCACACTAACAAAGACGTGTTACCTTCACCTTGCCGCTGTTGTTGAACCATTGGATGTAGTAAGGATGTGGATGTGGTCTTGTGGTGAGAGATAGCTTCTCCACCATCTCCATGCTAGCTGTTGTTGCAGCTCCTCCATCTATGATGACGCTAATAGAACGCTCCTTCACAACTCCCTTTGTATGGAACAAATTATGCCTCCGATTTTGCTCACTTGTGTAACCTGCACACTCAAAACACGTTGAGCAACTAAACATTCATACCGCACAAGATCTTCAGAGCTATGTATTGTGTCTCATGATCAAGCATCTCCACCGTGTTCCTCATGTGTAATAAGAGCCAAAGTCTCTCATCATAGTCACTAGCGGACTCATACCCACCATCCTCGTAGCAATCATCACACGCTGAGATTTGCATTCTCTCGCAAAATGTCCTCTTCCCTTACAACGCACGACAAATAATATCACTTGTGTGCCCTGCTGACGCCATGGAAGAAGAAGAGCTCTGGCAGGCCCGGCAGTGTGCTCTTAGCGATAGTGGTGGTTGTGCTTGCTTTCTTGTATCACGGTTGAGGTGGCACCAAGGAGGTGATGGTGCAAAGGAAGTAGATGATGCACGTGGTGTCCATGATGAAGGTCGACCGCAGAAAAGTTAGTGCGCCAATGCCTGCCGATCCTGCATTTCACGCTCAGCTTTACAAGCAAGATGGAATAAATGAGTGATATTATTATAATCCTTATAGTCTAGAATGGTCTGAATCTCTATTTAATCCACCCAGTAAAACGCAAGCATAGCTTCATTCTCCTCAACAATACCACATCTAATCAAGCCAGTTTGTAATTCCCGATAATATTCTTCTACGTAGTTTTTCCTTGTCTTAAGCGCTGCAATTTTTGAAGTAATTCACGTTGATAATATGGTGGAACCCAACGAGTACGCATAGCAGTTTTCAAAGCAGCCCAAGTAGCTGGAACAGGATATAATCTACAATGTTCGACCACCAAACACATGCAAAGCTAGTGAAAGCACAAACAGCAGCAGAACACGCCTCTCCTGATATTGTAAACATGTAAATCGTTGTTCAGTTTCTAACTCCCAAGTAAGATATATATCAGAACATATCTACCCTCAAATGGTGGAATATTCAATTTCAGTTTAGGGAGATGGTCATGATCTCGCACTGAGGGGAGCCCTAATATTGCCATTATTTGCATGTGGACGACCTGGTGGTTGTGGTGCTGGTGGTTGCACGTAGTTCGATGTTGATCAACATCATCCTCATAATCGCCCACATACTCATCATCCTCCTCGTACCACCAGCAGCAGTAGCAGGAGCCAAAGAAGCACCAACAGCAGTAGCAGCGGCACCAGAATTTTGTCCTGCTCAAGAGGAACACGCCGAGCTGGCCCATACCGATTCGAAGGGGCGAGTTGTTGTCGCTGCAGAGGTGCGATAGGTGCAGCCGCGGTGGTTGTGGAAAACGCGAGCAATTCATCAAACTTGCTATCGCTTTGTTTCAAACGCCTTCTCAATGCCATCTATCTTCTCCATGGCCTCGCAAATCTGTTTACCACGCCTTGCACCTGTCCAATCATCATTTGTGAAACTTATCATGTAGCTGTTTGTTCGTCAGTTCTCCCAATCAGTCTCATCGGCTTGTGATCCTACCATAGTTAGCGTAAAAATAGAAACACACAAGAATATGATCCTACAAACTACTAAAAGTGGTTGTGGTGTATCACAAACCCGTCAAGCAAATCTCAAATTCTACCGCCTACCCAGCAGAGCAGGTGGTAATCGGCAACCGCTGAAGTCAAAACTCTCAAAGCTTGGATATAGCGATTACTGGAGAATCAAACGCACGACGAGATGTATGTGGAGCTGGGAAGGCTTATAATATGGTAGCAAAAAGGTCAGAATAATCAATTCGAGATGCAAAGTTGAATAGACGCCAACGACGGTATCAGTGGTTGGTCCTAGGCTAGACCGTGCTAGAGACGCGAGCCTAGAACACTAACAAAATCACGGCGCTGCACGTAAACAAGGGAGGAGCACACTCTGAATTTTTTTTTTCTTTTTTTTCCTTTTTTTTGCACTTTTTTGTCCTCTTTTTTTTTTTTCTTCGCAACAAATTTTTTTCGGAAAAGTCTACAAATGGTCTAAAAACTGCCTAGCCGAATTTTCCGTACTTAGTTTTTTTTTTGAAACCGAACTATTTTTCTTCTCGCGGATGGCTTGGAAGTTGGGAGTCCCCTGCTGTCACGACTGGAGTATCGCGTGATCCGAAATCGAGAACAATGCAACACCATCGGACTCGGACTAGGACCGGTGGCGGAGATGAATCGTGGAACTCGGATGGTGGCGAGATGAACTGTGGAACTCGGATCGTGGCGGATATATGTTGCGTGGACCCGATGGGCGTGATGGCGCGGATATGTGGTGGCGATATGGATTCGGATTGGCGGTGAATATGTGGCGGTGGTATATGGCAAAGGCGACGGACAACCTGTGAATGTAACTCAAACTCTAAAAGACTAGACGCTAAGACCAGCAACTTGACACGACGATGCAACCGCCAATTCAACAAAGCAAATACGTAAAAGATTATGCAAAGGCTCGATTGGTTCGGACGGGATGAACTAACCCTAATTTTTTTTTGGCTTTTTCGTGGACTATAGGTATGAAGAACAGACTCGATCTAAACTACGAAAACCAGATCTCACCGAGCAACCCGGAAATCTGATACCACTTGATAGAGGCAAAGGTGTCCCGCCTTCGATGAGATGGTGGATTTCGCTTGGTGGAAGTCGACTTTGACGATCCGACTACGAACGCAGCGAGGACGCCGCTACTTTAGCAATCGCTAAACCAACTCCGAGAGGTTATTGACCACGCCGAGCACGATCAACTCCGACCACGAAGGTCTGCTTCGCGAGCAAACGAAGAACAAGCAAGAAACCGAGATTGCAATCTGATATTGCGAATATAAGATGAAAGCTTTATTGATCAAGGTGGGGTTCTGTGACGCTTTGTCCGGTCGTTGAACACAAACGGCACGCGGTTGCAGCTATGGCGAACTTTTAATCTAAACAAAACCCAAAGTCTAAACGGTGCCCTAAGGGCTGTATATATGGAGGAAGAGGGTGAATTTCGTGGCCCTTGGTAGAGGGGTCCAAACTAACCCTATCTCTTGTTTCCCCACACATACGGACTCTAAAAATAGCCTATACTAATGTATTTCGAAATTACATGGCCTGGCCCAATAATAAGGTGACGAGCACCTAGGATAGCCTCCTGGACGAAATTTATGAAGTGGCATCTTGTATATTTCGTCCAAGGCTTCATGTACTCATTATGGTGGCTTCAAAGTCCTAAATCATCACTTGTAACTCCATTCTGTCCTCTCATGCATGCCATCATCTCCATGCTTGTTCTTGCTCCAATGTTCATCCTTCTCCAAGCTAGGCCCTTCATTTGTAAGCAAAACAAATGTATCCAATTTAGGCAGCATCATATTCTCATGAACATTAGAATCATTACCAAGAAACGAAAGTACCTGGTAATTTAGTTGGCGTGCGCGAGCTCTAGTAATTGGTCCAGTATGTATAGCAGCAGGGGCTGTGGGTGTAACAATGGTATTGATGTCCTCATCACGGCGTGGTCAATAACCTCTCGGAGTTGGTTTAGCGATTGCTAAGGCGCGACGCCCTCGCACGCCGTAGGTCGGATCGCCAAAGTCGATTTCCACCAAAGCGAATCCACCATCTCATCGAAGACGGACACCTTCGCTTATCGACTTGCTTCTAGGCCTTGAAGGCGCTCATAGTCCCGCTTCTCCGCTTCCTCCTCCATCTTCCTCTTCTTCTCCTCCGCAATCTTCTTTCTCGCATGGGTTCTGTAGTCGGTGTTCCATCGAAAACCCTCATACCACGGAATAACGCCTTGCCTCGTGTTCTTCCCCGTGTTCAGATTTCCTGGCACGCAGAAGCTCGCCGTTTCTCTTCTGGGATGGAACACCTCGATCGCGGCTTTCTATTGCAACAAGTATCGCGATCGTCGGGCCTTCGTGACTTGCTCTCGCCAAACATTGCATGTTCGGTCCAACTCCCCCATGCGCATAGAACCAAGTCCTCGCACTGGGGCCAGTCTTAGTAACCGGAGTGACGCCGCATCCTCCATCTCTTCTCGCACTTATCCCACTTAGGCATTGCCACCGATAGCCACCGGCCCCACTTATGGAACTTATCCTTTTTTTCGGCATTCTTCTTGTTTATTCTTGACCATTCCTTAGCTAATTCCTAATCCTTGAATTTCACTTAAATTGTCCCAATGAGCACGTTGGTTCTCTAGTGTTCCCTCAATCGGAGTCTTCCTCCCTCCCTTGACGTATTTGTCCCATTCACAATTCTTGTGGTTCTTGAATGCAACCGCCATCTTCCTAAGAGCAGCGTCTGACTTTCTGCACATATGCTTGTGTGAAATGATCCGTAGGGTGAAATGTTCCATGAGAGTATCCCAAAGCAGATCTTTTTGATTCTTGTCGACAAAAGTAACATCTCGGCGTGGCTTTGCTGGCTCTTCCATTCCTCAAGTTTGATCGAGTTGGTCCTTCACAAGAACTCCGTGACCGATGAACGAACTTGTCCGCAATCTTCTTAGGCGCTAATGGTTCGCCATTAGGTCCTGATCGCCGATATTGTACATTACGCCTGCTTCAACTTTTTGTTCGGCCTCGTCATCCCTTTTGCCTCAAGATTTGCTCGATCGGATGGCTGAAAGAACAAAGATCGATTCGCTAATATATCTTCAAGTCATTTAAAACATGTGATGATCACCGATGCCTGCTTATATAAATATATATACCTCGCGGTCTTTGTTGTTTCAGATCAACATGTTCTTCGCCATCGCCATAATCGTAGTTCATGACTTCATCAATTCGGTCGTCGCGATCGAATATCATATCACCCTCTCCGTGTTGTTTAGAAATTGAGCCGCTATAATCTTCTTCATTCCGATCATCATCCGCCCACAGATCATATCGAACATGGTCTGCTTCTCCTCTCTCACGGGTATTGTCCGCCATAGCTTTTATTTAACTAATCCAAAAGAAATATAAAACAATTTAGTATTCAAATTACATCGCCTCAATAATAGATATAATCTCAATACATCGCTCAGAATAATAGATATAATCTGGAATACATCGCCTCAATAATATATAATATTGAATAGTACATCACCGCTAGGTAGCTAATTAAAGATCGAATACTACGTAAGAATCTAGGACACTGCGTTCTCGCGGGCGCGGGCGGTGGACACCCAAAGAGAAGGAACCTCACAGATCATAGCTGAAGTGAGATCCTCAAGAAACTGCCAGTATTGGAGAACTCCGCCGCCTCTAACGCAACCATGTAGCGATGGACGTTTTCGCCCTCCTCCCCGACACGGTGACGCATCACCTCCGGGCCGGGTCCCTCCGACCAAATCGCCCACGCGAACGCCACCAAACGAGATCAGGTCGACGACGGGACCCGGGCCGGGTTCTCATCAAGCGCACGCCTCCAGCAAGCACTCCCAAGCCAGTTCAAGCGGAGCCCAGCCCCGACATGGGTCGGCTGGACGCCGTCATGACGGGTCGACGGCGAGGATGCGGGCCGGCATCGCCGAGAACAAATACTAGCTATATGCCCGCAAAAATTAACATTTTTTAATGATTGATTTTGATAACTAAAATTTCTAACATTTCTATATAACACTAATTATGCTATCATTGCATATGTCAAAAATCTATATACTATTTCATACTAATTAAGCATCTAACACTAAAAACAGAAAACACAACTTCTATACATCCATAAAAACTGAAAACAACATTATATAAAAAAATTCCATACTAATTAAACACTAATTATATCCATCTAACATGCATTCATACATATATAATAGTGAAAAAATAATAATCTAAATAATCTAAACTAATTAAACATACAAAATACGATATACTAATATATACATGCATTAATTCAAACATATGTGTGTGTGTGTGTGTGTGTTCATCATGCTTGTGTGTGTGTGTGTACGGCTCGGGAGGGCGGCGCCCATGGTGGCTGCCGGGGGCGAGGGAGAGGGGTTAGAGGGGGAGAGCTCACAAGGGCGACGGCGACGGGCGAGGCAACGACTGGGGCGGTGACGGGTCGGGCGTGACGCTGGGCGGCGAAGTAGGGACGGCGCGACGGGACGGGTCCGGGCGGCGACGGGGACGGGCGCGACGGCGACGGGGGCGACGGCGACGGCATCGACGATTGGGGCGGACGGTGCTTCAATGGGGAAACAGAGGAAGAAACAGAGGAGAATGAAATTTTCGAAGTGTTATATATAGAAGGCATTTTAGTACCGTTGAGCCACCAACCGTACTAAAGGCCTGTTTTGCCAGGCTGCGCGGGAAGCGACCCCTTTAGTACCGGTGGTGGCACAAACCGTATTAAAGGTTCGCCTTTAGTACCGGGTTGTGCCACGACCTTAAGATTAAAGGGGTGCGCTGGCGCAGCGCGCAAGTTTAGTTCCACCTCGCTAGCGGAGGGCACCGCACCGGTATATAAACCTCGCGGGGTCGCTTCTCGAGCTCCTCTAAAAGGCAGCTTACTGGGCCTACGTGTTCTTTGTCGCTCAGGCCCACTTGGCCTTTATGGGCTCAGATCCCGCCCAACGAGAGGTTGGGTTTCTAGTCATATGCAGGCCGCCTCGCCTAGTAGGCAGGCTTTTTTTGCTTTATTTATTTTGTGTTGTTTTTTGTGTATTTAGAGTTTTTTGTGAATATTTTTGCTTAGGTACAAAAATTGCAAACTTTCTGTTAGTGCCCGTAGTTTTCAAATTTGAATAGTTTAAATTTTGAATTATTTGAAATTAGTGTGAATTACTAGTTTGTCAATAACTTAACTTTTAAAAATCAGTAAAGGCATGAAAGAATTTGTTTGCACATAAAATTTCTTCGCTTCAAATGCCAAAACACATAACTACCCAAACTATTACAGAGATTCCTCCGGTGTGAAACATGTAAGAAAGTGATGATGGTGAAGCCGATCACATCCCGCATCTTTGGGTGTGAAACTTTTCTTCGCAAGGTGTCCTTTGCGCCAGAACCATGGAAAATCTTCATCATTTAACGGGATGCTCGGGTCAATATTCACTGTGAATGGAGCAATTTCATCAAACTTTTCATAATCTTCCGACTTGTCTGCCTTGTCATCCACTCCCACGATGTTTCTCTTCCCGTAAAGAACTATGTGCCGCTTGGCTCATCGTACGATGCATTTGCTTCCTTATCTTTTCTTTTCTTGGCTTGGTAGACATGTCCTTCACATAGAAAACCCTGCTACATATTGGCTAGGACGAATGGTCTGCTCGCATACGCAAGATTGTTGAGATCCACTGTTGTCATTCCGCATCAAGGGTCTTCCGTTACTCTCCGCCTCGTGACATATTGACCCATTTGCACCAAACAAAGGGACCTTTTAAACCACGCCGATAGTCAAGTTCCCATATGTCCTATATATAACCATAATATGTTTCTTTCCCGCCTTGGTTTCTCATCAAAGCGACACCACTATTTTGGTTGGTGCTCTTCTTATCTTGGGCGATCGTGTAAAATGTATTACCATTTATCTCGCACTTTGAAAGTCATTATATTCAAGATGGTAATCGGGAGCAAGTACAGTCATCTTCAATAGAGGTGTTATGCATGGTACGGTTCCGCAACCAGCCGGCAAAACTCCTGGTTTGTTCACGTAATCCAGTCATCGGACCGCCCGTGTTTGGAGCGAGCAAATTTTGTTTTCATCCATATACGGATCTTCTTCAGATAGGTGAACTAGGACGCGCCCATGATGTTGAAGAAGGATGGTGGGAACACAAACTCGAACTCGACAAGACATTGCACCAAATCATTCTCAGAATCTTGGTATGATTTCTCGGATCGACACCTTCCTCGAGATTGCATTGAGAAATGCACATAGCTTCACAATGGCTAATCGAACGCTTTCCGTAGAAGCCCCTCAATGCAACCGAAGCAATTAATATAATCACGCGGCGCTATGAGACTTTAGGTTCGGAACTTTTCTCCGCCATGTTTATTATTCCTTTATATTCGATTTGAAGCCGACGGTACCTTAATATCGAGCAAGCATTCAAAGAAGATTTCTTCTTCTTTGGTAAGACCGTAGCTTGTATGACCCTCGATGTATGCCGCCTTCTCCGCATACGCTGCTGGTCCTCCGTGCCTCGTGTACATCCATTGCCGCTCATCTTCATTACACAACAATCAATAGACCAAATTAATACAAGTTCATACATAAAGTTCATACAACACTTAAATGCAACAAACAAATAACTCTCTAGCTAAAGCATTTAATTGTATAACAAATGCGATCAAGATCGCAACTAAGGTAACAATTGATCCAACAAAGATAATGATACCAAGCCTCACTATCGATGGCATATTTTCTAATCTTTCTAATCTTCGTTTATTTTCTCCATCTTGATCTTGTGATCATCGATTTACATCGGCAACATGCAACTCCAATTCCATCTCGCTCCCCCTCAATTCTTTTCAATTTTTCTTTCAAGTACTTGTTTTCTTTCAACTAAATTTAACTGTCGTATAATAGGGTCGGTTGGAATTTCCGTTCACATACCTCCTAGATAAAAATATCTATGTCAACTTGATGGGCATAATTTGTCATAAACACGAAATGCAACAAATAGTTTTAAAAGAGAGTATACCACATCCGAATCATAAGAAGGACGAGGGCCGATGGGGACGGATATCAAAACCATGGCACTATGCATAACAAACAACGATGGGTAAGATAATTATTATACGAGTAACTATATATCCAAATCACACAAACATCAATTTTATATAAAATTTCATGAACAAGAGGCTCACTAAGTTGGTGCCGGGCGACGGACGGTAAGGGCGATCGACGGTGGTTACGACGGAGATTTAGAAGGCACTAAGTAAACCACACCTATATATGCAAACTAAGTGTTATTTTGACCTCAAATTGCATATAAATCAAATACTAGCACATATATATATTTCCTCCCAAATTACTAAACTCACAAATTAATAACTATATAAAGCATTGCAAGAGCTAATCTAGCAATGAGAGATGAAAGGACAAAGTTGCTAACCTTTGTGATCATATGAATGGATGGGGCCTTCAAATCTTGACAAATTTTGGGCAAAATGTGTGATGAGCTTTAGAGTAAGAGGGAAGAACAGAGGAGAGGGAAAGGGAAGGACAGAGCGAGCCTGTGGACGGGGGTTTATAGATTTATTTTAGTACCGGTTCGCGCAAGAACCGTACTAAAGGTGCCGGAGGGGCCCAGATCGACAACATCCTGCCACCACTTATTAGTACCGGTTCGTGGCACGAACCGGTGCTAAAGGTTAGCCACTTAACTGGTACTAATGAGAGCGGCGCTGTTAGCCGTTGGAACCAGACTAATGTATACATTTGTGCCGCTCAAATACAAACCGCACTAATGTGCTTCACGCTTGACCCTTTTTCTACTAGTGGAAGAAGCCTTCACTGGCATCCATTGCTGCACCTCTCAATGAGCTTACAAAGAAGGATGTGCCTTTTGTTTGGAGTACCACACAGAAGAAGCCTTCACGGTGTTGAAAGATAAGTTGACACATGCCCCTTTACTCCAACTTCCAGATTTTAATAAGACTTTGAGCTTGAAGGTGATGCTAGTGGAATTGGATTAGAGGTGTGTTATTACAAGATGGCAAACCTGTTGCATACTTTTTCTCAAAAATTGAGGGCCTAGTCTGAATTATTCTACTTATGATAAAGAATTATATGCTCTTGTTCGGACTTTAGAAACATGGCAACATTATTTATGGCCCAAAGAATTTGTTATACACTCTGATCATGAATCTTTGAAACATATTAAAAGTCAAGCTAAACTGAATCGTAGACATGCTAAATGGGTTGAATTCATTGAGACTTTCCCTTATGTCATTAAACACAAGAAGTGTAAAGAAAATATTATTGCTGATGCATTGTCTCGTCGCTATACTATGCTTTCACAACTTGACTTCAAAATATTTGGTTTGGAGACAATCAAAGATCAATATGTGCATGATGCTTATTTTGGAGATGTATTGCGTAACTGTAATGAAGGTAGAACATGGAACAACTTCGCCGTAATGATGGCTTTGTGTTCCGTGCTAACAAGCTATGCATTCCAGCTAGCTCGTTTCGCTTTTTGTTGTTGCAGAGAGGCATGGAGGAGGATTAATGGGACACTTTGGCGTGAAGAAGACGAGGATGTACTTGCTACACATTTCTTTTCGCCAAAGATGAGACGGATGTTGAGCGCTTTGTTGCTCTCTCGCACTACATGTCAAAAAGCTAAGTCATGACTCAATCCTCATGGTTTATATATGCCTTTGCTGCACTCTAGTGTTCCTTGGGAGGATATATCTATGGACTTTGTTTTATGTTTACCTCAAACAAAGAAGGGAGGATAGCATATTTGTTGTCGTGGATAGATTCTCAAAATGGCACACTTTATACCATGTCATAAAAGCGATGATGTCATGTTGCTGATTTGTTCTTTCGTGAAATTATTCGCTTGCTTGGTGTGCCAAATACTATTGTTTCAGATCGTGATACTAAATTTCTTAGCCACTTTTGAGATGTTTATGGGCTAAGTTGGGGACTAAACTGCTTTTAGTATTACTTGTCACCCCAAACCGATGGATAAACTCAAGTAGTCAATAGAACATTGTCTACTATGCTTAGAGCTATTTTGAAGAATAATAAGAAAATGTGGGAAGAATGCTTGCCTCATATTGAATTTGCTTATAATTGTTCATTGCATTCTACTACTAAGATGTGCCCTTTGAAGTTGTGTATGGTTTCCTACCACGCACCTATTGATTTGTTGCTTCTTCCATCTTCAAGAAGGTTAATTTTGATGCTAAACAACGTGCTGAATTGATTTTAAAATGCATGAGTTAACTAAGGAAAACATTGAGCGATGAATGCTAAATATTAACTTGCTGGAGATAAGGGTAGAAAACATGTTGTGTTTGCACCGAGATCTTGTCTCGTTACATTTGCATAAGGATAGATTTCTCGATTTGCGCAAATAAAAGCTAATGCCACGTGTCACCTGGTCCCTTTAAGGTGTTGGAGAAAGTAAATGATAATGCATATAAACTTGAGCTGCCTGCAGATTTTGGGGTTAGTCCCACTTTTAACATTGCAGATTTGAAGCCATATTTGGTGAGGAAGATGAACTTCCGTCGAGGACTACTTCATTTCAAGAAGGGAGGATGATGAGGACATCAATACCATTGTTACACCCACAACCCCCGCCGCTATACATACCGGACCAATTACTAGAGCTCAAGACGCCAACTAAATTACCGTACTTTCGCTTTCTTGGTAATGATTCTAATGTTCATGAGAATATGATGTCGCTTAAATTGATACATTTGTTTTGCTTACAAATGAAGGGCCTAGCTTGGAGAAGGATGAACATTGAGCAAGAACAAGCATGGAGATGATGGCATGCAAGGGGGACAAGAATGGAGTTACAAGTGATGATTTCTGTGACTTTGAAGCCACCATAATGAGTGCATGAAGCCTTGGACAAAATATACAAGATGCCACTTCATAAATTTCATTCCGAGGCTATTCTAGGTGCCAAGGCCACCTTATTATTGGGCCAGCTCATGTAATTTCGAAATACATTAGTATAGGCTATTTTTAGAGTCCGTATGTGGGGAAACAAGAGATAGGGTTAGTTTCGACCCTCCACCAAGGGCCATGAAATTCTCCCCTCTTCCTCCATATATACAGCCCTTAGGGCACCGCTTAGACTTTGGGTTTTGTTTAGATCAAAGTTCATTAGCTGCAACTTCGGTACTTCGCTTGTGTTCAACGCACAGCATAAAGGCGCCACGTAACCCCACCTTGATCAATAAAGTTCATCTTATATTCGCAATATCCAGATTGCAATCTCAGCTTGCTTGTTCTTCGCTTGCTCGCAGGAAATAGACCTCGTGGTCGTTGATTGTGCTCCCTGCGGTGGTCAATAACCTCTCGGAGTTGGTTTAGCGACATATATGCGACGCCCTCGACGCCAGAGTCGGATCGACAAAGTCGATTTCCACCAAAGCGAAATCCACCATCTCATCAAAGACGGACACCTCTGCTTCTATCACTATTGATGCGAAAGAACCATGTGAATCGTTGAATAAATCAGATTTGGATCAAATACGCTTGAAAATAGTTGTGCCAATGTTTAATCATTTTGATATGACCTCTAATCTTGGTGATGGTTCATCAAGGTTGGGATGGTTTAATGATGAGCATTGCCAATATTTTGTTATGAATAAGAGCTTCACTTATATGTGCAAACCGTGTTGCAATATTTTAATGCCTTTGACTTCTTATGATAATATATTGGCTTATTTCATGACTTTGAAGGGCTCTTCTTGTATAACTGTGTCACATGTGCCCCAACCGAGATCAGTAAAATGGATGACATATACATATACAACGTAGTACACACTTCTCTCATTTGTTAGCCACATTTCAGATTAAACAACACCGAGGACGGCTTTGTTTTCAAGAAGAGAAGGATGATGAGGACATGACTACCATAGTTACACCCATATCCCCTGCTGTTTTACCTCTTGAACAATTTCTAGAGCTCGAGATACCAATTGAATTATCAGTACTTCCGCTTTCTTGGTAATGTTTCTAGTGTTCATGAGAATATGATGCTGCCTAACATAGATACATTTGTGTTGCTTGCAATTGAAGGGCCAAGCACGGACAAGGAGGATGAACATTGAGCATGGTCAAACAAGATGAAGGGGCATAAGAGAACAAGAACGGAGGTTCAAGTGGAGATTTCCGCACTTTGAAGCCACCATGATGACATACAAGAAGATGGACTTAAATATACAGATGGCCTTCTATAAATTTCGTCCATAGCTTATTATTGGTGTTGCGCCACTATTTTGGACCAGGCCGATTGATGTAGGGTGGAACCCTAATTGGCCGATCTTTCACGTTTGAGGGGATCCTACGGAGGGAACACGAAGAACACGCTGAAGAACGAGAGAAACATGGGAAAACGAGGGAGGAACACTCAACCAACAAGGATCAATCACACAAGGTCTAGATCATCGGCTAACGAGTGATACATGGTCCAAAATCAACAAAGGAAAGATACAAAGGTAGCCCTTCTTCTCCTGAGGAGGTCTTGAATCCACGAGGGATCTTCCCTTGAGGGGTCTTGAACTGGATGGATCTTCCCTAGACGGAGGTCCCGATCTCCGTGGAGAAGTACCGTGGATGAGCAAAGGCTCACACACAAATATGAGCTAATCCAATGCTAACCCTAGAAAGGATGAGGGATGGTCTATTTATAGTCTAGGTTCTCCAAGGGGTGTTAGCGCGAACGAGTACATGGGCCTCGGCCCAAACGCTGCACAGGTGCAGGCGGTAGTATGCGGGAGGGCGGTAGTACCGCTTGAGGTGCTTCATGGTAGTACTGGCTGGAGGGCGGTAGTACCGCTGAGGTGCTTTCAGCTGTAGTACCGCTTGGGAGGGCGGTAGTACCGCCTCGCGCGCTGCTCGATTCTCGAGTTTGTCGGGTTCGACGGATGTGAGGCGGATCTCGAGCGGTAGTGCCGCCTGGCCTCGGCTCAGCGGTAGTACTGCTTGGCTTGAGCGGTAGTACCGCCGCCCCGACTCTCGCAGCCTCCTCTCGCTCTTGATGTCCCTCTTGAGTTGTAGCTTCTTCTAGGTTGACTCCTTGGTACCTAAGCATGCATAGCATTTCCGCTTGAGGTGGTAACCATGTCTCATGTGAATCGAAGGAATTGTGAGAGGAGTGATGTCACCTCGGTTTCAAGAGCTCTTGCACGTGCTCGAGTCAGGCAGGTCCTTGTGGGTTGGATGTGTTGATGTAGAGTCCATGGGGATGATGGAAGGATGCTCCGCATCATATCCCTCCTTCAAAGGATCCGACCCGGATCAAGATCTTCATCACCATGGAAAGGCGAGAGGTCTTTGACGTTGAAGATGTCGCCACGCTGTACTTGTCGCCAGGTATGTCGAGCTTGTAGGCTTGTTGTTGTAGCGCATAGCACCTTGAAGGGTCCATCGCTCGAGGTAGAAGTTTGGACTCATGCTCGCTAGAAGCGCTCTCGGTGAAGGTGTAGCCACACGAGATCGCCTATGTTGAAGATCATGGGTTGCTTGTTGATGTTGAGCTTGGTCGTTAGTCGCTGTACTTGGCGCCGATGGTGTGTCTTGTATCTTCATGCATCTTCTTGATGTAGCTTGCACGGGCACTTGCATCGAGGTTGGTACGCCTTGTAGAGGAAGAGGTAGAATGTCCAATGGGGACAATGGTTGAAGCCGAGACGCACCTCAAGGAGACTTGCCGTAGTCGAATGTCTTGCACGGTTGTAGGCGCATTTCGGCGATGGGTAGACATGCTTCCCACTTTTTGATGTTCTTCTTGATCAACACGCCAAGTAGAGTGGAGAGCGTCTGTTCGGCACCTCCGCTTGGCCGCCGGTTTGAGGATGGTATGCGGATGAGAACAAGAGCTTGATTCCGAGCTTGCATAGAGTCTTCCAAAAGTAACTCAGAACTTGACGTCATGTCGGAGACTTACATTGTCTTCGGTACTCCATGAAGGCGCAAGATTTCTACAAAAGAGATTTGCATATGAAGCATCGCTCACCTTGTTGCAAGGAATGAAATGTGGCATCTTAGAAAATCGGTCCACAACAACAAACACGAATCCTTTCCATTTTGAGTTCTAGGCAAACCAAGTACAAAATCCATGCTAATGTCTTCCCAAGGTTGATAAGGAATAGGAAGAGGCATGTAAAGACCATGAGATTGAGCTTTTGACTTAGCTTTATGCATGTAGTGCATCGGTGGTGAAGCGAGAGACATCTCAAACATCTTGGGCCAAAAGTAGTTCTTGGAGAGCTGCATGAAGGTCTTGTCGCGTCAAAATGTCCCATGAGTCCACCTCCATGAGCCTCTTGCAAAAGGAGCAAACGAAGAGAAGACTCGGTATGCATAGTTTGTTAGCTCTCATAAGATAACCATCCTTGAGGTAATATTGTTCCCAAGATGTATGCGCCAAACATTTAGCATAATGAGGTGCAAAAGATGGATCACTAGCATACAAATCTTTGATATGCTCAAACCTATAACATTCAACTCAAGTTGGGTGACAAGCATGCATATGCGTGAAAGTGCATCGGCAACTACATTTTCCTTGCCCTTAATGTACTTGATCACATATGGAAAAGATTCAATGAATTCACTCCATTTGGCATGACGCTTGTTCAATTTAGTTTGACCTTTTAAGTACTTCAGCTGCTTCATGATCGGTATGGATGACAAACTCATGAGGTCTAAGATAATGTTCCCAAACATTTAGCATAACGCACTAAAGCATACAATTCTTTGTCATACACGGATAGTTAAGTTGAGCACCGAGAGTTTTTCACTAAATAAGCAATGACTCGCTTTTTCTTGCATTAAACTCCGCCAATTCTTGCACCACTTGCATCACAATGGACCTCAAAAGTTTTGTCAAAATTGGGCAAAGACAGCATGAGCATGAGTAAAAGACTTGAGCTCATCAAAAGCGCTTGATTGCAAAGGTCCCCAAACAAAAGGAGTATTCTTCTTACTCAAAGCATGCAAAGGGGCTGCAATAGTGCTAAAGTTTTTCACAAAGCGGCATAAAAACCGCAAGACCAAGGAAACTTCGACTTGTTGCAAATTGGTGGGTTAAATAAGTTTTAATTGCTTTGATCTTAGTTTCATCAACATGGACACCCTTGGAGGAGACAACTAAACCCAAGAAAACCACTTTGTCAACTCCAAAAGTGCATTTCTTCAAGTTGGCATAAAGACTTTCCTTTCAAGTGTTTGCAAACAAGCTTAACGTGATCAAGATGCTTTTCATGGTTTTGCTAAACACAAGAATGTCATCAAGTAAACCACAACAAATATTCCAATGTATGGGCGAAGCACATGATGCATAAGACGCACAAAAGTTCGGAGCTCCGACAAACCCATGGGCATAACCAACCATTCATATAAGCCAAATTTTGTTTTGAAAGCAGTTTTCCATTCATCACCCTCATGAATGCGGATTTGATAATAGCCACTTTTAAGATCAATTTTTGAGAAAAGTTGGCTCCACTAAGTTCATCAAGCATATCATCTAAGCGAGGAATGGGATGCCTATAGCGCACGGTGATAGCATTTATGGGTCTACAATCGAGCACAAGCGAAATTTCCATCGGCTTGGGCACAAGTATAACGGAACGGCACAAGGGCTTAAGCTTTCACGCATATGACCGCTGTCGAGTAGTTGTTGTACTTGCCGCTGAATCTCCTTGGTTTCTTCGGGATTGACACGGTAGGGAGCCTTGTTTGGAAGTGGCGCCCGGGATGAGGTCGATCGATGCTCAATGCCTCAAGAGGAGGTAGACCCGAGGTAGCTCATCGGGAAAACATCTTGAAATTCCTGCAAAGAGATTGAAACACCAAAGGTAGCTCATGAGTGGTGTTAGTTTGTGGTTCTCCATCCTGCACACTAGGACAAAGTGCATCACTCTCGATGGGTTCTCACACACTTCTCATCTCATGTTTGGTGGCTAATAGTATGAGATTTTTCTCTAGGCTAAGAGGCGCCAAATTTGGCTTGTGGCTCTCACTCACTTTTGGTGGCTCACTTTCACTCTCTTTCTATTTGGTTGGTGGCTTGTTTGTCGGCAATCACTTGACTAGGAGACATGGGTCAGAAACATATTCTTGCCTTTCATCTTGAAGCTATAGTGGTTTGTACGCCCATTGTGGTAGACACCACGGTCGAATTGCCATGGCCACCAAGGAGGAGGTGGCAAACGGTCATTGGGACCACATCACACTCCAAAGTGTCCTCATATGCACCGATTTTGAAGGATACTTGGACCGTATGCTCAACTCAGATAGTGCGGAGTCCCTTAGCCATTGAACCTTGTATGGTTGCGATGCTTCTTCTTGACCAATTGGAGCTTGGAGCATAGTTCTTCGCTTGCCAAGTTGTGGAAACTACCCATCGATGATGACCTTGACGGATCTCCCATTGATGCCGCCTTGTGTGGAAGATGTGGCATCGCTGGTCTTC